>CM065716.1:42858951-42863951 GCA_033310375.1 Conus canariensis | reverse complement strand
CGTTGTCAGAGTGACTGATAAGAAGAGAATCTGTTCATGTATATGATCAAATGAGTGACATCCAAATCTCTCTCTCTCTCTCTCTCTCTCTCTCTCTCTCTCTCTCTGTTTTTCTTGACCTCAACCTCTCATGTTTCTCTGACTGTTCACCATCAGTGCATGAATTGTATGCAGTCTACATAACCACAAATTACAGTAAATTCTGACCATTCTCCGGTCGGGCACTGAAGAAGAAGCAAACACAGAAAGTCTCTTAGTTAAATGGCCTGTCTATGTCTTACAATGCAGTCAGTGGCTTGGCTGTTACTCTTCAGACATTTGACTGATACCAGGAGCGGATTACGGAGGTGGGGATGGTAGTGGGTTTGCAGTGGTGGTCCCACAACATGATTTCTCTCTGAGACCTAATAGTGTTTACGGGAAAAACCACACACACACACACACACACACACACGCACGCACGCACGCACGCACGCACGCGCGCGCGCACGCACGCACGCACACACACACACACAAAACACACACACACACACACACTAATTGTGTTTACGGGGAAAACCAAACACATACACACACACACACACACACACACACACACACACACACACACACACACACACACACATACACACACACACACACACACACGCACACACATATGCACACACACATGCACGCAAACGCACACGCACATACACGCATGCACGCAAGCACGCACGCATGCATGCGCGAATGTACGCACAGAGTAGAGGTTCGTTCACTTAATGGATGCGTCTCTGAGAGTGTTTAGTATTTTTTTTTACGAACACTGTAGGTGCTCGCATCTCTCGGGCCTGGTTAATGCTGGGATATTCTATGAAAGTAAATACAGCGTCTAGTACAGCCTGTCATGTGGCTCAGATGACAACGGCACTCCTTAGCTTTATCTGTATAACCTACATCCTCATATGTCAGCATCAAAGTCTCAAATGCTGTAGCTCTCCGTTTCCTTCTCTCCAGGAAACATCAGTTTCGATTTCCTCTCCACGTCTATGTCCCTGGTGACGAGGTCGTACTGGCGATTTTATAGGCACTGTCTGTGGACGGACGTGATGCCTGGGAGAGCAATGCTCACCCGCACTAGACTCAGAACAAAGTCGTTATGGTCGTCAGTATGGGGCTTAGTATGTGGTGTCCTGCCACCTATTGTATGGTTATTGTGTGTGTGTGTGTCTGTGTCTATTCATTCTTATTTTTGTTTTGCCCTATTTCGTTTTTTTTCTTCTTCTCTATTTATCCTCATGAGTTATTTTGGAATAAAATCTTTACTTTGGCCTGGACACGGAAAAGACATAAAAATGCGGTTGTTACTAGAACAGAACTTGAAAAGCACCTGAAATGTCTCTTGCAACACTGGACCATGCATAATAAGTCGAAACTGATTTTATTTTCTGTAACAATAGGTCATCACATCAGTGTACAAGCCGAAAGAGAAGCACTGACCCTCCATCACCAATGCAACCCCTCCTTCACCCCCTTTCCCTCCTTCATTTCCCCCCAGTCACCTTCCACCCTCAAATCCTGCAGCGAGCCATCCATTTTTCCTAGCCCTGTATATTCCTTTCGTTTCCGATCTGTCACTACCCCAGCCTGACCTGTCCGCTCTCAAAAATGACTGCGGAAAACAGAATCGACCTCTTCTATATTATAGTCCAGCACCTGGCCCTTTACTGCTGACGAACCGAGTTTCACTTCTATGTCCAGGAAAGCCGATTCTTGTCTTTATCACTGTCAAGGTTCATTTGTCTATTACCCTGCATCCAGTACGTTCTCCGTGATTCTAAAGACTGACATTTTGCTACCCGTTTCGATGTCAGATGCTTCATTTATTGATGATATCATGAAACGAACAGAAGAAAGGATGTTGATTACGTGCAAAACAAGCGCCTGTGTGTGTGTGTGTGTGTGTGTGTGTGTGTGTGTGTGTGTGTGTGTGTGTGTGTGTGTGTGTGTGTGTGTGTGTGCGTGTGTGTGTGTGTGCGCGCGCGCGCGCGCGAGCGTGCATGCGTGCGTGCGTGCGTGTGTGAGTGCTTGCGTGCATGCGTGAATGCATGCGTGCGTGCGTGTGTGTGTGTGTGTTTGTGTGTGTGTGTGTGTGTGTGTGTGTGTGTGTGTGTGTGTGTGTGTGTGTGTGTGTGTGTGTGTGTAGATAGATAGATAAATAGATAGATAGACAGATAGATAGATAGATAGGATAAAACCTGATTTCCAATGACAGTTATTTACTCACAGAGTCCTCACGTTAAATCTTCCAGGACCATACTTCGTTTCAGGTGACTGCCCAGGTGTCTTCATAAAATCCTCACCACATAATGTCCCAAGATTAATCTTCACTCAAGAATTGTTATACGTTTTTCCTTTAAAGAAAAAAAGGATTATCAAACTACGTATCCAAGATCGAAACTCAGTGAAAGTGACTTTCTTTCTTTCATGAACTCGTCACCACTAAACGTTGTAGGATGAAACCCTGCTCCAACTGTTCATTATTTCTTCAGAAAGTCCTTTCCACGAAAAGTTCCAGAACGGAAGCTGGCTCCAACTGACTATCCTTTCATCAAAATGCCTCCACACAAGAAATTCCAGAATCAAACATAGCTCCAAGTGATTGTCGTTATATCAAAATGCATTTATACTAGACATTTCAGTATTAAATGTGGCCTCGAGTGACCGTCATTTCATCAACACATCTTCACACCAGGTGTTCCATGATCAGATGTGGCCCCAGCGCACTGTCATCTGGTCAAAACACGTTCATACTAGACGCTTCAGCATCAAATGGGGCTCCAAGGGACTATCCTTTCATCACAGACCCTTCATCACTTAGCCTTCCGGGATCGACCATCGCTTCAAACGACAGTCGTATCTTCAGAAAGGACTCACGACTACATGTTGGAGGATCGAACCTCCCTCCAAGTGACTTTCATGTCTTCACAAAGCCGTTACAACCTAGTATGGCAGGATTGAAACCCACACGTACAGACTAGCATATCACACAACGTTCCAGGATCCAATGTCCCTCCAAATCGCATCTTGTGTATTCCCACCGAATTCATAAGAATCGAGTTAAGCTCAAATAATGTCTTTTATACAAACCCAAAAGCATCACAACTAAAGGCACCAAGACCTAAATAGGGTGCAAGTGACCCTCCTTCATTCAACTGAATCAATACAGTTCAATGAACAAAAATTAACCTCGGCACGTGTGTCTGTCATTTGCTCATAAAACCCATATTACCAAATGTACCAAGATCGGTCGGCATTCTAAGTAGCTGTCCTATTCACATAGAACCATCGTAGCTAGACACACAAGAATCTCATCTCCACTCCTAATAACCTTGAAGCAACCTTGAGTCTCCACAGATCTTGGAAAGTGCATCCCCAGTCTATCTCCCACGGTAATCTGTCGCATTCTCTGGAATGTAGTTTACGGTGAATCACATTCCATCGAAGACTCCAGGAGGTCCTGACCATCACATCCTCACTTCTTTGACAACCATCACGTTCCAGATATCTCATCCTGGGTAAGAAGAAGGTGAAAAACAAAAAGAAAAAAAGGCAAAGAGAAAGAAAAGAAGGCACGGAGTCGAAAGAACAGGCAAAGGAGGGGAAGAAGACGCAAGAAGAAAACAAGAAACAGAAAGGGAAAAATGAGAAAGAAGGAACAAAGATGATGAAGAAGAAAGGAGATGAACAATAGAAGCAGAAAGGAGAACCCCAAAAAAGCAGAAACAAGACGCGAGAATAAGAAACAAGGAGAAAAAATACAGAAAGACGAACAGAAAAAAACAGAAAGGGGAGGCTAAAAGAAAGAAGCAGAAGCAAGAAGAAAAAAGAATACGACATAAGAAGAGAAAATGGAGAAAGAAGAAGCAAAAAGGAAGAAGCAAGGGGAAAGAAAGAAACAGAACGAAGACCAAAAAAGGCAGAAAGAAGATGAGAAGATGAAAAAAGAAGAAGAACAGAAACAAAAAGAGGAGCAGAAAAAACATAAGGAAGAAACAAAGAAGAAGAAACAGAAAGAAGAAGAAACAGAAAGAAGAAGAAACAGAAAGAAGAAGAAACAGAAAGAAGAAAAGAAAACCGAGAAGGAAGAAGCAAAAAAGAAGCAAGAAAAAAAAAAAGAAACAGAAAGAGGAACAAAAAAGACAAAAAAGAAGAGGAGAAGAGGAAGGAAAAGGAAGAAAGAAGAAACAGAAAGAGGAACAGAAAAAACAGAAAGAGGAAACAAAGGCAAAATACAAGAAGAGGGAAAGAAACAGAAAGAGGAACAGAAAAAAAGGGAAAAGCGAAGGGAAAGAAACAAGAAGGAAAAAAAGACACAGAAAGAGGAACAGGAACGGCAGAAGGAAGAGGCAAAGAAGAAGAAACAAGAAGAGAAGAAACAGAGAAAGGAACTGAAAAAGCAGAAGCGATAGCAGCAGCAAGGGAAAGAGGCTGAGCAACAATCGCCACAAGACAGTGATCTAAACGAGCAACTTGAATCAGAATATGAAGAGGGCGCAGAAGGAACTGGAGGGTACCGTGCATCAGAACGGCCAGAGTTATACATGCGCCAGCAGGCTGTCTTGATCAAAGTGATTACACAGACCAACAAGAAACAACCAAACCACAAAGGCCTCACAAACGACAAGCTTTACAGGCTAGGACACAAGAACAAACACCGCAACAGCATAATAAGGGACAGGAAAGAGATGTCTGTTCAGACTAGGAAACAGAAAAGACAGAACATGAACTGGAAGAGACAGAACAGGCGTCGACAGAGACGGAACAGGAAGCAAAAGAGGCGAAACGTGTGGCGAAAAAAGATAGACCGGAAAACTAGAGCAACAGAACAGAGTGAGAAACGAAAAGACAAAACAGTGGAACAGCTACTTAGAGGAGAGCATGCAGAGCAGAAGACACAGAAACAACCACAGAAACATCCACAGAGCGGGAAGAACAAACGGTACAGCCTATGGAGG
>CM065716.1:42851451-42853951 GCA_033310375.1 Conus canariensis | reverse complement strand
GAAGCAAAAGAGGGAGTGGGACAGTGCGCAGGGACAACAGAACAAAGCAAAGTGTAAAGTAATGCAGTTATGCAGTTTTTCTGTACAATACGAAACAGACAAGCACTGTTTCAGTCAATATACCTTATTGAGACATTACAAACTGCGCGAGCGTAGGAATCAAAGGCCATAAAGATCCTATGAAAAAATGTGCAAGTGGAACAGCTAAAATTGAGGAAGAAGTAAGATGCACACACACGCAAGTGTGTTTGCAAACCCACACTCGGAGAAAGAAAGGGTTTGATGAGAGAGAGAGAGAGAGAGGAGAGAGAGAGAGAGAGAGAGAGAGACTTCGTACCCAGCTCACCACAACACACACACACACACACACACACACACACACACACACACACACACACACACACACACACACACGAACCTCATTGCTTCATGTGAAATGATGAAGTCTTCTAACTGGCACGTCTATCACGATGAATAACAAATGAACGCACATCACGACTCCAGACTTTCCAAGTTCAAAGCATTCATCATTTGTATGATTTTGCTTGTCTCCTTCTCGCAATTGAATGAGTGTTCCCTGTCTTATATAGTTTTCTATCCTTTGCTGGGATCCTTTCCCATCCTTAATCCCAAATCACTCAATCATAATAAAAATAATTCCTGTGTAACTGTGTCGAGCATCCCTTGCACAGTTCTTCACATGCTCTCTCCTCCAAAGACAAGGCCGAACAAGACAAAATTTATACTGACGAGAAGATAGAACAACAATCTGAGCGACTGTTTTTACATTGTTATACTCTCTTCGCCCACGAAAGGACAAGTAAAAGGAAAAAAAATGAAACAAGAGCAACAGAGAAATATAAATATAAATGAACATATATCCTAAAATTTGAAGCATGTAGCCACATGTCTAAATGTAAGTTATTAAAAAAGCATTATGCAACGATCACACACACACACACACACACACACACACACACACACACACACACACACATACACACACACACACACACACACACACACAATATATATATATATATATATATATATATATATATATATATATATAAGAGAGAGAGATATATGTAGAGAGAGAGAGAGAAAGAGAGAGAGACAGGGAGAGAGACAGACACAGCGAGATAGAAGAACCGCATATCCAGCTCATCTTAACCTCTGCCTTTCTGCCTATGTTCGTCTCTCTCTATCTCTCTCCCTTCCCCTTCCCACCCTCTGTTCTTGAGCTGTGCTCACGTCCCTTTCATACTTTAGTATTCTCCTTCTGACTGCGGTTGGGGGACTACTGTTTTGTGCATTTTTGTTTACAGTTTGTAATGCCTCAATAAGGTATATTGACTGAAACATTGCTTGTCTGTTTCGTATTGTACATACAAACTGCATTACTTTACACTTTGTTTTGTTCTGTTGCAATCTCAAAAGCATGATTATATTCACACGCCCTTAAATGAGAGACAGTCATTGATTTGTTTACAAGCTGAATTATCTAAAAACAAACCAACCAAGAAAGCGAGCAAACAAACTGTTTTCCAGTTTTGATATTGGACTTCAAACGAAACATGATGAATATGTTGAGTTTCATGCTTTATCGTTCCACGAAGCTACCTACCAGACGACTGTCAGGAGAAAACAATGTTTAAGTTACAGGCGCTAGCAATGTTTCTGTATTTTCTTTTGTCAATCTACATTAATCAACCACATTTCGCGTCCCTCTCTTTCCTTCACCTCTTAATCTTTAACCAAGTCCACCCACCTGTCCTTTATCCCCTTAAAGTGTTCCTCCTCCCTCTTCTGTCTGTCTCTGTCTCTCTGTCTCTCTGTCTGTCCCTGTCTGTGTCTGTCTGTCTCTCTGTCTCTGTCTCACTCTCTCTCTGTCTCCCTTATCTCTGTTTCTGTCTGCCACAAACTCACAAAAACACACACACACACACACACACACACACACACACACACACACACACACACACACACACACAGAGAGAGAGAGAGAGAGAGGAGAGAGAGAGAGAGAGAGACAGAGAGAGATGGTACCCTCAAAAAACCCTTCCTCTTCCATGTTTTCTCCTGTCACTGACCATGGTCTGTCCGGCGCTCTAACCCTGAGACTGTGATAGAGTCCAACTCTATGACCACACAGATACCACAACTCGTCACTGGACATATTAGGAATGGATAGCCAAGGAATAACGAAATTAGCGATCCTCTTTACAAGATCCAGACAGCAGCCCCCACTGCTTCCTTCCTCCTCACTCACCTTTGTCCGCTCTGTTCATTATTTATCAGTCCCCAAACCCTCTACGCACTCGCCCTCCTCCCCCCCCCCTCCCCCCTGCCGACCCCAGACCCCACCTCCAATTGTCTACACAGGCTATCTTGGCCACGTCTCCCAGAACACGAAGCGGTCGGGAGGTTGTCTGTACAGACGGTCCTTTGATCAGCGAGGTGTGATGACTGGGGTGGTGTCATGTGATCCCTGTCCCTC
>CM065716.1:42843951-42848951 GCA_033310375.1 Conus canariensis | reverse complement strand
TCTCTCTCTGTCTAACGCATGTAGGCCTGTATTCTGAACCATGAAAAACAAAACAGACAGACGACTAAAGAATGAAGATATGGGGCAAATCAGGACAAAGTGTTAAGTTTTTCATCCTGCATTCATCCAGCGCTGTCTAAAGCCAGTCATCGCCAGCTGAACTACTTTACACGAACAGACAGCCATGGCAGCTATATTTGCATAGAACTTACACAAACGCTTTGCCATAGAAGTCTGTTCCCTCACGCGTACCTTACCCACCCTCCTCCAATCAGGTTCCGCATCACATAGCGAATGAATCAGCGTACGTCATATTTTTGAACACAATGCTTCGTTTTTTGGTGTTAACGCTGTGTCTTGTTGGACACAGCAAATGCAGAAAGGATTGTTTTGATAGAAAGAACTCCAGGTCTATGAACAGAGAGAGAGAGAGAGAGAGAGAGAGAGAGAGAGAGAAAAGACAGACAGACAGACAGACAGACAGACAGACAGACAGAGACAGAGAGACAGAGAGAGAGAGAACATCCACCAACCCACCAACACACCCACACCCACGATCCACAGACACACACACAAACACACACACCACAAACACACACACACACACAGACGCACCAAGCACGCCGCACGCACGGAGGGGCTCACCGGTTACGTCGTCTAGGTTTTTAGGTTCACTGGGAATAGCGTCCCTCTTCTGGAAGGTCAATGTCTCCGAGGTGATTTATTAAAATCTCCCGCTTTATATCTTTTCGTTTTAGTTCAACAGTTTCACACAAATCTTACTTCTGCTTTGACAAAGTGTTGCGTAGGTGGGGAGGAGGGGTGATGTTTAAGCAAAATTACACAAACAAATTTTTTTTTAAATCACAGAAGCCAGTTATGAGCTACTGGGAATACTGATGGCGTTTCCAAAACAAATAACAGAATGTACTAATCATCCTGAAAAAGACAATGCTGAAGATGTGTAAGTGTGAAAAAATAAATGCTGCATTAAAACCATATTCAGTTAACAAATCCTTCTTGGTGTATCATTGTACGGAAGCTTCACACTAATTTCATCGTACTAGATTTAATTATCAAAGTTGAAACGACAGAACGCAATAACAACAACAACAAAAAAAAAAACCTCTGCCTATACATGGACAAAAACAGTTGTGTAACGATGTCAACAACGACGTCAAAAGGGCGAGGAGTCTTAACAAAGAAAGAAATCGCACAGCTGAAGTTGAGAACTTTTCATCACTGGAAATGGCAAATGGCTATCTGTTCACATTGAAGCAGACCTTCTGAGCAAAAAACTTCAGCTGTCTGGAAGGGGGAACAAGTAATCCAGACGGCGATAAAGACGTAACCTCGCTGTCCTAGAAATAGAAACAGGATTCTTACCCGCAGTCGTAAAACACGCAGGATGCCGAGCCATTAGCGTGGAAACGAACTCATTTTTATCCTGGCTCCGCTTTCTTGAGGCCATTGCTGGGAGAAAACCATTGTTACGATGTCAGTTCATACGCTCTCTGCCGAGTGCTGTGTGCGTAGTGACATAAAAAGGGACTTACAACAGTTACGAGTCATTGGCGTATTATGTACGATACTTTTCAACCATGATGAAACAGAGGTCGAGAGTAGGAGAGACAAAAAAGGTCAGCTTGTGAAAAACGTGGAAGAATTTTGCTATCACTAAAACTGTAGTTCATCATAGTTCCCTGCGGCAAGCTGTTTCTATGATAACAGTGTGAAAAAGCATTAAGAAGAAAACATGAGAAAAATTATTCAACAGATATTGTGTTCAAGATTATATATGTAATCAGGAAATATCCACAAAAAAATATTCAAGGTAAATTTCAAAGCTGGTGATATTTTCAGATGCTGTTAGAAAAAAATCCACTCAGAAAGGTAAAACCTGAACACAGTTTGAAATATCCATATATTCTGCACTTTGTCTTCAAACAATAAAAGTATTTAGGTATTTGTTACTCACAGTTGCACAAACTATTCATTTCTCATTCAACCTAAAAACCGTCTTGTAGATTTTGAAAGGAAAAAGGTTATTTTCCCTCCCATATGATATACTTGTGACAGTTATAGAGACAGAAACGTTTGGAGAATCTTCATGACTTGAAAAACTGGTCCAGTTGGTATATATGATTTTGTTTCAAAACTGAATATAGTCTCAATAGGACCAGTGCTTTTGCCAGAGCCTAAAGTAATATCGGCTTAATTGGTATTATATCCATGTAAACGCTGTGACAAAAAATGTGAATCTGCATCACTGAGCTGGTTCATTTAAGAATTCCACATAGTCGTGATGAAAATGCTAAAAGTTTGGAAGCAAAAGAGGGAGTGGGACAGTGCGCAGGGACAACAGAACAAAGCAAAGTGTAAAGTAATGCAGTTATGCAGTTTTTCTGTACAATACGAAACAGACAAGCACTGTTTCAGTCAATATACCTTATTGAGACATTACAAACTGCGCGAGCGTAGGAATCAAAGGCCATAAAGATCCTATGAAAAAATGTGCAAGTGGAACAGCTAAAATTGAGGAAGAAGTAAGATGCACACACACGCAAGTGTGTTTGCAAACCCACACTCGGAGAAAGAAAGGGTTTGATGAGAGAGAGAGAGAGAGAGAGAGAGAGAGAGAGAGAGAGGGCTTCGTACCCAGCTCACCACAACACACACACACACACACACACACACACACAACACACACACACACACACACACACACACACACACACGAACCTCATTGCTTCATGTGAAATGATGAAGTCTTCTAACTGGCACGTCTATCACGATGAATAACAAATGAACGCACATCACGACTCCAGACTTTCCAAGTTCAAAGCATTCATCATTTGTATGATTTTGCTTGTCTCCTTCTCGCAATTGAATGAGTGTTCCCTGTCTTATATAGTTTTCTATCCTTTGCTGGGATCCTTTCCCATCCTTAATCCCAAATCACTCAATCATAATAAAAATAATTCCTGTGTAACTGTGTCGAGCATCCCTTGCACAGTTCTTCACATGCTCTCTCCCTCCAAAGACAAGGCCGAACAAGACAAAATTTATACTGACGAGAAGATAGAACAACAATCTGAGCGACTGTTTTTACATTGTTATACTCTCTTCGCCCACGAAAGGACAAGTAAAAGGAAAAAAAATGAAACAAGAGCAACAGAGAAATATAAATATAAATGAACATATATCCTAAAATTTGAAGCATGTAGCCACATGTCTAAATGTAAGTTATTAAAAAAGCATTATGCAACGATCACACACACACACACACACACACACACACACACACACACACACACACACACACACATACACACACACACACACACACACACATATATATATATATATATATATATATATATATATATATATATATAAGAGAGAGAGATATATGTAGAGAGAGAGAGAGAAAGAGAGAGAGACAGGGAGAGAGACAGACACAGCGAGATAGAAGAACCGCATATCCAGCTCATCTTAACCTCTGCCTTTCTGCCTATGTTCGTCTCTCTCTATCTCTCTCCCTTCCCCTTCCCACCCTCTGTTCTTGAGCTGTGCTCACGTCCCTTTCATACTTTAGTATTCTCCTTCTGACTGCGGTTGGGGGACTACTGTTTTGTGCATTTTTGTTTACAGTTTGTAATGCCTCAATAAGGTATATTGACTGAAACATTGCTTGTCTGTTTCGTATTGTACATACAAACTGCATTACTTTACACTTTGTTTTGTTCTGTTGCAATCTCAAAAGCATGATTATATTCACACGCCCTTAAATGAGAGACAGTCATTGATTTGTTTACAAGCTGAATTATCTAAAAACAAACCAACCAAGAAAGCGAGCAAACAAACTGTTTTCCAGTTTTGATATTGGACTTCAAACGAAACATGATGAATATGTTGAGTTTCATGCTTTATCGTTCCACGAAGCTACCTACCAGACGACTGTCAGGAGAAAACAATGTTTAAGTTACAGGCGCTAGCAATGTTTCTGTATTTTCTTTTGTCAATCTACATTAATCAACCACATTTCGCGTCCCTCTCTTTCCTTCACCTCTTAATCTTTAACCAAGTCCACCCACCTGTCCTTTATCCCCTTAAAGTGTTCCTCCTCCCTCTTCTGTCTGTCTCTGTCTCTCTGTCTCTCTGTCTGTCCCTGTCTGTGTCTGTCTGTCTCTCTGTCTCTGTCTCACTCTCTCTCTGTCTCCCTTATCTCTGTTTCTGTCTGCCACAAACTCACAAAAACACACACACACACACACACACACACACACACACACACACACACACACACACACACACAGAGAGAGAGAGAGAGAGAGAGAGAGAGAAGAGAGAGACAGAGAGAGATGGTACCCTCAAAAAACCCTTCCTCTTCCATGTTTTCTCCTGTCACTGACCATGGTCTGTCCGGCGCTCTAACCCTGAGACTGTGATAGAGTCCAACTCTATGACCACACAGATACCACAACTCGTCACTGGACATATTAGGAATGGATAGCCAAGGAATAACGAAATTAGCGATCCTCTTTACAAGATCCAGACAGCAGCCCCCACTGCTTCCTTCCTCCTCACTCACCTTTGTCCGCTCTGTTCATTATTTATCAGTCCCCAAACCCTCTACGCACTCGCCCTCTCCCCCCCCCCCTCCCCCCCTGCCGACCCCAGACCCCACCTCCAATTGTCTACACAGGCTATCTTGGCCACGTCTCCCAGAACACGAAGCGGTCGGGAGGTTGTCTGTACAGACGGTCCTTTGATCAGCGAGGTGTGATGACTGGGGTGGTGTCATGTGATCCCTGTCCCTCAGTGTGTCGGCCTGGTCTATTGATCATCTTTCTCCCGTCTCTGACAATCTGTGGACAGTCCCTTGTCTGTACCTGTGTCTCTCTGTCTGTTCGTCTGTCTGTCTGTCTGTCTGTGATGCTGCTGTCTCTTTTACTATATCTGGTCTGGTCTGTGTCACTTTCTGTATTTTTCATCTC
>CM065716.1:42828951-42838951 GCA_033310375.1 Conus canariensis | reverse complement strand
AACACAACAAATGTCAAAATTGCGACTGTTTGGCTGCTGTGTGTCTTTCCCATTGTTCCCGGCTCGAGTTGTATTGCAATACTTTGATTGCGTATCATTGCATTATGCTTTGCAAAAGTCTTAATTTGCTTGATTTCTATCCAGCCTGATATGGCGAATTCCAGCCGAGTAAAGCATACCTGTAATAACCTATGGCCACAGACGACTTGTCTGTACTGTATGGCACGTGCAGACTCTACTAATCAAGATGAATACGTGTTCATAGTGTTCTTCTCCGAAGGAGCAGGTAGTCAGATACCTAGTCAGTTAGGAAACACACACATGCATACACATACACACGCGCACGCGCGTTCGCACGCACGCATGCACACATGCAGCGCACTCACACACATACACACACACACACATACATACACACTCATACACATAAACTCGCACACGCGCGCGCGTGCGTGCCATTAACATAATCACTGTCCATTTCTCACTGCCACTTTTGCTTATTCACCGTATTACTTTATCTCTAAATACAAATCTAACTTCATGCATTCTACTCCCTGGTGTATTAAGAACATTCCACACCCTGGAAAGTACGCGCGTGCGCGCGCGTGCAAGCGAGAGAGAGAGAGAGAGAGAGAGGAGAGAGAGAGAGAGAGAGAGACAGACAGACAGACAGACAGACAGGACAGGAGACAGAGAGAAGAGAGAGGAGAGAGAGAGAGAGAGAGAGAGAGAGAGAGAGAGAGGAGAGAGAATATGGATTATCCCTCTCTCTTTTCAGAGATGAAGCACTCTAATTCGTTACGTCTGTCAGGAATGCAGAATAACTATTGAATTATCAGGCGTCAGGGCACTTCAGACTTTCCCAAATTTGCAACGTCCATCATTCTGAATACCGCCAGTCTGTCTCTCTTTTTTTTGTCAGTGTATAACGTTTCTGTCTGGGCCTAAGTTTTCTCTTGCCCGCATGGTTTTGCTTCCTTCCCCTGTCCACCCCACTTCTTCCCCTTTTTCTCCGTGTGCGTTTCCCACGCTCCATCTCCATGGTCTTCCTCTCT
The DNA here is from genome assembly GCA_033310375.1 of Conus canariensis. Lineage (NCBI taxonomy): Eukaryota > Metazoa > Mollusca > Gastropoda > Neogastropoda > Conidae > Conus > Conus canariensis. The sequence goes on along the minus strand of CM065716.1, from coordinate 42,837,896 downwards.
GTCATATCTTTTGTTGCCATTTTACGCCTCGTCTTCTTACTTCCCTCTGATTTCTTGATACACCAAGGAATAATCGTAAGATCACCAAAAAAGCCACCACACCGAGGAGACCCAGCGCTGCTTTGCATTTAGTAATGTTACTTTTGATTAATTCCAGATAGCAGAGTGATTACTTAACACCCTTGTTGATTACTGCAGTGGATGTAATGCAGTTGAAAAAAAAAACGAACTAAAGAATAAATAAAAGCTGTAGCATTTCTAAGCAAAAGACTGGTTTGGTTGATGAGAACCGGTCATGTTCCCTTTCTCACACATGAAGAAACCATACATTTCAAATCTGATGACGGCTACAGTCTACTTTGAGGGCGCTCTGTGAACCATTCAAGTATATAAAAAAGATAGATTGGGTACCAAGCCTAATGCAGAGAATTAGTACCGTTGAACACCATTGCAGGGACTCAACACAAGGGCAGTGTCCATTCTGGTGTTTACCTCTTGACGATCTGATGATATTCTCAACCATTGGACGGCCTTTGTTGAGGGTGTGACAACCGATCTGAATGATGCTGTGTGATTTGCACAGGGTGATTTGCTTGGGAGAGATGTTGTTGGTGTGGCGCAGAGGACGACAAAACAATAAGATCTTCATAGCAATAAAATCTTCATAGATAAGCAAAGCAAGAAAAAAATCTTCATAGAGAAAATGCACTTCCCCAACTGAATGAATCGATGTACACTCATGGTAAATTATGGTTACTAGCATCATATTTTGGTTGCTGTTTGAGCGAACTCAGCAAGATTTGGTGGAGCCATGTACGGCATTGTCATTGGTCTTGGAGTCCATCCGGGCTATAGGAGCACTGCAGTGATGAATGCTGCACTCAGTTCTCTCCACTTGTTATGATTGATGACATGTCACTGTGTTTCGGCAAAGGACTTCCGGTCTACTCAGCAATGTTGTCTATCCACTCATTCTCTGTCCGCCGTGTTTCCTCTCTCCCTGCAAAGTATGGTTCTTGAGCGTCTGTCTGATATTGAACCATGCCCATTCTGCTGCAGCTGTCTTTTCCTCACTGTGGTCAACATGTCTTCAGAGTGAATGACATGGAGCATGATAGCTCTGTGTTTAGGTGTTTGTAACATGCACAGTTTTGGAGAATGCTAGTATTCTTTTAAAGCATTCGTTTTCACTGCTTGAGTCTTCTGTGGCAGTTGTCCTGTTAGAGTCAGTCATAGAAAAGGATACAGGAAGATGGATACCACAAATCCACGCAAAGGCTTCAGTTTGAATCCAAGAGCAATATACTTGTTTCGGTTCTAAAATAAGTATTCCCCGAAGTTTTGTCAACGTTTTTGTTGGTTGTAAAAATTGTGCTACAATTTCAGTCGTTGATTCTTCTTCAATGATGTTGGCGCCAAGGTATCTGCACCGCTTCCTAGTTCGATAACTGTGATCCAAGCACAGGCTGGCTGTTCTGTTCATTTCTGCTTTTCCTTTTTTTCTGCACTAACATCCATGATGTTTTGACAGATGTCTTAGCCAGGCGGTCCAACAGATTGGCGAGTGCCTTTTCTCCTCCAGCGGGACTGTCAGCATTACTGGCGAACCTGAGGTCTGTGATGGATTGTCCTCCAATGGAGACTGGGCCAGTGTAGTCTTCCAGGCAACATATGATGTAATTTGCTTTAACAATGTAGGTGGTAGGAGATCGACTTGACAAACTCCAACCGAGGTATGAAACCAGTTTCCTTTTGTATTTATCTTTGAGGACACTAACTTGATGATTCTGTTCTCATTCTGGCCAGTAGTGTATTTCTTCATCATTGCCCACACTATGTTGGTATTGATTAAAACATAATATAACGCTTTATTTATTTTTCTGTGGCTCATAGAGATGTTGGTTAGAAGCGGCTTTCAGCCAATCTATGCATGGAGCTAATTCTGTCATTAATCTATATCGCTGGCACCAAACCCAGACTGCGTATTTATTATGAGAAAGTCAGTAACTTCAAAACATAACTTTTGGTATAATGTCAACATTATTTGAAAATTCGTTCAGGAAACAAATAACACAAGAGCAATTGTTCGTTAATATGCACAAAATGTTTTGTTCAGTTCATTTTCTAATGATTGGGCTAACACTGTTCGCTGACCTGATCGACTAAGTCTTGTCTATTTCTCATTTAATCCAAGATGGCGTTTTCGTCTTAATATTGAGATCACAATTTTGATCATGACACTATCTTGAAACTTTGAGAGAGACAGACAGAGAGACAAACAGACAGACAGACTGAGACAGAGACAGAGACAGAGAGACGGAGAGAGACGGAGACACATGGAGATGAGACAAAAATGAGACAAACAGAAAGAAAATCAGAGAGGGTATTTGGGAAGCAGGCAGGTACGGATGGGGGATAAAGAAAAACTCTCTCTCTCTATGTCTCTCTCAAGTGCGCATTCACGCACATACGCACACGCACACGCGCGCGCACACACACACACACACACACACACACACACACACACACACACACACACACACACACACACACACACGCACGCACACACTCACACTCACACACATACCTTCTCTCTCTCCCTCTGTCTGTCTGTCTGTCTGTCTGTCTGTCTCTCTCTCTCCCCTCTCTCTCTCTCTCTCTCTCTCTCTCTCTCTCTCTTAATTCCATTAAGACAGATTTAATGCAGGAAGAAATCATATTGGCTGGATCGTCAAGGGAACAGCAAACCTAGTAACACAGGAACAATGGGATGGCCAGAGGATAAATATTCGATCTGGTGCTCTCTCTCTCTCTCTCTCTCTCTCTCTCTCTCCTCTCTCTCTCTGACTTTGCTTCGTCTACATCTAAGAGAGAGAAGAGGCGGAACAGCAGTTTGTGTGTGTGTGTGTGTGTGAGAGAGAGTGCGCGCGCACGCCCGGTTGTATGTGCGTGCGTGCGTGCGTTTGATAGTGTGTGTGTGTGTGTGTGTGTGTGTGTGTGTGTGTGTGTGTGTGTGTGTGTGTGTGTGTGTGAGAGACAGAGAGAGAGAGAGAGCGTGTGTGCGCAAGGGACGTCCTCTCTCTCTCTCTCTCTCTCTCTCTCTCTCTCTCTGTGGTATGGTGTGGCATGGTGAAGTGTACTCTGTGTGTGTGTGTGTGCGTGCGTGCGTGCGCGCGCGCGCGCGTGTGTATGTATGTGTGTGTTTAGAGAGATAGAGAGAGAACGAGAGAGACAGAGACTGAGAGACAGACAGAGAGACAGACAGAAACGTAGATAGACGGACAGACAGACCACAGAGACATGTAGAGGGAAAAGAAACAGACATACGGACAGACATGCAGGTAGACAGACAGACAGACAGACGAGAGAGGTACACGAATAGACAAAACTGTACAGAGACTTAGAGACCGATTGACATAGACACAGGCATATGATATATGGAGTGAGGCAGACAAATATAAAGAAGGACAGACAAGTAAACAAATGACTGAAACAAAACAGAAAATGAACAAATTACGAAGTCAGGCCAAGATAAAGAAATGAAAATAAAAGAATGAAAGGAAGAAGGACAGAAAGAAAATAAACAGAAGTGAAATACCAAAAAGCAAAAACAAAGGTTACAAAAATGAATAAAAGAAGAGATCGAACGGATTAAAGAAAGAAAGAAAGACGTTAAGACAGAACAAACAAGCCTCAAAAGTACGGTGGAAGGGAGGAGGGGGAGGGGGCTTCCCTAGCATTTCGATGGAGGGAGGGATTCTAGGAGAGAGAGAGAGAGAGAGAGAGAGAGAGAGAGAGAGAGAGAGAGAGAGAGAGAGAGAGAGAGAGAGAGAGAGAGAGAGAAGCTGGCCAGAAGCCTGTCAGGATTTAGCGAGCATTGGATGAATTGAAATTTGTTCAACACATTGGAGCCACTGTGGTCCCTGCCCTTTGTTGTGTCCTTTCAAAGGAAATCAGAAAATAGCCAAGGAAAAACATGACAGTAAAAGAAAATAAAAACAACAACAACAAAAAACGAGAAAAGCAAAGTAAAACAAAAAAAAAGGGAAACACCAGGGTTAAATACAGACACCACACTTCCAGATTATTTGCAGGATTGTTAAAAAATGTATTTTTTTCTTATGTGCTCATGCATGCATCTATTCTTTAGCATGGCTATGATTTGATATGTAATGAAGTATCATCCAGTAAGGCATGCATATTTTTTCTATAACATCGTATATTCATGTTCGGGGAATATTAAACAGAGACGACAAGATAGATAAATGAGATATACATAACACAGGGAAGAAGAGAGAGGCCAAAAATATTGTCAGACAGAATGTATTGGATATCAACGAGCCGAAAGAATGTGCATATACTGCATTGTTTTTCAACAGCTATAGCAATCAGTTACATGATAAAAAGAACCTCATCAGCATACAATGTCATTCATCATGAAAAAAAGTCAAACTTTCTGTATGTTTACCGTGTATCATATCTTTAACTTTGCCCATGGCCCTTAGTCTTTTTTCCTTGTCGAAACAACAGAGGCTGGAAATGAAGGCCACACACCTACCATCACCAGAACATTGGGGCTGGACACAAGACAGTGTAACGTGGCAACCTCTGTGGACAACAGGCAGTAAACGTGTGAAATGTGGGTGAAGTGGCAAAGATGCATGCTGAGCACTGAATTACGCAAGTGACAAGACACGCTAGAATTGTGCAGTCTTTTGCGAATGTGCTTTCAACCCGTTAACTTGTAGGTGAACGCTTTACTCTGTAATTGGATACATGATAATTATCTCCATTTTTCATTTTGGAACAATGTAGCTCTGTTTCTCTAACATAACAAAATTGCTGTTTATAATGAATGAGTGTGAACTTGTACTGAACAGTATAGAGTATTCGTTGTTTTTGTTTTTTTCATTTCTCATGTGCATTTGTTTGTGTTTGCATTTGTGTCCTATGACATTGACCCGGATTTTATGGCACTGGGAGTCATATATCTTCTTCTTTGCGAACGCCTTGGTTTATACGGTCAGCCCGGCCCTTGTGATGAAAAGTTCCATTTTCTCCAGCTCTTGTAGACTGCCGTAGAGCTTCGTCATTAGAGCTGTCTCTGTTGGCCACACCTCTCTCCTTCGGCTGTTCGTGTAATGGGCATCTTTGGAGCACATGCTCCGCTGTCTATTCTTCCTGCCCACAAGGACAGACTGGAGCAGGCACCATAGATGAAACTGAAAGTTTGAACCTAAAGAAGTTATCTAACCTGTGATATTTAAAGGTTTGCCACTGTACTGAGTTGACACACATTAAGAAAAGAAAGAACAAAGACAAATGAATTTCAGAAAGACAAAAAGAAAAAAGAAAGAAAAGAGAAACAAACTGACACTGCAGGGTAAATACAGAAAGAAAAAAAAAACAAAAGGAGGAAAGAGAAAAATACAAATAAAAATGAAAAAGAGAACTAAAGAATATACAATTGTTCATGGGAATGAGAACATGTAATAGACAAGAAACTAGAATAGGTTTATGCTGTTATCGGCAAAGGGAGAAAAGAAAAAGAAAATGAGATGAAGTAGAGGAACTTGATGCCGTTATAGTAGAGAAGGCAGAGAGAAACATAAAGAAACAACAAAAAGATTGATGAAAGAAAGGAAGAAAGACGTCAGAACAGATGAAACTGGCTTATCCCTGGCTTTTTATTCTTTCATTTTTTTTATATACCTTTCTCTCTTTCTTTGGTTTCTTTATGTTCTTGTGTGTTTGTTGGTTTGGTCTCTCGGGTCTTTTTCTGCTGGAATAAAAGGAAAAACGATATACAAAAAAAAAGAGCGAATCATTAGCATAGGTGGACTTCTCTGTCTGTCTGTCTGTTTGCCTGCCTGCCTGCCTGTCTGCCTGTCTGTCTGTCTGTCTGTCTGTCCCCCCCCCCCCTCCACACAGACACACAGACACTTTGACACTTGATATTTCATTGTCAATACCAAAGAAATCTTTTGACAAGGGGGGAGGGGGTAACAGAACAGTAACATTTCCCTCTTCCTTTTCTTGCAAAAAATAGTACACATTCATTCCCAGTGTGTATCTAATCAAAAGTTAACAAAAACAAATAAATCGTAACATTATCGTTCTCGTAGAGAGAGAGAGAGAGAGAGAGAGAGAGAGAGAGAGAGAGAGAGAGAGAGGAGAGAGAGAGAGAGGGTTTGATTAGGAATTAATCGTTTCTTTGAGAAAGGGTGTTTCAGTTTTTATGTGTCTGTATTGCTGTCAAGCCAAAGGGAGAGGTGGAAGATTGGATGAGAGAGAGAGAGAGAGAGAGAGAGAGAGAGAGAGAGAGAGAGAGAGAGAGAGAGAGAGAGAGAGAGAGAGCGAACTGTCATTTCTCCCTGGAGGTAAATTGTTTGTGAACCCACTCAGTACGCTGCTCTGCCCCCGATCCTAAACGACTTGCACCATACAGCCATTTTGAACCAGACTGGACGGTTATGATTCCCGAAGAGAAAATACAGAAAACCTTTTAGTTGGATGGCCATGTCTATGTCTTCTTTCAAAACACGTTTTTCAACCGCCGTTGGGCCATCAGGTTTGTTTGCTTTTTGTGCTTCTAAACAACAAAAGGAAGGTCACTTTTTCTTCCATAATATATCCATTGCATGAAGACACATCTGAATGTCTTATAGTACTTGTTCAACTGTCACATACGCAGACGAAAGGCAAACAGGAAAAAAAAACTGCGACACTTATCTTAAAAAGGAAGTTCAAAGTTTGCCATTTATCTTTCGCTAACACATGCACTCAGCAATACCAGCAAAGAGAACGGTGAGAAACACAGTAACATTTGACATTTATTGATGATTAGCGTAACTCTTTGATATTGAAGACACAAACAAACAGAAACTTCTTTTTTGTCATTGTTTTTGTTTTCCGTGTTTGAATTTCGTGGCCTGTTTTGTCATTTTCTTCACTAATTCCCATATCATTCTTGCAGATGTTCCATCAGGTGGTTCCCTGGCTTCGCGAGTCCCTCTTCACCTTCAGCCAGCTATCGATACTATTAGTGAACCTGAAGTTTGTGATGGTCTGTCCTCCAATAACATTATAGACTGCACCACGGTGGTCTTCGAAGGGCGTCTGTCGTTATACGATCAACATTTGTGAACGATGAAGTTGAGAAGAGACAGCCTTGACAGAATCAAACCGATGGATGAAACAATTTTCAAGTTGCGTTTATCTCCTCGGACAATAGCTCGATAATTTTGATCAACTTCTGGCCAGTGTTGTATTTCTTCATTGTTACTCACCGTCTGTTGGTACTGAATTAATAAGTAAACAATCAATCATTTTTTTTCCTGGTATTTATTTCTTTAGTGGTGTATTTCATTTTCAACTGTGGCTGATGGTGCTGACGGGTAGAAGCGGCTTTGCTACGTATTTATCCATGGTGCTATTTCTTTTCATCTTATTGCTGGTACCATTCCTGACTGTACATTAGTATAAGAAAGGCAGTGAGCTTAAAACAAAATCTTCCGGAGATAGCATTAATTTTCTATCAACTTGCATTCAATAGACATAACATTTGATGAGGACATAAGACAACAGGCAAGATAGTGGTGGTGACCAACCACCATGGCGAAGTGGTTAGCGTTGCAGACTGCAGGTTGGGAGGTCGTGGGTTCGATTCCCATGAGAGCCATTAATTTCTGGGATCATTCTGCCCCGATCGGCTCCTACCCAAAGTTGAGTCTGCTACAGGCTCAGCTGGGAAGACTGGGACCATACAGCCAGCCGGGTTTCACCCACTTAACGGATGCATTTCTGACAGTGTTGCTCAAATTTCCCGACTAACACTGCAGATGTCTGTATCTCTCGGGCGTGGTTGATGCCGGGATAAATCATGAAAGTAAACGTAGAGCACATCCCTGTCATGCAGTCTCAGACCAAAATGGAAATCCGTGTCATCATCTTCATTATCCTCATCTTCAATGATCGGTATTTAAAAAAAAAAAAAAAGGTCTCAAATTTTGTGAACATCGTCCTCTCCTCTCATGGTGACGTCAGTTTCGATGTCCTCTTCACATCTATAGCTTTGGTTTCATTCTGTTGGGGTCACTGGTATCGACAATTTCATGGGAGCTGTCGTTGGACAGACGTGGTGGCGCACTTCGAAGGGAGAGCTCACTCACACCGGCTCCGCGACTAAACAATCATTATCATTAGTAAGGGGCTTAGTATGTGGTATCCTGGTATGTCGCATCAGAACAGGCACCACTGAACTCAACCGAAGAGACTCGGCAGCACAGCAGTGTCTCTTATGGTGGGTTTTCTTTTGATTTCACATTCACTGCTCCTTGTGGATTGCCGGTGCGGAGGCTGCGGCGTTGACGGGCCGGACTATGGCTGTGAACAGGGAGTCGGAATGAGCGGCGTGGGTGCAATGCCACTGAAGTGGTAGATAGAATAGGACAGTCAAAAAAAAAAGTAAAAGGAGAGACGATGGCGATGGAAAAAACGATGCGAAAAAAATGAGCAAAACGAAAAACAAGTAGGGGATGAAACAAGCAAGAGGTGCTTGTGAGTGTAATATACACACATCCTCTTTCTCTTCTCTGCCTGTCTGTCTGCCTGTCTGTCTGTCTGTCTCTCTGTTTCTCTGTCTGTCAGCCTGTCTGTCTGTCTGTTTGTCTCTCTCTCTCTCTCTCCTGTCTGTTTGCTGTCTCTCTGTCTGTCTCATTCTCTCTGTCTCCGTCTCTTTATGTGTCTGTGTCTCTATTTTTCTCTGTCTCTCTATCTCTGTCTCTGTCACGTCTCTGTGTCTGTCCGTTTCTCTCTCTCTCTCTCTCTCTCTCTCTCTCTCTCTCTCTCTCTCTCTCTCTCTCTCTCTCTCTCTCTCTCTCTCTCAGACTGACGGACAAATATATCAGTTACGCAGGATTAAGCACCTTTTGGACTTTCATGCC
>CM065716.1:42811451-42823951 GCA_033310375.1 Conus canariensis | reverse complement strand
AGCATAAAAAAATGTCTCAAATTCTGTGGCCCTTCATGCCTTGCTCTCATGGTGACCTCAGTTTCGATGTCCTCTCCGCGTCTGTGGCCTTGGTTTCGTTCCGTCGGAGTCACCGGTATCGGCGAGTCCATGGGGTTGTCGTTGGACGGACGTGGTGGCGCCCTCCGGAGGGAGAGCTCACTCACGCCGGCTCCGCGACTAAGCAATTATTGTCGTCAGTAGGGGGCATAGTAGGTGGTGTCCTGCATATGTTAGATCAGAACAGGCGCCACTGAACTCCACCGAAGTGACTCGGCAGCAGTGCAGTGTCTCCTTCGGTGGGTTGCCTCTTGACTTGACACTGACTGCTCCCTGTGGATTGCCGGTGCCGGGGCTGCGGCGGGGCCGACCGGGATGTGGCTGTGGACGGGGTGTCGGAATAAGCGGCGTGGGTGCACTGCCTCTAAGGTGGCGCAGAGGTTGGGACAGCAAAAAAAAAAAAAAAAAAAAAAAACCAAAACAAACAAAACAAAAAAACTGTTGCTCCCATGAGAGAGACTTACATTCAGGAAACTCCAAACTGAAATGACTAATGTTCTCATTCACTTTGCACGAAGGGAGACAAATGAAACACAGAACAGAAATGAAAATAAGCAAACAAATCGAGTAAATTCCGGGCCTACAGATAAAACCCCGTGCTGGTCCCTGCACAAAACAAATTTTTTCAAAGATATGTTTCCTTGTTTGTTCGGTGTACTTCGTGTCTGCAAGTTTGCTAGATGAATTGCTACCAAAGCTGCTGTAGAGTTGAGTTACTTGTGTATACAATTGTTTCACCTCGGCACGAAAACTAACTTTCTTTGAATTTGTGACTTACTGTCTGCATTTCTGATTTATTTCGGATTTTAGTTCTCTTTCTCTTTCCTACATCTGCTTGCTTGTATTTTGCACGCTTTGTGCTTATCAGAATTTGCCATGATTCTTATGCTGTATTGCTCTTTGCGTTCCTCTGTAGTCGTAGAATTTCTCATGCAACAACGTAAACATGCATGCGGACGCACGCATAAATGCACAAAATACACACATGCACACATACACACTTCTTCTGTCTGTCTGTGTCTGTCTGTCTGTTTGTCTGTCTCTCTCTCTCACACGCACACACGTACACACACACACCGCACGCGCGCGCGCGCGCGCCACACACACACACACACACACACACACACACACACACACACACAAACACATATTCTGTCTCATTCTCTCTCTCTCTATGTATGTATATATATTTCTCTCTATTTGTTTTCTCCTCTCTCTCTCTCTCTCCTCTCTCTCTTCTCCCTTACACACACACACACACACACACACACACACACACACACACACATGTGCGTGCGCCTCTCATGCATGAGAGAGAGAGAGAGAGAGAGAGAGAGAGAGAGAGAGAGAGAAGAGGAATTTTCAATAACTCCGCTGTAAGATCATGTTCTGACCTGTATTTTGAATGCACAGAACGACAACAGAAATAGAGGAAAACTTTCAGTTGAAAAATCTAGGCTAACCGATGAACGTCGAGTGGTTTTGAATCAGCCTGTTATGGAACAAAATGGAATATTCCTTCTATAATGACTGACACCGTTACTTGCACAGTGTGTGGAATATCCATTCCACAATGACTGACAAACGTTGCATTAGTTGCACTGACACCGTCACTTGCAGTGTGTGGAATATTCATTTTACTATGACTGACAAACGTTGCATTAGTTGCACTGACACCGTCACTTGCACAGTGTATGGAATATCCATTCTGCTATGACTGACAAACGTTTCATTAGTTGCAACGACACTTTTACTTGTGCAGTGTGTGGAATATCCATTCTACTATGACTGACAAATGTTCCATTAGTTGCAGTGTTTTAATTCCTATCCATCCCTGTAGCAGAAACTGGGCAAACACTACTTGCGCCCAAGAACACACAAATGTGCTCGCGTTCACACACTAACACACACACACACACACACACACACACACACACACACACACACACACACACGTATGTGTGCAATGCCATGCATAGCGGTCGCGTGTGTGTATGTATGTAGGTGGTATGTGTGTGTGCGCGCACGCGCGTGTGTGTGTGTCTATGCATGTGTGCGCATGTGTGAGAGCACGTGTGGTGTGTGTGTGTGTGTGTGTGTGTGTGTGTGTGTGTGTGTTCGTTCGTACTTCTGTTTAACGTCTGTTCACTTTGAGTGATATTAGACGTGAATGAAAGAAGAGAGTGACTGACTGACTGAATGATTAAATGAATAAGCCTGTGTGTTGTGTAAGCATGAATGTAGGTCTTTGTATGTGAGTGTGTACGTGTATGTATCTGTATATGTGTTTAAACTCTGTGTGTGTGTGTGTGTGGTGTGTGTGTGTGTGTGTGTGTGTGTGTGTGTGTGTGTGTGTGTGCATTATCTTCACGTGCATGTACACAATTGTATGCATGACTCTCTCTCTCCCCTCTCTCTCTCTCTCTCTCTCTCTGTCAAAGAGAGAGACAGGCAGACATACAGACAGACGGACAGACAAACTCAGACACACAGACAGACAGATTATAGAATCAGAGACACACAAGCGGAGACTGACAGACGACAGGCAGACAGACTGACAGACAGACAGACACTGACAAAGAAACAGAGGGACTGAGAACATACAAAACAACAACAACAACAACACAACAACAACAAACAGATGCTCAGAAACAAACACTTGAAAGTGTGGGGCATCGTGACACAGACACAGAGACAACAAAGAAAGACCAGACACAAAGAATGGGACGAAGATCAAGGAAGCCAGACTGACCGACCAGCAAGACTAGAAGTAGGTGGAAACAACTCGCCCGGCTTGAAGAGCAGGTGGGATGTACCGAGATAGCTAATTGCCCCGTAGTCCTAGGGGAAGCGTATAGACTTCCGGTGTCAACGTGACTCCAGTGAGTAAGCCCGCTGCGCATGCCCCCAGGGAAGGGGAGGGGAAGCAGTCGAAGGCAGAGGAGTGACACCAAACGTCTGGGCCAGCATAGAAGGAGGGTGAGGGCCACAGAAAAAAAGACTACCACGCAGAGAATGTTACTATTGATAGTGCATGGAACAAAAAACAAAAACAAAAAAAAATGGCGGAATGCGGTTAGGAAAAGAATGCCTTTCAGATGTTATGAATACTATTCATCTTGCCTGTACTGAAATTAAGTAGATTTTAAACATTGAGAAAAAAATCACTTTGAAAATAAAATGAAAAAAACACACGAAAAAGTCAAACCTTTCTTACCTTCAAACGTTAATGAACACATTTGTTTGTAGCCAAAATAAATGGATTTTAAACGTTAAAAACAATCAGCATTCTTTAAAAAAAAAAAGCCGAAGGAAGTTCAGAATGACGGCATGTGTGTGAACTCCCGTAAAGAATGTGTACAAATCGAAGGACTTGTCTATGTTTAGTCTACTGGGGGAAGGAACACGGGAAAGCAGCGAATAATTACCTCAACCAAATGTGTTATGATTCACTCCTGTTTGATGGCATATCTGACTGTCGGTAATCTTATGTGAAAAGCACAGGATCTATTGCAATGAAACTTGTTGGATCTGGCTGTCTGTAATCTTATGTGAAAAGCACAGGATCTATTGCAATGAAACTTGTTGGATCTGGCTGTCAGTAATCTTATGTGAAAAGCACAGTTTCTATTGTAATGAAACTTGTTGGATCTGGCTGTCAGTAATCTTATGTGAAAAGCACAGGATCTATTGCAATGAAACTTGTTGGATCTGGCTGTCAGTAATCTTATGTGAAAAGCACAGATTCTATTGTAATGAAACTTGTTGGAAAGATGGGACATGTCCGAAGAACGAGCCCACCAAATTTTGAGGCAGAGCCAGATCGAAGGGCAGATCTGGACAGTTGTTCCCCTTTAGTCAACTTTGTGAAATGAGGCATTTTGGACATTCTTTTGTGACTTTCCCCAGGGAATAATCATGGATGTGTAATATAGGGCATTCTGGGCATTTTCGTAAATTTCTCCGAGAAAAATAAGGTGTTTTGAACGGGTTTTTTTTTCTGGAGAGAGTGCACATGCATATCATTAACAAAAAAAATCAGGCATACTAAATGTATTCATATCTAAGAGTTTGTTAGATTTGATAATGATCTGGATTGCAACCTGGACACAGTGATCAACGTAACAACGATTACGTGGAACTGGGGAAGTGGAGGGGGCGTTCATTCTTTCACAATGCAGCAACAAACTATACTACCAATCTGCAACCTGTCGTTGAGACAGGAAGGGAGCTAATCTGTGTTAGAGCTCGCGTTCTGTGATAATGACTCCACCGTGCTCATGGGACAGATACCTCAAATGAACGCGCATAAAGCAAGTTTGCACCATTAGTCAGCTCAACAATTTAATAACAGAGAGAAAATGCGAAAACACGGGTGTGAAACGATGCCCCCGAAACGCAGACAGTGAATGTTCGGATTGATATCCTAGCGTACGCCTCAAATAAAATGTTTGATTTTCTAGAATGTTTACTTGACCAAAAAACTTAATAACAGTAAGTCTATTTCCAGAATAGAGACAGGCGTTATCCCCCCGCCCCTGTTTTTTTTCTCCCCAGAACATTTCTATTGAAGGGACAGTTCAACCTTGGCCTTGGTCTACGTTCCTGCGAGCGCTCATCCAATTTAAACCGATGTCCTTTCTGACCTGCAACCCATTTCTTTCGCTTGAATCGTCTTAATCTTGTAAACGAAAAGAAACGGAGTTCGACACTGATGTTGTTCAAACTTTCCCTTTCAATTCAAGATATTGTGGGCGGCAGAGACGTATATAGTAAATAATTAACTAGGGAGACAACTTTTTTTTTAAATGGAGGTTTCCTTATTTGTTCTGTTTGCCCCTGTGAGCTGGGAGAGACGTAAACGGGAAATAATTAACAATAAAGACATTTTTCTGTTTTGAAGTTTCCTGTTTTGTTGCGCATACCCGAGTATCTAAAGGGCCTGACATTTAGCCATATCAAGGCCAAGCGTGGGAAAGAGGAGTACTTCATCTCGAAACCGCATTGCATGGTCTGATTATGAGTAAGATAATCTAATGCCTCCGAGGCAAAAGCTGTCCTCAGAGTGGCAGGGCTGCTCCACTGTTACGGTAAACGAGCAGACCACAGGCTTTCTTTTCATCCAATAGCATTCATAGATAAGCACTCTACTTCCTTCCGTAGGCCACAAGAGTCAAATGACAAATCGGCGAAGTCGTACGAGAAGTCAGCAAAACCAGACGAAAAGATATGTGGTAAATCAAAACTTGTTTTTCCTCCGTAAACATTTTCTCTTTCTGCTTTCAGTTGCAATACATACGAATAAATTCAGGATGCAACCAATTTTAATATAAATTATTGAACAAACCGAATATCATTTTGATAGTCCTTTAACACTGACATCTACGAACGGTGATATTGCTGATACGGCCGTTACCATCGTAGCAGACAGGAAAGATGGAAGGAACTTAACACTAAATTTATAGTGCATCATTAAAATGACACTCTGTTAAGATGGACAGCAAAACTGAATATTGCTGTGGGTTTTGAACTCGCAAAAACTTGACTACGAACTCGTTGCCCTAACCACTGAGCCAGTCAGACCCTCAATTGTTCATTGTGCTCGTTGTGCTGTGCTACATGGCATGGCAGTAACTACTAAGCCCCTTGCTGCCCACAGTCATTGATTAAAGTCAAGGGGTCAGACGGAGTGAGCCCCCCTGTCTCGTCCCTTAGTGATTTGGAGAACAGGTTCATCGCCCCACCGCAAGTACCCATGAAATCAGCCCCACCGGACAATTTCAGACAACGTTAAAACGATATCAACTTTAGGAGTCTCAACGGCGTGACTGATTTAACATGTAATATTAACACTGTTTTTTTTTCATGTTTGTTGGGGTGGGAGCGGGGAATCTTTAGCGATTTTCTTCAATAATGTAGATAGTTTTTGTTTTTGCTGTTGGCTTGTTTTTTATTTTTATTTTTTTTTGCTTTTGTTTGTTTGATTGTTTGTATTAGAGACCATCCGAAAACACAAAAAAACATGCAATGCACTTTACCCTGATTATGTAAGCTGCAGAGGTTTGGTTTCTGAAAAATCCTCATTGTATTTTTCGGTTATATATTCAAGACTTTCCGTGTACTTATGCATTATTCGTGAGATCGTTTTCATCTTTTAAACCACTTTAGCATAAAGCTATTGCGATTAGTAGAATTTGGCTGACGATAAATTTGAAACATATTCAGCTAAAATTCAGCATTTAAACGCTACAGTTAGCTTGTCCATGCTCTAATTGGTGAATACATTTGTATTGTTTAAAGTGGGTCATGTACGGATTTCCTGTGTATTCCTAATGTGTGCATATCACGCCAGGGTTTATCTTTTTGCTCTTACTATTCTGTCCTCAGACCACACGCCATTATCCTGTGCGAAGACTGCACTGGGCTGCAAATTCTCCAGAGCGCTGAACAGTTTTACAGCCACCAATTCCCCCCCCCCCCCACCCCCTCCAACTGGTCCCATCTGCTACTTAAGGTCATCACACAACGGGCATGCCAAGAGCAGTAGCTTCGTTGCCAGACTGCCGTTTCGAAAGACACTGCTCGGACCTAACAGACCCAGTAAAAAGAGATGGAGTTCCAAACAGAACCACGAGACGAAGGTAGAAAGTGTTATTGGAAATATATTAAAAGGGCTCGTAGGGGAAAAAAGAAGACGACCTAGTCAAGAATGGTGTTGACTTTTGTCTGGCTGTAAAATGCTGTAAATGTCAGAAATACGAAGATTTGTGCCAGAAACTCTTTTTTTTAGATTAAAAAAATGAAATAGAGGAAGGTACGTTATAAGCGGCAAGAAGGTTTTCTTTTGAATTTTTTTTAACAATCTACAAACGTTGGGTTAAAACATCTTGCGTCCTGTTTCCTTCATATGTGAAACCCTAACTTGTGCCCATAATTTTCATTAGATTACGGCTCAACATTTTGTCAGGTGACAAAAAAAACAAAAACAAACAAACATGATTTTTTTTCCATCAAAGGGAGGAGTGGGGAGCGCAAAAGTAAACATTAGTCTAGCTATCCTGTTCGAAATCTCCAAAGCAATGCTACGCAGAAAGTTGAAGTCGGTTTTATTTTTGTCCCATCTTAATACTGCACAAGATTACCCTCATCCGAATCATTAATCAACGGCCGTTTGACCATTGTCTTTCATTCTAATTGACTAAATCCCAGAAATTCAAAGATCACATCAGATTGGACATCTCTGAAAAATGTTTTCATGGAGTCTGCTGTAAAGTGGGTCTGTCTCACATCATGCAAGTCCCAACGTTCTAAAAGAACATGTTCAATTGTGGGTGGTACGTTGCAGTCCTACCTTCCAGAGGTTTTGCTGATCTCTTGCCAGAGATGCCACAGCCTCATTGCCGGGAATGTCACAGACTATCCTCGGTAGGACAGCTGTGTGATTTCTCCATTGGGAGAAAAAAAAGGATGAAAAGTCATTGAGGTTTGAGCTTGCAGGACAGATAGTGTGTCAGTGAATGAACCAACGTTCTTTGGTTCTACACTGTATTTGATACGGATTGCATCCACTTTGGTGGCCTTTACTTTATGCTTTAAATTGTAAAATATTGACTTTTAGGAAAACTCATGTCTGCAGGAATACTTGGCGAAGATTTCAGCTCCACCATTCGTCATTGCCTGGTCGGCAGAGTCACTTGTGTAGATCTGTGTCCAGGTATTTAACGGGTAGATGCCGTAGATAAACTCCAGTGTGTATGATATTTCCTCGGCATCAGATTGTGTAGCCATCTGCCCAACGCCTGGGAATGCACATTGAACCAGAGCACTGTTCTCTTCTCTCAAGGGAGAATTCAATGGCATTCTTCGTGTGTCCTTTAGCTCAGGGTCCAGGATGTTTTGCTGTTTCCTGTGAGGATCTTAGACTAGTGAATCGTGCTGCTTCTCTTCCATTTTCCTATCGTTGACTGTGACATGTCCTGCTTCATTAGTTAATCTGGAAGTCTTTTGAACTTTGTGTAAGGAGCTTGTATCCTGCATTTCCTCCGATGGTTTAGACTTGTCTTGCGTTCCGGTTTTTGCAAAGGGACTGACTGCATAGCTCTAGTGGTGATTCTTCAGTCTGGTTCAGAGCTTTGCTGACCATGTTAAAACTGGACATGGCCGCTGCGCCCTAAGCAGTCACCCTGTATTAAAAAATTAGACAGATGTCACCTGTGTACAGCCTCGAGGAAGGTTATTCTTGTGTCAGCTTCAGCCGCATGTTAGTCAATTTCTTCATTAACTCAAAACGTTCTTTGGCTCTGGCTTCAGCTCTGTTGGTCTGCTGCTTCTAAATCAATCATTTGTGAAGGGTGACTTCCTAGTCGTTTCGAGTGTTCTCAGCAGGGATACACTGTTCACTGATTTTCCCGAAAGGCGAGAGAGGGTGTGTGTGTGCTGATTTGGGTTAACTTGATAAACTAATCTTTGTCCAGTATTCAACACGAGGACCTATAGAGTTTCTTGGAGCATGTAATTAGCAGTCAGATATTCCTCAGAATACCAGGGTACCCTTAAAACAAGCTCAGGCGGCTCTGTAGATATCCCATAGAAGATCAGTGATGATGTTGTTCATGAAGACCAGAAAAAGTGAAGGATTGAGATCACCGCCTTGGGGGACTCCTTCTTGCATTGTCTTCTTAAGGCTGTGCTGTCCGTTCAAATGGACCATATCTAAGATGATTCATAATTGAAAATGTTGTTTGTGTGCTCCTTATTAATTAACTATACATCGCTTAGTGTTTATATGTCATTCATTTCTTCATGTGTAATACATTGATGAATATACATGGTAGGCTCGTTGAGTTCTTACCATTGTAGAATATCAATAGGTTCCTAATTCATTTATTATATTTGACTAAATTTTCATCCATTACATATTAATAGATATCGCCGAATGCCTTCCTTATGATACCTTTTTTCTTCTTCTTTTCTTTCTTTCTTTCCTTTCCCCCCACCCCCTCGCCGCACATACACACTATCTCATTAAGACAGGGGGTGCTCGCGTGCACACACAAACACAACACCACACACACACACACACACACACACACACACACACACACACACACACACACACACACACACACACACACACACACACACATCACACCACCACACACACATCACCACCAGCACACCCCACACACCACACGCATAGACACCCACACACACACACCACGCATAGACACCACACACACACACACCACCACACACACACCCACACCCTCTTCTCTCTCTCTCTCTCTCTCTCTCTCTCACATACACACAGACGCACACATGCACGCACGCACGCACTCACAAACACAAAAACACATATACACACGCACACATATATACATACGCAGGCACGCGGGCACGCACGCACCCACAAACAAGCAAAAAACATACACACGCACACACATACACACATAACACACGCACGCACGTACTCACAACACAGACACACAGACACGTACAGACACATACAGACACACAGACACACAGAGATCAACACAGACACAGACACACACACACACACACACACCACACACACATACACACGCACGCACGCACGCAAGCACACACACAACACACACACACACACACACACACACACACACACACACACACACATCACACACGGACACGCACACGCACAACACACTCACACACCACACACACACACACACAACACACACACACACACACACACACACACACACCACACACCGTGTGACACAGACTGACCCCTATCAACGTCAAACGTGGACGTACATTACATTCAGGAGTTCGTTTTACGTGCCTGTTCCCTCATCATGTCAAGGGTGATGGGGAGGGGGGGGGGAGGAGGGGAGGGGGCATTTATCCCTATTCTCCATCTTCCAAATCTTCGCTCCCACTTTCCCTCCCCTCTCGTCTGTTGTTACACCACAGTTTGTGATACAAATCGTCTAGTGTTTGCTCCCACGCCCATAGTTTTTTTCCCCCTTTCTCTCTCTCTCTCTCTCTCTCTCTCTCTCTCTCTCTCTCTCTCTCTCTCTCTCTCTCTCTCTCTCTCTCCCCACACACACACACACACTTTCCATTCCTCCCTCTTTCATCACCCTTTCCCTTCCCACTTTTCTTTGACCAAAGAGCCAGTTTCTAAACACACAGTATGTTCTGCAAGCAAGTCGTGCTGGCTGGTTGATATCAAATCTGATTACTCTAACTGAGAGATTGGTCACGATTGGAGAAATCTATATCAAGCCGGATTCTAAAGATCAGGTACACATAATTGTAGGTCAATGCGCATGTGCAAAGCTATTTTGATGTAACGCCAGCACAGTAATCTCCCTTGTGTAAATGTTTCTATAACTAGCTGCATTTACGTTTACGATTATTAATGGTGCATTCCTGCCATATAAATAAAGAAATACTCTCTCGCTCTCGCTCTCTCTCTCTCTCTCTCTCTCTCCTCTCTCTCTCTCTCTCTCTCTGTGTTGTGTGTGTGTGTGTGTGTGTGTGTGTGTGTGTGTGTGTGTGTGTGTGTGTGTTTGCTTGACTTTGTTTTGTTTTAAATAAATGTTAGCGAACCGCCCAGAGAACGTGGACAAACGAGTCACAAGACGAAACACAACTAGTTTCGACCTCTTAGGTCTTCATCAGGTGAGACATTAACGAATAAAACAATGAAAATTCACTTAGCTTTGATCGCTTCAGATCACTTGGTAGGTTCAGCGCAAGGAAGAAGGCGTTGAATTCAACGCCTTCTTCCTTGCGCTGAACCTACCAAGTGATCTGAAGCGATCAAAGCTAAGTGAATTTTCATTGTTTTATTCGTTAATGTCTCACCTGATGAAGACCTAAGAGGTCGAAACTAGTTTGTTTCGTCTTGTGACTCGTTTGTCCACGTTCTCTGGGCGTTCGCTAACATTTATTTAAGATTTGTTTAGATTTCCGCTGCAGTCCTCTCGCTTTGCAACTAGATTTGTTTTGTTTTGTTTGTTTTGTTTTGTTTTGTTTTGTTGGTCCAAAGAAGAAGAAGAAAACCAAGAGGTAATACATATTGCAATTTTGCAATTGATCATCACAAAATGCAAACTGTCGCCAACTTCATGACATTCTGGGCCTTGTTGTGGACTCTACGCCAAGTGTGCGTCGTGGGGGTGCGGTGGAGAGGGACGAGGAAGGAAAAACAGAGAAAGAGGGAGAGGGCATGATGGAGGGGAAGTGTGATAGGCAGGGGAGGACGGGAAAAGGTGGGCAGAGCAGTGGCAGAGGTAGGACCAAAAACCCTCACTGCCTCTGATTCCGCAACGTGGCAATTCTTGCTGTCAGCAGGAGGTAAAGTCACCGGTTTCTAAGAGTTGTTAAACCATCGCAGACATTACCAAACATCACCAAAGTGTCTTAGAAGTATCTTTTACTTTTGTTTTTTGATGATTGATCGTCTAGCTACCTACAACTTATGTTTTGAGAAGGACGTCAAAAAGAAGAGCTTTAGTATGGTTTTGACATGAATATACATGCCACAAAAAAGGAAGAAAATAATGGACTGCAAAGAAAAAATAACCACGTGTAAAAGGAGGAGTAAGTAAGCTGGAAACAGGCCATGTTACAGCTAAAAACAAAATCGATAGTTCGGCAAAAATGGCAGAAAATCCCTCTAAAACTTCAGCGCGACTAAACTCATCAGACCACCATCTTACAGAGGGGTGAAGATCAACAGAGCTAGAGGCACTTGTACACGCGTTTCCCCAGCGGTGACCTTTCTGGAGATTGCTTCTTCCTCCGTTGGTACCCTGGGGCCAGTTCCACGATGCCATCTTCTTCTTTTCTTTTGACCCTTTCCCAGCTATGCCAGGCTGTCATCTATGGCAGTTTCCTTGCGTCAAAAGGTAGTTATGAATACTTCCCGATACGAAATGACAGTCATCATCAAGATAAATAGTGGTCGCTGCTGTGTTCACGAGCAAACGGTAATCATCACTCTCTGAAAACGGTAACTATGGCGCTCAAAATATCAATTCCTTGTGAAAACAGTTTCACGGATTCTACATTGCTTAAAATTATGAAATAGATTTCAAAGATTTCACGAACAAGAAAAACAAACAAAAAATGCTAACAATTAAAAATGATCCTTGGAAACCTTTACAAGTGAAAATAAGTAATATGGCCATTATAATATTTTTTTCTAGCTTTCTAGTATTTATGAATCGACGTCATTTTTTCCACTGGGAAATAACAAATATCACCGCTTTCTTGAAAATGATTACAATTTTCTCGAAGAAATGGTTACCATGCAGCTTTTGAAACCAGCGCATTGCCATAGTTAGTGTCGTGCTTGATCACAGACACCCTTAAAGAGAGTGGTCAACGATCGGGAACTACCGTTAGAACTACGTGTTTTCTTCTTCACC
>CM065716.1:42781451-42793951 GCA_033310375.1 Conus canariensis | reverse complement strand
GTGTGTGTGTGTGTGTGTGTGTGTGTGTGTGTGTGTGTGTGTGTGTGTGTGTGTGTGTGTGTGTGTGTGTGTGTGTGCACCCGTGATCTGCGAGGATATGAATGATATGAGTATGTGGTGTGCCAAATTGGCTAGTGTGTCACGAATATGAATACTCATCCTGTCATTGTTTGTTTAAAGCCTTGAGAAGTGAAAACTATATTAACCATTGTTGTCTCACAATATTACATCATGAGGATGTCCTAACGGGCACTTGGTCAGTCAAAGGTATCCATATCCCTTTGCACTCAACCGTGCGCACCAGATCACAGGTGTTTGTGTGGTCCTTTATGATCATCCATCTTAAGACTTCTTCAGTCTACCTCGATGACGTTTTAAATGACTGATAGCTATCAATGATTAACTGACTGGGCTATTGACTGGTTGCTCGAGGACGTATGAGTGACTGAGCGACGGTGTTGTCCAAGTTTTCTTTGCCGATGACATGCGTTTCAGTGGAGAAAGGGGAGTTATCCGCGTCTGCCTGTGAAGGTCGCTGGCCTGAGTGTTTTCCCTTGACACGGTAAAACCATCAAGCTTGACTGCGTCTCAGGATCAGTCAGCTCTCTCTCTCTCTCTCTCTCTCTCTCTCTCTCTCTGTGCGTCTGTTTACATTGTCTATGTCAGCGTACGTAAGCGGTGTGTGTGTGTGTGTGTGTGTGTGTGTGTGTGTGTGTGTGTGTGTGTGTGTGTGTGTGTTTTGTGTCTAGCTATCTAAGACTTGTTTTCATGCGTTTATGACTGGATACCTGGCTCCATTCTTGTCATTAAAGTCTGCAGAGGATGACCTTGGTAAGATTGAATCATTGATAATATTTCAAGAGTCTATCTATTGTTTCTCGCTTTTGTTTTACGTGCGTTTTTATATACAGTCTCAAAGATGTTCCCCTAAATTTTATATTGGTTTTTGGTAATTTTAGTTTTTCAGGAACTTATTTCCGTACCACACTTTCTTTTTGTTTTACTTTTCTACCCTTCGTTGGCTGCTTTGGGATGTTGTTGGATTTTATTTTTTAACCCTTGGTGGTGAGAACACCGCAAAATTATAGGCTATGGTATATCTCCATTTGATGCCAAGGGAGCACAGACCCAATCAGCCGTGTCTCCCTGATGAGTCTGATCCAGCCGACGAAAGGTGTCGGAGCAGGCAAAATATGAATGGATCTGTCTTCAGGATGGATTATGATGGATTCCACAAGCTGCTAGTGAAGGATTTGATATTTTAAATATACTTCCCTAATTCTGTTTCTCGTTTTCTTTTATACTCCGTTCCTTTCCCCTCCCTGCCCCTTTGTAAGCAAAACAAAACAAAAAAAAAAAACCTTTGCCAAGTCATTAATGTAATGATGGAAGTATTGTTAGCATGCGCTTGTATTCTCCGCTGCTAAATTGTTCAGCGTGTTACACACACACACACACACACACATATATATATATATATATATATATATATATATATATATATATATATAGGCTGTGCAACTACATTGATATATATATATATATATATATATATATATGTATCCACCCAAAAGAAAAAAAGCACAAGAACAACAAGTTGCCGTGATTATAGTTGAAATTTTCGGCTTTATTTGCCTTCATCAGCAAATGACCTCCCTGAGTGCCAGCAGGTAAGGTTGTGACGGAAGAGACGAAGAGATTTCAATATGACGTAATACAAAACAAATTACGCACTAGAATGATGCATAACTAAATTGTTCTATATATATATATATATATATATATATATATATATAGCTGAACAATTAAGTAGTGGGAGAAAACAAGTGCAGGCTAACAATTCTTCAGTCATTAGAGTAATGACTTGGCAAAGACTTGAATTAAAAAAAAAACAAAAAAAAACATTGAAGATGAGGGGAATATATTATAATATGAGAAACCCTTCACTAGCTGCCTGAGGGAACCATCGTACTCCCCTTCAAAGGCAGATCTATTTGTATTGCCTGCTCCTAGGCCTTTCGTCCGCTGGATCGGACTCATCAGGGAGACACGGCTGATTGTGTCTGCGTTCTTGGTGTCAAATAGAGACACACCACAGTCCGTAATTCTGTGGTGTTCTCACCACCAAGGGTTCAAAAAAGAATCCAACAGCACCCCCAAAGCAGCCAGCGGAGGGTAGTAAATGGAGCAAAACGAAAGTGTGGAGAGGAAAAAAAGTTGCTGAAAAACTAAAAGCATTATATATATATATATATATATATATATATATATATATATATTGAACAGTTTAATAGTGGGAGAAAACAAGTGCAGACTAACACAATTCCACCGTCATTGTATTAATAATGACTTGGCAAAAGACTCGAAGGTTTAAGAAAAAAAAAAAGAAAGGAAAACGGGGTGGGGGGTTAAGAAAATGAGAATGAAAAGTCGTGGAACTATTTAATAAATATGAAATCCTTCACTAGCAACCAATGGAACCATCGTAACAACTTGGGAAGAACACAAAACAACAAGCAGGCTATACATTCCCAATATTTCGGCCGCCTTCCTCTGGGGAGAGTTTATTTTACTGACAAGGAAGCAGTCACACTCAAACATTCTATACAACAAAAATGTGAAATGTCATCAGTAAAACTTCCTGCACAGACAAATCATACCCACTCCCCTCCCCTGCCCCCCAACCATCATAAACTGTCGGTCTGACAAAACTCCGTCCCCCCCCTCCACTCCCCCCCCCCCCCCCCCCCCAACCCCCCCAATATACACACAAGCCACTTCCACACATGTGCGCAGCCTCCCTCTCTCTCTCTCTCTCTCTCTATATATATATAGAGAGAGAGAGAGAGAGAGAGAGAGAGAGGGAGCTGCCCACATAGAAACTGGGGGACGTGAAGTAGACAGCATGCATCGGCAATCAATTTCAGACATATTGTACACCTTTCCTCGAGATAAACACCACAGCCAACATTTTAGTTACTACTGGTGGAGAGTCGGTCACGGAGTACGAGTCATGAAATAAATGGCTGAACTGGGGCTGGGGCGGGGAACACAGACCAAGACATCACTGCCAATATAGGCAAGACACGAGCGGTCTTTGTCAAGCTATGGAACATCTGGGCCTCAAGAAATATCAGCATAGCCATACTGCCACTCATTTTCAGCAATGTTCGGAAGTCTCCAAGGGAGATAATTTGTATTTGAGCTCGCGTTCTGTGAAAGTGATCCACTACGCTATTTATTTGTCCGTAAAGCGACTCCCAAATTCTCACGAGACAGATGCCGTGGCCAAAGTAGTTTTGCGCCATCAGTCAACTTAACGGTTGAATCAGAGACAGAGAACATGCCAAGACGTAAGTGTAAAACGGTGCGCCCGTCATGCAGATAGTCAACATCCCGCTCGTTACCCTGACGTGCGCTTCAAACAAATATTTGACGCCTGATCTATGTCGTCTGACCTGTAAACTGAGAAAAAACAAACAAACAAGCAATCAACAATCAGGCGTTAACCAGAACATGTCTCTTCCAACAAGATTTCGGTATGACTCCAAGACATGGAGAAGAAACACCAAAGCCAAGCAAAACAACAAAAAAATGCACGCAGTCATCAACGCCTGTATCAGGTGCATTTTCAACGTTCGATGGCCAGACGAAGTCGGCGACTAGATCGTGAGCCCGGAGAGGACTTATTCTCAGAATGCAGGTTAATTTACCAAGCGACTAACCAGGCTCTGTCTGACCTGTTGTGACGCGCAAAGGAGCAGGAAGAGCGAACGACTCGGTAACAGCTGGACAGGAGAGACCAGAGAAATGGGAGGAGACACTAAGGCAGAGCGGTAGAAGGGAAGCAACTGCACAATCAGAGGATAGCTCAACTTCGAGCCAACGGAGTTGTTGATTGTCTGCGCTTCATCGGAGGGGGCGGGGTGTGTGTAATCCTTTCTGGCAAATAATCACGTTCCCAGGAGAGTGGGGAAAAAACTGCTTTGAATATACACTAAAAATGTGTGTGTGTGATTTTCACGAGAGTAAACAAAATGAATCTGTGTAATCATCTATTTTGGATTGCCGGTATGTGCGCGAATTTCTGTCAAATCAATAAAGTCAAAAGTGTCTTTATTGAGGATTAAAGGCGAACCTTTACATATTTTTTCACCCTGCCCATATAAAGAGAAAATACTAAAGTTATAGAGAACATTTTACAAAATTAGTCGATTAAAAACAAGGGAGAGAAATCCAAAATATCCCACATTTTGTGTGTGCATGCGTACGAACGTATGAGGATGAGTGCGCGCACGCGCACTGTGTCCCTGTGTTTGTGTGCGCGCGCGCGCCTTTTCCCATCCGCTCCCCATGCGAAGATTTCATGGAACGCTAATTGCCATACATCTCTCATTAGCATTTCAGCAAGCATTCACTATTACTAGTTTTTTTTCCAATATATGTCACAATACACTCATTGCTATATTGGTATTATGTGCGAACAATTTAAACTACACTCTGTCAAAATGAGACCACTTAATGCAGTACCAAGCAAAGGTACATGTATGAAAAAAAAATGCATCATTAAATATTGTACTAGGATAAACCACAACGAACGAACAAGTTGCCAAATACAACTAACATTTTAGTTTGTCATCATGATGAAGGAAGCAAGTGAAGCGGCATTAATTAATGCAGCAAATGGAATAGTCTCCCTTGTTTCAACGACGTCCGACCTTTACAAAAACTGCAGGAAGTGCATTGCAAATTCTGCTTTGTTGGTAAATCGAAAATTTAAAAAGAAATGGTTGCTTTTCATGTGAAAACCACAATTCATAAATAATGTATCAAAACATTGCGCCATCTGTATGACATTTTTGTCCGTAATACACAATCAGAATACTTTGTTGCCGGGTTAGTCAGAGGAGAGAGAGAGAGAGAGAGAGAGAGGACATTAACTAATTGAATTAGACCTCTGCCATTAGCTTTTCATCCCTGAGGAAGAGACTTCAAGTGTCAATAGCTGAAGAGCTTGAGAGAGCACAGCTAATTAAATATCGGGACAAGCCTGACTGCTTCTGCTGCTAACAGCAATAAGATGGGGCAAAAGAAGAGGGAAAAGGAACAGGGGCGGGAGTAGGGGAAGAGACGGGAAAATATAATGAGAGGAGAGGGGAAAGTGGAGGGAGGAGGCAGGGAAGGGAAAGAGGCGAGGTGGAGAAGGGGGCAACACAGGTGGTTGAAGGGCACTTGAACAAAATAAGCGGTCACTGACTTGTTTCTAGGGTTGAGAAGTTGCGATGTCGTCTGTTACTGATAGTGCTGACTGCAATCTACACGTTCAGAGCTTGTCTTCGGGTGTTTTACTTGGATCAACCGCAACAATGAGACTGGTCTAAGTGAAGATGTGAAAATACCGATGCGACGTTTCCTGTCTTTTCCGTTCTGTTTCTGGAAATTACTGTTTTTCTTCTTCTTTTGAGATCACTGTCAAAGTGTAGCAAGTTTCATGCACATCTTGATGTTAATCACTATACCGAGAAAGATCGCCGGAAGTGTATTGACATTCTCCTTTCCTTCCCCGTTTGTCCTATCCATGTTTGTCCTTCTTGCTGTGGCGTGTTTTCATCACAAATGAATCAAATAGGCAAATTACCTCTTTTGCTCTGGAGGTTGTTTCAGCAAATTATGTTGTGTTTTATCTTTTAGCCAGATCACAAAGTCATTATCGGACAACAGGACAGAATTTACTGCAGCTTAATTACCAATTAAGATTAGAATTCCACCGCTATCATGATTATGGAAACATTCTTTTGGATTCGATGTTTAATTGATGAAATAACTGAAGCCTGCATGAAGATAGGATCATCACTTTCAAACTATGTGTAAGACTGGGGAAACATGGGGGGACAAAAAGAAAACGAAGAGAGAGAATTCGTTGACATGAAAATGGAAATGAGAGCTGTGGAATGCATAAGAACATCGAAGAGACTCGTTGGAGCCTGGGAGGCGAATGAGTGATGAGGGGTATGGGGGAGGGAGATGTGAAGGTAAGAAAGCGGGGAGGTTGGGAAGAAAGGGAAGTAGGGGAAGGGAAATCGTTACCAATGCCGAATATTTGAAATCTATGATAACAAAAAAACAACAACAACAAAACACACACAAAAACGGAGAAATAGAAATGTATTAAATCGGTCAAATCAACTTTACTAGTTAAGAAGAGAAATTACATCGTGGTCGCAACAAATAATGTAAATCAACTAGCCCCACCTCCACGTCCCTAGAAAGGTGCAATGATTTGCATAATAAATTCACCTAATTTATTCACAGAGAGAGAGAGAGAGAGAGAGAGAGAGAGAGAGAGAGAGAGAGAGAGAATGAATGAATGAATGAATGATTGATTTAGAGAGGTAAGCTTACAAAGCCCATTCTCATGCAGGGGGTTACGGTGGGGGTGGGGGTGATCGGAAATGAATATCAAAGAATAAACATGAGCGATCAATGTCAGAAAACAACATCGCGATGAGGAAGCCAAATCACGGAAGCAATTAACAAACGTCGAATACTGATGTGATTGTCATTGTGAATACCAAGAAGTTCATCCACAGTCATCAAAATTTCCTTTCTCCACAGCTGAATAGCTGCTGGAAGTCAATTGCACATTTTCTCTGTTAGTAAAATGAACGCTGTCCATGTTTCTTATCATTTCCTGTAGGTCCTCCATAATGTCACTGACAGTCAGGTTCTCTGGAGGGTCGTTCTGTTGTTCAGTCACCGGAGGCCTGTCCTGACCACAAACCACATCACAGCATTCATCAAAACGGTCAGCACTTGGCTTCACTGATACAAGATCCAACATCGACACTTCAGCTTGTGCCACTGTCACAGAATCTTTGTCACTCTGCTCCAAGTAGATCGCTGTAAGCTTGTCGATGTGCCGTGTTTCTTCTGCAGGCTGGGCTCATCACATGCAGCAGGACTGTCGCTGGTTCTGTCTACATTGTAAAATAAACTAGGTGGGTGGTGTCAGTAAAAATAAACCGGACGGAGAACAAACCTTTTCACTTGCCTTTTTCTTTTGATTGTTTCTGGAGGTCTGTACTCTGTGACTATCCCTGTTCAGCTATAACGGGCACTTACGACGAAACTCGATGCACTGGCCTGGAGTTTGCGTGGCAGGGGGCTGTTCGGTAGTTGTTGTGAACCATAGAATGACGACAGTTCGTTTTCCTCTGCCCTCTTTTTGTATGACGACAATGTCATTTCTTCCACGGCAGCGTTGAGCGTGGCTTCTAATCTGGATGGGATATCTCCAACTGGCATGCTGGACGACTTACAGTTAATAGAAGTAGAAATTTATCGGAGCGGCTGAAATACGTCTCTCCGGGAGCCGGACAAGGGAGACCACGAGAGAGAGAGAGAGAGAGGAGAGAGAGAGAGAGAGAGAGAGAGAGTAGCACATCCTGCATAGTGAAATAAATCCATACACGCACACTCACGCACGACGAATGCGTCCCTCCCCCTCCCCTCAGCGCACACAAGCACGTGCACAGACACTCCCTCGCCGTACCTATACTCCATCGTCACATACACTCTACATCTCTCTCAGTCTTTCTCTTTCTACGTGTCTTCTTGTTACAAACTACCCTTCTGTGATAAGAGTTCGCGTTGCAGTTCAGAAATTGAATTGCGTGGCGGATAACTTTTTTCTCAAACCGGACCGTTCTCTATTTCACTGTCTGATATGGTCTTCCTGAAGGGAGGATTTCAAACAAATTTGCTAAGACAAGGGTTTGCGTGTAACACGACATTTGTACGAGTGGCACAGGTTTTTCTGCCTTTCACTAATTATCTTAAAAGTTAGCGTATTGTGTAAAACTGTTCTTAAATATTTACACGCTCATTTTCAATATCTTTTATCAAAGAGATGGAATGACAGTTGGGTTTACCTAGCAATCAATCAACATATCTTTTTTCCTCATTCAAATTAAAGTTATTGCTTTCACACCTGTCAACAATTCCAAGGGCTCCGGAGAATACAGGATGTAAAGGTACTAAGATTGTAACAAGAGAAACGGTAGAGTCAATTGTGTTTGAACCTTTAGAGAAGTAATCAAAGCCAGAGTCAAACGAACGGAAAGGGGAAAGAGGGCATGAATTTACATGACAGGGTACAATTGAAATAGTGATTAAACGAAGAATTGTAGGATTATGAAGGGACGGGTGTGGGGTTATGAATGATGACGAATGACAGCAAGGAATGTGGTGTTAGTAAAATTGCAATGGCCGTATTTTACTTGTAGAGGGGCAAAGATTGCACCTCAAATGGCAAAACGGTGGAATGTGGAAGTGGAGATTAAGGCAAAGCATTTGAGGGGGTTGGAGGGGTGGGGGGGGGTGATGGGAATGATTGGGAAAAGCAAGGCTACAAGATAAGATGAAGAGGGAATGACAAACAGAGAAAAGTAGAAGGAGAAAAATGAAAGTAGTGAAAATGAAGTAGAAGAGAGAAAGCGAGAGTAACAAAGTAGTGCTAGGATTGGATTAAAATATAAAACATGACAATGTAAGTGGGCATGAATGATGCAAAGTATGAGAAAGGACAATAATGTCAGAGAGAGAGAGAGAGAGAGAGAGAGAGAGAGAGAGAGAGAGAGAGAGAAATGAAATGGAATGGAATGAAATGAAATCTTTATTCCATAAGGCCAAGGCCCTCTTTGGAAGAGGGGAACAAAAACAAATATATATATGAACATAATCACATACACATACATGAATATACATTCAAGTTATAGCAAT
The DNA here is from genome assembly GCA_033310375.1 of Conus canariensis. NCBI lineage: Eukaryota > Metazoa > Mollusca > Gastropoda > Neogastropoda > Conidae > Conus > Conus canariensis. The sequence continues at coordinate 42,785,170 of CM065716.1, read as the reverse complement.
CTGCCAAGCTTTAAACGCTTGATAAACATAAAGTGCTAATTTTCTGACTGCAATACTGTTCGTTGAGGCCAACAAGAGAGATAAACGAAAAACATTAATTTGGTTATGAAAGAGCTTATGATCAATGAACTTTTCTCTTATACTATTGTAAAATTAACAACATAATAAGAAGTGCATTTCGTTTTCGACACAACTTTACATAGTTTACAAATTAAGTCTTGTGGCCTATGGTTTCTATACCTATAGTAGTGAACTGACAAATCAGAAATGCCAAAATCTGAACTTAGTGATAATATATTTTAAATGCCTGTCAAGATCCATGCAGAGAGAGAGAGAGAGAGAGAGAGAGAGAGAGAGAGAGAGAGAGAGAGAGAGAGAGAGAGAGACGCTGTTCGTGTGGCACATGAACGCACACGTACTTGTCTCAAAAAGACAAGTTCGAGAAAATGAAATACAAACAAAAGAACAACAAACAGTCTGCAGTGCCCAGACAAGTGACGATCTGATTTGACAGAAATTGAAACAAAAAATTCACAGTTTCTGAACAATCATTCTTAGTTCATGTGCCACACATTGTCACGTCGCAAGCTGTATAGTCCATCGGAAAGGAGCCTAAAGTTAACGCTGTTCACAAAGGGCATGGCTTCCTGAACGAAGTTTTAACATCGTCCCTAAAACCTTGTTAAAAGGGACTTCCAAAATAAAACCATTTTACCTGATTATTGCAACACAAAACCTTGTTAAAAGGGACTTCCAAAATTAAACCATTTTACCTGATAATTGCAACACAAAACCTTGTTAAAAGGGACTTCCAAAATAAAACCATTTTACCTGATCATTGCAACACAAAACCTTGTTAAAAGGGACTTCCAAAATAAAACCATTTTACCTGATCATTGCAACACAAAACCTTGTTAAAAGGGACTTCCAAAATAAAACCATTTTACCTGATCATTGCAACAATCCAAGCGTGTAATTCCCCTGTTCCAGAGGCAAAAGATGGCTGCGCGTCCACCAGGGAATATTTCATGCAAAACATTGTTAATTCAGCAAGACAGCGAAACGGGGAAAAAGGCAGACGAGCCACTGAAGGTTACGTAAAAAAAAATCCCGACACTTGGCCTTATCAAGCACAATCTCTTGCGTAATTTTTCACTTTGATGTTATTAACCAGTTCTTCTTCTTAGCTGTTATCTCAGTACGGGCGCATAGCCATCAGTGTACAACAAAGACACAAAGAAGATCCTATTAAAAAGCATCTTCCCACAAGAATGTTTCTTCAGAGTAATTATCAACAGAACATGGATGTATACTTCCAAGAATGTCACTTTGAATGAATGTCACTGCAAGACAGGTGTACAAATTAGAGAAAACACACACACACACACACACACACACACACACACACACACACACACACACACACACACACACCGTAAGGCTTCTGCTAATCACAATAAGAAAAATACACCATTGGGTCCTTTACAGCACATGAGATTCTATCCGTGCATAATAATTGTCGATTCCTTCGATACTCACACCGCCAAGTGAGGTAAATGAATCATAAACTTGGGCAACTTCACACCAGGTCTACGTTTTTTTTTCTCAGTGAAACCCTAGTGGCCATATTTCACAGGCTTCTGCTGCAGTCTCCTCGGTATCTCTTTCAGTCGCTAGTCAAGGTGGTATGGGCATACCAAGTGAGGGACAGCTGTCTCCTCCCTGGATTTGGAGAGGGAAAACAAAGTCGAATTTATATATTTATCTATTTATATTTTTGTTTGTTCGTTTGTTTGCTGTTGAATCATTTTTTTGTTTGTTTGCTGTTTAATCATTTATTCATTTACTTGTGGAGAGGGTAAACAGAATTGAACTTCCTGACAGTCTTATCTATCTATGTATCTATCTATCCATCTGTCTATCTATCTGTTTCTTTGTTTAGTATTTCTCCTCTTTGCTAATTGTCCTTTATCCATTCCTTTATCTTCTCTGTTTTCTTCTTCTTTCTTCCTTTTTTCACAGCCCTAGGAACATACACAAGGCAGGGGGCTCAGCATTGAAAACAATTGTTAATTTCATTTAATTCAATATGTTTGTATGATTTCATCTGATTTTTAAAGTCTTCCAAATGTAAAGGAATAACGCGAAAAAGTCCCAAACCAATAACGCAATTTCGAGTTTTACTAATGGTACCAATTATCAGTTCCGTGCATGACCTTTCGGTCTTCAGTGGCAAGATAGCCAGGAACGTCCTTGATTGACTCCAACAGCGGCTCTCACTTGACTACGCTAAGGGAATATCCCCATTGATCATTATTCTTCGGCGATTGCAATAGCCTACAACACGTTCGCTTTGTTACAGACATTTTGATGGATAACAAAAAGAGAAGAAAAAAAACGCACACTGAAAAATAACCAAGGATAAAAACTATACGAAGATGTAATGAAAAGTAGTCGTAAACGGGTAGATGGATGGAAATGCAATAAACAGAAAGAGAAGGGGTCCAAATGTGAACGTTTTGATATATCGATTTGAAATCAGACTGTCAATGGGATCAAAAGAATTTACTGTGCAGTTGAATGAATTGACGTCAGCGATCTGCTGGAGAGGCAAAGAGGATTATGGACGCGCCCATTCCATTTCCAATTCCCTTATATTTAGCCAGACAAAGAGAGAAAATTGACAGGATGCGATCCAGCCCACATTATTCGTTACTTAATCGAGCAAGTGCAACAGAAGGATGGGAAAAATTGCAATGGATTGACGATGGGTGAACAGCTTTATGGGTGTCAGTGTTTAAGGGAGGGGAAGGACAGCAGATCTGAGTTTAAAACAAGTGCAAGAACAAGGCGAGGAAACAAGACGACGCATTCATGGAAACAAATATGCAATGACGTTGAAAGCGACATATGATAAGCACACATCATTCGTTGTCGCGCGTGCTACCGTCAGCTTACGCGAACTCCAACGTCAGTAAGGTCATATTTTGACCGTAAGCGCATGCCGACACTTTAACCTAATACACACACACATTAATTACACGTAAAACTGTGCTCAGTTTTCATCGCGATTAGTATTAAGAGACAGAAGAAAAAGACAAAGTTCGAACAACCTAGCTTATGCAAAACAAGAAAAACATTATTTTCGAAAATGAACTGTCCCGTTTTGTCATGTGTATTCATTAAGCAATCCAATGCATTTTGTCTTGTGTGTTTATGTATATTTTGACCAATAACACTGCTGTCTGTTTCATTGTCCTGCTTTCTAAATAAGTTTTTTTTTACATTTAATATTCTCTTTATCTTCAATTACAATAAGAAACTGTCTTAAATGGCGAGAGGTCAAAAAGAAAAAAGTTCCTGATTAATGCCCGTCAAAACAACAAGATGTATAAGGATAGGCAGCGTCCATGCGCTCTTGTTGACACGATGCCCTCTTATAGGCACGCAAGCTGACAAACGACCACTCATTGTCTGGGGAAAAAAACTGAAAGAACTGAAGAACTACCGAGGGGATTCAGGATTATAAAAACAGTAAGAGAGAAGTGGATGACGGGGACGAGTGGGTGTAAAATCGGACCGAGGATGGGAAGGAAGAACAGTTAGAAGACAGATGGTATGAAACAGGGGTGGCAACAAAAGGCAGTATGCCCGCCCCACCTCTGGTTATTTTCAGCAAGGGAAGCACAGGAAATAGATCAGGTGACCATTTATTAAGG
>CM065716.1:42766451-42771451 GCA_033310375.1 Conus canariensis | reverse complement strand
CTAAACAAATTAGTAGCCGGGGAAAACAAGTGCAGGCTGACAATTCTTCTGTCATTATGTAAACGACTTGGCAAAGATTTGAAACAAAAACAAACAAAAAAATGGGGGGGGGGGGGGGGGGGGGGGAGAAGAAAATGAGAACATAAGATAGGAAAATATAAATAGTGCGGGAAACAAATAAATAGTTAGGGAAAACAAGCGCAGGCTGTCAATTCCTCTGTCAACAAAATCAATACTGAGATTGCTGTTTCTCTCATCTCCTGTTTCTCTCATCTCCTGTGTCCATCAGTCGCATTAATCCCTCACCACTCCTTTCGGCCAGCTCCAAACCACGTCCAAGTGTGTCCTGTCGAAGCCCCAACATCAGCAGTAAAAGGGTGGAATAAGTATCAAGTCGACACGAGGTAAACCACCAGTGGAGACACTGAGGTTCTGGTAGGGCTGTAATGGTATCGTACCTTAGTGTTAAATCTATTCGCCATGTAGTAACACGACAGAGTGAATGCCCTCGCTAGACTGACCTCCCTTTGTCAACTGCCAAGCACCGAAAAACATCAACGATGCCAGCGCTCTCATATTTAGGTTCCAGCTTGTTAATATAGTTCTTCAACGCCCAACACAGTAATATTACAGGGCTGCAGAACTTCTAAGGCCCTGTGACAAAAAGGCACAGTACTTCTCACAGTCCTGTCCAGATCGAGCTCAGTTCGTTTTATTATGTACCAGGTAGAAGTGGTCTGCAGAAAAGCGAGCGCACAGAAAGGGGACAACAGCCAACAAACCAGTGTCAACATACAGATGTGACCTCTGCGACAGAGACTGCCACTCTCGCATCGGTCTCAAAAGCCACAGGCGACGCTGCTTTGATTGAGCAGACAGCCCACATAGCTAAATATTAGGTCGGATATACTCTATCCATGCTCAGCTACGACCGACGGAGGCCTACCTAGAAGTAGGTACTAACACTCTCAGACCTGTGCCAGTGACTACACTTTGACAAGTGTCTCCAAAACGTTCGGTCAATGGAAGCGGTAGTTTCCATGCTTACTCCTCTTTCCTGGATTAATATCAGCGATGTAGTTGTCTGCTTGTAGATAGCCTTCTGCATCCAAATGTTCAGGAAACATACGTCTGTGTATGCGTAAAGGAAGTGTGTCTCCTTGTGCTCCAGTGTCAACTTTTCCTTTCCAAGTTCCTGGTGTATTCTTCCGAAGCATATTCTGCAGATCCACAAAAAAAATCTGATCTGTTGCTAGCTGCTTTATCATCTATAGAGGAAAAGTACATGTTGTCCATTTAGTCACCCATGTCGTCTTCATCGTTGTCAGTCTGTTTTGAGTTGATTTCATATTGTCGACGTGATTTCAATGCACATTGCTGCATGCCTATTTTTTTTTTTTTGTTTGTTTCTTATCTTCATTCCACTTCTGTGTAAAGTGTGGAATTTGTTTCAGTGGTTTGTGGTCTGATTCCACTGTGAAGTGTGTTCCATATATGTATGTGTGGAAGCGTTCACAGCCAAAGACCACAGCCAGTAATTCACGTTCTTTGGTTTGCATTTCTGAGTTTTCAAACGACATCTTCTAATAAAGTCATCAACAGATTCCGTTGGTTGTTGGGAAAACTGTTGTAGTTCAAGTCGATGTATTCTGAAACTATCCTCTGTATCTCCTTCTTGTAACTTCTCCCAAGTGTTGTTTTGATTTCGCATTAGATTATGTTGTTCTGTTAGTGCTTTGCTTGCGAAAGCGATTGGTTTTCCATTTTTCGGCGCTGACACTCTGCGCGACAGCCGGCAGCTTAGAGGTTGTCTTTCTGCTCGTAGCGGGCAGGGATCTCTAGCAGTGGCTCTGTGTCCTTATGTCCGCCATGTCGGGAAGCGGTAAGGGCCTTGCCCCGTCCGCTGAGGCCGACCTCCGTTGCAACGTGACGTCATTGAATACTGATACGTCTTCCCCAGTCAGAGACGAGAGGGAGCTGACGTCATCCATGCCCAGAGGAAGCTCTTTCATCAGACCGTGTTGCAGGGTCGGTCCCAAGGGGGACAGAACCGCGTTGCGTTTGGATTTGAGTCTGGGTCTGTTGAGGAAGCTCTGGAACTTGTGCAGGCTGTCCTCGTAGTGTACCAGCCGCCCATCCCTGTACCCCACGACTTGAGTTGTTCCACCTGCAAGAAGAAGAAGAAAAAGAAGAAGAGAATGAAGCCTTTGCGACAATTCTGACCACACTGTCATCCGACACACATTTCATATTTCTTCAAAGGGTGATAAAAGAAATTCTTTTCCTCTCGCAAGCACACTATGACCTCCACCCTACCCAACGCCCAATCATTCCTATCCACATGGACTTTTTTCCCTCTGGAAACTTGTTACCCTCCGTCTACCTCCGAGTGAGTAGCAACTTTCCCGCCGCTCACTTTCTGTATACAAGGTGACGTCTGTCCATTATCCATTATTTGCTTGTGCATTATACACTCTATCAGGACTGCTCTCTAAAAGTCTTATCAACAACAACAGACAACAGGTTCAGCATACTTTGGCTTTTTGTACAGCAAAAGGCTTTTTATTTTGTTTCTCTGAGTAAGACTGCCCTTTCCTCTAATGGATACCCTGCATGGATGTGGGACAACCCTCGAGTTCCCTACCCTTCTTCTACAGATACGGACAGTGTGAAAGTGGGGATCCCTTACATTAAAGGAGTTTCAGAGCGCCTAGCCAGGACCTTCCAACAACATGGATGCAAAGACTTTCACAAACCCACCAACTCCCTACGCCAGCAACTGACGCATGCCAAAGACAAAACGGACCCCCTCAAGCAGTGTGGTGTAGTGTACCAGGTAGGGTGTCAAGACTGTGCCAATACCTACACTGGCGAGACAGCAAGACCACTCACCACCCGTCTACAGGAACACCAAAACCGATCTACTTCTGCCATACATGAACACCTACAAGCCACAGGCCAGAGTTTCAGCCCCCACGAAGCCAAGATCTTATCTACAGAGCCCTTCCTCACAAAAAGAAAAGTTAAAGAAACCATCGAAATCAAGACCAGACGCCCCAGCCTGAACAGAGATCAAGGTTTTGAACTCCCCCCATCTACAATCAGATCCTGACAACTGTTCACCCCACACAAGAGTCGCCCCACCAGGCCTCGCTGCCACAACAGCAACAGTGAGCTGAAGAAGACAGGGCGACCCTGTCGAAATATTCTCAAAGTAAGTTTTTGATTCTGAGTCTGACTACTTTTCTAACATTAACCTTGTTTATATGGAAGATGAAATGAATTGCTACAGGTAACTTTGATCTTGGTTGCGTAGAAAGTTAAGTGGATTATGCATGGGAAAGGGCCGACTTACAGACTGGGAACGTTTTAATGTTTTTTTCCCTCAGCACCTGTCTCTTTTATTGATATTGTATTAACTTACATGTAGGAATTCGCGGTTTGTCATATTCTATCAACGTCCTTGTGATTGTTAGGAAATGGCATGACCGTTAAGTTGTTGGACAGCAGCCTTTCTAACAGACTCTGAACCACGAGATCAAGAATAAAGAAGAAAGACATATGAGCATTTACAAATTAGAGGCTGATTTGTTAATGCTTTCAGCTTTTTTCGAGGAAGAAGAATCATGCTTAATCTGCTCAAGCAAATGTCAACAAATATTACATGGTTGTCCAAACTGAATTCGACTTGATACACACTAACAGAAAACGCCTTTCGTTTCGACATTTCCCCAATTAAAATATATGTTTACAATGAACCTGTAATTAACATCATTCCTGTCAGATCTGATATTCTGAATCACATCAGGTCAGTTTCATGTTGCTTCATCTTTTTATAGCCCAGACCGCATGAGAGTTTATCTGCGCTGTTACCCAGTCCACACTGATTTTCTATGTACATGTTAAAAAAATCCATTCCAGACATAATTAAAACAGTTTAAAACCGTGTCTAGTTTCCCCAAAATCTCAAATCAAAATAGAAATATTCACCTCTTTTAGGAAATCAAGAATGCTATCCATTGGAGCATCTCTGAAATAGGGATTTTGTGGAATTTGCTATAAAATGTTACTCTGACATCATGTTGGTTCCAACACTCTATAGGAACATGAAATTCACCACAGAGCATCCTCACCTTTAAGAGGATGTGAGTGTGGGCGTGGGAAGTGGCCTGAGTATAGCTGGCTTAACACCGTTTATTCTGCCCACCAGTGACAGATGACTGACATTAAAGGTGTTAGACCTCCTCATATGTATTGTTTGCAACCCAGTCGACCTCGAGATTTGTATTAGAGACCACCCCTTTGCTCTGTTGTAAGCTTAGTCATTGAGTAATAGTATCAAGCCCGTAAGACGAACGATATGGATAAATGACAGAACAGACAGAATCTGTTTCAACCCTGAAAGCTTGCATAGGCACGTCAAACAAAAGTGACAGACAAAACAACGTAAAAAAGTAAAAATGAAAAGAAAGCGAAAAGGAAGAAAAAGCGACAATGTACAAGCTTGAATGGGGTGGGTGGTATGCGGAATGAATATTAGGTGGGTATACAGCATGATGACGGGCATGCAAAATGATAATGTGACGGCTATGCAAAATGATAATGTGACGGGGGTGTAACATGATAAAGTGACGGGCATGTAGAATATTAATGCGACGGGCATGTAGAATCAAAATCTAAAGGGTATGTGCAAATGTTGATGCGACGGATATATAGAATAATATTGTGACGGACATGTATATTGATCCAGTGACGGATATATGGAATGACAATGTAAAGGGTATGTGAAATGGCCATGTGACGGGTATGTAAAATGATAATATGACGAGTGTACAAAATGATAATGTGATAGGTATGTAAAATGACAATGCGACGGGTATGTAAAATGATGATATGACAGGTATGTACGATAATATTGTGACGGGAATGTAGTTCGATAATGTAATGGGTAGGTAGAATGATAACATGACGGGTATACAAAATAATAGTGTGATGGGTAT
>CM065716.1:42741451-42756451 GCA_033310375.1 Conus canariensis | reverse complement strand
TTTTGAAAAATCCAGGTGTGAGCAAGGCCAGTGTGTATGCGGGTGTGTGTGCGCACGCGCGCGCGTTGCTGTGTGTGTGTGTGTGTGTGTGTGTGTGTGTGTGGGGTGTGTGTGTGTGTGTGTGTGCGTGTGTGTGTGTGTGTGTGTGTGTGTGTGTGTGTGTGTGTGTGTGTGTGTGTGAAAGGGTAGTTCTTTTTTTGTCATGATTGCCACCGTTACTAACAGTCGAATGTTAATGCTAGAGTCTGAATGTACCTTGATTTAAAGAAAAATCTACTAAATGCAGGGAAACAGTCTTACCTTATTATCATGAATAAAACCATTCGTTCCTCTCTCTCTCTCTCTCTCTCTCTCTCTCTCTCTCTCTCTCTCCCCCTCTCTCTCTAACACACACACCACACACACACACACACACACACACACACACACACACACACACACACACACACAGAAGCGGCCAGCTGCAGCGAGACCAAACCAACATGGCGGCGCTTTGGCTTCATCTTACGCCTGCGCTCTACTCTGTGCCGTAAGGTGTCCATCTCTTTACATGTCTGTGCGCCCAGCCGAAGGGGCGGAGAAACATTTCATGAAAAAAGAAACGCTTACCTTGGTTCTCCGCCCCCCACGGGAGCTGTGGCCATCAACAGTAATTACTGTCCAGCGGGACTGGCACTACAAGATCCGGATTTTCAACACAAACGTGAAGTCTGTTCTTCTATATGGTTCAGAAACATGGCGGGTAACCAAGACCAACACCAACAAGCTACAGACATTCATCAATAGATGTCTCAGAAACATCCTCAACATCAAATGGCCGGAAGTCATCTCCAACGAACAACTGTGGGACAGGACGAGACAAGTCCCAATTGAAACTGAGATAAAGAAACGGAAATGGGGATGGATCGGCCACACGCTACGGAAGCCTGCATCCAACGTAACCAGGCAGGCTCTGGACTGGAATCCACAAGGAAAGCGGAAAGTGGGTCGACCAAAACAGACTTGGCGCAGGAGTGTCGACGCTGAGGTGAAGGCCGCCGGAATGACGTGGGCCGAGCTAAGGAGGACCTGCCAAAATTGCGTGCGTTGGAGGAGTGTTGTTGCGGCCCTATGTTCCTCAGGCAATCAAGAGGCATAAGTCAAGTAAGTCAAGGGACTGGCGCTGGTTTGTTCTTCCTGCCTCTGTCCAGTTCATCCCGTTTCCCTTTAGCTCTGTGTCAGTGTCTCTTCTCCACCTTACTCCGGTCGTTTCATTTTCCTTCTCCTCTCTGGCTTCAAGGTCGGGGACTGATGAGAGGTGTACATGCTGGCTTCCTGAGGGTGTGTCCTATTCACGATATGCACAGTGACTGGTTCCTGTCCTGTCCTTTACAACAAATCGCTGCTGAGTTGGCGGGCTGCCGAATATTGAAAATGCGCCCAGGACAGACGTTAATGACAGTCTGTGTTGTCGGCTGCATCGCTTTGGACTTCACGCTATGTCTCAGAGACGTGCTTCAGGACTGACGGTACGTTGGAGTTAGAGATGCGCAGTTTTGTGGCTGCACTGATTTCTCTAGAGGGCAGGGTGAACTTCCGCATGACAAAGATTGCTCGTGTCTTGCCTATCCTGGCAGTGACGTCTAGGTCAGCGCCTCCAGCCCCATCTTCCCCACCCTCCCCTGAGTATCAGTCACGTTTTCCAGGAGCATAAAAAACTAGACGTCCTTGAACACACACAAAAAAAGCATGGAACCAAGCTTGGCATGTACAGAAAGACCTGTCCATTACCAGCAACACAGAGACAATACAGAAGAAAGGCTCACATATCTACCCTTAAATATCCAAATCATATCATCAACTAGATCATACAGAAAATACGTGTATATCTTTATACTTGTTCTGCTGATATTTGTAACGCAATAGATAAGATAATAAATGATGGATTTGTCCTAGAATTAGCACAGACTGGTATAAACGGAAACTGTTTCTAATTAAGATATGTATAAAGACTCCGTAATCTGCACAAACTAAAGGATAGGGCTATGGATTTTGATTCAAATCTGAAAAAGAGTATACTAAAATCAAATAAACTGAGCCTAACACTTTTGTAATGTGCTGACAATACATAACACAAGAGATATAGTGCACGATAGGATGTCACTGTATTGCTCAAACTATTAAATCTCAAATCAAATGCCTGTTTTGTGTAAATTATCTTGTGCTTCTGACAACTGTAATATTCAGTTTAAAAAAACCGAATGGGCTGCATTCTCTTTTTTCTTGTGGAGATGAATGCATTCTGACAGTGACTGATTTAACTGACGTCATTTTTGTTCCCACTGGAACATAGAGCCTTCACTGCAGCTCTCCAGCATGATCAATATTGGGCTGTCCAGTTTATCCCCCCCCCCCCCCCCACCTCCCACCAAGGCATTCTGGGTATTTGTTTAACTCATTTATAAGGATTCCTTGTCATATTGCTACCGACCGTCCTTTTGTTTGTTTCCACTTGGATTCCAGTCAAATGCATGTTCTACAATGTTGTTTGGACATCTGCACAGAATATGTCCAGTCCTTTTCTATTTTGGAGTTGTAATGGTGTGTCTCTTTGCTCTCTGGCTGGTTTTTGCGCCAGATTTCCTCATTATCAAGCATCCATTGGATACGTTCTGACCGTAGACATGAAATATTGACGGGCGATGTTCTACAAATGTGAACGCCCTATTATGCAGAAACCACAAAGCCAGACTCGATCCTAACACACCATATACCCTAAAGTTCAGTGTGCAAAGAAAAGAAATGTGATGGATGTGGTGATGCCTTTGTTCAACACAATCTTCGCTCTCTGAAGAGCCGTTGGAGTGCTGCATTTAAGAACTGATCATCAGAAACATATTTTCAAATGACATAAATGTCGCCCCTATAAACAGATAATTAGGTATGACATCCATTGAATACATATCAACAATCAAAGACTGGCTCAAGTTCAACCACATCAGGGTAATTTCATTGTTTAAACGTTTCGTCAGATAATGTGTCTGGGTTCGCAGGAGATCAAGAGGCACGCGCATAAAGAACAATGAAATGACCGTTTAGGTAGAGCTCTAGTAGATGTTCTGTTTCCTTCAGAATTGTGTGTCATGTAATACCATTCTGGATAGGCCAACATATCATGAAAACTAAACGATAGCTGTTTAAACAAGCCAACATTCATATGTTATAGATGGGATCACAAGAAAGATAGTCTGGATAATGTTTAAGAAACTTGTGCCACAGTTGTGGGTTTCTCAAATGGAAATCAGAGTACTCTTCCAAGTAAAATCAGTGTAGCATTCTGTTTTATCCAAGCTAGAGGCGAAAAATGTCGTCAGTTCTGGAGGAAAAACAGATATAAAGACAAGAATAATTTAAGGCTTTATTCTAACTTCTATTTATTTTACTGATGCACACTACAAGGATGCTGAACACAGAATAAGGGATGCCGTTCGCGACTAAGTGCATGTGAACATGAGAATCAAGAAACAGTTGTGTAAATCGTGTGAACATTTTGAGGACTAACTATATTTTGGGAATGGGTGCTTTGTGCATGGTAAACTAACATGTAATTACAAATTTCAGTTTCCAAACATGTTACTGAGGCATAAAGGCAGAAATAGAAGTACTAAGCCGCCAAACGAACAAATAAATGAATAAGTCATTATTACTATCATCATCATTATTATTATTATTATTATTTTATTCATTCATTATTATTAATATTATTGTTATTATCATTATTATAATTATTGTTATCATCATCATCATCTCTTCTTCTTCTTCTTCATCATCATCATCATCATCATCATCATCATCATCATATCGTGATCATTATCATCATCATCAAAATCATTATTATTTCTTTTTTCATTGATCATTATTATCATTTAATTTGTCATCTTCTCTCCTCCAACTTCTTTCCAGTTCTTTTCCATTGCATGCCTATGCTGCAGTCTGCACCCAGATTGAAGAGATGCGACTGCTCGTTTGTCCTTTCTTTCCACCATTTTGAATGTTGTTTGTCCTGCCTGAAGAAGACCCAGTAGACCCGAACGTGTGGTTTGCAGTTTGCTTCTTCCTTTGGCGGCTCCTCAGTGCTTCTACTTTTGCTTTGATGTTTGAAAGTACGCCTGCATTCACCCCACTTTGAAACCCAGTTATTAGTGCAGTTGATAAGAGACAGCATTTGTAGACTCTACGCACTAGTCTGAAGTGAAGATATATGTTATGTTTTGTTTCACCAGATTCCTTTTATTCAACTCACAGTTGATCTGTTTTTGTGTCACATTAAAACAAATGAAAAAGAAACATGTGCCATGAAACGATACAGAGACCAGGAAGAAATGCCAAGCGCTTTGTCAGGCGATGTATGAATTCCAAGCAGCAGAGTAGTTTCTGCATTGGAGTTTGAAATCCTCCTTTCTTTGTCACTTCTTTTCTGTATTCTTTGTTCTTTCGTTACAACTCTGAGGCTTAGCTTTAGAGAGAAATTCGCGTCTATGTCCTTTTTCGTACCACCATGAACTCTCAGCCACACTTTGTCTTCTTCGGGTACTGATGTCTTAAGAAGACACCAGTGTGGTGTGTGTGGTGGGGGGGGGGGGGGGGGGGGGGGGGCTCTCTCACTCTCTCTCTCTCACTCTCTCTCTGTCTGTCTCTTTTCTTTTCTTCTCTCTCTCTCTCTCTCTCTCTCTCTCTGAGCATGTGTATGTGCATGTGCGCGTGCGTGCATGCGTGCGTGCGTGCATACGTGTGTGCGTGCGTACGCGCTTGCTTGCTTGCTTTGTGTGTGTGTGTGTGTGTGTGTGTGTGTGTGTGTGTGTGTGTGTGTGTGTGTGTGTGTGTGTGTGATAAATCCCACCGGCAGAAGACAGGCTACTCCTCTACAAAGTGTGGAATTAGACTTCGAAGAGAGGATGAACTACTTAAAGCTGGAGTTAAACCCAGGTTTTACTAGGTCAAGAAGAACAATGATTTAGTTACTGGGCCGTCTAAGCCCCTGTGGTCACTGAAAAATTTAACACACAATCGCCCGCAGGTGTGTGCGCACAATCACACATTCTTATCTTCACCTGTAACTAACAGAGAGAGAGAGAGAGAGAGAGAGAGAGAGAGAGAGAGAGAGAGAATCTGTTGGATGTTAGATGTAATTGTCAAACAGGTGTTTTTTTTCCATGTTAAGGGTAATAGTGTTTCATACCTTATCTACATTTTATGAATAGAATCCTTCGCCGCCGCCTCCCCCCCCCCCCCCCCCCCCCCCCCCCCCCTCTCCCCTTCCTCTAACCGGCATTTACAGCGTTTTGAGTGATTGTATGAAGAGAGAGAGAGAGAGAGAGAGAGAGAGAGAGAGAGAGAGAGAGAGAGAGAGAGAGAGAGAGAGAGAGAGAGCGTGCTATCCATCCCAGCGTCCCTGTCAAAGAACAATTTGGTGGGGGAGCCATTATCTTAACGGCGCTGTTAGGATCACGTCATGATGGCCTGGCTGCATTTATATACAAACAGATCTATTCACGATTGCGGCGTGTCTGACGTTCGGAGGACACCAAGTTCAGTATCCGTGTCTTTGGAAAGTGCCATTCCCACGCACTCTGTGGAAGGATGGACATTATTGTAATGGCACTGTCCGGGTCAGGGCCATGACGGCCTTGCAATCGGTTCCTTTTATGCCTCTCTCTGTCTGTATGTCTGTCTGCCTGACTCTTTCTCTCTCTCTTCTCTCTCTCTCTCTCTCTCTCTCTCTCTCTCTCTCTCTCTCTCTCTCACCCTCTCTGTCTCTTTTTCTCTGTCCTTCTCTCTCTATCTCCGTCTCTCTCTGTCTCTCTGTCTCTATTTCTCACTCTCCCTCTCTGTCTCTCTCTTCCTCCCTCCCTCGCCTCTGTCTGTACCTCCCACCCTCTCTCTCTCCCTCTTTCTCTCTGTCTGACTATCTGCCTCTCTCTCTCTCTCTCTCTCTCTCTCTCTCTCTCTCTCTCCCTTTCTCTCTCTCCCTCCCCCCTCCCTCTCGCCCCCCCTCTCTCTCTCTCTATAAATGTGAAGATTAATTCACGGTTGATGCGTGTTCGATGCACGGGGGGACACCAAGCGCTGAATCTGTTTTCACAGACTGCTAATGGCGTTGAACACCAGAAAAACAAATAAATAAAGAACACAAATCGTCGGGACGATGAGAAAGGGAGATTGAGGACGGAGAGGAAAGTGTTACGTAGGAGAGAACAGGCTGGGAGGGGTGGAGTGGGGAAGGGAGGGGAGGGGAGGGAAGGGAATTGGACCCCAGTGTTGCATCTAGGCTTAACGTAAGTTGCTTCTATTGTTGTTTATTTCTTTGTTTGTTTGAAGAAGAACTGTCATATATATGGACCGGACTCAACTGTGGAGTACCAGCCTTCCCATATGAGCCCTTAGCACACTCACCTGATGTAGGAAGTGACCGGGGCACCATTTGTTTCAAATGTATTTCACATGCCCTGTATACAAACACGATCTGTTGAGATTGAGTACACTTACTGAATTTTGCGATTTTTGTCATGCAATGTTTTTGTATAGTAAAACGAACACGCGCATCAGAAGTTTAAAAAGAGTTTAAAAAGTTCGGCTACACGTTAAGTTCATAATACAGATGCCCGTTTACTCAAGTTATCCACGTTTGCTTCACGTGCGCTGGGTGTGCGGGAAGTGTAAGTGGATGTGACTGAGGAAATGGGGTTTGAATGAAATTCCAAGAAACTAGAAATCTACGTTTATATGTGTATTGTTTGGAGATAACAATTCCGTGTTACGGGCAGTTTTGAGTATGTACACAATCAGATGTCAAAACTCTCTCTCTCTCTCTCTCTCTCTCTCTCTCTCTCTCTCTCTCTCTCTCACTCACTCACTGGAACTGGAACTGGAACTTGGCAAGCACTTAACAGACCTTCAGGAAGATAGCAAGATTCTGAGAAAGGAGGTAGGTTATTTCCATCAGAAGAACCAGGAGGTGATGCGACGACTTACTGGGTATATTTGATACGCTTCAAAAGGGCACTGACGGTTTGGATGCTGGAACTAAGCGCAAGAATCTGATTTCCCATAATTGAAAAAGGAACACAAACCAAGTGAGTGACAACCGTGAAAAGGTTGTTCAAGATTTGGTTCCCGTGAAAAGAGAATGACAAATGTTGTGGAGTTTGATTGTATCCACCGCCTGCATGGCAATTCTAGCTCTCCGCTAAAACTAAGAGACTGTTTTAAAAAAACATACTGTCAGAATTACGAAAGAGAACAATTACACGGCAGAACACTTAAATGTGTTTATCGGTGAAGACATTTTTGGTACATGTGGGGGATGTACGACGAAAACTGTCCCATGACATGACATAGAGGAGAGAGATGTGTCTTCGTTTCTTTTATGGACAAACGTTTTAAATGAATGAACATTGTAAACTGCAGAAATCAAGATACTGCTTCAGCCGATCCATGCTTTTCTATACATTTCTTTCACACAACTCTTACACGAGGCAGAGGAGATATAACTTTGAATTAACTCGGGTATAATTTCTGCCTGTCAGTGTGAAAATTTGTCCCGCAAACCTATTCCATTTTCAATGTCAAAATAAGAATAATTTGGAATAACCTTATCGACAGCATATACAAAAATATAGAGCATCATCTGTCCTCCCAAATGACTGCGTACGAATCAAAGATTACGAGCGTTTACATATTTCACATCATATTTTCTTTCAACTGACGAAAAGCTATAAGGTAAGAAGATTTAGAAAAAAAGATTGCCTCTACAAAAGAGAAATTGCAAAAGGCGTAACTATAATCACGGAAACAAGAATGGACAGAACATTCAGATGTAAAAAACGATTAAGAAACGTGTTTTTTTTTAGATATAAAATCAAACACTGGGAACGGCGTTTTGAGAATCTTGAAAATAATATAAGTTTGGGCTGTGCGTTTAAAACCATGCTTATTGTGCAAGTGCCATAACACTTCAATACAGCGCATTTGGCGGAGTAAAGTAAAGTGTGTAACATTTGAAGGTATCAAATAATGATTTAAAAAAAGAACACATTTGCACGCACACTATCTTTTATTCACATCTTCATCGTTAGTGTAAGAATGAATACCTGAATAAGAGAAAATGTCGTACGATCGTGTGAAATCTCACACGAAGAAAAGAGGAGAAAAGAAAAGAAAACCTCATCCAGACACGAGATGGGATCCGAATGGCTGAACCTTAAACTCCAAAACATCTGCTTACTGTGTTTCATGCATAAGCTCAAAATAGATATATGCACAAAATACGCCGACATCTCGAGAGATCGCAAGTTCTATTTTAAAGGAAGGTACTGACATTATTTACAAACCGACGTAAATGACTAAATAATATTGAACTATTCTAAACAAAATAAATGAATACCAGATTGCTTTTGGGTGATGAAATGACAATGAAGATAACGACGTAGAGGACATCCTCTCCCAATCCAATGAAGTTTAGGTCAAGAAGATGTACCAGAGACAAATTCTCACCCGTTCTTCATGGAAGCCGGGGATGAGGGATGGGGGAAGGAGGGAGGAAGGCCTGATGAATAAATCCTTCGCATTCGCATTCGTATTTGTATTCGGATTCTCTCTCTCTCTCTCTCTCTCTCTCTCCTCTCTCTCTCTCTCTCTCTCTCTCTCTCTCCTCTCTCTCTCCATCAAATATTTGATTCAATCTCCTGGTATTTGCTAGTGTTGAAAGATTTTTTTGTCGTTCAGGGTTTATTCATGCTTTTCATACCTGTTTAAGCAGATTTTCGGGTATGGGCTCCCATTTTGCTGTGAATCATTTGTATCACCCGATACAGTATGACACAATTTGTCATATGTGGCGTTGGGTCATTTCGAGTTGTAACAGGCACAACTAATTTACAACCAATGAATAATTCGAACCTTTCTTCATTCCAGACTTATCAAATGATGACAGCATCATCCGGGCTTCCAGTAGGTACGTAGCATTTCCAACTGCCGGAGTGGTGCACAGAGTGAATTGTCAGTAACATCAAACTGCCTGCTTTCCAAGCCTGTCGAAGTCGGTTCTATCTCGCACATCAGGTAGTCTCAGAACAAATTGAACTGGAACGGAGCTTTCATTATGTTCAAAATTAGAAGCAGGGGAGTCCAATTCCCTCTGCTACTAAATTTTCCAGCGAGGGATTGTCACCAGAAACGCCATTTACTGGCTAATGACAGTGAATTCGAGAAACGTATTTTGCTGAACCAGGAGAGGTCCTGAAAATAGAGCACGTACAAGACACCTTAAAAGTCCCTGTCGTACAGATTTATGTTAGACGGGAAAGGATGGGAAGACAATACTGCACGCTATTTTGGCATGAGATGTTCGACTTCAGCTTCGGGCTGGAATAGCAAAAAGCAGAAGAGGGAAAAGAAAAGAAACCAAAAGGAAGAGACAAGAGAAAGAAGCAAAACAAAAAGAAGGAAATAAGAATATAAAGAGGAAGAAGAATTGGAGGAAGTACGAGAAGCAAATATGAAGAGAAAATGGAGGAAGAGTACAAGAAGAAGAACAAGGAGGAGAAGGAGGAGGAGGAGGAGGAGGAGGAGGAGGAGGAGGAGGAGGAGGAGGAGGAGGAGGAGGAGGAGGAGGAAGACAACTAGAACAACGAAAACAACCACAGTGACAACAACAATAACCTGCCGTCGTTGTTGGTTACATTTAAGTTGGCACGTTGTTATTAACTATGGTACCAATATTACCTTAATCTTGTCCTCGTTTGTTTCTTTATCATAAAGCAAGTGAGGCGTAGCGAATACTTAGATTACAAGATGTCACCATGCAGTTTCTCTTGGATTACCGAAAATGACAACTTCCTGATTTTCTTAGCTCATGCATGTAAAGTAAACTTACAAAGTGAATATGTTGTCGCCACAACCCAGCGCAGAACTCAACAAGACATTATACTGACTGACTCCATGAACCTGCTTCAAAAAGTGGAAAGTGGAATGGGGAAGCCCTGTATGGTATGAAGTAATGTGCAGGCTTCTGTTGGAGAGATTCTTATGGATGCACTGCCCATGACATGCAGGTGCCAAAGTAAATGACAGAGTAGACATACTGGCAAGCAAGGCAACGATAAGAATTGATTTACAGCTTGGCAGATCTGATGTGATAAGAAATCTAAGGAATCAGCTCGAGAACCAAGATCAATGCCACTCTACTGTAGACCATTTTTCAAAGCTCAACATCAAGAGAGAAAGAGGCCGTACATCCAGACTGAAAGAAAGAGCAAGAGTCATCGCCAACCAAACAAATAATGGAATAATCTCAAGGCCAACACTGCGAGGACTTCTAGAGGACGGGGTAGACTCATTCTGGGCATTTCCAATGGCAGACAACAGAACCCGAACATGTCAACTGAGATAACAGACTCCGAATCTCCCAGGACCCGCTGTTTTTACTCCAAACGCCTGTGCACTGGTAAGAGTGCAGCAACGAATCGCTGCAAGTGTGTAAAGTGGAGTGTCCATAGACGTGAGTGTGAATTCGTTGGTGTGTGTGTGTGTGTGTGTGTGTGTGTGTGTGTGTGTGTGTGTGTGTGTATGTGTGTGTGTGTGTGTGTGCGTGCGTGCGTGCGTGCATGCGTGCGTGCGTGCGTTGCGTGCGTGAGTGTGTGTGTGTGTGTGTGTGTGTGTGTGTGTGTGTGTGTGTGTGTGTGTGTGTGTGTTGTGAATATGTAATTGCAATTACTTCTGTTTTGACAGACCTGTTGATTCGTCTGTTTATTGTTTGAATTTATTGAGTGATGCGCTGGTAATACGTCACGATAAAAGCACATTTTGGGGTACAGCACAGATTCAACGGTTCCACAGCTTCTAATCCGAGGGCCTTTAATGCCTGTTGGTGTGCAGGTGTTGACTGACGAAGAGAATGAGATAGTTGGCTCGTGCGCGATCCAAAGGCACCCATGTTCATGCGATCCAAAGGCACCCATGTTCATGCGATCCAAAGGCACCCATGTTCATGCGATCCAAAGGCACCCATGTTCATGCGATCCAAAGGCACCCATGTTGATGCGAGGAGGCGGTGGTGACAGAAGGTGGTATGCATGGTTGAGCGTATGATGTGTTCCATGTGCTGTGAATGTAGAAGAGTGGCGGCGAAGGGGTGGGGGTGGGGGTGGGGGCAAAGTTGTGATATATCGGTTTGTCTATGATGATCTTGTTAAACGATGTAATGCTTGATAATGTAAGAAGCTTTCTACTTTGTTTTTCATTTACTAACATCTTTTTCGTTGCTATTGTTATGTAGTAGTAGTATTTTCATCATCATCATCATCATCATCATCATCATCATCATCATCATCATCCTTCTTTTTCTTCTTCTTCTTCTTCTTCTTCTTCTTCTTCTTCTTCTTCTTCTCCTTCTTCTCATCATCATCATCATCCTTCTTCTTCTTCTTCTTCTTCTTCTTCTTCTTCTTCTTCTTCTCATTATCATATTATTATTATCATTATTGGTATATTATTTTTTATTATCATCATCATTATCGTCATCATCATTATCATCATTACTATTATTATTTCACCATCATCATTATTATTATTGTTATTATTATCATTATTACTATTATTACCATTATTTTTATTGTTGTTGTTGTTGCTGTTGTCGTTGTTGTTAATATTATCATTATTATTACTAATATTATTGTTATTATCATTTTACCGAAGTCGTTGAATATGTTTATGTCGCACTTAGTACGACTATACACATCGATAAAAAAAATTATTGAGCATTATAAGCATAACTATACAAAGCCGCAGAACGAACATAATCAACAATTGATAGCCGTGTATTAATCAACATCTTAATACTAAACATTAACGCTTTGAATTTACAACAACAGACAGTAATCAATATCTGTGACGTGAACATTTATTGAAAATAGATATTAAATGAATTTGGTCAAGACAAACCAGAGACATATGCCATAGAGCGATAAAAAAAAAAAAACGGTGGGAAAGAGCCTCCACAGATTCCGTCTTGACAATCCTGCTTCCGATGTGATAAACATGACCTAGTCGTTTCAGTGCTAAGTTCCAGACTGCTCTATCTATCCCCGGAAATTGCCTTCTCAAAGGACCCAGATATTTACCCTCAACTAGTCAGTCAAACAGCGCCATTTATTTTCAGTCTCTTTCCTATTAATGAGGGTCTTGTGCACAAGTGTTGTGACACTGTTTACTGATGCGTCCCTCAAGGTGAAGCCATTGGACCCCCAATATCAGCGACTGCCGGCTTCTGATGGCGACACCCACGTACAACTCGACTCTTCGACGTCGTCACGTTGACAGACTGAATATCAAGAATGGCGGTGTTTCTCTTTGCTACCGTTCCTCTGGTGTTCGTGTCACACGCCACAACGTCCCACAGCGACTGAAAACTGGCCAATATCAGTCATACAATTCCTGTACCATTCATATGCAACAGTGTTCTTATTGCTGTCTGAGCCTCCGCCACAGCAGTGCAGTAGGCAATAGATGTGATATATGTGATATGTACAGCGAAGCCTATCTCCTCTCCTGGCATCCTGGTGCACACACACACACACACACACACACACACACACACACCACACACACACACACACACACACATACACACACACACACACACATATATATATATATATATATATACACACACACATACATACATACATATATATGTATGTATGTATGTGTATGTACGTGTGAAGCTAGAAAAATGTTTTACTCATTCAGAGTACATTTTTCATGATTATTTCTGTACTTATAAGACGCGAAAAAGAAAATAGATTAATTCATACACAGAAAAAAGAAATTAAACAAAACAGATGAACAGCTGCACCTGTCTTCCTGACAGATGTAATACACCGTTAAGGATAGGAAAAGTGACACCAAAATGAAACCTGTTATTTGTAAACAAAGAAATATATTTTTAGACCAGAAAATCAGGCAACACACAATTGCCGACACATGCGCCTCCCCCCCCCCCCCCCCCCCCCCCCCCCCCCCCGTTTTTTAGGGGCAAAGAAAAAGGGAAAAATCAAAATTTAAGGTGAATACAAAACGAGGATGATTATACCCCAAAGTCCAATTACGTTGGCCGATGATGTTGAATCAGTGAAGACCGAAGAATATTATGATTACAAACGAGGATGATTATACCCAAAGTCCAATTACGTTGGCGATGATGTTGAATCAGTGAAGACCGGAAGAATATTACGATTACAAAACGAGGATGATTATACCCAAAGTCCAATTACGTTGGCCGATGATGTGAATCAGTGAAGACCGGAAGAATATTATGATTACAAAACGAGGATGATTAACCCCAAAGTCCAATTACGTTGGCCGATGATGTTGAATCAGTGAAGACCGGAAGAATATTTGTAGGTGGTCCTATTGTTTGGCTCTGACAGCAGGGTCAATTGGAGTGTCTGAGCCCCGGATTGTGCTGCAAAACTAACGTGGCAAATTTCTTTTCTACTCTGATGATGAAAATGAATTAACAAGACGTGGAGAAGAAATCTGTTGTTGTCTTCAATTTAACGGGTTTTTTTTTTCACAATAAGTGATACCAGACAAAGCGAAAGGGTGTAGAGAGGGAGAGCATGAAGGATGGGTGGGTGGATGGGCTATCTTGCAATCATGAAAAAGCCATCTTTACAATCTTTACAAGGTAAAGGAAAAACCAGCCTTAGTAACTATTCTGAATCATGATATAAACTATAACAAATGTCCCATAGGACTGCTTAGTAAACAGTTCGCAAAATCAACCAACAAAGTAAAATTCTCAAGGATACTTTCAAACGAACTTTCAGAAATAGTCGGTAAAATAGGCATCAAACTCTGGCATTCCAGAAGAAATCTGCGTGGAAGCCTAGAAGCAGAGAGCACCAAAGCTGTAGCAAATGATGCCGCTTCTATCAAAGCTTTCATAAATGCAGATCTTTGACCGCAAAAATTTTTAAAAAAAGCGTTAAAGACAAAATCTTCAAAGGGTTAAGTAAGCAATGAATTAACAAAAGAAGGCATCAGTCTCAACAACGCTACATACAGACATTTTGAAAAAGCTGACGTCATGGCAATTGTTTCAGTCAGAATGACTGTATCGTCTGGAAGAAACTTCCGAACCATGTGCACTATGACATTACGACAAATGATCCGATGATAGGTATTGTCTATGAGTTATAATTAAATACCGCATATGGAAATGTATGGTTGGGTGTGTGAGCACTATGTATGAATGTGTGAGCACTATGTGTGTATGTTTGTGTGTGTGTTGTTGTTCTTCAATTTAACGTCTTCCCACTTAACGTGATTACAGACAGACAGAGTGTGTGTGTGTGTGTGTGTGTGTGTGTGTGTGTGGGTGTGTGTGTGTGTGTGTGTGTGTGTGTGTGTGTGTGTGTGTGTGTGGTGTGAGAGAGAGAGAGAGAGAGAGAGAGAGAGAGAGAGAGGGAGTGTGTGTGTGTGTGTGTGTGTGTGTGTGTGTGTGTGTGTGTGTCGTGTGTGTGTGTGTGTGTGTGTGTGTGTGTGTGTGTGTGAGTAGTTTCTTTTTGTATATGAGGGGTTATTGAAAGTTAAAGATAAATTCCTACTGGACTACGTAATAAATGTGGGCATAACGAACAAAGAAAAGCATAATTATTTAACATTTTAGGTAATGTCAGTGGTGTCGATCTATCATGTGAAATATTAGTACCAGCCTTGTGCACTGTATTCTTTGCTCTTGGACAATCTAGTAATAGGTGACTCACACTAAGAATTTCCCCACATACGCATTTAACATTTTTGCTGTATTTGGTTCGAAGTGAATTCAAACGCATCCTATGAATTAAGGATACTACCTCTCTAGATATCGGACTTTCGAATTTGTCTAATTGCGTCTTGGGGTGAATGTCAGGATTTGGTGGTATACAATTTTGATAATATTGACTATCTGTGTCTTTC
>CM065716.1:42726451-42731451 GCA_033310375.1 Conus canariensis | reverse complement strand
GTAATCACTATAGACCAGCTGATCATACAGGACTTTTTCAGGGCAGTCAGCACGCATCCTGAAATAAATATGAAAGAAAGATCAAAGCCTTATAAAGTAACAAAGACAAAGACACTATTCCCATATAACAATTAGGTAGCTAGCTTATAGACATCCTTCAGGCAGATGAAAACTTGACCATACTGAGAGCGTCAGCTATGCTTCTTTATTTCTTACTGTCGGATTGGAAGAGGAAAAACACTGACGAAAACATTCAAATGTTATCCCTTCTACGTTCCCCTCCAAAAACGAAAAAAGAAAAAGAAATGAAAAAAAAATGAAAAGAAGGCATATGAGCAACATATTTCTGCAGAATATGCTCTAGTGCTCACTCTGGACAGCGCGCGCAATTTTCATGACCTGCTTACCTTTATCTAAAAAGAAAAACAAACAAATAATATTTCTTATTGTGATCAGACAAAAGTGTGAAAAGGCTTCCAAAACATAAATAGGAGACAGATCTACAAGGACTAGGGAAATAGTAGACGATAGTGAAGACCCGCAACCCCACAAACAGAAAAAAAAAAGAGAAGAAAAAAAAAAGAAAGGGAAAAAGAAAAGGCAGAGCCAAATGGAATGGCAGAAAAAAGGAAGTCACTACCACAGAATTACCAAAAGGCGGGGCGGGGGGGGGGGGGGGGAGGGGGGGGGGAGCTCTTTGTACTGAGTGAGATCCTGGCATAACCATGGCTTGTCGATAGGTCTGAAACTGACCAGACACCAAATCCTTTTCATAGATTGTGCTGGATCAACCATACTGGATTGTTCCTTCTCTCCTGGTCTGTCGATGGCACTGGGCCAGACACAACAATGCAATCACGATGATGGTGGGTTGTGCTGTTCGTCTAACGCTCTGTTTGATACATGGGCCTGTGCATCAATATGTGGTCTTTGTATATGTTCTTTATTTCTTGCCTTCTTTTCTTATCCTATTTTTTGTCCTCTCTATATTCCATATCGTTTTATTTTTTTGTTCTTTTCTCTTCCGTGATTTCATCACTACCACCTTCCCTTGTGTGTGTGTGTGTGTGTGTGTGTGTGTGTGTGTGTGTGTGTGTGTGTGTGTGTGTGTGTGTGTGTGTGTGTTGCTTCTATGCATGTGTACGGAATGTATGTGCATGTGTTGTGTGCTTGCTTTTGTGTGTCTGTTAAATTTTTTTTCATGGACAACATTGTTCACACAAAAAGAAAAATTCAAATATACCAACGACCAAGAGCCAGACCAATGTCAACTGTTTGAGTGTAACATTCATGTTTAGTTGCACTTAAAAATTTTTTTTTTTTAAAAACGGAGAATTAAGATTTTGATTTTGTCAGCATGTCAAAAAATGCATAAAACTGAATGATAATTGCTTTTAATATTTGAATTGACCAATTACCGTTATAGTCTATATCTTTGCCTATATTTCTCGATCTTTTTCTTGTTTCTTTACCATTTACTATCCTTCCCTAGCTTTTCTTACTTTAGTCTATGTATCTAATAGTATCTTAGATATGACTTCCACAGAGAACGAGTGTTTTGACCACCGATTGACACATTAACAATATTTCATGTTACAATATCACTTTAAAAATCAACAACTAGTCATATTTCCTTTTATGTGCCATAATTAACTATTGATGGTGCGATCTCCTGATGTCGTGCTTTTATGACAGAAACGGACAACAGTATGCAACCAACCACTTGTGTTTTGGGTTCTACCGGCATTTACTTCATACTGTTGTGCCCTACATTTTATACGCCGGCAAAATGAGGTCAATGAGGGTTGCTGACGGTACTGTAGAAGGCACAAGATAAGGGGGAGAGCAGCAACCATTCTGGCTGGATCATCTCAGACACAGGCACACCAGTCCTCCTGGTCCTCACGTCTGGCAGCAGATGGAAATGGCGAGTCCTGAGAGCTGACTGGCATCCGTCATGGCGCCTGTACATCCTCGTCACAATTAAAGGAGGAGGAGGAGGAGGAGGAAGAGAAAGAAGAAGAAGAAGAAGAAGAAGAAGAAGAAGAAGAAGAAGAAGAAGAAGAAGACAAGATCAACTGCAACAACAACAACAAGATCGTCATTAACAGTAACAGCAATAATAAAACAAGCACGATAACAAGAATAGCAAGAAGCTCATGTACATATTGCTCAGACCAAAGAAAAGAAAGGAAAATGATTATCGATAGCAAAAGTCACAGTTCTGGCGAAGTTAACTAATAAAAAGAAACATGACCGGGATTCTGTGGTATGAAGACCATTTTATCTATTCAAACAAAAACACAGAAAACCAAAATAGAGGTTGTTACACACTGGTTTTCGGAAAGACTTTTCTCTTTGAGCTGTTGTGTTGATTTTCGTTAATAAAAAGATATCAATCAATCCATTTTATACTGGTATTTCCCGTATCAAACTAACCAAACACTAAAACACACACACACACACACACACACACACACTCTCTCTCTCTCTCTCTCTCTTCCTCTCTGTGTGTGTGTGTGTGTGTGTGTGTGTGTGTGTGTGTGTGTGTGTGTGTGTGTGTGTGTGTGTGTGTGTGAGAGAGAGAGTGCGTGTGCGTATGTGTGTGTGTGTGTGTGTGTGTGTGTGTGTGTGTGTGTGTGTGTGTGTGTGTGTGTGTGTGTGTGTGTGTGTGTGTGTGTGTGTGTGTGTGTGTGTGTGCACGTGCGCGCACATGCGCGCGCGCGTATATGTGTATGTGTGTGTGCATCTCCAAAAAGGGTAGGGTACCGATACACTTGGAAGCCAGAGAGACTGTACATCTCAGAGAGATTGACCTTCACCTGTCCTCGAAGCTTGATCACCCGGTGCTTCTCTTTCTCCACAATAAATACATCTTCATGTAGTGTCACTTCTGTCGTCCAGCATACCACTTCAAGCCCCACTACATCCAATTTATCAACTCACTAAAAAGGTCAGCCAGGGTGAGAGTCCTCAGTCCAGCCAACTGCTGTTGGATGATAGACCAAATCTCTGTGGGTTAGGACTCTGCCACAAAACGGCACAGCAGAAATGTCAGAATGGGTGTTGAAGTCAGTATTTATCTGTACGCATGCGTCATGAATAATTATGCGCCACAAGATTTCGTCCAAAGGGTGCCAGTGAATGTGTGTCTATATGAGTTGGGGGAAATAAAGGTTGTGTGTCAAAGTATTCTGGAAAATTATTCGATTGCATGAAGCATACAGTTCTTTTTTTATTTCAAGCACACACACACACACACACACACACACACACACACACACACACACACACACACACACACACACACACACACACACACACATACACACACACACACAACACACCACACACACACACACACACACACACACACACACACACATATATATATATATATATATATATATATATATATTATATATATATTTATATATATATATATGTACATATATATATACATATACATATATGAATATATATATATATATATTGTTAAAATAGTAGCATCATCATCATTATCATCATTATCATCTTCATCATCATCAATTTCATCATCATCATCATCATCTCATCATCATCATCATCATCATCATCATCATCATCATCACCATCATCATCATCATCGTATCAATGATAATAACTATGCTTTTGTAGCACATTCCAGCACTGCCAAGTACTTTACAATGACATTTTCGTGCATTTGCATTGAGACGCAACATACACTTGGCTTGAGTAATAACACTGACGAAACCTTTCTGCACATTATAGCCATGGAACGCTGCAAAAATACAATCAACAAGCGGTATCTGCTCAATACGTACATTTTCTCACTAAATGCTATCATTTTGAACGCACCACTGAACATACGGTGACCTTGTACTTGGAAATAGATATCATATAGAGTTGGTCAATACCAGTTAGACATGCATATCATATTACGACAAAAAGAGAACGAGAGCCCCCATGCATTATGTCTTCATTTCCTGCAATATAGAAACAACATCTGGTCGTCGGGATGTCTTCACCAATGCCAGGTTCCAGACACTTTCTAGCTATCCCCGGAAATTACCTTCATAAAGTACCCAGACATTTACCATCAACCGGCCACTCAGACAGTGCCGTTTATTTCCATCTTCGGTCATATTGATGAGCGTTTCCTGTACAAGTGTTGTGACACTGTCCAGTGATCGTTCCTCAACGTGAAGCTGTGTGATGCCAAAAGTCATCGACCTTCGGCTTTTGATGGTCACGTCTGCATACAAATCGACGGTTCGATGTCGCCACACTGACAGGCTGAAGGTTAAGAATGGTGATGTGTCTCTTTGCTGCTGTTCGTCTGGTGTTACCATCACACGCCACATCGTCCCATAGAGACTGAAAACTGGTCAATATCAGTCATGCAGATCCTGTACTCATTAATATGCAGTGCGGTCGGAGTCTCCATCACAGCAGTTCAGTAGGCGATAGGTACAGAAAGTATAGTGGTGCCTGTCTTCTCTCCTGACGCTGGAGCATACTAATTCATTTCGTGTCTCCATTCTCTTCCGAATGCTGTCGTTGATCGTGGGATACTTCGTATGTATATCTGAAGTTTGAGGCATGTTTTACTTATACAATCACGACTGCACATAAGAGATTCCAAACAGAAAACAGATCGACTTCTCAGAGACAAAGAAATAAGACAAAAACGTAACTATAACATAGGGTGGGAAAGACGACTCCTGTAACAAAAAGTAAAACCCGTTATTTATAATTTAATGAACATTTTTATCACAGAAAACAAGAAACCACACCAGGTATCAACAAAAAATGAAAGCAAAATCAACGGCAAAAAAAAGCAAACATAATTATCCCAGAAGTCCAATAATGTTGGCTGACAATGTCGAAATCAGTGAGCATCAGAAGAACATTTGTATGACTCGACTGTTAAAAACGTTTTCCTCTGATGGCCAGAGTCAGTGGGTGTGACTGACTGGACTGAAAGACTAACAGGGTAT
>CM065716.1:42711451-42716451 GCA_033310375.1 Conus canariensis | reverse complement strand
TATTCATTTTACTGTCTGTTTTTATACATGCTAATTTTGTACGTTGTAGTACATTTCCATATATACCCCCAGCTCAGCCCACCCCCACCCCCACTCTCTCCTTCCTCTTCATTATTGTTATTTTCATTTTTATTTTTATTTTTTGTTTGTTTATTATTTTTAATTTTTTTTTATTTTTTCTTTTCTTTTTTTTTTTCAAACAGTTCTGGGTAGTTTCATGGGTTGTAACAAAACTCCTCCGGATCTACATAGCAAATTTGTGTGTGTCCATCTCAATCTCTGTCTGTCCTATCTCCTTGCCCCCTCTACAGTTCCTTGGAGATGAGATGATCTTAAAGAGTCCGCTGGATCCCGTCACATGCGCATATCACTTCAGCTGCCTCACTGCAATGTCCCCAATGCCCAGATAGGTTCCAGGCTCATTAACGACAAGAGAAAAACACTGCATGAACACATAGTTTTAGTAAACATGAATGTGGTCATCAATCATGCTTTGAGCCAAGTCTCCTGTAATTGTTTTGCGTGAGAAAAGAACAGACAGCAGGATGCAGAAAATGGTAAAGTTTGGCGTTAGGAACATGTTTTTGTTTCCATGATGACAATGAAGATGATGAAGCTAATGCTTCAGTGTTCCATTCCGGCATGACAATACATGACAGAGCTACTCTTCCTTTACAATCTAACCGGAAATCAACCGGGATTGAGAGATACAGTCATCAGCTATGATGGTCACTAACTTTCAGAGACGTATCTGTGAATTTAAGAGGATGAGACCTGACTGTGTGGTTCCAGTCTACGTATTTGAGACCACAGCACAGTCAACAGCTTTTGATAGGAGTCTTTTAGGCTTAACATTCCACAGATATGTACAGTTTCAGTGTCACTGCGTTACATTCCACAGATATGTACAGTTTCAGTGTCACTGCGCGCAGACTAGTTCGTATACGGTAGACCATATCTGTTGAATTTGGAGACCACATTGCGCACGCTTTACAGCTGATGGATAAATGAATTAATGACTGAGATGTCAGGATTTAAGATAAGGATCTCATGGATACGATTATAGCAGACATGTACGTCTAATGGTACCTGGATCTACGACCCTCCCACCTGTATTGATACTTAGTCTGTGAAAAGGCAGCAGATAGAGTTTAATCAGTCTTCTTCAAATTTAAGGTTTTAATGCAAATTCTACACATGCTTTTCAGAAATCTGTTTTTTGTACGCTATCTGCAGAAACTCTCTTTGGAAGATAAAGGGTTATGCATATTGTGAACTGGTCACACCTTCTTTACAACTTGAGGGCGCTTTATAATGCGCATCGTGCGATAAACTACTCTGAAATTAAAATGATTTTCTGTATTTAGAGTTAGGGTCTACATAGCCCTGCAGACGCAAGCATTTTACTCCGGATTCAGTAATTACAAGGTTTTGAGATTATACTACTTGACGTAATCTTTTCTTTTATCTTTTCTTTTTAACCCGGTGTTTTTCATTTGATTTGAGATGGGAATCTTAATCAAACTTTATTAGATACTCTTTTTATTAACAGAAACTGATCTGATTTGGGATTGTATTACTGGATGGTGTGCGTACAAAGCTCTCGAGTTCTTCTCCTTTACAACATTGATCAGCCTCAAGCATCGGCCGGCTGGGCAATAAGCAATATGACTTGAAATGAGAACTCCTGTAAACGTGATAGAGTGCTTTCTCGAAATTGTTGCAGGTAAGTCTTTTTTTAACCAAAACGAATATCTAGCTCTGGCTGTAGGATATAAGTGTGAATTGTTATGTGCTTACTGAGACGGTAATTCACATACAAATAGGAACATAAGAGAAATAAAATGCACATCGAAAAATGAAACGTCAGACTGGTGGCATCGCTTATTTTGCTCTGGAACCTGTGTCATAAAAGAAGACATAGCAATGTTTTCTTATGCATGTAGAGAACACACATATACACACACACGCGCGCGCGCGCGCACACCACACACACACACACACACACACACACACACACACACACACACACACACACACACACACACACAAACACGCATGCACGCACACACACACACACACGCGCGCGCGCGCGCAAACACGCACGCAACACACACACACACACACACACACACACACACACACACACACACACACACACACCACACCACCACACACACACACACACACACACACACACACACACACACACACATGGGCACACACACACATGGGCACACGCACAAACATACACACATATAAACACATGCACGCACGCATACACACACAAACATGCCAGCACAAGTGCATACACATATCCTCGCATGCACACACACACACACACACACACACACACACACACACACACACACACACACACACACACACACATGCGCGTACGGACACACACACGCACGCACACACACACACACACACACACACACACACACACACACACACACACACACACTTGCGCGCACGGACACACAACACACACACACACACACACACACGCGCGCGCGCGCGCGCGCGCGCGCGCGCGCTTCAATAATAAGCATGATGATCGTTTCACATTTGTGCACATGAAAATATTCTGAAGAAGTCACATGTGCAATAAGAAAGTTGAGAAACAAGAAAAACAGAATGTATAACTATACAATCCTGAGGGATGCAAAATATTCCAGAATACAAAAGTGGGAAAACGAGAAAGGCACAACTTACAACGACATGACAATATGAAATGATGGCAGCAGTAAAGACAAGACACCCTGAACGGCAAGCAATACTACTAACATGCAGGGCCAATGACTCTCTTCCACCTAAAGCAGAACAGATGCTTCAAACATAGATGTTCTGGACTGCTTAAAGCAAAGTGAAAGAGATAACCCAACCAACTACATGACGTTCCAAATGAAGATGAATAGAAAGACAACACGCTCCCTGAAATGCGAGTAATGCTGTGGCAACGCAGAGCTAGTAAATCTCGCTCACCAAAGCAGGTTAGGCATAAGCAGGTCAGGCAGCAAGGGGGGGGGGGGGGGAGAAGAAAATAATGAGGTAGGGAAGGGGGGGCAGACAATTGGTCAACAGACTAGGAGGTTTGAGGCTGGGGAAAGGAGGAGCTGAAGAGGAGGAAGTGTAGGGAGGAAAAAAAATTGTTAAAGGAGAGGAAGCGTGGGAGAGGGGGGGGGGGGGGGGTATAAGAACAAGAAGCCTTGTGAGCGTGATGGAGAACTTTCATCAAGCATTGTGTGCTTCTCTGTCACATACATTGGGCCAGTTGTATTGTTTTCCTTCTGTCTTATGCTTGCTTTGTTCTTAAGAAAAAAAAGGAGAGGAGTATTGTGACTCACGGCTTTTTTTTTTTTTTTACGGCGAAACAGATGGTGTGCAAATTAGAATTCCGTCGAATTCATATCCCACATAGCAGATCAGAGACAGAAACTAACAACCATTTTTCGTTCTCATGCCAGTGTTATCACAAAAACAGGAAAAAAAACCGTCTGGGTAATGTTTAAGATTGAGAGATTTCAGATGCACGATGGAAAATCGTGAAAAAAGATAGACAGGATAGAAGAATAAAGATAGACAATAGGATGAATAAAGATAGACAAATAGGATGAATAAAGATAGACAAATAGGATGAATAAAGATAGACAAATAGGATGAATAAAGATAGACAAATAGGATGAATAAAGTAAATATGAATAAGAGCAAATAGTGATATAAGAATAAGATGACAAATAATAATAAAGATAGACAAATAGGATGAATAGCCGGCAAATCAAGTCTGAGGTGTAATAAATGAATAGTCTAACAGATCGTGCAGAAAGTCCGCTTATAACAATAATAACATCAACAACTACAACGCTAGCGCGCGCACACGCACACACACACACACACACACACACACACACACACAACACAACACACACACACACACCACCACACACACAGATATTGATATAGACACAGACCACAGACACACAGACACAGACGCTGAACACCGACACAGAGACAAAGACACACAGACATGCACAGACACGGACACGCATACACACACACACACACACACACACACACACACACACACACACACACACACACACACACACACACACACACGCACGCACGCACACACACACACACACACACACACACACACACACACACACACACACAATACGCACGCGCAGAGAGAGAGAGAGAGAGAGAGAGAGAGAGAGAGAGAGAGGGGGGGGTGTACAGAGGGTGCGGATAGGGGTAGCAGTGTTTATGCTGATTCAAAATACGTTTTTATCACTTGCTGCATGTTGCTCATGATAAACGCTCGCGCAAAACAAAAACGACAAATCACTTTGCTGGAAGTGAATATGGTTTCATCTCACTTAGAGAAACAGGGCTCCTGGAAAGAGAGAGAGAGAGAGAGAGAGAGAGAGAGAGAGAGAGAGAGAGAGAGAGAGAGAGAGAGAGAGAGAGAGAGAGAGAGCGGATACGGGTAGCAGTGTTTATGCTGATTCAAAATACGTTTTTATCACTTGCTGCGTGTTGTTCATGATAAACGCTCGCGCAAAACAAAAATGACAAATCACTTTGCTGGAAGTGGATATGGTTTCTTCATCTCACTCTCAGTGAAACTGGGTTCCTGGGGAGAGAGAGAGAGAGAGAGAGAGAGAGAGAGAGAGAGAGAGAGAGAGAGACAGAGAGACAGAGACAGAGAGACAGAGAGAGAGAGAGAGAGAGATAGGGGGGGGGGGAGACCGGGAATGGTCTTCGACTGACGACGTGTTTTCTGGAGATAGAACTGTGCTCAGTCAACTGTTGGATATCGATTGTGTTCAAACGTAATCAATGTTCATGCTTTGCATGGCTGTTGTTGCCTAAGTAGTTTGGCAGTCGTGTGAAGGGAATGTACAAAGTCATTCCTCTTGTGATTTGTATTTCTGACATCATCTGACAACGGTTATAGTACCCATTGCTCACATTTGTGATTGTCATTA
>CM065716.1:42703951-42706451 GCA_033310375.1 Conus canariensis | reverse complement strand
GTGTGTGTGTGTGGTGTGTGTGTGTGTGTGTGTGCGTGTTGTTACTTCGTCATATGTGTATATCTGTGTATATTCTGGCTACTGCACGTTCTTTTTTCTCTAGAAACCTCACTCCTCCGCAAACATGTGGTTTTTTTATTACGCACAAAATAGCATCCTTCAGAAAGGACCATATTTGTTTTTTCTTGACAGAATATGGAACATTCCGTATACATATTAAGTAATTCACATCGCAAGAACTGCAGAAAATTGGCAAGACCTGACGTTTTTTCCCCAGAACTCGACAGACACCACGCCACTTGAGTGAGAGTTATGTACATCCCCAGACAATTCCCAGTCTCCCCGACCTTGATCGTGAAGGACTGTGAACATCTTAGTGCTCAGAGCAAACGGTGTTTTCTGCACATTTATGTAGCCCACGGTCTGCAAGGCACAGAGCAAAATGCTGCAACGCTGACTGATGTGTGCTGTAATATGACTGACAACAGGTCACCAGACGCAAAGCCATCATCATAGAAAGTATGCATTAATGATAGTGGAATGTACATTCTGTACTGGTCTGCTGATAGAATGGGGCAAGAGACAAGTGGTTGGAATGTTGAGGATGATAGGTATTGCAGTTTTGTATACGGATCTATAGCATATAACAGGGTGTGCATAAATAACAAATGTTTGTGTGGGTTTCTCTTTCTTTCTTTCTTTCTTTCTTTCTTTCTTTCTTTCTTTCTTTCTTTCTTTCTTTCTTCCTTTCTTCCTTTAATTCTTTCTCTCTCTATTTTCGTGTATTTATGTTTGTATTTTGACTGTTTCTTTTGAAAAGGATCTCTCTCTCTCTCTCTCTCTCTCTCTCTCTCTCTCTCTCTCTCTCTCTCTCTCTCTCTCTCTCTTCTTGTAAAAAAACTTGTACTTTACGGTCTATCCAGAAAATCTCTTGATCTATTATCCTCTTTTTTGACCAACAGGAAACAGTCAGTTTTTAAAGCCTCTGTAAAATCCACTTTCCTACCAGTGAATTATGGTGTCCCCCAAGGATCAATTTTAGGTCCAATCCTTTTCTCGGTCTATATAAATGATCTTCCTCTAGCTATTTCCTCTTCATGTGAACTATTTGCTGACGACACGACACTCCACAGTAAAGGTAAAAACGTACACTCGGTATGCAGTGCTCTTCAAAATGATATAAATAATCTTACTGAGTGGTCCAAACTAAATCACATGGCCCTCCATCCTATGAAATCCAAATTTATGTTGATATCAACTAGGCAAAAACGACAAAACATGAAAACTAGATCGCCTCCATTGTAGCCCTACGATCAGATTATAGAAGAAATTGATTCTCATAAGTTACTTGGTCTCACTATCGATAACAATCTATCTTGGTCTAATCACGTTTCTGCTTTATCTCGGAAGATCTCAAGTAAGATATTTCAATTAAACAGAATTAAGCATTTCCTTGACCAACATTCTCGGAAGTTATTTTTCCATGCCTATATACAATCTGATATTGACTATGCTTCAACTTGCTGGGACATGGCCAGTCACAATTGTTTGAAACCACTGGAGCGTTTGTATAGACGTTCACTGAAAATCATACTCCTTAAATCATCTCTTCAAGTTGCAGACTATAGAGAACTTGAGATTCTCCCATTCAATCAGAAATGTCGTTTCAATAAGGGTTTGTTTATGTACAAAATAATGAACAATCTCGCACCTTCTTATCTACGTACCAAATTCCTTGTAAACACCTTTCGTAATAAACATTTGATATCCATTCCCCGGCCCAGAATTGATCTATTCATGTCTTCCTTAGCATATTCGGGTGGTAAACTTTGGAATGCAATTCCTTGTGACATAAGAAATAAAAATAGCTTATCTACGTTTAAAACACATTATCATGAATATCTAATGCTAAGCTATAGCTAACTTTCTGTGGTATTTTTGGATCGTAATCTTGTATCCAATTTCCTCAAATGTTTTTTACTCATCTTCTATGTCTTTATTCTGCTGCTGCTTGTATTCTCTGCCATTTGTCTATCTGTCTGTCTGTATTGTCTGCCTGTCAGTCTCTCTCTCTCTCTCTCTCTCTCTCTCTCTCTCTCTCTCTCTCTCTCTCTCTCTCTCTCTCTTCCATCTCTCTCCTTCTCTCTCTCTTCTGTCCATCTCTCCCTTTCTCTCTCTCTCTGTCTCTCTCTCTCCCTCTCTCTCTCTCCCCTCTCTCTCTCTCTCTCTCTCTCTCTCTCTCTCTCCTTCTATATCTGTCTGTCTTGTCTAGCTGTTGCCTGTCTACCTTCTATTGTCTGTCTCTAATTCATAAGATTAAAGAATGTTTCTAAGGTATGTGCCCTTTCTCCTCATGACTTTTTAAATATATGTGTAAGTGGAAGTGTTGTGTAGGTATCTGCCCTATAATATGGGCCGGGGGCCTGCGCATCAACATTCATGCTCTCACCTGCATACATACATTGTGTGCCAGTATGCTTTGTACATACTTATATATGTT
>CM065716.1:42691451-42698951 GCA_033310375.1 Conus canariensis | reverse complement strand
TGCTTCTCGCACTGTGTGCCTTCTTTCTCTTTCTCTCAACCTCCTTCATACTTTCTTCCTCTCCTAGTTCTGTCACCCTCACATCTGCTTCCCCACCCCCTTATCCACCACTCTCTTGTTCCTACTTCTTCCCCATCTCTCTCTCTCTCTCTCTCTGTCTGTCTGTCTGTCTGTCTGTCTGTCTGTCTCTCTCTCTCTCTCTCTCTCTCTCTCTCTCTCTCTCTCTCTCTCTCTCTCTCTCTCTCTCTCTGCATAGGGATATGCCCGCCAGATTCAGAAGCCGGACACTTGGACTGAATGCAAACAAAAGATGGTTTAATCCTGAAGGCACTGTAGATGACTTGTGTGTAATGTGTACAGATGGTGTGAGAGAAAATGAAGATCACTTTATAGTCCATCGTACAGCTTATAATGACATCAGAGAACAATCTCAACTTTTCTATATCATTGCTACAAAAAATCACAATCTTTACGGTTTGCTATCCTCTGACAATAATATGATAATATCTCTTTTGGCTAGGTATGTTGCAGAGGCGTCTAATTTCAGGAGAAAGAAATGTTCGGTAACAACTACTAATATCTGATTTTTGTTCAAGTACCTTACGCTGCTTGATGACCTTATTCAAAAACGTTTTCGTTCTCTTCACTGCTATGAATAATAGTGAGATGGACGTCCATGCTTCAAGTGGTCGAACGGAAATGATTTACTACGGGGAATATGTGTGCCTGTGTGCGGCGCGTGTGTGAATGGTTATGTTGTTAAAAATTGCATAGTCATTTGGAATATCATTTTGAATGATGAAAAAAGTACGTAATTTTCTTTTTTCTACACATAGTTTCGAGTCCTAGTATTAATATTCACGTAATTAGTTACAATTGTTTTGTTTTCTTTGCACTATATTTTTTCGGCGCTCCAAATATTGATGTACACTCCCTTGACATAAAGGCTATGTAGGCCATTGTCAATAAAATTGTATCTGAAGCGCCTGAAGCGTCTCTCTCTCTCTCTCTCTCTCTCTCTCTCTCTCTCTCTCTCTCTCTCTCTCTCTCTCTCTCTCTCTCTCTCTCTCTGTCCGGTTCTGAACAAACGGCCTGGCAAACAATCATCTATAGGGCTTCAGAGTGCAATCGCTCTCTCTCTCTCTCTCTCTCTCTCTCTCTCTCTCTCTCTCTGTGTCTCTCTCTGTCTCTAAGTCTCTGTCTCTCTCTGTTTGCATTTGTTTAGGACCGTTGTCAAGCAAGTGTGTTTTTCATAAACAACATCAGCCAGTGACGACAATTACGTTGTATTAGCATAAACACTGCTACCCCAGTCTTCTCCTTTTTCTCTTTTGTCTTCCCAAATCTCTCTCTCTCTCTCTCTCTCTCTCTCTCTCTCTCTCTCTCTCTCCGGAAATTTTATGCTGTGATTTCCTTTCTCCAGTCACTCTCTCCGACCACCTGTCCATTTTGCAGTTTCTATTCTCCCACACATCTTTCTTATGTTTCGATTTACTTCTCTCTCTATTGCCCTCATATTTTTTTTCTACATTTTCTTTTGCATTTAAAACTTGGTCTGAACGTTCCTGCAAATGCTAGATGCTCTCAGCCTGGCGTGGTCTTGTCTGCCTCTATCATATCAAAGGACTCGTCATCATGTTGTTAATGTAAATAGTTAGAGGCAAGACTTTTCCTTCCCAATCCGGTTACATTCATGAAAAAGCCCCTTGTGGAGTAACAAAAAATCAAATCTCTCTCTCTCTCTCTCTCTCTCTCTCTCTCTCTCTCTCTCTCTCTCTCTCTCTCTCTCCACCCACTATCGTCAGCTGCCACCTCTTCCACCTTTGCCTTGACCAATTCGCTCATTGTGTTTGTGTCCAACCCCATCTATCTGTCTGTCCGTCTGTATGCCTGTCCTTCTGTCTGTCTGTCTGCCAGTTGGTCTGTCTGTCTGTCTGTCTGTCTATCTCTGTCTGTCTGTCTGTTTACATGTCTGTTTCTCTCTCTCTCTCTCTCTCTCTCTCTCTCTCTCTCTCTCTCTTTCTGTTTGTCAGTCTGTCCGTCTGCCTGTTTGCCTGTCTGTATGTCTCTGTCTGTCTGTCTGTCTGTCTGATTCTCTCTCTCCCCTCCCTCCCCCCTCTCTCTCCCTCTCCCCCTCCCTTCCTCCCTTCCTCTCTCTTTTTTCTCCCTCTCTCTCTCTCTCTCTCTCTCTCTCTCTCTCTCTCTCTCTCCACTTCACCTACAACATCTTCCACCTTTGCCTTTTCCCACTTTGCTCTCTTTGTGTCCAACCCCATCCATCTGTTTGTCTGTGTGTTTGTATGTCTGTCTGTTTGCCTCTCTGTGTGTCTCTCTCTCTATTTGTGGAGTACGCAACAAGATGGCGACTGGTAAACATCGGGCGGGATGAGCTCCGGTCAAAAGTGTGTTGTTGGGCGGATTACAGTACTCCAAGTATCGTTCCAGTGTTGATATTAATTAGAAGAAGTGTTTGTGGAAGTGTCTGCAGCTGCGAGAACTGCAGAATGATAGACCTGTGCGAGTGGAGGGCCAGAATCGGACTTTTTGGAGGGACAATGCGGAAAGGAAGGAGAAAGGAAGTGAAGGGAATGAGAGAGGGGTCAAAGGTTGCAGGGGTGAAGGAGATACTGCTGTGTTCGGTGGTGTTTTGGACGTTTGCACTAACCACGATCAGTGCTCTGGACATGACCACAGTGGCTTTTGGACCGAGAGCAATTGTCAGGAACGGTGTGATCGGTGTGGAAGAGCGGGGGACTGGAACTGCCACCTTTTCGATGCAAGAAGTTAACGCAACTGGAAACGAGGTCAGTAGAATGTCAACAAAGATGGCGGCGATGACGGCAAGCATGAATTGGGCGCTGACAGCAATCATGAACTGGTCAGTTATGAACGAAATGCTAGGGGCCGGTCGGAGCAACCCGAAAGTGACATTGTTAGTGGCACTACTGATCATCTTGAACATTTCGTATGTACGCAGGAGGCTGATTCTAAGTAACGATATCGAAACGAACCCCGGACCGAATGTTAATGAGAAAATTGAGGAAGAAGCACGCAAGCTGGAACACAAAATCGACACCAGATTTAGCACGATGGAAACGCAGATGACACAAATATTCAATACAATCACATCTCTGGCAGACTCTTTCAAATCACAAGTAGACACAATTAAGAAGATAGATGTCAAACAGACACAAATGTCAGACACACTTACCAGCCTAGTTCAAGAGCTAGCTGACACAAAACAAGACATACAGGCAAATACGAGGGCAGTTCAACATTTAGACGAAACACAGGAACGCATGGCAGGCAGACTAGCGCTTATGGAGGACGAAATGGACAAACTTGAAGGTTTTTCCCGTAGGAACAACCTAAAGTTCTACGGGCTAAAAGAAGGAGACGAAGGGAGTGGACCCGAGAATTGCGAAGACATTGTCAAAGGGGTACTGGAAAAGTACATGAAGGAGGAGGACTGGGCAGCAGACGCAGTGGAACGGGCCCACAGACTGGGAAGGTTCAACCCATCAAACAAACGCCCTAGGCCTGTGATAGCCAAAATGTTACGATGGGGGGACGCCATGCGGGTGCTGAGGAACCGGGAGGCCAGGGAAACTATGAAAACAGAAGGGATCGCTGTGAGCCAGGACCGGACGAGGCGCCAGACAGCACAACTACGTGAGCTGAGGGAGACGGGCAAGTCCGGTTACTTCGTCGGAGGGAAGCTGTACGTGAGGGAGCAGCCCATCCCACCGGTGGAGCGGACCTACGGACCTGCGGAGCGGACCT
This sequence comes from Conus canariensis, assembly GCA_033310375.1. Classification (NCBI taxonomy): domain Eukaryota; kingdom Metazoa; phylum Mollusca; class Gastropoda; order Neogastropoda; family Conidae; genus Conus; species Conus canariensis. Next base: position 42,695,168 of record CM065716.1, on the reverse strand, counting down.
ACGGATCAGCGGAGCGGACCTACAGACCAGCGGTGCGGACCCACGGACCAGCGGAGCGGACCTGCGGACCAGCGGAGCGGACCTACGGATCAGCGGAGCGGACCTGCGGACCAGCGGAGCGGACCTACGGACCAGCGGTGCGGACCCACGGACCAGCGGAGCGGACCTCCAGATATGACGGCAGGAACGGGCATGGGTACGCCACAGCAAGTCTTCAAGAGACAAATAGACAATCGTGGTTCAAAGGAAGAGTGTCGGACAGTCATGAAGGATGGAGCTACAAAGACTATGATGGAAGGATGGAACGTGAAAATGTGGGACTGAGAGAGAGAGAGAGACTGAGGAGAGAGCAAAGGGAGAGGGAAATGGTAAATGAGTTGAGAAGAGAGAAAGAGTGGAATGAAGAAAGGAAGAGAGAAAGAAAGAAAGCAACCGAGCAGATTACACAGATGATGAGTGCCAGTAGGAGTGACAGTGGGGATGAAAGTGGTGAGAGAGAGAGAGTGAGGCAGGAGAAGGGAGTGTATGTGAGAGTGAAAATCTGATGGCATGGAGGGAGGCAGGAGAAGGAGAGAGAGGAGGGAGATCAGGGGTTGATTGGGACAGGGTACTGGAACCTCTGCAGATCCCCCAAAAACAGAGAGATAGAGCAGAGGGTAATAGAGAGGTGTCAGTGGGGGGAGAAAAGGAGAGGGGAAATGGGAGAGGGGGTGCGTCTGAGGAAAGCAAGAATGAAGGTATGAATGTAACACACAACACAGAAACACGTGTCAGCCCGCTCCCAAGTTCCGACAGTAACCACGTGCTCACACAGGTCACCGCACACACATCCAAAAACCAAAACAAACCCAAGAACCAATCAGAACCCTTCTGGGACCCACCGGGGTCAAGGTCTGGCGTAGATGCAGCGCGCGCGGTGGTCGGCGAGGCGACAATTGACACAACACCATACCCGCGGCGCGACAGACAAGTGGTCACATGTGGTAAACAAGACAGAGCCAGCCTAGCAGAGGGGGAAAGGGAGAGGTTGGACAGGGGTGGGGGCTCGCGGCAAACAACTCTGGACGAAACAGTGCGAATTCAATGCAGTAGTACAGCGTTGACGGACAGCGAGGAGGGGGGCAGAGCTGGTGGGGAGGAGGGAGAGAAGGGAGGACAATGCAAAACAAACAAAACTTTACGTTCACACACCAGTAGCAGGAAGGCACCCAGCAAACAACCAAGTAGCACACGCACGAATTCAACTACGAAGGAAGGAAAAGGTAAGAAATGAAGGGCAGGCCACGGCCGTACACAGGCACCACAGACCACACGAACTCAAGAGAACAATGAAAAGACACCAGAATACGACATGAATGTGGGAACGAGAGAGAGAGCGAGTGGGAATGAAAGAAGAAAGGAAGATGAGAGTGGAAAAAGAAACCTATCCTTTGTATGCTGGAATGTGGGGGGATTATTAGATAAGTTAACGGAACCAGACTTTTTAGAATTTATGACATCTTTTGATCTGTGCTGTTTAACAGAAACATTTACTTCTAAATTTTTTGATTTCGAATTAAAATTCCAGGAGTTTTTGCAATTACATTGTCCAGCGGTCAAATTTACTAGAATGGGAAGACCCTCGGGGGGAACAATCCTGTTGATAAAAAAAGAGGTTATCTGAATATGTCCAGCTGATAAATACTGACATGGAAAATGTACTCTGTGTGAAGTTAATGAAAAGTCTATTGCATTGTGAAAAAGATATTTTATTTTTAGGTACATATGTACATCCAGTAGATAGTCGATATTATTCTGACAAAGATTACTCATGCACACTAGAACTAATTGAACAATATATATTTGCACAGACAGAACAAGGAAACAACTTCCATTACATCATTGGAGGAGATCTTAATGCTCGTATTGGGGAATGGAGCTTGAGTATCGATGATGAAAATGAGATTACAGGAAGAGAACAGGACGTGTATGCACGTAGGTCTAAAGATCCCCACACAAATGGTTTTGGCAAGAAACTAATAGAATTTTGTATAACATTTAATGTAACGCCACTAAATGGTCTTTGTATGGGAAAGTTCGACGATGCATACACGTTTTATTCCGAAAGGGGTAACAGTATTATAGATTACTATGTATGTTCTGTTGAACTGTTAGAAAATGTGAATAAGTGTCAGATAGTAGAGAGAGTTGAAGCTCAGCATATGCCTATTATGATGGAATTACAAAGTACACTGTCTAACGCACAAGAGAACGAGGGCAAGAAATCTTACGTGAAGAAACTAAAGTGGGATCCCACAAAACAACAACAGTATGTCCAGTTCATAGAATCGGAAGAGGCAAAACAAACAATGGCGCAAATAACAGAAGAAATAGAGAGAGATGTAGACACGAGTATAGACAGATTTAATAAGCTATTAAAAGAGGCAGGGAAAGACATGTACAGAACAATAGGTATAGGAGGAAAATGTAAGACTACAAACAGCTGGTATGATAAAAAATGTCAAATCAAAAAGAAAGAGGCAAAACAAGCACTCAATAGACTGACATGGACGAAAAAGGATAAAAACCCAACCATTTATCAAGTAAGGAGAGAGGCTTACAGGAATAAAAGAGCAGTATACAAAGAAATAATTAGAGAAAAGAAAAAACAGTATAAAAAGCAAACATACGACACACTAGTACAAAATCGCAAGGACAGCCGAATGTTCTGGAGCACCATAAAAAGTGTTAGAAGGAAGAAGAACACATTACCATCTATTAATATTACTCAGTGGAAAACGCATTTCGAAAGCATTTTGAATCCACATGACACAGAAATACTAAACGATAGAGAAGAAGGACCACAAGAAGAAGAAGAAGTGTTAAACGAAATTCAAGTACAAGAATTAGACGAAGAGATAACCGAAAATGAAGTAAGATCAGCTACAGAAAAATTAAAAAAAGGCAAATCACCAGGTATTGATGAAATCCCTCCTGAATTTCTTAAAACCATAGGACAAAATATAGTGCCATTCGTAACGAAATTATTCAACAAGTTATACCAAGATAGCTACTTCCCCATAGAATGGTCAAGGGCGGTGATTATACCACTACACAAGAAAGGAGATAGACAGAATCCAGGAAATTATAGAGGAATATCCTTATTATGCATCATAAGCAAGATCTACACAGCAATATTAAATAGAAGACTATATGATTGGGCAGAAGCAGAAAATAAAATTAGCAAAGAACAGGCAGGCTTCAGGAAAGATTTTTCAACAGTAGATCATATCTTCACACTAACATCCATGATAAGTAACTGCCTATACGGCAGAAGGAGAAGTAAATTGTATGTAGCCTTCATTGATTATCAGAAAGCGTTTGACACAGTAAATAGAGAAAAACTCTGGGAAATCCTACAGAAACACAAAATATCTACGAAGATGCTTAACATGCTAAAAGCTATCTATAAAACAGTACAAGCATGTGTAAGACATGGAACTGAACTAACAGAATTCTTTGAATGTCACACAGGAGTGAAACAAGGGTGCTTACTGTCCCCCCTAATCTTTTCATTACTAATTACAGAAGTTGCAGACAATGTCACAGCTAAAGGAAGACACGGATATCAATTCTTACCCGGAAAGGCAGAAATATTTTCACTTCTATTCGCTGATGACATAGCTTTAATATCAAGAACACCAGCAGGTCTGCAAAACCAAATTAAGAACCTACAGG
>CM065716.1:42658951-42676451 GCA_033310375.1 Conus canariensis | reverse complement strand
CACACACACACACACACAGACAAGAGAGAGAGAGACAAGAGAGAGAGAGAGAGAGAGAGTGATAGAGAAAGAGACGGAGACAGAGACAGACACAGAGAGACACAGAAAGACAGAGATTGATTGATTGATTGATTGATCTTTAATACACAAGGATGGAGATTTTAGGCCAAAGCCTAGTCTTACAATCTGTCCTTGTCATGCATACATTATTTCAGCACATATCATTCATACTGACAATTCAACATAACAACATGGTAATCTAATTCTACAATGATAAGCAAACAATTCATAAAAGCACTAATGAGATGGGGGATGGTAAAACAGAAGGAAACTTACAAACAAACAAACAAGACTACAGAAAGAGAGGTCAGAGAAGGGTGGGGAAGAGAGAATGGTAGATAGGGGGAGGAGAAAAGGGATGGTAGACAGAGTGGGAGTGGGGATGAGCGATTTTTACGGAGTAGGTTTTACGTTTAGACGATTTATTCAAAGTATGGTTCACAGAAGACTTTGCAAATGGGCGCTAATCATTGTAATTGAATAATTTAATTACTGAGACATAAAATGTTTATGCAAATGTTCCTTGAAAAGTTTTAAAGTATTCATGTTTTGTAGATTCGGTGGAAGTGAGTTCCAGACATATGGTCAGAGTAAGCTAGGCTTGTTTTGTATAGATCAATGCGTGGGTAGGGAAGAAGGAATTTCGTCGAGCCAGAAGAGCTGTTCGATCTTGTAAAAAGGGCATTGATATAACATGGCATAGTATCTGTCAAGATTGTAAACATAAATGATGCCTTGTTGAATTCCAATTGCCTATTCAGAGGAAGTATGTTCAGCGCTTTTAGTTTTTCGTCTGTTGTTAGAGATACAGCTGGATGGAGTAGCTTTGCTGCACGTCTATGGAGAGAATTCAGCCTTTTTTGGTGGACGTCACTACTGCCGTCCCACACTGTTGAGGCGTAATTGATACGTGACATTATGTGTGCATTGAAGAAAAGTTTAAGCACATTACTGTTGACGTAGCGCTTTAATTGAGATAACAGGAAAAGGTGTTTTGAGACTACAGAGAGAGAGAGAGAGAGAGAGAGAGAGAGAGAGAGAGAGAGAGAGAAGAGAGAGAGAGATACAGAGACAGAGACATAATAAACTGAACAACAAGAAACTCCCAGTATCTTTGAGTAGTTCAAACTCTCTGTCTTCCTTGAAGGCATCTCTTAAAACAACCCTCTTCACCTATCAAGATCACTTCTTTCTTCCCCTTCCCTTGCCCATCAGATTGATTCTGCGACTAAGTCTTTACAGTGGAAAGATTTTTAACAAAACTTCGGATGGGTTTTTAGAAGACGTATTTTAAAGAATTGTGTGAATGATTGACTTGTGAGTTGATTTTAACGTGGTGACAGCCCTGATATGGCCCTTTGCGGTCGGCTGGGCTATAAGCAACATTACCTTACCTTACCTCTCTCTCTCTCTCTTTCTGTGTCTCTGTCTGTCTGCTCTCTCTCTCTCTCTCTCTCTCTCTCTCTCTCTCTCTCTCTCTCTCTCTCTCTCTCTCTCTCTCTCTCTCTCTCTCTCTCTCTTAGGAAACAGATTGCTAATTGACCTCTGTCTCTAACGAGGAACATGTTCCCCTGCAGCTGGATGGAGTGGAATTCTGTGTTCATAGCCATCAGTGGTAATGTGGTAAACCAGCTTTGATGGCAATACACATGCAGACTTTCCAGCCCGGGAGTCCGACTTTCGCAGCACACTCGCTCAGTCTCCGTGTACATACTTCCGAAGAGAATGCACCGATACTTTAATATCCTCCTCTGACCACCAAAATGATTGAACCATGGCTGCCCGAACTAAACAAGTAGCAGTGGTGGTGATGCATGGGCGGTATGCACGTTGTCAGATGAAACTCCAGGAGACAGGACTGTCGGTGCCCAGGTCACGTTACCACAACGCTCCAGCAGGTACAATTGCAGTGCCTTTCTAGAACATTCATTACATTTGCATACGATAGATTTCCAGTAGCTGATTTCACATGGTGCAATTTCCAGAAAATATGTTGTCAACCTTGAAGCGAAGTGTGGTTGTTTTCAAGGAATGGACCACAGTGAAATCGCTTGTGATTATATACACAGACGGGTACTCTCTCTCTCTGTCTGTCTGTCTGTCTGCCTGTTGTCTCTCTCTCTCTCTCTCTCTCTCTCTCTCTCTCTCTCTCTCTCTCTCTCTCCAACCCTTTAACCTCTACCATTCCATCCTATCCCACCTCTTTCTCTCTGTCTGTCTGTCTGCTGCCTGTCTCTCTGTCACTCTCTCCCTCTCCCTCTCCCTTCCCCCCCCCCCTCTCTCTCTCTCTCTCTCTCTCTCTCTCTCTCTCTCTCTCTTACTGGCTGTTTCTATCTCGAAAAACAAACAAATAAACAGACAACATGATAAAAGCTTAACGGATGTAACTTTATAAACTGTCTCTTCCTTCTTTTTCTTTCGGCCCCCTACTCCCCTTTCTTCTAGTTTCTTTACCATCACATACACCCCTTTCTCTCTCTCTCTCTCTCTCTCTCTCTCTCTCTCTCTCTCTCTCTCTCTTTTTGTTGTGTGTGTGTGTGTGTGTGTGTGTGTGTGTGTGTGTGTGTGTGTGTGTGTGTGTGTGTGTGTTCCTTTTTGTATGAACAGCTTGACAAATAATCATCATGTATACAGCTTCAGAACACCATCTCTCCCCCCCCCCACTGTCTCTCTCTCTTCTTCTCTCTCTTCTCTCTCTCTCTCTCTCTCTCTCTCTCTCTCTCTCTCTGATAAAAGAATTGTTTTCTTGTCCAGGACTGAAGAGGCGTGTGTGGAGTAGGGAAGGGAGGAGGGAGAAAGAAACCATATCCACTTCCGGCTAATTTGTTTAGGACTAGTATTTTGCACGTGTGTTTTTCATAAACAACCTTCAGACAGTGAAAAATGAATTGCTTTCTAAATCACGTACCCCATCCCCGTTCCTTCCCACTCCTCAGTCCACTCTCTCTCTCTCTCTCTCTCTCTCTCTCTCTCTCTCTCTCTCTCTCTCTCTCTCTCTCTCTCTCTCTGCCCCGGAAATGTGCCAGTAAAGTGTCGTCTGCTGTCTCACTGTTTCTGTGACCCAGTAACCTGTCGCTACTCTGTGAATGTTTTTTTATTTGTATTTCTCTTATTACAATTTGAATGTTTTTTATTTGTATTTCTCTTATTACAATTTATAACCTGACAATGTTTTGTTATCAAATTTGGCGACGTGATATCGAGACTGCGCATAATGTCCAGAGTGGAGAACATGCCTGTTTGTTCTGTAGTGTCCATTTGCCCATACGTTTTTATGCATTCACATGTGTTATCTATTATCTACTTTTCCATTTCTCTCTCTCTCTCTCTCTCTCTCTCTCTCTCTCTCTCTCTCTCTCTCTCTCTCTCTCTCTCTCTCTGCAAACTTATCATCATAATTTGAAATTTAGAAATATATCAGCTGCTGTTTGACAATTATGAATGCACAAAGTAGTTATACAAATAAATAAACGTTGCTTTTAGCACCCCCTATACATACATCGTGGGTCTCACAGACATTGCACACTAGACTTGACTTAACTTGACTTAGTCCTCTTCGTTCCGATCGGAACACAGGGCCCGCACTGCAGATCTCCATCTCGCTGTGTCTTGGGCTGTTCTCTTGGCTTCACCCCAGGTCATGTTGGTGAACTTGAGTTCTGCCTGTAGAGTTCTTCTCCAGGTGGTGACTGGCCGTCCCCTCTTCCGCTTCCCCTGTGGGTTCCAGTCCCAGGCGTGGCGTGGGATGTGGGCCTGGCCTCTACGCAGGGTGTGTCCAACCCAGCCCCACTTCCTTATCTGGATACTCTTGGTGATTGGGTCTTGCTTCGTCCGGCGCATGAGTTCCTCGTTGGAGATTCGCTCCGGAAATCTGATGCGCAGGATCTGGCGAAGGCAGATGTTGATGAAGACTCACAACTTGCTGTCCAGGCTCTTTGTGCGTCTCCAAGTTTCCAGCGTCCGGCATAAATCACATTCTGTGCCAATACTTTGTTGTGCAGTAACTTTCGATCGACAAGTTCTTTGTATGACAGATGACTGTTGCATACCTAGTTTCAATCGTCATGCAAACTGTACGTCTTGCATGTTGTTTTGACGTAAGTTCAAGTCTTGAAGCACATTGAATGCCTCGTGGGATTTTGTGCAGTAACTTCCACTCTTGAAGCGCATTAAATCCCATGAAGATTGCTGTTTAGTAGCTTCCATTTGTTAAGCACATTGTGTGCAAAGCAGGTTATTGTTCATTGACTTACAATGATCAAATATATTGTGTGTCGTGCAGGTTGTTTTATAGTGACTTTCAATCTTCAAGGACATCATATGCTTTGCAGTTTGTTGTACACAAACTTCTTATCATACGCGTTGTATGTCTTGCAGTTTGTTGTTAAGCATCTTCTAATTTTCAAACATATTGTATGTTTGCAGTTGGCTGTCCAGTGACATTTAGTCTTCAAGCACATTGTATGCCTCGCACGTTTTTATACAGTGACTTCCGATTTTCAGGCACATTATATTTCTTACAGATTGTTACTCACAACGTCTAATCTTAAAACATATTGCATGCTTTGCAGATTGTTGTACTGAGATATTCAATGTTTCAGCACATTGTATTTCATGCAGGTGTTTACAATGACTTTCAATCTTCAGGCACATCGTACAGTTTGCAGGTTGTTTTAGAGTGGCTTACAACCGTAAGCATATTGTATGCCTTTGCAGGTTGTTGTAAAAATTCCTTCAGTTTTCAAGTACATTGTATACTTGAAGGGTATTGCACAACTTCTATTCTAAGCATGATCGTTTGTCACGAATACTGATGTACAGTGATTTCCATTCTTCAAGATCACTGTATGTTTTGCAGGTTGTTGCAGAGTGATTTACAATCATCAAGCATGTCGTGTGCCTTACGGATTATCCTGCACGGATAATCTTCAAGCGCATTGTATATATTGCAGATTGTAAGTGATTTGGTAAGCGAGTCGGTAAGCACACTGTATGCCTTGCAGATTGTTGTACGGTATTTTCGGCCTTCAAACAGAATTTAAGCTTTCCAGATCGTTGTACGGTGATTTTGTAACTTCAAACTTCATTGTATGTCTTTGAGGTTGTTGTAAATGGCCTGCAGTTGGTAAGAACATTAGCTGCCTCGAAGGTTGTTGTACAACGACTTTTCAGTCTTCAGAGCATTGTTTACTTTGCAGTTAGTTGTACAGCGATTTTCAATTGTCAAGTGTGTTGTTATGTCTTGTATGTTGTGGTAAAGTAACTTTTAATCTTCAAGCACATTGGATGTCTTGCATGTTGTTGCACAGATACTTTCAATCTTCGAGCAATTATTATGTCTAGCAAGTTGTTATAGGTGGCCAGAAATGGCTCAGCACACTGTATGCCTTGACGATCATTGTGCAGTGCCTTCCAGTCACTGAGAAAGTTGTACGCTTTACAGATTGTGACTTCCAGTTAGCAACCACAATGTTTGCCTCGCATGTCGTTGTTTAATTGCAACAGTCGCCAAGCACATTGTCAACCTTGCAGTGGAACAGTTGTTATACATTGACTTTAAATCATCAACCATCCTGGATGTCTTGCAGCTGAGTGGTTATTGAGCGGCACGCGTATTTGAACATTAAGTGGAACAAAATGAGTGGGCGAAAGTGGGTAGGGAGAGGGAGGGGGGGGAGGGAGAGCAAATGCATGCAGACAAATCCTCCGTCATTGTAACAATGATTCAACAAAGATTTAGAGAATAGGGTGTTGTGCCGAAAGTAGGGGTGAAGAAGAGGGACTTAGAGTGTTCGCATTGAATCATTTACTGACAGCATGTGAGAACAATTGGCTTCGGTCTTGTAAAGAGAACCGTGTAATACACCTGTCTGGTGTCAACTTCCTCCCCTGTGTGAGACTGGTTAGTAGAATCCAGCCTGTTCTTCGTCATTCCACCCTTGATATCTAACATATACATACTACCTCATAAACATACTACCTCCGATTGTGTGATGTTATAACCACTACCAGGGGTAAATCACAAACTGCCTCCCCAGCGAAGGGAGAACAAGGAAAACGGAAAGAAGGCACCATGAGGAAATAAGAACGAAAATGCCTGAACATCATCCTATAAGAACTTACTGCCCAAATCCACTCTGGGATTTCACACAAACGGTGGCGTTAAATTTACACAAGTCATGTTGCGTGATTTGGTCTTGTGTGGGGGTTAACTGCAGCCTTGGTGACTCTTTGCAATGTTAACTATACATCGGATCCATACTCATTCTTTCCACTATAGACCACTATAGACCAAATAATTAACATCAATGTTTTTAATACACGAAATTGACACTTTACGGTATGATGGTATTCTGAGTAAATGCGTGCATATCACATGACATGCTATCGGAAAATTAAGCGTCGTAGGTGATATGATTGCTGTTCACACTAATAGAAGCGTTGTTCTTGTAGAAACCCAAGCCGCTGTCGAATGCAATCCGTAGAACTGGGGTTGTGTGTGTGTGTGTGTGTGTGTGTGTGTGTGTGTGTGTGTGTGTGTGTGTGTGTGTGTGTGTGTGCGCGTGCTTGCGCGCGCGTGCGTGCGTGCGTGCGTGTGTGTGTGTGTGTGTGTGTGTGTGCGCGTGTGTGCGTGTGTGTGTATGTGTGTGCTGTTTGTTTGTTTGTTTGCTTGTTTAGCAGTAAAGAAATGCATTATGTGACCATCAATTTTGTTGTTGTTGTTATTGTTGTTTTAGTATTAAAGAAATACATCATGTGACTTTCATTTTTTAAATTCTTTTCATTTCATAATTCTTTCTTCTTTCTGTTTTTCTTAATGCAAATACGGTTTCCATGTTTCCCCACCCCACGCACAATGCTGCATCTTTTTTATTTTCCTTTTCCTGGACAATTTATTTTGGGTTATTCAATGCTTAGCTAAGGGCAGAAACGAGGCTGGCAGTTTAGCAGCTTTAGGCTTTTAGACCGTAGTCGATTATCACTATGACCAATGATGATTGCTCGTGGTACTGATTCACTACCTGCACATTTCATATTTGAATACAGTTGTTTTGTTAACCTACGAAACTCATGTTATTGTTGATTCCTTTTCATCGAGCATTTTCCCCAGGGAGAACATATTTGACATTGTTCGTTCCCTGCTTAAAAGCCCTGTTCAGACCCAAATTTCATTTTTTAAAAATTCAGATCTGTCTCAGTCCTTCCTCCCTGTCAAACCTCCTCGACAGAATTGTTCTCTCACAGCTTTTAGTCCCACTGAATGCCAGCAGTATGGTGGACTCTCACCAGTCTGCATGCAGATTGGGTCACAGGACAGACACCACCATTTTCAAAGACCTAAATGATTTCCTTTTTTGGCTTTGATGACGACAAATTCTGCTTCTATCTCTTTCGGACCTGTCTGCAGCTTTTGATACCATGACCACGACATTTTAATTTCCAGACTTCACATTCATTTAATATATGTGGTATATGTGGCACTATTTTCAGGTGCTTGAAGTTTCATCTCAATGCTCGATATAAAAACAAATCACGGTAAATGGTCATTCGCCGTCTGCCACACTTCTGAACTGAGGAATCCCACAAGGCTCAGTGCCTAGGCCTGCTATGTTCGCTTTGTAGCTTTGTAGTAGGACCTGTACCTGCAGCTGTTATTTAACATCCATTGTTACTTGAAAGCGTTGCTGATGACACTCAGTGACATAAGTCAGTATCTCAATCTGAACTTGGGAGCGTGCTCATCAACCGCCAGGTATGCAATGCATACTTAAAGCATTGAATAAGCCAGCGGCAGTTTGACGATGCAAAAAAAAGAACTTAAGTTATGCTTCACCTAAACTTGAGAAGCACCTATGCCTTTCTTCGTCCATCCGAATTGTTACCACTAATACTGTTGTCTTCTATGTTTAAAGTCAGTTTTGATTTTACACTTTCTTGAAGCAAAATGCATCTAATATCTGCAGAGTAGCCTATTTTGAAGTTCGAAAAATCAGCTCTATCTCACCAATCCCATAAAGACATCAGTCTGTTCATTGGTTCTGTCTATACTTGATTACTGTACCAGTCTTCCGGTTGATCTTGAAAAGTCACAGAAAGTCCTTAATATCGCAGCCAGATTGGTCTGCATGTCATCGAGACATCTCTCGTACGGTCTCTTCATTGGCTGTCTATTCAGTATGGAATCAATCATAAAGTGGTATCTACCTGTTTCTCATCGGTCAATAGTCCAAGATATCTTTCAGATATCCTTTCCTTTTACACCCCATCCAGCTAGCTCCGCTCTTCTTCCAAAGTCGTCTCTTTCGCATCGCTAAAGTCAGAACTAAACCGTTCGGTCAGCGTGTGTTTGCCTTTCAAGAGCCAGCAATCTAGAACGAAGTACCCATGACTATAATGCATTCTTCTACTACCTCGTTCAAATAGGCTAAAAAGCTGACCTCTTTATACTAGTGGATCCTACTTATGAGCTTGTTCTGATATGGAATCTAATTATGTATGTGTGTGTGTGTGTGTGCGCGCGCGCGCGCGCGTGCGTGCGTGCGTGCGTGCGTGTGTGTGTGTTTTGTGTGTGTGTGTGTGTGTGTGTGTGTGCGTGTGTGTGTGTGCGCGCGCGCACGTGCGTGTGTGTGTGTGTGTGTGTGTGTGTGTGTGTGTGTGTGTGTGTGTTGCGCGCGGGCGTGCATGCGTTCGTGCGTGCAAATGTGTGTGTGTTTCTTTTTTCTTTCTTTCTTTCTTTCTGCGTACGCAGGCTGATACTCCTGCGGACACTGCCTGTACATGCAGTGGAGTTTTGTGTGTTTTACCGGGTTTTTTTTTATCGCCCCTTGTTGGTGTGTGTGTGTGTGTGTGTGTGTGTGTGTGTGTGTGTGTGTGTGTGTGTGTGTTCCTGTGTGCATATGTGTATGTGTGTAAGCGAGTTTGTGTGTGTGTGTGTGTGTGTGTGTGCGCGCGCGCGCGCGCGTGCGTGTGCGTATGCGTATGCGTGTGCCTGCGTGCTTGTGTGTGCGGGCGTACGTGCGTGTGTGTGGGTATGGGTGGGTTGTTAGGGGAAGGGGGCGCGGGTGTGCGTGGGTGAGCGCATGCCTGGTAGTTTGATTTTTGTAAAAAACATTATTGCTTTGACTGGATATGTCGGAGGGAGGGAAGCAGGTGGGTGGGGTGGGGGAGTTTGATGGTTGTTGATTGTGGCGTTGGGTGGCGATCTTTGGGCCGCGTGACTGCATGATTTATTTCAGTTCACTTTACTCGCAGTCTTCATGAACATGTATATAACAAACGCCCAGTTATCTTACAAAGCGTTTAGAGACCTCTATTCAGGATTCTCCTATATCAACAGTTTCAGCTGGAAAGGCAGCTGGTGTCCCCTGGAGGCAATGGCAGTCACCACACCAGCGGTTACCATTTCTACACACGGTGTTCGGTTCTTTCCTTTCTGACTGCGGTTCAAAATCAAAATACGCTTTGATGTCCTACAGCTGGTTTCCTACGATGTCCAGAGACTTTTTTCTGAACTTGAGCTTTAGGGCCAGGTATGGACAGTTAACAAAAACTGTCATGGGCTGGACGGAAATGACACCCGTGTCAGCTTCACTTGGTTCATGGTCATTGTGACTGAAGACCTTCTTTCGTGTCAGCTTCACTTGGTTCATGGTCATTGTGACTGAAGACCTTCTTTCGTCTCTTTTCAATAGGGGAACGGGATTGGGGTTTTTTCAGTTTCTTTAAAGCAAGTCATGTCAGGACGGACAATGTAGCACTTTGTATTAGCAGTTTTAACCTATGTATACATAATGTAATTCATGGCTAATATACACACAAAAACGTGCGCACGAACGTACGCGCGCGCGCGCACACACACACGCACGCAGACACAAACACAAACACACACACACACACACACACACACACACAGTCGAACAGACGAACAGACAGAGAGATGGAAGCAAGATCATGCATACAGAGACACACGTGCTTGCACAGACATTACGGGACCGGGATAACTCAGTATGTAGAGCGCCGGATGCATGATCCTGATGTTGCTGGTAGGCAACCATGCGTAAACGACAGCGATGATTGTAAAGCACTATGAGTTTGGTATCTAACAAATAATGACAAGTGCTATATAGTAACAATGATAAGTATAATGATGATCAAGACAGTAGTAGTAACAATGATGATAATAATAACAATAATAATAGTGAGGATAATAATAGGAATGATAATAATAATAATGACAATAATAATAATACTAACAATCACAATTTTTTTTAATGATGATAATGATCCATGATGATGATGATGTTGAAGAAGACGAATAAAAAAAAAAACAGGAGAGAGAGAGAGAGAGAGAGAGAGAGAGAGAGAGAGAGAGAGAGAGAGAGAGAGACAGACAGACAGACAGACAGACAGACAGACAGACAGACAGACAGACGGAACTCTTTGTGATGAGAGTTACTCTCAGGTTTAATAGTTGAACAGCTGAGAGAGTCAGAGGGTCTGAACCCCATTAAAAGGGAGGTGCCGATTGACCACTGCAGCACGGTAACTGTCTTCAATTATTCAGCAGGATGTTCGTGAGTTGGAACAATTAACAACGCATTATTTGATTGCACGTGCATGCTGTGCCTTTCCTTTGATTTTGAGTGCAACAGTGTTACCTTGCTCGCAAGCGAAGTCCTGAGGCCATGGTGTTTTGTTGTCCGTCTTGCATATTTTGTGTCTGGTCTCTTAGTCGGTAAAAGTCAAACAGTTTGTGGAATCGTTATTTCATTGTCACAAGGTCCCTTTTCCAGACTCGGTTGTCAATTTAATTTGTGGATCACGAATGTAATCTCCATGCTGTCTGTTTAATGTTTGTCTCCTGAAAACAGAAGATGAATTTAACATGAACTGGTGTCTATGCGCCGGGGAGTTTGGAAGTCCATTACAGTTCAATCAGATGAGATGCAAAAGTACGCATGTCCGTAACCATGCAGAACAGTGTTGTCATGGGTATTGTCGCTGCATGTCAATCACAGCAACTTAGTGTGCAATGGACAATGTTTAGCGGTAGGTATCTCATCTCCTGCCCTAGTATCATAGTTTGTGATATTTTTGTCTCACTAAAGAAACCAGAACTATAACGTCCATGTCTCATGGTGGCTGCATCTTCCATACCACGGACTTTGTGTATGTACCTGTCAACAGACAGTCACTATCACACAGTATGCCTGGTTGCATCCAGAGAAAGACTGCAATGCATAATATAATGTCGGCATGTCAAATTATTTCCCACCATTTCCAAAGTCACAGACAGCAAGCGCTCTCCACACAAATACTAGAATTAGCCAAACAAATACTCAAAGCTGTTAATCAGGATTTCTTGTCTTCATTAAGTTCTGAAAGTGCACTTTGTGGTTGTTTGGCTATATCTAAGGTGAAACGCATCTTTATCAGTGTTTCTCTGTCTTTTCTTTTTCGAGTTATATCATTATTTCTTCCCCTCTTTCCAGTGTATGGCAATTTAACGATTTTCACCTTGTTATCTTTCTGTCCTTAATGCCACAGGCAAAGAAAGAAATACATGGCTGTGACAGAGGGGTGGTCTGACAGTGTTTTGAAAGAAAAGAATTAACGGTGGAAAGTCACATAACCACTCCTTTCTAGGACTTGAAAACCAGGGGTCATTATCAGTAGGCCGTATTGTCAGTCCTTCGGCTGAGAGGTTTATCGTTGTATTTTGAGTCCAGGCAAGCTTTCTGCATGGAAAAACCAACCCAGTTAAGTGAATTTCGAGACACAGGTACAAAGGCCTGCAGATTTTCCATAATCTCCATTTCAATGTACCCACCCATCTTGTATGCTTTTCAGACTTGGACGATAAATACAATAAAAGTAGGCTTCAGAATGATAAGTATATTTACGAAAACCATCTTCAAATTTCAATGATATCAAAGTCTGAAACAGAACAAAACCAGCTTACGATCTTAGTCCCTTCCTGAGGCAGAAATACCTTCCTTTGTTTGACGAAAAGAATAACTCATAAACACAAATTATCATTTTCTGTAGTCACAAAATAATTAAACTAGCATCCTATAATTTCGCATTCAACGCAGTGATGTGTTCTTAATGCAATATCCCTCGTAGATTTCATAGCACGAAGCTTGAAACAAAACTGGAACAAATACCTTCATTTTCCAAAAGTTATGCCAGTTTCGCGTACACCCAAGGTTGAATTCGAGGGGTGCACATATGAACGTGAAATCAAAGGAAAAACGTCATTTCTTTACCATTTTCTTTTCTGTCATAATGATCCTTGTATTGTCGACGTAGTTCAGACAAAAGAATAATTAGAAACTTTGTTCCACTGAGCCAAATTCTATGGAATAAGGCTTTTTTTTTAACAAGAATGGTTCAAAAGTGAAATGTGAACTTCACAACAGTCATGGGTGTAAAATTCTAGGCACAAAGCTTTCAGCAAGGCAGTGTTAAGTACACTATGGTTTCAGGGGCTCAGTCACACGCTGACGCAGATTTTAAATCTCAATCCAAACTCCATCACTGGCCACACAGCCACACCGATTCCACAGCTAAAAGTCCTCGCCCGCCTCGCAACAAATCGCACAGCGAAACAATACTCTGGTTTCATTAACATTACGGCTCATTTCACACACAGACCACCTATGTGCTTGTTTTTCCCAATCAGAAGATAAAAGATAAATGAATTACACCAAATGAAGTCCCATGACGCATCGTCTGCTCCCTAGTGACCACTTCCCCTTGTGGCAGATCCCATTACTGCTGAAGGGAGGATAGCGTCGGTTTTCCAGTCTCGTAATGAATAAACTACGCGACTGAAACATATCTGCCAACCCTATTCAAGTTTAAAGATAAGCACGAACAACCGACATAAAGAAAAATCCACGCACTTCTGCTGCATGGCTTCTGCACAGATAACGACTAAGTCACCAAACAAACGACAGAGACTTGTTACAGACATAGCGCTAAATTTGATGTACACAGAAAAGTATAAACGCTCTGAAACCCTACCGGTTGACAGATAACAAAACAGCAAGTCTCGGATGACAAAAAAACAACAACAACAAAAATGAAGACCAGGGGAAAGGGGGAGAAGGGGTGGGGGGAGTGCCGAGAACTGTGTGGGAAGATAGAAAGGATTAGCGGTCAAAGCACTCACTCGGCAAACAACAAAATCCAAAGTAAGTGTGTCGACACTTGCACAATGCGGAATTTTTTGTTCTCTGTCTCTGCGACTTGTATGATTGCTGGTATTAAGGATGAGTCATTAAATTGAAGTTCCATTCGTAGCAGGAACCTGATCCACTCAACAACAAGAACAAAAAAAAAAAAACAATAAAGAAAAGTCTGTCAACGGCGAAATTGTCGGAACCCGGTTGGCCCAGTAGGTATTGCATCAAACTCTTGTTTCAAGGTCTGAGGGTCGATTCTCACCCTATACAACCAAGTGAAAGAGATTGTCTCTTCGTAGGCAACGTTTGTTTGGACCCAGTCCCATCCACCCCAGTCCTTCGGATGAGACTCTAAACCGTTGTCCCGTGAATAAACGCTTGCACAATAAATCTTGCACCTGTGTTCAATCCCACCAAACCTTTCGGAAAGAAGGTCATCGTGTTGAAATCAAACACAAGCACTTTGGTGTTATGTTTATACGTCATCCCGAAAACGGAATGCGGCCACTTTGATGATACATTAAAAACAACGGATGCATGCTAAAAAGTCTGACCAATAATGAACCTCAAGAGTTCTAGCTGAGAAACGAAGAAAAGAAAAAAGAAATGGAAAGGGAAGTAATCCCTAAAAATTTCTATAGAAACTAGAAGAGCTCTCAAGAGGGCAAAGACTCCTTCGAAGAAGCACTTCAATGTTTGCATACAAAAGAGACAGGTGAATTATAACATATGATGCTATTTTTAAACGACATAAACAATTTTACTTTATTCTGTAAGTCAACATGCAAAACTTTTTTCGCTTACTTTGTAATGCGTCAGATGAATAGATAGATAGACAGTCATATAGATATTGTTCCCGTTTTCTCTCGTCCCTGCCACCACCACCTCTCCTTCTTTTCTCATTTCTTTTTTAATCTTAACAAAGTCATTAATGTAGTGATGGAGGAATTGTTAGCCTGCTCTTGTTTTCCCCCACTAGTAAATTGTTTAACATAATAATTGTTTGGTCAGACGGTGGGAGATTGCATGTGTTAGGAGATCCAACTCAAGGCTGATCTGCACAATTCGTAGCTGTCAGCATTTATGTTACTGAAAATGCTTGGGTTATTAAACAGTTCGGCTGACCACTTTGGCTGTTGATATCTTTTGACCTCCCTTGTGTCTAGTTGCAAAATGAGACGACTGCAGGCGGAAATCTAAACAAATCTTAGATAAATGTTAGCGAACCACCAAGAGAAACGTGGACTATCTAATTCATTCAACACCTGCCTACCTTGCACTGAAGAGTGAAGAGATCGAAGCTGAATACCAAATTCGTTCATTTTCGTTGTATTATTTGTTTGTGTCTTGCCTAAAGAAGACCTAAGAGGTCGAAACGCGTCGTGTTTTGTCTTGTGACTCGTTTGTCCACGTTTCTCTTGGCGGTTCGCTAACATTTATTTCAGATTTCTCCCTTGTGTCATTAAATGGATTCTCAGGCATAGGTTCAAAGATATTCCGCTACATGTAATACTGTTTACGCGATGATTTTAGTTTTTCAGCAACATATTTCCTTACTGCACTTTCTTTTTGTTGTACTCCCAGTTCTTATAGAGCAGGGAGTACTTTACAATGGGAACGAAGAAATGCTCTGTGTGTGTGTGTGTGTGTGTGTGTGTGTGTGTGTGTGTGTGTGTGTCCATCCGTCCGTCCGTGGTCGAAATGTGTTCCACTCCAGACAAAACTACTGGGCCGATCTTTCCGAAAAGTTGTAGGTATGTTCATTATAGGTCACGAATCATGCCCAATGTGTTATTTTACCGTTATGGCCATAACGGCCCATAAGGGTTTGATTCTTTGTGGAATATCTCAGAAAGTACTTGGCCGATCTCTCTGAAAATTTGTAGGCATGTTCACTATGGGTTACAGATCATGCCCGATGTGTTATTTTACCGTTATAGCCGTTACTAGCGGCTATAACGGCCCATAACGGTTTTTCTTCTCTATGGAATATCTTAGAAAGTACTTGGCCGATCTCTCTGAAAATTTGCAGGCTTGTTCACTAGGGGTCAAGGATCATGCCCGATGTGTTATTTTACCGTTATAGCCGTGACTAATGGCTATAACGGCCCATAACCGTTTTTCTTTTTTATGGAATATCTCAGAAAGTACTTGGCCGATCTTGCTGAGAATTTGTAAGTATGCTCCTTATGGGTCACGGATCATGCCCGGTGTGTTATTTTACCGTTATAGCCGTTATCAACAACCATAACGGCCCATAATGGTCTTCCTTCTTTATGTAATATCTCAGAAAGTACTTGGCCAGGCTTTCTGAAAATTTGTAGGCATGTTCATGATGGGCCAGGGATGATGCCCTATGTGTTATTTTAATTGTTATAGCCGTTACTAACAGCTATAACGGCCCATAACGGTTTTTCTTCTCTATGGAGTGTCTCAGAAAGTACTTGGCCGATCTTTCTGACAATTTGTAGGTATGCTCATTATGGGTCACGGATGATACCCAATGTTTTCTTTTACCGTTATAGCCGTCGCTAACGGCTATAACGGCTCATGAGGGTTTTTTCTTCTTTATGGAAAATCTCAGAAAGTATTTGGCCGACCTTTTTGAAAATTTGAAGGTATGTTCATTATGGGTCAAAGATGATGGCCCATGTTTACCAGAATAGCCGTTACTAACGGCTATAACGGCCCAAAAACGGTTTTTCCTCTTTATGGAATATCTCACGCGTATTCAAGATAAACTGGGAGTGCGTTTATATCCTTTGCATCTTGTTTTACTTTTCTACCCTTCGCTGACTGCTTTGGAGTGCTGTTGAATTCTGTTTCTGAACCCTTGGTGGTGAAAATACCACAGAATTATAGACTGTGGTATATCTCCACTTTGGTGCCACGGCAGTTTCAATGAATTCAGCTGCTTTTTGTCGTAACGAAGTTGATCGAGCAGCCGAAAGGTTTTGGAGCAAGTTATATAAGTGATTTATTTTCCAGGGCGAATTTGAATTTATCGACGTGTGTCACTGGTTATAAACATACTTTCAATTCCATGGCCTGTGCTTTCATCTCCTTTTATATTTCTCTCACCCCAAGTGCTCCTTCCATTTTTATTCAACCCTAACCAAGTTGTTGATATCATAACAAAGAATTGCTGAGCCTGCTCTTGTAGCCCCCTAATATTATCGCTGAAGAATAGTGAGCTGGCTTTAGTAGTTACCATCAATAATTTATATATATATATATATATATAATATATATATATATATACACGAATTGGATGTGATGCCCATTACAGTGAGCTGGCTTTAGTACTTCCCCCTTAATAATATATATATATATATATATAATGTATATATATATATATGTATACACACGCACGCACGCACGCGCGCACGCACACACACACACACACACACACACACACACACACACACACACACACACACACACACACACACACACGAATAGGATGCGGTACCCATTTGTTGCTTTGTAAACAGATATCTTTCAAACTAAAAATTCCGACTGCACGTATTTCCGACCCGCTCCCTGCGGATCACTGTAGACCCCGAGAGGTCGACTAGAGCTAAGAACGATCCACAGTCTGTACCGTCTGATATGGACCGCAGAGCTGCTCTCTTGAACGGCTACATTTCATCCTTAGATAGAGTTGGTAAAAAAAAAAACTTATTTGTGTGTAAAAAAAAAAAACTGTGTCAAATCTTGCAACCATACAAATAAATAAACAGACAGCAAGGGAGAGAACATAACTGTCTTGGCAGAAGTACAAATACATTTTCACATACAAACAAAAAGGATAAGTACAAATGGTTGGAGAATGTGTAGCACGTTGACATGGTGGTGCGGTCTCCATTACGAAGGTCACTTGAATTCCATGTACAAAAATGTCGTTACGACGAAAGTGCGTACATCAAGAAAGAATTATAAACAGGCAAGACAGTGAAACATTATAACAAAAAAGAAAAACTCACTGTTTTCAGTACTTTTTAGCATAGCAAATTATTTTCGTTCTTACATACAAACAAACAGGCAAGCAAACGGAAGAAAAAGAAGAAAAAATGGCAGATACCTGTTAGACTACAAAACAACAAGTAGGAGAAAACAAACACCTGGATGCAAAACTGATGACTAAAATTAAGATGGTCTGACGGGTGCAGAGTTCCCATATAGTAATCGGGCTTAATCATCCCATTAGAAGGGAAGGGGTAGTCGAGGCAATACTCTAAGATGGGTAG
>CM065716.1:42643951-42656451 GCA_033310375.1 Conus canariensis | reverse complement strand
AAGTTCTTTAATCCAAAATGTTTTGAGGGATTCTTCACAATGTACTTACACCCTTTTCTAACTTGATGCGCTGTGTTAAACAGAACCATAGACGTGTACACATTCACTTGGATTGTGACACAGTAAACTACGATGATTTTATGGCAGTCATCGTCCACTGACACCTCCCCCCCCCCCCCCCTTCCCCCTGCTCCCCCATTATCGCTTACCGCCATCATTTGCACACAGGCTTCCCAACCATCCTACCTAAAGCAGTTATCTATCAGCCTATTAGACATGCACGCATACACGTGGGCACGCACGCACACGCTCATACACGCACGCACGAACGCACGCACTCACACACACACACACGTACCCCCCCCCCCCCCCACCCACACACACACACACACACACACACACATACATACACAAACGCGCGCACGCACACTTTCGCAGGCACGCATTCGCACACATACACACACACGCTCGCGCAGACAGACAGAGACAGACAGACAGACAGACAGACACACTCGCAAGCTCATATGCACACACACACACACACACACACACACACACATACACCATGCACGCACGCGCAGCGCGCGCCCACACACACACACACACACACACACACACACACACACACACACACACACAACACACTAGACTAGAATCACCATACTGGGAAGAAGTGTATTGCATGCATTACATAAAGGTTTTAGGATACGAAGGATTCGACTGTGGAAAGAAAACCTGAATTGACGGGATGGTGATGTAGTTGTGAAGGATGTGTGATATGAAGTTTGGAGGATGGGAAACAGATCTAGACCTGTGTCAAGTTCTAGAAGCCTTCTGCACTAACTATAGAGCCAATGTTCTTGTCTTGTCCCAGTGACTTGCAGACTAGCCTGGCTCTGCTGTACAGTACTTTCTGTAGTTTTCAAAACGGGAAGTTGGCGAGCTAATTCAGGACGTTCATAGCATTCCTCTTCTAAGTTTTACGATAGCGTTCTGAAATTGTGTCCATAACACTTCTGTTAGTTTTACAGATACTACCCCACGTGCAGATACTACCCCATGGTCAAAACACTAATCATGATGTATTTTCCTCTGTGCCGACAACGTATAAACACTGGGAGGAACATCAGTACAAGTTTTGAAAATTGTGGCGCGGCTTTCTGAAAATTTTGAGCTTCGGTCAACGACTACTTCGAGGAAAAACAAAAACATACAACAACAGGAGAGAGAGAAGAAAAAAAACTAAGAGAAAAGAAAACTTGGTTTAGCTGCAAATGTTCGTTACACTAGAACACAAGGTTGTTTACTTTAAAGAACCGGGTCACCATGATTTGAGACACAAAAATTGCTGTTTATTACCTTCTCCCTCCCTTGAGAAATGTCTGGTCTCTCGTGTCTCTTCTAACGACAGCCAGTTGCCAGCTGAGCGACAGTGCACAAAACAAAATCCCCGGACCCCTGTTATCAACTTACCGAATTCATGGTATTGGATAGTGCCTTTTCCGGTCAGTAAGCATGGAACTCACAGACATTTAAGCGAACCATTTACAGATGAGAGAAATAGCTGTTCGTGTTCTCCTGAAATACCATGGGATAATTAATCAATTTTTGTTAATCCCTATGTAAAAACAGACATTGAATCGAGGAAAATGCAATAGCCAGGGACATATTCCGCTGACACAGAAATCGTCGTCGCCACTGCGCTGTTCGAGCCAATCATATTTATGCCGCCTACAGTTGGTATGCTCAGGGCAGGGAGAGATAACTCCTTTATTAGCTTTGGTGGGAGAAAGAGTGGTAAGAACATGTTTTACTACTCAGGTCTCCGAGCACGCACAATCTGGACTAAAAACCTGTTCTTCTCTCCTTTTTGTTGTCGACTTTCAACTGGTGCTAAGGAACTAGTGAATAAATATTTCAGCTTCTATGCACATAAATGATTTTAGACGAAGAAAATGAATGTGTCAAAAGTAGTAAAGTAATGCATTCTTCAAAGGCCGAGCAGGTGTCTGTGGACAGACACGCCAGGCACAGTTTGGGTACCTTAGCGTCCAAGCTCTGTAGTCTGTCATGTGAGTGGAGATGCGTTGTGCTGCAGTTATACCCCCGACAAATCAGGACAAGCACATCTCACTTTGGTTTGTTTTTATATTAGAGTGAACGCTCTCCTAGACTGGTTGCTTTACTGGGCTGACGAGTCCAGTCTACCCGGCTATTTGTCCACACACACACACACGGGCGCGCGCGCGCGTACACGCTCAAGCACGTACGCACGCACGCGCGCGCACATACACACACATGCGCGCGCGCACACACACACACACACACACACACACACACACACACACACTTACACACATACACATACACCTAGACGAAATTCACAACTTATTGACAGAAATAGTTCACAGAAATAGTTCACAGACTGTCATCTGCATATTTAAGGAAAATGTGAACATCGCTACAAGCATTGTCCTACGTTAAACAGAGAGGTGTTGACTGCTGACTGTTTTTAACAAAACTGACATACTCATGTAACAGAGACAGAGAAATATGCGTGGTACAATTCTTTTATAACCGTATTCCAACCGGAGAAATACCTCAACGAAGTGATACATGAATATCACCGGGATCATCTGGCAAGGTTTAGAACTAGAACCCTAGGATTTTATGCGAACAGAAGATGGTTTAATACAAACCTTTCTGCCATATGTCCTTTATGTTCAAACGGTTCAGAAGACGAATGCCACTATTTGTTTGAATACAGAAAATGTAAAGCTTTACGTTTCACATCAACTATTTCTCAGCAATATAATGATTATGAAAAGACGTAATTTAGTTCGAATAATTTCATCAGCAGTTGGAGACACTATCACATCGCTGGCAAAGTGTATTGCCCAAGCATGAACAAAGGAAGACAATTCTCTCCTCGTGAGGCATTTTCTCGATTACGAACAAGAATCGGTGAACAAATCCAGCTTATAACGTTTAGTATCACAAATTGTCACAACATCAATAAATCTGACATTCTAGTGATTAACGTCGGGTGGTCCTTAATCATGTTTTACTTTGATGAAGTAATGACTTATTTTTCATCTGTAATGCATCAGGCGAGATTACTTTGACAACAGGTAGAATGCTATAGTGTCGTTTCCTTTTTATCCGTTTCTTTCTTTTGTATATATATATATATGTGTGTGTGTGTGTGTGTGTGTGTGTGTGTGTGTGTGTGTGTGTGTGTGTGTGTGTGTGTGTGTGTTCTATTTTTGTGCGCCATTTGCACGAAAACTGTTAATTGTCTCCCCTTGGGCATGAAGACCAGTTAGGCTATTGTCAACAAAACCGTCAAATTCTCTAAAATGTCTCTAGAGACACAAACAGATATCCAATTGAATTCTGCTGTAAGATATACACAATACTGGATAGAATCGACAAGAATGGATGAGTCGAGATTACCGCGAAAAGCAATAGAACACTGTTCGATTTAGATTCTTATGACAAGGCAAACTAGGCTTCAGATGTTCATGTAAAATGTATATGTTTGGTTTAGGGTATGGGTGGCTGAATCAAGGTTTATCGCGGACTTATAGAAAGATTGGTACTCTACAAACAGCCAGGATAGGATTGCCGGTAAAAGATTGAGTGTACATAAAACGTTTTGCACAATGCTGTTGATGGAATACATGTGATCTTGAATCTTGACAGACATCTTAAAATAATAACAAGATTTAGAACTGGCATTTTGGATATTGATGTACAACAATATCGGTAAAAAAAAGCACACTCCAGTCGATTTAGTTTGTCCATTATGTAAACACACGAAGGAAGACGAGGTGCACTTTGTCTTATGCTGTCCTGCACCAAATGATTTCAGAATGCGCTATATACATTTAAAGTATTATAAACATCCGAGTCTTTTTCGACTAAGTTTACTTTCAGCATTGAATGATGAACAAATGATTAGAGGCCTTCCATAGTGTTATATATAGCGTTTAAGTTACGGTCTGTTAGTGTATATTTTGATGTATTTGTTTTGAACAGTGGTTCATATTACAGTTTGGAATGATTGTTCAGCTGCATCTTTCCATGAGGGGCAATGACCTATTAATTAATAAATATCCGTATCCGTATCCCCTCTCTCTCTCTCTCTCTCTCTCATTCTCTCTCTCTCTCTCTCGCTCTCGCTCTCTCTCTCTTTCCCATTAGCAGTCACAATTTGCTGCGCCTGGCTTTTGTCATCATAAGTCTTCTGTGTGATATTCATCAGATTAACAGTCCCATAGGGACTGATATGCCTACTATTAGCATCTGCTCCCACCCCCAGACGACACTTCAGACAGCGATAATGATCTCAGGAGAAGGAAGGGAATATAATATATGACAGGAAGGTGCCGACCCGAAGGATCAATAATAACAGGTTCATTTTCCATGGCTTACTGACAGATTGGGTTCTCTTTTCTTCGCCGTCTTTCATAGTGTGTTGTGTGTGTGTGTGTGTGTGTGTGTGTGTGTGTGTGTGAACCTCTGTCTCTGTCTCTGTCCCTCTCTCTCTGTCTCTGTCCCTCTCTCTCTGTCTCTGTCACTCTCACTATGTTCTCTCTCTCGTCTCTCTCCCTCCCCCCTCTCTTCTCTCTCTCTCTCTCTCTCTCTCTCTCTCTCTCCCTCTCTCTCTCTCTCTCTCCCTCTCTCTCTCTCTCTCTCTCTCTCTCTCTCTCTCTCTCCAAAATATTCGGTCTTTACCACGAAAGGTTTGAAACAGGTGAACACAGAACACATATAGTTGTGGGTCTACTTCCAGTTTATGCAGACCTACATTATTGGCTTATGTCTTGATCTTCACGGGGGCACATTGATCAGGTTGTTTAAACTGTGTTTAATCCCTTTTTTATGAGACCTGAGGGTTACTATTCATGGGTGATGGGTGAGCCCACGCCTCAAGTTTCCTGATGGAAGCTCTGACAATAAGGCATTGAGCTACAAACCCGTGTTCAGTGAAATTACACAGCTGAAGCAGGGGTTCTGGTTATTTTTCAAAATAGATACTGCAGAGCTACTCATTCATTTTTTTCTGAACTGTCAGTGGGTAATGCAGAACCTGTAGACAAGAGAACAATATGATGGTCATCGGTCGAGACTACTTCCAGGACGGAGTCCATGGATAGGATCTATGGAGGACAGGAAGATGCACCATCTTCATACAAACCAACGCGTCACGTCCTCAGACACAGACTATGGTATCTTTATATCTCATCTTCACCTCCTTCCGATGACGTCAGTCTCACACCGCACATGCCGGCTCCTTCATGCATAACCACACCCAGAGGCACTCCTGTTGCAGCCTCTGCGCAGGCAGCCTTTAGGGAGTATTCAACATAACAGGTCATTTCAGCTCTTCTCTGACCTCTTGTGGCACATGGGGAATGAAAGGAAGTCTTAAATGAGGTATGTTTACTGTTCACTGCCTCGGTAAAGATTTTTTTTTTTCATACCAATCAAACGGAGGTTACCTGTATTTGTTACCGTGTGTTTGCCTGGCTATATTCAAGATCGAAAATGCTTTACCAGTCTTGAATAAATGTTGATTTGTGTTGGTTCATTTCTCCACTTGTTGTTGCTGTGTAGATGTGTCAGGCACAGAGTATATGGGCAATCTTGGATCATCCTTTTTTTTCTTGTTTGTTTTGTGTGCTGTGTGTTGTCATCTCTGCTAGACGATTCGGTGTCGTGAGCAGCATTCGTTTGGAGTTATAAGCGTGTGTATTTGTTTCGTTAATTACACGGATACTGTTTTTGTAGACTTAGTTCACATATCTCCGATCACCTCCTACAACCTCCTCTCATTTTCAGCAGCACTGTCAGGTACCAAACCAGACCAAACCAATGTGAGTTTTTCCTTTCAAAAGAGACAAGTATGGTTGTTGAGGTCGGCAATGCCTCTTGATAGATTGGTGGACTTCGTGTCCAAATATATATAACCCATTAGCACATAGCCATAAGGTGAAAATTTGAGCATTTATTTTCCAAAGATATATAACCCATTAGCATACAGCCATAACGTGAAAAATTTAACTATGCATGTCTTTTTTTTTTTTTTTTTTTTTTTTTTTTGCTCTTGGCAAATTGTTGTCTTCTTCTAACAACTCAGAATGGTATATTATGTCTGTCCCCGTGTCCTGATTCTTCTTCCTCTTTCCAAAGTTAGATCAAAGTGTCTAATGCTCGCAACATGCACGTCTCTGTGTGTCTCTACGTGTGTGTATCTCAAGTGTTCGTGAGCCCATGTGCGCTTCACGTATGTCTGTGAACGCGTATGTGTGGAAGTTGATTCTCAACAAATCCAAAAAACAAAAAACATACGTTACACTCTGTCAAATCTCGACAGATAGAAACGTCAACATGTAATTTTCTAATGAACCACTTCGATAATTTGTTACATTTTTAAGAGATTTTGGTGTTACCAGCGTCCCCTTTGTCCCCCTACCGCCCCTCTTTACCCATCCCTCTCTCTCTCTCTCTCTCTCTCTCTCTCTCTCTCTCTTATATATATATATATATATATATATATTGTGTGTGTGTCATTCGCTCTTTCTTTCTCTCTCCCACCCTCTGGCCCTCCCCCCCCCCCCCCCCCCCCCCCCCACTCTCTTCACTGAACGCAGTGTTTATGCTGTGCTAAGGCTATTGAGTAAATGACCGTCACTTAGGAGTCTTTCAGACGATGCCGTTTACCGCACATGATTTTCCAAAGTTTTGTTTTTTGTTCCCTAGGCGTGTATTCATTTTGAGTCTTCCAGTCTGCGGGAAACTGGATTTTTTGTTTGTGCCTGCACAGTGATTCCAGAAAAGAAAGGAACTCAATACGTCTGGAGGGGTAAACGCCAGCATTCTTTGATAAAATGTTCCTAGATGGGGTGAGTTGAGAGTGCGTATGTGTGATGAACAGGGACCTACTATGCTTATGTTTATGTGTGTTCTGTGCAGGTAATGATGCTTAAGGAGTGTCTTCTATTTTCAGCATGTTTATTGTTTTGTGAAGCCTCCCGCTTCCCCCCTCCCCCTCCCCCCTTCCCGCCTGTGCCTTCCACTGAGCGACCTCTATTTCTCTCTACCCCCCCTCTCTCTCTCCCTCTCTCTCTCTCTCTCTCTCTCTCTCTCTCTCTCTTTCCTTCGCTCTCTCCCTCTCCCTCTATCTCTCTCTCTCTCTCTCCCTCTCGCTCTCTCTGTTTGCGTGCATGTTGATGAGCACCATGTGTATGTGGATAAATGTGCGTGCACATATGAGCGCGCGCGCGCGAGAGAGAGAGAGAGAAAGAGAGAGAGAGAGACAGAGAGAGAGAGAGAGACAGAGACAGATAGACAGAGAGACAGAGACAGAGAGACAGACAGACAGACAGAGGAGAGATTATCCTGATGGCCACACGTCTATTTTCGTCCCAGACACTGCTAAACTGACAGCCGTCTTTTCAGCACCCAGCAGCCTTCTGTCTTTCAGTCACGTACGACAAGCACTACACCTTCCTACGTGTGTCTTCGCTGACCAAGCAGCCCATTCGGTCAAAGTCAGCCTGGCCTCAGTCGAAGGAAAACAGTATTACACGCATGTTTTAATCCGCGGCATTGACGATTTTTATATTGTATGACGGCTCAGAACAAAATACATTACGAAGGAGGAGTGCTCGCATAATTTGTCAGTAGCAGCCTAACAGTAGTGAACATTTATATATACGTTTACCTCTTCAAGGTCTGGTGAGCTCAAGGTCATTTCAAAGCAAAGGTAGGACGCCTGGGATTCAGTGTTACGACACACACACACACCCTCCTGCCGCTTAGTCTATCTCTCTCAGGTGGGTGGTGGAGGTTTAAACTGAACCCTAGGCGTCGGGTGTATGCAAATGTCGTATGTGTCTGGTTTCCAACATCAGTATTTTACGTTATGATTTTATCAGTTGCCTTTTGTGTTCCGAGAACTAGCATTTTGTACTTGTTGGGACGCCGGGGGGGGGGGGGGGGGGGCTCCTTCTGTACAAAGAGATTCCCCGTCTTCTAGATGTTCTGTGCAAGTTGTTTAAGTTTATGATTTCTGTCACTCTCATTCACTCTACATTTTCTGGTATTTTTGTGACTTTTGCCGTCGCATACTAGTTTTTGTCCCTTTTTTCTGACTCTGTGAACCATTCTCCGTGTCTTTTTTTTCTGGGAATTCTGTTACGTTTTTATTCTGATCACAATTATGAGATGCGAGCTTTTTTGCTGTAATCTGGCAAGTAGTAGTAACAATTGTACATATTCTCCAGAGTGGACATTAGTATTCATTCTGCAGTGAACATTTTTGTAACATTTCAATGGTTTTGATATGTTTTTATTTTCCTTGGGTTTCTTTTTGTTTGTTGTTTTCATTTAACCTGGGACCTAAGAATTAAGCGGAATGGTTGGTACTCTCATATCCAGCTAGTCTTATCTGTCCTGAGACGGTCAGTAGTGTAGCAACCATACTATTGACTGGTTTTGTTGTTCGGTAGTTTTCAGGATGTAAGCTCTCATCCCTACCCCCCACCCTCACCTCCCACCCCCACCCCCCACCCCCTCTTTTTTTTTCGATGTGACCTTTTTCTGGGTGTGACCTTTTTCCCAAGGGAGTCTGACAACCTTGAAAGGGCCCTTTGATGTTGGCTTGACTATAACAAAAATGATCGAAGCTATAAAACCATAACCTGGCACGTTGCGTTGTGACTTTATCAAATGTCATCTGCGTTCGGTGTTTGTGTAGAAGCATGCAGCGTTGTGGTTTTATCAAATGTCATTCGTGTTTTGCTTAGAGAACTCGTTTTTTGCGAAGAAGTTTGTCTTATGATATTTGGGAAATCAGGTCATCAGCACGAGTCGTAGGCCTATATGACAATGTGAACACGGCGTATGAATCACCTTTTTTTCTTCTTGTTTTGTTGTTGTTGTTATTGTCGTTGATGATGATTTTGTTGTTGTTGTTTACATTGTTTCGTTTTGTTTGCTCACACAAATTTGGTATAATTAGTTGAGTAGAAAACGGTAAGGTAAAAAAAATGTATGGCAAAAGGTCCGGAAAATGGAAAACGGTAGGAGAAAATAAAAGGGTTGAAATATAGTGTGGAACAGGTAGTTAAAAGCAAATTCCAGGGAGGAATCAAAAACAGTAACTGGTGGCACAAATCGGAAGAAAGATAGGAAGAAGTAGAACAATGTGGGAAGAGTATGGGAATGTAGCGAAAGTAATAACGGTTTGGAAATGAGAGGAAAAGCAGGCAAACGTAAAAGAGGTGTTAAAGAAACTGGACATAGACAAAGTCGGAAAAGCAATGTGGATTGATTGGCACATCAGCTGCGTAAAAATCATCCGGGACGTTTCAGGTACATTTCACTATGATATGATGTATTACATCAAAATATCTATTTCCACCAGCTGTCGTGGTAAAGTGTTAAGGACTCCCGTCTGAGAGATCATGGGTTCAATTCCCATCGGACCCATTTATATGTAGGATATTTCCACCCCCACCGGCTCCTACCCACAGCTGAGTTTGCCAAGGGCACGACTGGGAAGATTGGGACCATACAATCGAGTTTCAACCTCTAAATGGATGCGTCTCAGAGAGTCTTGTTCAAATTCCCCGGCCAGCGCTGCACGTGTCTGTATATCTCGGGTCTGGTTGACGGCGGGATCTATTATGAAAGTAAGTGTGATGTACAGCCTTGTCACGCAGTGTCAAACCAGAATGGAAACCCGTGGCATCATCTTCATCATCTTCATCCTGATCGATCAGCTTGAAATAAGACTAACAGTCGGTAGCCCCTCATGCTGTGTTCTCATGCCGACATCAGTTTCGATTTTCTTTCGAGGGCTTTGTCTTTGTTTGTTTGTTCGTTTGTTTGTTTGTTTGTTTTGGGGGAGGGGGATCTCCGGTATTAGCAAATTCATGGGGACTATCGTTGGACGGTCGTGGTGGCGCCCTCTGGAGGGAGAGCTCACTCACGCTGGCTCGGCGACTAAATAATTATCATCGTCAGTAGGGGGCTTAGTAGGTAGTGTCCTGCGTATGTTAGATCAGAACAGACACCACTGAACCTCACCGAAGTGACTCGGCAGCATGCAATGCAGTGTCTCCTCTGGTCGCTTCCCTCATGACGACTTGGCATTGACTGCTCCACGCGGAGTGCCGGTGCCGGAGCCGTGGCCGGACAAGCCAGACTGTGACTGTGGACGGGAAGCCGGAGTGAACAGAGTGGGTGCAGTACCACTGATGTGGCACGGAAGATGAGAGAGAGAGAAAAAAAAGCCTTCTTCCCGGTCCAGAGATGCTCACCAAATTTTGAATTCGTCCTGAGGATCGTGCAGAAAGAGTGTGCATGAATCTGGAACGTGTCTAGCTTTGCAGAAAAGCGCTAAAGCTGCAGTTGACTAGGTCTTATACAAACAGGAAACGTTTCATGCAACATTTCTTGTGTGCATTGAACATAAGAAAAATACAGGAAGAAGATACGTCGCTAGCACACAGAGGGATTCTCTCTCTCTCTCTCTCTCTCTCTCTCTCTCTCTCTCTCTCTCTCTCTCTCTCTCTCTCTCTCTCTCTCTCTCTCTCTCTCTCTCTTGTTGTGAATAAATGGCACCGAACTAATTTAGCTAGATTCCGACTAAGAACCCTTGGTTTTAATGCTAACAAAAAATGGTTTCAGCCTGGTACGTCTACAGATTCACCTTGCCCTCTGTGTAATTCCATTGTTGATGATGAGATTCACTTCATTTTCTACTGTAAAGCCTATGACAACCTGAGAAAAAGTGTCCATTGTTTGAAAAAGACATTGTGGTAAGAAAAGATTTGTTTTCTCTGCTTTTATCAGAAGATGACATTATTCTGAATTTGTTGGCCAAATTCATTTCGGAAGCCTGGAATCTTAGATACAAAACAACCGTTTCTGCTAGGAGTGCTACGGTAAGGTAGTAATGAGAGAGAGAGAGAGAGAGAGAGAGAGAGAGAGGAGAGAGAGAGAGAGAGAGAGAGAAACGTTGTATACATGTATATATGAAGAAAGTCACTGATACAAATACAAGAACCTTAGTATGTTGAACTTTGATATTGTAAAAACAATTTATAATAGCCTTGGGTGGCCATTTTTTCATAAAGTGTCACTTTCGTTTAGAAAGATGGTTTTCGTTATACTTTTTGTTTCATGTTAGTAACTTTGTTTGCTCGTTTGCACATTACTGAACCATAAGACTGATCATTCTTTTTGTGTTAAAAAAAATGAAAATGACGCATCACCTATGTCATTAGGACTGTAAGTCAATGACATTAAAGTGTCAACGTGTCAAAAGTGTCAAGTGTGTGTCTCTCGCTCTCTCTCTCTTCTCTCTCTCTCTCTCTCTCTCTCTCTCTCTCTCTCTCTCTCTCTCTCTCTCTCTCTCTCTCTCTCTCTCTCCAAAGCGGAGAGGGTCGCCTCACGGCGAAAATGGAACAAACAGGGAAGAAAAGAAGAATAAGTACAAACAAGAAAAAAGCGACTTTCTTTGATCTGTGGATAAACAAGCATACCCGTGGGGTTAACCTCTGTGACATGGAGATTTTACTCCTGTGAATCCAATGCGCAGTTACTGGACGATGTCGTGTTTTTTTACAATCCCGACTGTTGTTTCCGTCATTTATGTCTGCCAGTGTGTGTGTGTGTGTGTGTGTGTGTGTGTGTGTGTGTGTGTGTGTGTGTGTGTGTGTGTGTGTGTGCGTGCGTGTAGGGGGAGGGAAGGTATGGGTGGGTGCATGCGTGCGTGCGTGCGCACGTGCGCGTGCTCACGCGTGTGTATGCGTATGTGTGTTTGTGTGTGTGTGCGTACGTGCGTACGTGTGTGTGTGTGTGTGTGTGTGTGTGTGTGTGTGTGTGTGTGTGTGTGTGTGTGAAGGAGAGAGAGAGAGAGAGGGAGAGAGAGAGGGAGTTGTTCAAATAACAAATCAGTCTCCTTCCACTTACACTCAACCACACCCCTCTCCTGTCGCTAAACTGGCTTGCAACAGGAACTGTAGACAGGAGGATTATGGGAGGCACCTTTTACCTCCAGTGGGTCGTCTGTGTCGAAACGAGGGGTAAAAGCGCTGATGACCTTTCAGTTCATGGGATCAGATACAAATCTGTCTCGAAGCTTTCGTGAAACCTCAGTGGTCTTGGACTACCGTGACACATCAATTACCTCTCCAGACTATCGCCTGTCTATTTGTCTGCGGGTTGATTTCTTCTATGTGAGAACAGAGATGTACAAGCCTAGCGAATTAACGCACCCAGCTAAGAGGCGAGAACATTCTCCGTCCTTGCACGCAACATAAGAAGTTGTTTTCCTCCTCTCCAGCGACACCTGCAGAGGTCTGGGTGCTAGATTTTCAGATCAAACGGATTAGATGAAGACTCGTGTTTAAATTTCAAGCACACACGTACAAAGCACACACACACACACACACACACACCACACACACACACACACACAC
>CM065716.1:42631451-42638951 GCA_033310375.1 Conus canariensis | reverse complement strand
GAAATCTGTGGAATAAACTCACAAAACCCTTAAAAAATATAAAAAATAAAAACACGTTTAAGAAAAAAGTGAAAGATTATCTCATGAATCGTTAACCACATATGATACTGAAAAAATGTCCATCCTGTGCAGAAAAGAAATACATTGGTAAAGATATACACTTCGTGAATGTAACCATAGGGGCGGCAATGAGCATTGATACCTTTTACGTGAATGGAAGTGAGTGGGTAAAGGGGAGGAGATGGGAGGGGGAAAGACGGCATGTTTACTTTTCTTTTGATGAAAGGCATTGTACATGATTTGATTTTTTTTCTCTTTCTTTCCTTTTTCATAGATGGCTTGATGTAATAAAGCAGATATGCTGCTTATTCAATGTTTCCATCTCTAAATAAAATTTTGACTTTGACTTTGACTTTCACACACACACACACACACACACACACACACACACACACACACACACACACACACACACTGACACATACACGCTTAAACACTCCGAGACATACCCACTTACATCTATGAACGTTCTACGTGACACACACTTTAACTTTTGTCGCTTATTATGTGTGCAGTCACCAGTACACGTATATGTTTGTATAAACTAAAGCAGGAGGTTCTAACAGGTCCAACGTCTGTTACCTCAGTTCACGCGTATCTAGTCACTTGAGCCTGCTGCTAGAAAGGCCCGGTGTGAGCTTGTTCCATTTTCAAGGAGTCTTTTCAGTGTTGGTCTCAAGATCATTCCAGTATTTGTCCGGTTGGTGATGCTTCTTGCTCTTCCCTTTTCGATTGGATTTTTCGCTTTGTCCTCTCTTAATGTTAAGTTCTGCAAGGTGGCCTTGGAGGCATTGACCTTGTTTGTTGATGTGATTCTTTAGATTTCTTATCACATCAAATCGGCCAAGCTGTACTACAGTTGTTGTTGTTGCATTGTCTGCGCGTGTGTCTGCTCTTCTATTTCCTTTTGAAACCAGGATGTCCTGAGCAGCACATCAATACGAATCTGTTTGTTTTCTAAACACATTACACATTACTTCATGCCATTCAGTGCTTCGCATTCCACTTTCCATTTTTCATAGGTTCAGGGAGTCGGTCAGGGAGAGAAACATAACAGAGAGGAACAGAAGACAGCACCATCATGTCTGATTCAGTCATAGCACCTTACTCTCAGATGTATGCACAGGCCTCACAGAAAGCTTCGCTAACCGCTCATTAGACCATCCAGAAACCCAAATCACATTCAGCAGGATCATCAGTCAGATCCCCATGTCGCTACATCAGTGTCTCTGCAGATCGAGCGATTGGAAATTGCCACATGTTGCAATGCCATTAATTTTACAGTCTCTGAAGGTCTCCCAAGTTGGAGTGCGCTCCGATTTGATTTGACGTTAATTTTCTGCTGATTACATGGGGAGAGAGAGGGGGGATGGGGCACGGAAGGTGGGCGTGGGGAAGGATGCTTGCTTCAATGTCTATAATCATGACAAGCGTCGAACCACCGGTCAGGCTGGACATTCAAAACCGGTTTCTCTGACAGTGAGAGTGTGCAAACTCCCATTTGCTGTCAGCAGTCTATCTATCTATCTATCTATCTATCTATCTATCTATCTATCTATCTATCTATCTATCTATCTATCCATCTATCTATCTGTCTGTCTGTCTGTCTGTCTGTCTATCTATCTTTCTATCTGTCTATCTATCTATCCATCTAGCTATCTACCTAGCTAGAGAGATAGCTAGCTATGCGTTTATATGTTTATTTATTCATTGATTTTTTTGTATTTGACTGTTCGTTTGTTTTTCTTGTTTTTCGTAGAGTCGTGTGTAACCTGGTGAATCTATAATCAGTGTGTGTGTGTGTGTGTGTGTGTGTGTGTGTGTGTGTGTGTGTGTGTGTGTGTGTGGTGTGTGTGTGTGTGTGTGTGTGTTTGTGTGTTGTGTGTGTGTGTTTGTGTGCGTGTGTTTGTTTGTGTGTGTGTGTTTGTGTGTGTGTGTTTGTGTGTGTGTGTGTGTGTGTGAGAGAGAGAGAGAGAGAGAGAGAGAGAGAGAGAGAGGAGAGAGAGTGTGTGTGTATATTGTGTGTGTGGATGTGTGTGTGTGTGTGTGTGTGTAGGGAGAGGGTGCGGATGCGTATGCTTGCATGTTGGGTTTACACGTATATATGTATGTTTATGTATGTTTGTGTACGTGCGTGCGCGCACAAGATGGTTATATCAAGAACAGTGGCTCGTCTATCAGTTATCCACAATGTTATTGATTGATATTGTTGGTATAAAAGTTATATAACTAACAACAAAAACAGTCAACCCTCGGCAGAGGAGGGAGGTGGGTCGAAGTGAACGGGTGACAAAGTAAAATGGCGTTGGGGGGTGAGGGCTCGCTCACGTAAGCTCCAGTACTAAACATTCTTTATCGTGAGTGGAAGGCAAAAATACGTGGTACACTGCTAGTATTGATCGGAATAGGTCACCACTACCAGGAACTCGACAGCAGCGCAGTGTCTCGTCGTGTGGACCTCCTTTGAACGACCTGATGTCAGTTGCTCCCTAAGACAGTTGGTGTTAACATCGGGTTTGTTCGGCAGTTGAGGACAATACTTTTCGGGGTCCCACCCGCACCTTCGAGTGTATCTTTTTCTTGTCTGCGTTTTGGCCGACTCTGGGAAAAGGTCCAGTGACGGCGAGGAAAGACCCACTGACAGCAGGAAAAGTTCTGTTGACAGCGGTTAAGACTTTTGCCCGGGATTCTTCAGAGAACACGTAAGACTTCATGGCGAAAGCTTGGCCTTGTCTGGAGTTGCATTGCCTTCACCTATCAGCGGAACAGAAAGGAGTGAGGCTGCGGGATGCGCACAGCAGTTGCTTGACAGTAGCGTTTTTTCACCGGTGAGCTGGTACACCATAGGAACGCTCCAGTGGAGGTTCTGTCGTGTCACATCCAGTGGCCATTACTGGATGGCATCTGCCAGAGAAGCAATTATGTCCCTTAACGTGTTAAAGAAATGCCCCGTGCGTGCCTGCACCCTATGTGAACACAGAGCAGGCTTCCAAGGGCGGTGCAGGATTGCTGTGCTCCCAGCTGTTTTGTTCGGCAGTTGAGGACAGTACTTCTCTGGGTCCCACCGGCACTTTCGAGTGTATCTTTTTCTTTCTAGGTCACCATTGAACACCACCAGTGACTCGGCTGCAGCGCATGTCTCCTCTCGTGGGGTTGCTTCAAACGACCAAATGTCAATTGCTCCCTGTGGACAGTTCGTGCTGACACCGAAACGT
This sequence comes from Conus canariensis, assembly GCA_033310375.1. Taxonomy (NCBI): domain Eukaryota; kingdom Metazoa; phylum Mollusca; class Gastropoda; order Neogastropoda; family Conidae; genus Conus; species Conus canariensis. The sequence goes on along the minus strand of CM065716.1, from coordinate 42,635,676 downwards.
GATCGCGTGGATGTGGCTGTGTTCGAGAGAGTTGGAATGAGTAGTTACGGTTTAAAGTAACTATGGGTGCATGACAGACCAGACCGCCCAGCAAACACACTGACAGACAGACAAACAATATGGGGGATAGACGCACGCGCAAAAAGCGGAATGCTATCACGCTCTCACGTAAGCAGAACTGCGCCACAATTACGTTGATTGCTAATGTCACTGCCTGTCTGTCCTGTCTCTTCCTCTCTCCACTCTCACGGTGTTTGCTGCTTTGTTTCGTTGTATTTTTCACCTTTTCCCGGTGGTCTGGTTTGGAGCCTCCCTCCCTCCCTCCGTCTCTCTCCCTCCCCCCCTCTCTCTCTCTCTCTCTCTCTCTTACTCCCTCCCTCTCTCTCTTTCTCTCTCTCTCTCTCTCTCTCTCCTCTCTCTCTCTCTCTCCCTTTCTCTCTGTTTCTATTTCTCTCCCTTCATCCCTCTCTCCCCCTCTCTCTCTTCCCCTCCCTTTCTCTCTCTCTCTCTCTCTCTCTCTCTCTCTCTCTTTTCCTCTATCTCTCTTTCTTTCTTTCTCTCTCTCACCCTCCCTCTCTGTCTCTATCTCGATCCCCCTCTCCCTCCCTCTTTCTCTCTTCCCCCTCCCTCCGTCCATCTCTCTCTCTCTCTCTCTCTCTCTCTTCTCTCTCTCTCTCTCTCTCTCTCTCTCTTTCCCTCTTTTCCTCTATCTCTCTTTCTTTCTTTCTCTCTCTCACCCTCCCTCTCTGTCTCTATCTCGATCCCCCTCTCCCTCCCTCTTTCTCTCTTCCCCCTCCCTCCGTCCATCTCTCTCTCTCTCTCTCTCTCTCTCTCTCTCTCTCTCTCTCTCTCCCCCCCCCCCACCCACCCCTACTCGTCCGGCCCGTCTACATGCGAACGGGAACAGTCTTTTTTGGCAGCCTCCGGAGAGACATCCCATAGACAGCAATCAGTCTGACATGTCAGTGGTAATCATTCCTCGTCTCCGACCTCTTGTCACACGCTCGGAAATGCTCTGGCTGACCCGGTCCACAGACAGGAGAGTCGGGGTGGGCAGGGGGGGGGGGGAGGGGGTCAAAGGGAAGAGGAGGGAGGAGAAGCGAGGATGCGTGATGTAGAAAGCAAAACAAAACAAAACAAAAAATGTGTTTCAAAACATAAGCCATCAATCGCAACTGTTTTACTTGATTTCCACCTTCAGTTTTATTCATCTTCTCCTTCTTAGCTCTCGCCTGACCTCTCCCCTTCTGCGCCTACAGCTTCCATCCCTGTCCCCTCTTCTATCCCTCCACTCAAACATGCACGCACAATCAACAGACGCGGGGATGTACCATGTATATACACGAAAAACCATTTCGGGATCACAAGGAATGGGCATTGGTTGTAACATACTGTTTGAAAAAAAAAAACATATGTGCGTTCGCATGCACACACATATACATGCACACACATACACACACGCGCGCGCACGCACGCACCACACACCACACACACACACACACACACACACACACACACACACACACACACACACACACACACACACACACACACACACACATACACAGTGTTCTGGGGAAACAAAAAAGCGTCCACTAGCACCATCAACAACCTGGAAGAAATTGGCAAATGGGGTCAATATTACGGAAACGTCTTCCAAATGACACGGGTCCAATAACGGACATAGGTCGTTGTGCCTATTGCCTGTGCCCTCGGCTCGTAAGGTAGATTTTCTTCATGAAACGATAACATCGGCAGATCGAATGGTGCATATAAGATCATTGGCGTCAATCGCACACAAAGTCATTTAGTATTTGGTATTGTTAAAGCAGTCTTTTTCATTGCGATCCTATCAAAATATCATTTGTGTTTATAGCAGTAGCTTTTTGTGTTATGATTTTATCGAATGTCGTTTGCATTTGGTTCTGCGTTGTAGCATTTGTGTGTGTGTGTGTGTGTGTGTGTTGTGTGTGTGTGTGTGTGTGTGTGTGTGTGTGTGTGTGTGTGTGTGGGATCGAATGTCATAAGTGTTTGGTTTTGTTCAGCAGACTTTTGCAATGGATTTTATTATATGATATTTCGAAAATAAGATCGTCTGTGTGATTTAGACAGGACTTAAACACTCCATATGTCTTACCAAAAGTGATGTTTTCTGTACGTTCAGACCTTTCATAGTACTCAGATCAACAACAAAAAAAGATAGGAATGTATACAAAGGCCTGGAAGACTAGGAAACTGTAATGGAATCAGAAAAGACAGAAACAGTAGGGGGAAACGTGGAAAGAGGGTTGAGAGAGAAGATCGGTAACGGTTCTGAAGGTAGTTGCAAGTATGTACATTTTTGAAAAAATCAGTCGTGCAAATTGGAAGAAAGATAGGAAGAAGTAAGACAATGAAGGATGAAGCTGGGTAAAGTTAGTAAGAAAGGTTGGAAGAGGGTCAGAAATGTTGGCTAAAACATGGAAAGATTCTGACGAAGTACTTTTCTTGTCTGCCTTCTGGTCGACACTGGGGGCAGGTCCAGTGACGGTGAGGAAAGACTCACTGACCGCAGGGAAATTCCTGTTGAGAGCGGGAAAGACTGTGACCTGGGATTCTCTTCAGAGAGCACGTAAGACTTCATGGCGAAAGCTTGGCCGTGTCTGAAGTTGTATTGTCGCCACCTGTCAGTGGAACAGTAACGAGCGAGGCTACGGGATACACACGACAGTTGCTTGACGGTGGCGTGTTTTGCCGGTGGGCTCTGCAGTCATGAAATAGGAGCTGGTACACCCATGGGAACACTCCCATGGAGGTTCTATCGTGTCACATCCGCTGGCCTTTTCACAGTTGCATCTGTCAGGGAGCAACTATGTCCCTTATTGTCTTAATGGAACGTTCTGTGCGCGCCTGCACCCTATGTGAACACAGCGCAGGCTTCCACAGGTGGTGCAGGATTGCTCCCAGCTGGTTTGTTTGGCGGTTGAGGACAGTACTTCTCTGGGTCCTACCCGCACTTTCGGACGTATCTTCTTCCTCTCGTAGGCAAAGATGGAAAAAGTAGAAGAAAAGAACGTTAACTGACCCTCATTTCAGTGGCATAGATATCATTCAAAACCGTTGAAGTCCGAATGACTATGACATGTCACGTAACGTATGCATCATATGAAAATGTCAGCTACCAGGTCCATAAATCTGTGCAATTTTCATTTCATTCTTAAGATTTCCCGAAAAGAACTAGCGTGAATCTGGGACGTGACTATGTTTACAGTAAAGCGCCGGTATTGTAAATACGATGGGAAGTATGCAAACAGCAAGTGTATGTGTATGAAGTGAAAAACAGAAAGAGGAACACTCATAGTGGGCATACACACGTATCATCTTTCTGTTTTGTTTTGATATTTGAGCAGAGATGGTTGCATTACAGCAAAAAGGATGCGAAAAAGGGAGAAAAGAATATGTACAACAAGCAGATATCAGCCAGCTTCTTTACTCCAGTGAAAATGGTTTGGTCTCTCCAAAATGGAGACTTCAGCGTGACTTCAGTATGAACAACCACGCTTTGTTACAGAGCAATGCTGTGTTTTTACCATCCCGATTCTTCCCATCAAGGAAGTTATATTTTCACGCGTATTTGTTTGTCATTTTTGTCTGTCAGCAAAAAACATTGCCTCGATTTTAATTTTAAGATACTTAGTGGAAAAAGGGAATATGGGTGAAAAGTTATCCTATTTGATTTCAGAGCGAATTCAGATCAAAGGACACATGTAACGGGATGTAAACTGAGTCTGATGACTGTTTAACCTTACTGGAGGTTCACGCTCTCCAGAGAACCTTAAACGTTAGAAGTTTAATTATTTATTTGTTTCGTATTTCCCGTGCAGAGAGTGGTCTCTTCATTCAAAGGAAATTAATTACAGTTTACAAGCTGTATGGTAATCTCTTTTCAGGAAACTGTATACTTGACATAAAACATTAAAGATCTATTGCAGCACCACATACTGGTGTCTTTAGATGTATTTAGTTATTTGCTCGTTACGTCTATTCTTTCTATTGTTTGCGCATTTACTTATTGTATCAGACCTATACTAAAGCAGACGTTGACGGAAGGACTGTTAACTGGCTCTGGCGTGTTTACTTGTTTCCCTGTTGTCTCCAGTTGTAGGCCCCTCATGGCATCACTGCCATGCCGCTAAGTTCTCTGCTGACGACAGTGACTGCGGGACTGTGGGACCAGCGTGACTGA
>CM065716.1:42618951-42621451 GCA_033310375.1 Conus canariensis | reverse complement strand
ATCCCTGACTCTGGTATTTTATAAAGCGATGATAGCAAGCATTAAGCCGCAATTGCATTTATGTAGAAACGCAGTGTGGCGCTTAAGTGGAGCGATTACAATGAAATCATAACGCAAACAGCAAAATGGTGCCAGAATCATAAACATGATTCTTGACTGCTAATCTTCTTTTTCACAAATAAGGACTTTCTTTGAGGACGTTCTGAAGATTTGGCATTGAAAAAAAAAAAAAAGAAACAGAAATCGTCGGCGGGTCGGTCTTAGACCGTTTTCGGGACTGATGACATCAAATGAAAGAAACAAAATGAGTAGTATTAGATATGACGTATAAAAAACATATGCATGAAGGGACGAATGCATGTTTGAAGGGTATGTGTGTGTGTGTGTGTGTGTGTGTGTGTGTGTGTGTGTGTGTGTGTTGTGTGTGTGTGTGTGCGTGCGTGCGTGCGTGCGTGCGTGCGTGGTGTGTGTGTGTGTGTGTGTGTGTGTGTGTTCTATTGCAAATCTTCGGAACATTCTCAAAGAAAAGTTCTTATAAGCAAAATGGTGCCGTTTACATACAGATTGTTCTCAGAAACATGAATGGTGTGAGGGTTACTCAAGGGCTTTCTTTTTGAAGTGCATAATTGCCTTTTTGGAAGGGGGGGGGGTATTGTTTGCATTAGATCAATGAATATTTTAGAATTGTTATGGGTTTTTTTTCGTAAATCGTGCGGTAATACAAAAATAACAGGCAAAAATCTTTGTGGATTTGTGACATGAATATACTCACAACAGGCAACTACATTTTGTCGATTCCTTAGAATTGCATTTTGAATTTTTTTTAAAATAAATTCAGGATGTTTTCTTCAATGAGGAAGAAATCCATGCATGTAAACATTTCCGCGCTACACTGTCTATGTGTAAAGTCCAGACTTAAACTTTTTAGTCCCCCATTGACTATGGTGCCGTCGCAATGTTGACATCTGCTTGAGTGTTCCGATCTCTTTAGCTATTTTCAGATTGTCTTATTATATGTCATTTCATACAAAAGAGTGTTGCTACACTCTGTAAAATACAAGAAGGAACTTGAATTTGGCAAACTTCTGGTGTTGTTCAAGAGTAATTTTTCTCCCATTTGCCGGTCTCCCTGTTACAGAAATAGCAAGCACATTTCTGGAAAGAACCCACACATATTTTATCCACGCTGTGGAATGAACTTTTCTTTCGCATTTCTGGATGGAGTGTGCTTCACCTTTCATAGTTGCTGTCCATTTCTTTCTGGTCATGCTTGCCGTATTAGATAACTTGTTACAGTCAGATATAATAGAAATGAACTACACAACTACTGCGACTGCTGATCTGGCCTTATGTCAAGCTTCAGGTTCACCGACAGAAGTGACTTCTTTTTATGATGGGGTTGACGGGGGCGTGGGAGGATGGAACTTTTGACCCACAACATAGCACGACACAATGTCTTTTGCATCAGATGCTGGCCTATCTGTATATTAGCAGCCTATGAGATCTTTACAGGTCAGAATTTGTGAAGGCCCTTTCTATGCGAACGTTTTAGGGAAGTATTTCTGCTTTCCTGTTTCCGTTTCTGTTTGCGTGTGAGCTCAAATATAATGGTGTGTCATGTGGCTAAAACTTTTTTTTTCCCCACAAAAAAGGTCTTGTGTTTGTTTGCGATGTTTTTTTTGTTTCTGTAAATACCATGTTACAAGCAAATCTGAGAAAAGAACAAGAAAACATGTTTAAATAAACAAAGAGCATCCCACGAGGGAAAATTTACATGGGGCTTTAATTTACTTGCCCGATTCCTTAGGGGCCTGAAGATGATTCAGATTTGCTTTCAGCACGCAAAACTGGTTTTAAAGATTATTCAGGACATACATGCACACGCGCTTGCACTCGCAAATATATACACATGTACAGAGAGAGAGAGAGAGAGAGAGAGAGAGAGAGAGAGAGAGAGAGGAAAAGAGAGAGAGAGGAGAGAGAGAGAGAGAATAGGAGAGAGGTGGTAGAGATTTTCTTCGGTTAAAATTGTACATGCGCAATAGTGGTTTAAGACCTTGTGTCCTCCTCCTCCGCCTTCTCCTCCCCTCCTCCCCTCCTCCTCCTTCTCCTCCTCCTCCCCTTCTCCTCCTTCCCTCTCATTCTGTTACTTGTTATTGTTCTTCTTTATTTCTTTCTATTTTCCCCTCCATCCTCGAACCCCTTCTTCGTTTTCTTCTTTTGTTCCCTTGCTTCTTGTCCCTCTTCATTCGCTCTTCTTCTCTCTTCCTTCCTTCTTCTCTCTTCTTTCTTCTTCTTCTTCTTTTCTCTTCTTCTTCTTTCTTCTTCTTCTTCTTCTTCTTCTTCTTCTCTCTTCTTCTTCTTCTCTCTCTCTTCTTTCTTCTTCTTCTTCCTTTCTTCTTCTTCTCTTCTTCTTCTCTTCTTTCTTCTTCTTCTTTCTTCTTCTCTTCCTTCTCTTCTTCTTCTCTCTTCTCTCCTCCCTCCTCTCCTTCTCTTCTTC
>CM065716.1:42613951-42616451 GCA_033310375.1 Conus canariensis | reverse complement strand
AAAGTAGGCTTCGGGAACTGGAGAATAAGCACGTTTTATATGCCCGTTTTATTTTTAACCTTAGACAAGGCGCCTTTCCCCTCTTCCTTCACACACACACACACACACACACACACACACACACACACACACACACACACACACACACACACACACACACACACACACACACACACACAAGATTCGTTCACTTAATGCATGCATCTCTGAGAGTGTTGCTCCTTTTTTTTCCCCAAGACCAACAGTGCAGGTGTCTGTCTCTTTCGGACCTGGTTAATTCTGGAAGACACTATGTAAGTAAGCGTAGGGTTAATTCAGCCCTGGCGCACGCACGCACGCGCGCGCGCACACACACACACACACACAACACACACACACACACACACACACACACAATATATGTATATATATATGTGTGTGTGTGTGTGTGTGTGTGTGTGTGTGTGTGTGTGTGTGTGTGTGTGTGTGTGTGGAGGTGAAAGATACATAATGTTGCGCACTCATAGACATACTCACACACATACATGCACGCACACACACACGCACGCACGTACGGACACACGCACGCACGCACGCGCACGCACGGATGCGCATGTATTAACGTGGACATGTTAGGCATCTATTTTTGGTAGACCTAACAAAGGTGAGAATAAAAATGTGTGTGAGAGAGAGAGAGAGAGAGAGAGAGAGAGAGAGAGAGAGAGTGAGAAAGAAAGAGAGGGGGGACGGAGATGGAGAGGGGAAGGGAGAGAGAGAGAGGATGGGGGTAGGGATATATACAGGAATAAAGGGAGACGAAGACAGAGTCTGACGAACAGACATAGAGAAAGGAAGACGAGACAGACAGACAGACAGACAGACAGACAGACAGACAGATAGACAGACAAACAGGCAGACAGACAGACAGACAGACAGACAGAGACTGACAGATAGGCGGAACTGTATGCAAACAATACTCGCAATCATGTAGTTAACGACTTCCTGCTTACGTGTATTATCACCTCCTCCTTTCACATACCCTCAACCTTTGCCCCTACCCCTTCTACCCCCACCCGTTCATTGCCGGCTGTTTTCTCCATCTCCCATTACAAATCTATGCCCACTTTCAGCTTTCTGTCTTTTTTTGTCTTTGTTTTTTTTTTTTTTTTTTTTTTTTTGGTACCTTTCTTCTCCTTTTATTTGTCCTCTTTCTCTTTTCTTTTCTCTTTTTTCCCCCTCCTTTCCATTTTTTCTGTGTTTCCTTACCCTTCTCCCTTTTATCGTCATTATTCACCTCACAGCTATCATCAGCGGCATTCACTTTTTTCTTTCTTTTTCTTGTTATCTTCTTTTTCTTCCTTGCCTCTTTCTTTCTCTCTGTCCAGTGGCCTCTTACTTTTCTTTTTTCCCTTTCTCTTTCGTCCTCTTCTCTTCCGTCTTTTTCTCTTCTGTTTCCTTTTTTCCACTCCCTTCCCATGTCTTCGTTCTCCATTTTTACAGCGGCAGTGGAACACGCCCCTTTTTAGTAAATGATTCCAGAACACCTCCTTCCCCCGCTCCCCCATTCATTCTGGCCTTATGCTAGGACTTCCCCCCCCCTCCCCCCCCCCCCCCCCCACCCCACACACACACTGCAGAGAGACACTTGACACATGACACTTGAAAACTTTACTTGACAAGGATAAAGATCTTAGGCTAACATAAAAGCCTACTAATCCAATCTGTCTTTGGTAAACACTAATAATAGTAAACAAAGCTGACTAGAAGCATGCAGAGAGAGACGCTTGACGCTTGACGCTTTTGACGCTTGACGCGCGCTTTCACGTCAGTTGGGTTTTGTGTGTGTGTGTTTTGTGTGTGTGTGTGTGTGTCGTGCGTGCGTGCGTGCGTGCGTGCGTGGTGTTTTGTGTGCGTGTGTGTGCGCGCGTGTGGTGTGTGTGCGTGTGTGGTGTGCGTGCGTGCGTGCGTGCGTGCGTGGTGGTGCGGTGTGTGTGTGTGTGGTGTGTGTGTGCGTGTGCGTGTGTGTGTGTGTGTGTGACATATTCCCACTTGATGTTTGGAGTAATATAGTTTCTTTGAGTGTTCTTGTCTTGGGGAATCAGTTGTGTCAGACGTTGCAAAATAGGTGCGCCAAACTTTGCCAAGTTATCTCAATTAACTTCTATAAAATGGAGAGCTGAATACTGCATAAACAAGCAAAAGCCATTCAATTGCATTACATGATCTGGATTGACCTCCTTCAGAACAATCAGAAATAAGCTGTTTGCGGGGGTTACTTATTTTAATAAACTAAAGCGATCCTTTCACATAAAATCACCATTAAGTCGCCCAAAAAGAGATCTGGGTAAGAATTGAAGGGGTCAAATTCTAATAATAATCCTTAATGTGTCCGCCAAAAACAGGAACAAAAAGTTAAAGGCAAAACACGAGCGTTTCGACCTCTTAGCTCTTCTTAGGTAAGATAAACAAAGTTCAGGCCCAATGAAAACAAAGAACGTGCAACCACTTATCTTCTCATATT
>CM065716.1:42601451-42608951 GCA_033310375.1 Conus canariensis | reverse complement strand
TTCTCTTCCAGGGGAATAGAAAATCAGCCAAGGTGTCAGATGATTCAATCTTAGCAGGAGTTATCATTAACAAGATCGTACATCGTTGTTTTGTAGAATCAGTGTTGTCCTTTGGCTTTTTATGCTGGTTTGGAAATTTTAGCGTGAAAATCAAAAACTTTCAGAGTGGTGAACACATGTGGAAAGATTATTGGCAAAAAAACAAGAACAGCTAGATAAATTGTATGAATGTCGTGTCACACAAAAAGCTGTGAACATTGCTGCCGACAGTTCTCATGTTCTTTCAAAAAACGTAATGTTCTAACCCTCTGGACGAAGATTCCAAATTCCAAAATTTAAAACAAATAGAACTAAAAACAGTGTCGTTCCAAATTCCATCAAAATCCTGAATCAAAACTGAACTTTCAATAAGATCTGATTCAGAAAGCTTGTTTGTATATATATATATATATATATATATATATATATATATATATATATTATAATGCTGAACAATTAAGTAGTGGGGGAAAACAAGTGCAGGCTAACAATTCTTCAGTCGTTATAGTAATGACTTGGCAAAGATTTTAACTTTTAGAAAAAAAAAAAAAAAAAAATTGAAGATGAAGAAAATGGGGAATATATTATAAATATGAGAAACCCTTCACTAGCTGCCTGAGGGAACCATCGTAATCCCTCTCAAAGGCACAACTATTTGTATTGCCTGCTCCTAGGCCTTTCGTCCGCTGGATCGGACTCATCAGGGAGACACGGCTGGTTGTGTCTGTGCTCTTGGTGTCAAATAGAGACACACCACAGTCCATAATTCTGTGGTGTTCTCACCACCAAGGGTTCAAAAAAGGATCCAACAGCACCCCAATATATTATATATATATATATATATATATATATATATATATTAAAAGCAAGTTAAAATCAAGCTGCTAAAACCATCTACAAATTTGTTTCACGCTGTGCGGTCGTCAGGATGTGATGAGCTTGTATTGCCAGTGCCACGTATATATATATAGCTAGCTGGCTTGGTACACAATGTTGTTGTAAAGGCATTTGTTGCTTAGGGGCACTGTTCTTTTTTCTTGACATCATCTTTCCCAAAGACCATAAATTATTTAAGATATTCAACAAAAACAACATCAATTTATCATATTCATGTATGCCGAATCTAAAAATGCCATCGATTCAGCAAACAAAATGAAAAAGCAGCACAGAGAAAAAGGAGGGTAACGAAAGGAAATCTTGTAACTGTACCAAAAAAGAACAGTGCCCCCTAGGCAACAAATGCCTTTACAACAACATTGTGTACCAGGATTCGGTGAGCGAACGCCGTGCCGTGCAGACGCGTTGTTCGTGCGCTCTCAACCTGTCCGAATTTTGAGTCGCGTTCACTGACTTGGCGTTTTTGTTCCTCCGCGCAAGCAGTGACAATGGCTGTTCAACCCGTATTTTTGAAAAACCGAAGTATTCCGGACTCGATGTCGACCCGTATCTCCGGCTTGGAGCTGTGTGTGTCCGCAGAACGAACGGCAGGACAAGGCAGTATAGTCGGTGCTCAGGATATCAGGGGGCTATGGAGAATCTACCCTGCCACTCGAGAAGCCAGAAATGTTCTTCTGGTAAGAGGCATTACTGTTCGCGGTTCTGTCTTGCAAGTTCTGGACATGAATCCATTCATTCTACATGAGTCAACAGGCGAAGAAAAACCGGCAACCAAAGTGTGGATAGCGGACTTGCCCTTGTCACTGGCAAACAGCGAAATTTAGGCGAGTCTAAAGAAAATCGGATGTGAATTGCGCTCGACAATTAGACAAGAGCGATACAGAGACAGTGACAACAAGTTGATAAGATTTGAAACCGGCAGACATTCGTCTTTGTAACTGTGCCATCCACGCCACTCGATTCCTCGCTGAAGGTTGGTCCTTTCACAGCAAAAGTCTACCATAAGGAACAGAAGTCGGCGCAAAAGACAGTGACGTGTTCCAAGTGCCTACAAACCGGGCATCATGCTTCCATATGTGTCAACGAAGTGGTATGTCGCGCATGTAAAATGCCAGGACACAAACAAGGAAGTGAACAGTGTGCAGTGATTGACAGCATAAGCACACTCACAAAACTGCCCACAGACAAACCAAACAGTTTACAGAAAAACAATGTGAAAGAAGATGCAAACCAGACTCACAGACAAACAGAAAAGGAGAGGCGACAGGAAAATAACCTGGATTTCCAGCTACCTCCAGCTGTATGTGCAAGTCACAAGGGAAAGACAGGGGAGGGGGGCGATGGAAACAAAAAGAAAATCAATGATAAAGATGTGCGACCCTGTAAAGCACTTCAGTCTAAGCAGAGTGGGAAGCAAGGAGAAAAGGAAGGCGACAGAAAACAGAATAGAGGTCGGCCCCAATCTCGACAGACCATTCTTGATCCCAGTCTGTCCCGCAGGGATCACTCCAGGCATCGCTCCGAGACTCCAAAAAGGGCGCTATCCAACGGTTTCTCCAGTCGGAAGCTGTTCAGGGAGGGAGAAATACGCCAGGAGAGAGGACCGCGAGGAGTCTTCGGGCAATGAGCTGGACCAGGAAAATGGACCAGCGTCTGTATGGGGCTAGTCGGCGTTTCTCCTCCACGTCGTCTTCTTGTTGATGGTCTGGCTATGGCTCTGGCCCCGAGGTATTTTTTATCTCTTCTGGTAAGTTAACAGATCTTCTGTTACTTAAGGGGTTCCAAAGGATATCCTCCGTTATACGGGCGTTCCAGAGATAAACCTACCTTTTTTTTGGTTATGGATAAATTGCGAGTCTGTTCTTTGAACTGTCGGGGTTTAAAAAATAGATGGAAGAGGGCATCTATATTCAGAAATTTAAAAAGACAAAAGTTAGATATAATTTGCATACAAGAAGCGCATATCACAGCAAGTAATATAAACACATGGGAAAAGCAGTGGGGTGGAAGCGTATACGCACAGCCAGGGACCAGTCACAGCAAAGGAGAAGTAATTCTAATCTCAAAAAGTTTCTCAGGAAAGGTTACCCTAGTCAAGTCTCAAGAACGCATGATCGTCCTGAATATCGAGTATTTTCCTTTGATATTACAGTTGCAAACGTTTATGCTCCTAACGATCATAGGGAAAAAATACTTTTTTTTCGAAGTCTGCGGGACGAAGTGGATGAGTGGGGAGGAGAGAGAGTAGTGATCTGTGGAGATTTCAATTGCGTTTTAGATAATGATTTAGACATTGTTTCAGGTAAACCACACAACAAAATAGAGGTAAATGAATTTAAGTCAGTATTAACGCAGTCAAGCTTAATCGACTCCTGGAGATTTTTTCACCCTGAAGAAAAAGAATATACCTGGAATAGATTTAACCCTTTTATAGCAAGACGGCTAGACTATTGCTTGGTGACAGAAGATTTATGCTCCTCCTTGGTTGTCAGTGAACACTGTACCATTCCGCATTCAGATCACAGAGCAGTTGTACTGGAGTTTAACGAAGGAGACTTTATCAGAGGTCCAGGGTACTGGCGATTTAACAATAGCTATTTACAGAATACAGAATTCGTTGAGAACATGAATCTATTGCTTGTAGAAATGGAGAATGAAGGAGATGATATGTCTTACATGGAAAAATGGGAATGGATAAAAATGAAAATAAGGAATTATTGTATCGAGTTCGGAAAACGTCTTGCTTGTAATACACGAAACAAAAAAATCGATTTACAAAAAAGAATACAAGATCTCGAATCAAACATCCTACGTAACCTTCAAAACAAAGAACTACAGATTGATTTGTTAAAAACAAAACATGAATATGAACTATTTGACTTGGAGAAGACAAAAGGAGCCCAAGTGAGATCAAGGTTGAGATGGATAGAGGAGGGGAAAAGAACAGCAAATACTTTTGTAGCTTAGAAAAATCCAGAAGCAGACAAAAGATCATGACACGATTGTGTAAAGACACTGGGGAGGTAGTGCATCATCAGAAAGACATTCTGAGTGAACAAGCGTTATTTTACGAAAATCTGTATAATCAAACTACGCAAGATAATGAAATCGCTGAGGCATGCGAAGTCTTTATTGAAAACGAAAACCTCCCGAAGCTAAACAATGACGAATCCGAGTCATGCGAAGGGCTCATCACAGAAGCTGAAGCCACAGAGGCTCTGAGAGAGATGAAGAACGGCTCAGCTCCTGGAAGCGATGGGATCAGTATTGAACTTCTAAAGTTCTTTTGGACCAGAATAAAACGTATTGTTATTAAATCCTTCAACGAATCGTTCACCAATGGGAGTTTATCATACACCCAAAACCTTGGAGTCATTACACTGATACATAAAGGTAAGGATTTAGACAGGGAGCACCTCAGTAATTGGCGCCCAATAACTCTTACAAACTCAGATTACAAGTTATTAGCCAAAGTTTTAGCACTTAGAATGGGAACAGTTTTACACAAGCTGATTAGTGAAGACCAGGTAGGATACATGAAAGGCAGAAATATTGCCACAGTGTTGAGAACTATAGACGACGTTATAAATTACTTAAATGTAACAGGCAGAGCTGGATACATACTTGCGCTAGACTATGCCAAAGCGTTTGACTCGATATCTAGGACATACTTGTTGCACACGTTCAGTGTTTTTTGGTTTTGGACCAGATTTCATACGTTGGGTGTCCGTTTTAATGAAAAATAACGTAAGTTGTATTAATCATGGAGGGTGGTTGTCTGAGTATTTTAAAGTCAACTGTGGCATTCGACAGGGGTGCCCATTTTCGCCCCTGGCCTTTATTTTAGCGGTAGAAATACTGGCCTGTAAAGTTAGAAATAGCTCAATCACCGGAATAAAATTGCCAAGTACACAAAACGTGAACCCAAAAAGCATTCGTATAAAACAGATGGCAGATGACACTACCTTTTTTCTTAAAGGTCAAACGGACTTAAAAATTGTAACGGATATAATAATGCAATTTGGAAGATTTAGTGGGTTACTGTTGAACAATCAAAAAACTAAAATACTACGAATTGGTGTTGCTCAACCCTTGCAGGACTGCCCGTTTGAGCTTGTAGATACGATTAAGATTTTAGGCATTGTTTTTAGCCGAAATAACCTGGCTCAGGACAACGAGGAAAATTGGCAAACACGAATGAACAGTCTACATAAATCGATAAGGGAGTGGAGCAAAAGGGATCTCAGCATTCAGGGGAAAATTGTGATAATAAAAACATTTCTCATAAGTCAGTTCGTGTACATCACGCAGTCAATAGGTCTTCCAGTTCATGTTTTAACAAAGATTAACACCGTGCTATATAAATTTATCTGGCAACGGAAAACGTCTAACAAAAGAGCGTTCGAAAAGGTTAAACGAAAAACTATGGAGTCAGACTACATAGAGGGTGGAGTTCAAATGGTCAATATGCTAGAACTTCAACAGATATTTAACTTGCAATGGATCGGAAGATTGTTCAAAGAGGAACAAAACTGGACATGTTTTGCCTAAATGGCACTTCAGCAGAGTATCAGACTTCCAAAATCTCTTTAAAATTAACTGCTCTAGAAAGGACTTTATTGGAAAGGAATATATAAAGAACAAGTTTTGGTTGGAAGCTTTCTTGACATACCTAAATAAAAAATCAAGGATTCCGCTCAATGAAGTTTCACAGGAAAACGTGTCAGATCAAGGTCTTTTTAATAATCATCTTATTCAGTTTAAAAACAAAATGTTATTTTTCCCACAGTGGCAAAAGGCAGGCTTTAGAACACTAAGTGACATCGTTAGCTTGAATGAAAACAGACTTCTTGCTGTAGAAGAAGTACAAGAAAGGATTAACCAAAATCCAGCTGTTACACTCTTTCAGTATAATGCGCTAGTTTAATGCTTGTCCAAGGAAATGGGTCGATTGGATAGAGAGAGGCGAAGCAAATAGAGGTCTAGTAAACGAATCAGAAGCGGGTCACTTCCATAGAAAACCTAATTATATAAGAAGATACTTAGAGTCAAAAAGTAACAAATCGCCAGTAACAACACATGCTGTCAACTTTTGGCAAAGAAAAGTAAATATTACAATTAACAAACACATGTGGTTAATGCCCAGGAAAGTCACAAAAGAGGTGCGACTACGAGAGTTGCAATGGAAAATTTTGCATAATCTTTACCCAACTAATATTCTGCTGCAAAAAATGGGAAAGTGTAACTCACCAAATTGTTATCACTGTCCGGATACCCTTGATGTGTTGGAACATTTTTTTCTATGATTGTCCCTCGTAAATACATTTTGGAAGTATGTGGAATTGAGAGTTAGTGATTTTATACACAAATCTGTCACGTTATCTAGGGATATTGTTCTTCTTGGTTGTTATATGTTCAGACCGCAAAGGAAGAGTGCGACCTTATAAATTGGGTATTGTTAGTGGGGAAAATGTGTATCAGCAAACTGAAAAAAACGAAGTCAATTACCCCGTTGGAAATCATATTTGAACAAGAGGCAAGACTTAGAAAAATGTTCTAAACACACACACGCGCACACACGCACACACAGACACACAGACACACAGACACACACACACACACACACGCACGCACGCGCGCGCGCGCACACACACACAACACACACACACACACACTCTCTCTCTCTCTCTCTCTCTCTCTCTCTCTCACACACACACACACACACACACACACACACACACACACACACACACACACACACGCACATACACACATATGCACCCGCACACTTTTTTTTTTTGTGCTCGTATTTCTATGAATACTTTATTACACTTATGTTGATTTAATTGTATCCATTTGTTAGAATGAAGTTATTACAGCAGAATGAAAGCGTCAGTACACCACACATCAGTACATAAACAAACCCAGACATTTTGTATCATTCTCCTACACACTAAAACTATCAAACAATTGTCCATCGGTAATGTACACACAGATTTTGCATGGTGAGCATGAGTCAAGAAAGAAAGGAAAAAAAAAAAAAAAAAAGAAGAAAAAAAAAAAGACCGCCTTAAAAAAAAAGAAAAAAAAAAAAAAGAAAAACGAAAAAAAAAAAAAGAGAAGTCAAGGCGGGGGTGGTGGTGGGAAAAAAAAAAAAAAAAAAAAAACATTGTGTACCAAGCCACTGTAACATCAGAGAACGCAAAAAAAAACATATGTAGGTATCACTGAAAACCAATTCAAAACTAGATATGCAAACCATAAACAATCATTCAACAAAGAAAGATACAAAAACCAAACAGAATTGAGTAAATACATTTGGAAACTTAAAGATAAAAACATAGACTACAACATATCTTGGAAAATCTTAAAAAGAGCAGCACCATACAACAACATTTTAAAAAAATGTAATCTATGCCTTACAGAGAAATACATTATACTATGTAAACCACAGTTGGCAACTCTAAATGTTAGAACAGAAATGGTTAACAATTGTAGACACAGATGGAAGTTCCTATCAGCGAATAAAACCAACACCTGAGAAACATATGTAGCACGGAAAAA
>CM065716.1:42583951-42588951 GCA_033310375.1 Conus canariensis | reverse complement strand
ATGCGGCCATCGCCTGGGTCGACGCAGAACCAGCTTTCATCACTGAAGAGGACTCGGCCCCAGTCCCGATGGCGCCAATGCACGTGGATCTGTGCCCACTGCAGACGGTTCTGGCGATGCTGGAGTGTCAGGATAGGTCGCCGGGCTGGACGTCTGCATTGGAGACCAACTGTGTTCAGTCGGCGACGCACGTCCTGCAGCTGATTGGCCTGCCATGGTTGCTGACGGTGTTCCTGGCTGTGTTGGCAGCGGTTTGGTAAGGCTCCCGTCGATGCTGACGCAGAAGATGGCGGTCTTGGGCTGCTGTGGTGACCCTCGGTCTGCCGCTCCTCGGTCTGTCATCAGTGGTGTTTCTTGCTTGAAAGCGGTCCAGAAGGCGATAGACGGTGGAAATGTGGACTCCGAATGCGATAGCGACCTGCCTCATTGGAACCCCGGCCTGCAGTTGCCCCATTGCTATGCAACGATCTTGACGAGAAAGTCTCGGCATTATGTTGGCGCCGCTGGAAGGGATAATTTGAACTTTTGGGGTTTGGAAATTTATAGCCCCACAATCGGGGCCACATTGAGTTGCAATTCACATTGATGCACGTGGCGTAGGTAGTCCACATGGCAAATGCACTCCTCGTGCCAAAAACGCTGACCAGGCAACATTCACCCACTGTTACGAGGTTACAACCGGCCAAGACACCACGTACTGCTAATGTTGCACGTGCCAACTAACATTGCTTACGTCCTGTTCACAATGTGAACAGTCGTGCACTGTCTCTATTTTTCGCGTTTTTTATGCCTCTGAGTATATTTTATCAGATGACGTGATTTATTGGCTACGTTGTATATGTATGACGTTCTGATAGGGTCTTTCTGTGTGTCATTTATGTTACGTTTGCAAGGAGGAACTTTCGTCTATGTCGGCATGCGCTGATCATCTCCACTCTTGAGTTCAAAGTTGCCATGCCTGGTTTGCAGAGTATGAAGTACTTCTCTGTTGTGCACAATTGCATCTTTTGCTGGAGGAGGAGTACGACCTGGCTCTTCGGACTATCTTCCAGGAAATGTCGTAGTCAATATTGTTCAGTGAAGCGGGGAATACTGTTGGCTAACGACACATGCAAAAGGAAACGTGGAAGATAGAAGAGATGGCTGAACAGTACGTGGCAAAGTATAAGACAGGGAAAGGTAGAACTGTCTGAATGAATAGTGCAGTAAAAAGCAATGTAAAAAAAAAAGCAGAAGATCGATTGAGAGTAAGGTGGCGCAGGAAGAGGTGGGGCAAGAGAAATCAAGTGAAGCAGAGCTCTACCAGACTTTAAAAAAAAAAAAAACAAAAAACAAACAAAAAAGAAACCAAAAGGAGAAGAAATGAAAACGTGATGCAAACTGAACGCATTAGTCGACCACATCCCACAGCAGGCATTTACTTGGAGTTCAGCCAGTCTGTCACTGTAGTCACGCCACACACGTTTGATAATTTCCTGTTTTAGAAGGATACATTCCTGAACGGTTAGTTTCGTGCATTTTGTTGTGCCAGTGTAAAATCAAAATAGTACACGTACACGGGATCTTTCCCTCGAACATGTGGTTAATTTTTTTTTTTTTTTTTTTTTTTTTTTTTTTTTTTTTTTTTGGTCGCATCTTCCCGATTGATCTTTGGTGTACTAGGGTTTCTTCCTGAACTGGGTGTATAGGACGTTACGAAATGGTGATGCAAAGGTTTGCCAAGTCATGTCAATTAACTTGCATAAAAAGAAAGAGTTGAATGACTGTCTAAACGGTACATAATGTGGGTATGGACATGCCCTGCATCAGAACAGTCAGAACTCTGCTGTCGGCGGACATTACTGAATGAAGTGTATAAAAATATGATCCTTTTCCTGAAACAAACTTATCACCGAAAGAGATCTGAACAAGATGACCATGAAAAGTTTAAGGTGCAAAATCTGACGAGTTTTACCGATATACTTAATCTGCAGAGGGTCTTGGAGTGAAATAGAGCGTTTGCCTGCAGAGCTGATAATCATGGGTTCCATCCATTCGTGGGGTCAGATATCTGCGGCTTAAACACAATGTCTACCATTCAGCAATAAATGGGTACCTGATTCAGGACGGGGATCGTTAAGGCGGTGGAAAAAAGGGAATGGGTTCTGCCTTTGATAATATTGCGCTCCAGTCATAAGTGGACTTTTAGTAGTTTACTTCTCCAGTGCCTAAAAAGTTATGGGACTTTTACCCTTAACCAGACTTAACCTATTAGTACTTCCTGTATGAAGCACAGTGTGGATTTGCACCTAATCGATTGATAAAAGACGCTAAATGACTCTCTCTGTCTCTTCTTCTCTCTCTCTCTCTCTCTCTCTCTCTCTCTCTCTCTCTCTCCATTTTTACTGAAATATTGTGAAACAAAGCCCCCCATCCCCCCCCCCCCCCCAAACGGTCAAAATTAATAGTGATTTTATTTGAACAGTTCAGAGAAACAGAAAATTAGCTAGACCTTCAGAGCCCTACATCCTGGGAAACAGTTACCAGTACACAGTTTCTGTCACATCACACCTAATTCGACTGAACAAGTCGACAACACAGTGTCCATGAAAGACAGATGGCACCACGGAAATACCCGTGTGGATTTCCTCCACCTGCATGCACACCCGAATGAGGCCACTTGCCGTGCCAGCGCAAGACGGATCGTTTGTTTGGATGGAAGTAATACGGAAAGCAAACCAGAACGAGGACAAGCAACGTGATTTCTGGGTGCAAACCTTGATCACCGAGTCATTTGTTTTCAGCGGGGTTTTCTACTTTGCATTAAAACATGATGTAAGAAGGTCAAGAGCGTCATTTCCTGCTCAGGCATGCAGGACGAAGGGTGACAGGAGTCTTCCTTTGTAACAAGATGGCTTGTGTGGAATGTCGATTTGTTTACACATGACACTTCTCTGTCTCTCTGTCTGTCGTGTCTGTCTGTCTGTCTCTCTCTCTCTCTCTCTCTCTCTTCTCTCTCTTCTCTCTCTCTCTCTCTCTCTGTTATGTGCCTCTGTCTCTGTCTCTGTCTCTGTCTCTGTCTCTCTCTCTCTCTCTCTCTCCTCTCTCTCTCTCTCCTCTCTCAGTGTATGTATGTGTGGGGTTTTTTCCCGATAACAAAGAAGCGTGGTTTGATTTAATTTTCTTCCTTTTTTGGTACATTCAGTTAAGTATGCATACGCACATGCATGGATGTACCTGTGTGCGTGTGTGTGTATGTGTGTGTGTGTGTGTGTATGTGTGTGTGTGTGTGCATGTGTGTGTGTGTGTGTGTGAGTGCGAGTGCGTGCGTGCCTGTGTGCTTGTGCGTGCGCGTATGCAAACACATGTGCACACACGTATGCGTGTATGGTGTGCGGACGTCAGTTTAAACTGGTCCGTTTTGCCTTTTAAATTTCCTGTTTTTACCGGCTTTGACATTTTGCAAAGTAACCATAGCCAGCATTACGGGACAATTGCATATAAATGTTGACACTGTCTGGAAAGCAAGTGGAGCAATTACGATGAAGTGGTAACACAAACTGCAGATTGGGGCAGTCTACACATATATTTTAGCCGCGCTGTGGAGTGACTATTTGGGCGTTTCTAAATGCACTGTGCTTGATCTCTCACCGCTGCTTTGTTATTCCTTCATGTCATGTTTTGCCATACCATGTAGCATATCCAAATGTAGCAGAAAGGAACTTCACAACTTCAGATCAGAGTTCAGATCTACCATACAACTTATCTCTGGTTAAGTTACAAAAACAGCGTCTTTTTTTTTTTAGAGCTGCAAGTAGGGAAGAGATGTTGAATTCCTCAGATAAAAGATGAAATGACATAGTTGTGTTTTTATTTTGTGTTTATTTTTCTTTTTTTTAATTATCATTATTATTATTATTGTTATTATTACCATTATCATTGTTGTCAATATCATTATTATTGCTGTTGTTGTTATCATTATTCTTTGCATTACTATCATTGTTGTTGTTGTTGTTGTTGTCATCGTCGTCATTATTGTTATTATTATTATTATCATCATTGTTGTTGTTGTTGTTGTTGTTGTTACTATTATCATTGTCGTTGTTATCACTCTTATCACCATCAATAGCAGTAGTAGTAGTAGTAATAGTAGTAGTAGTAATAGTAGTAGTAGTGGTACCATTGTTGTTATATATTATTATTATTATTATTATCATCATCATCATTATTATTATTATTATTATTATCATTATCATTATTATTATTGTTGTTATTATTATTGTTATCATTATCGTTGTTGTTGTTGTTGTTATCATCATCATCATCATCATCATCATCATGGAGAGTGCATATATTGCACCATTCCTCTGTCGGTGACTGAGCACTAAGAGCTTTACAATGTACGCTCTAGTTTACACAATGGGCTGCCTACTTTGGTAGAGACGACTGAAGAGCTGCCTGAAAGTGCTGATCATAGCTTTTCGTGTCATTCATTCAAATATCAGTCGCTCAGTTTTCCATTCATTCTCTCGATTTTCATGGACGGTACATGCCGCATAACAAAGGCCAAATTGGTCTTCTCTTGCGAAAGATGGTGGTAGCATCTTACAGGTGTGCAATATCTATCTATCTATCTATCTATCTATCTATCTATCTATCTATCTATTATATATATATATATATATATATATATATGTGTGTGTGTGAGTGTGTGTGTGTGTGTGTGTGTGTGTGTGTGTGTGTGTGTGTGTGTGTGTGTGTGTTCACACACGGAGCCTTGATTTATGTTCAGACTCGAAGGACGTTTAGGCAAATGGTGTCAGAACCCACCATAAATCTAAGGAAAAAATGCTACGACCCCAGCATCAGGTGTCTGGTGCTCTAACAAATGAACTATTCCACAACAATCAGTAAAACACGTGGGAAAACCGTGAAGGCATACATAGGCAGTCGAAATAATATGTGGACAGCTGTCAACTACTATAAAACGCACGATCAGAATAATATATGAACTTCTGTAA
>CM065716.1:42576451-42578951 GCA_033310375.1 Conus canariensis | reverse complement strand
TGGAGGAAGGCAAATTATTCCATGCGGTCCCTCCAGAGTACAGAAAACTTGATTTATAAAGATTACATCGAGGTCTGGGAAGAGACAGTTTATGTGTATGTCTGTAACTATTGAAGACAAAGTTTTCAAAGATTATCTTCGGGGCTGATCCATTCATTACATTGTGCATGCTCAAGCATTTGTTGGAGTAGAGTCTGTCTTTAAATGGAAGAATATTTAAAGTTTTGTAATCACTCTTTGTCAAGGTACTGGATTTCAACTGAATTAATTTAATGGCCCTTTTATGCAGACGACTTACTAGTTTCAGATTAGTTTCACTGGCATTATCCCATAACGTGGATGCATAATTGATAAGAGAAAGAATGTGCGCATGAAAGAATATCTTTCTGGAGTGAAGATTTAGAAATGTTTTTATCTTTGAAAGTTGATATATTCTCTTAGAAATACGTTTTCCAAGATCCGCAATGTGGTAAGACCAAGATAAATCGTTGTCAATGATAACACCTAAAACTTTATGCGATGTAACCTCTTCAATCTTTTGTCCTTGGGCATGTAATGGCGCAAATGAGGATGTCATTTTCTGTCGTTTCGGCGTGTAGTGACATACATGCATTTGGTTTTACTAGCATTGAGGGACATATGATTCATTTCTGTCCATGTAATTAGCTTGTTGATATTTTTCTGCAGGTTATTTACCAGTTCAGTAGGGTTACTACTGTGAGATTGTAATGAGGTATCATCAGCAAACATTTCACAACAACATTCTATAAACAATGGTAAGTCATTTATATAAATAGAAAAGAGTAGGGGTCCCAATACTGACCCCTGAGGGACACCAAATTGTAAAGGGAGTAACTTTGACCTTTTGGAGTTGATTTCAACAAGCTGTTGACGATCAGTGAGAAACGAGGTAAAGAATTTTAAGGCTGTATTCGATACTTTGTAACACATAAGCTTTTTTATTAGAAGGGAGTGGTTTATAACGTCAAACGCTTTTGCAAAATCTACAAAATGAATTCCAGTAAGGTCATTATTGTTAATATTCGTAAGACATCTATCGATAAGTTGTACAAGAGCAGTGTGACAAGAGTGATTTTCTCGAAAACCTGATTGATTTTCATGAATCAGATCGTAATATTTAAGATGAGAATATAGGTGTGTTTGAACATGTTTTTCGAGTGGTTTAGACAACAGGGATAATATTGAGATAGGTCTATAGTTTGAGAGATTGGTGGGATCACCTTTTTTATATAAAGGTATAACTTTTGCTTGTTTAAATCTTAAGGGAAAGTGGCTTTTATCAATACACAAATTATAAACGTAAGTGAGTGTCTCAGCAATGGTCAATGAAGCGATTTTTAGTATCTTGCCATCAATTCCATCTAAGTCCCTTGTCCCTGACTGTTTTAAGTGTGTTAAATAATCAAATACTTCATGTAATGACAATGGTGGTATGTCAAAACACGAAGAAATGTTTTTACATCGACAGTATTTTTCTAACATACATAGATCATTGTACTTTGTTTTATCATTTACAATAACATCCTTAGTTATATTTGCAAAATGAAAGTTGAAGTCTTCTGGTGATATTTCTTTTATTGGATTTTGCATTCTTGAATTATTGTTAGTCAAGAGATTGATAGCTTTCCAAATTAAGTTTGAATTTTGAGAAGACGAAACTAAATTTTGAAAGTATTGTTTCTTTGCTTTTCTCTTCATGGAATTTACTTTATTCCTTTGTTTTCTGAACGACACTTTATCCTTTGACTTGAGGATATGCTCTCTTTTGTATATCTCATTGTCTATCTCCTTTGTTAACCATGGGGGTTTAATGACATGTTTCACTCTTTTTCTTACAAACGGCGCGTGTTTATCATATACTGAATTGAATGTACTTATCCAAAAGTTCACAACATCGTCAGGGTTCCTAATCTGATAAATGTAATCTAATTCAGAGTGAAGCAAATCATTAAGGAAGGCATTTTTATCAAAATGCGTGAAGCGTCTATAAAAAATTTCCTTATGTCCAGACTTTGGAATTTTGACACCTTTCTTTGACCATGTTAGACAAACTGAACAATGGTCACTACAGCCTGTCTGTACAGAACACATTTCCACTATGTTATCTTTAGTGTTGACGTAAATGTGATCAATAAGAGTTTCCGTTTGTTCAGTGATTCGAATAGGACGATCGATTATTTGTTCCAACCCATACATTGCATAAGTATGACTCCATTTAGTCCCAGGCACAGTTAAGTCTATGTTAAAGTCTCCAAAAAGAATAATTTCCTTTGATTCCAGTATTGCGGCATCCATCATTAAATTAAACCTATCGAACCAATCAGTGGTTTCTGCTGGGTTTCTGTATAGGAATCCTACCATTACTGGCTTACAGTGTTTAAGATTTAATTCTATCCAGACGGATTCTACGTTGTATTTTTCAAGATACTCTTTTCTTTTGAAGGTTAATGATTTAGCAAGGTAAAGAAGTAAACCTGTT
>CM065716.1:42561451-42568951 GCA_033310375.1 Conus canariensis | reverse complement strand
AGAACCTTCTGAAAGTAGGTGAAATGGGCCCTACTCATGCTGGGTCAACGACTAAGCAATGATCGTCTTCAGTAGAGGGCCATGGTGTGTGGTGTCCTGTGTATGTTGGATCAGAACAGGCCACCACTGAACACCACCAATGCGACTCTGAGCAGTGCAGCGTCTCCTCCGGTAGGGCTGCTTCAAAACGACATGATGTTGATCGCCTCCTATAGACCAGTCTGTGTTCCTTTTCTGAGAGTCAGATTGAGCGGTATGGGGCAAGAAGAAAACAAAAGAGTAAAAGGAGGCGGGGGGGGGGGGGGAGGGCGGTGGAGAGAGGGATGAGAGGTTGAAACAAGCGCACAGGAAAAACCAAAAACTTTTACGCTGTGAGGAAATGAGGTTATCATACTCTCACATGACAGGAGATGTATAACAATGAAGATGACTGCTAATGTCACTGCTTGTTCTGTCTCTGTTTCTCTGTTTGTCTGTCTCTCTCTCACTCACCCTCTCTCTCTCTCTCTCTCTCTCTCTCTCTCTCTCCTCTCTCTCTCTCTCTCTCTCTCTCTCTCTCTTGGGGGAGGGAAAGAGTGAAAAACAAAAACAGAAGAGAAAAGGTTTAAGCAGAAATGACAGAGACTTTAATATTAACTATAATTAAGAGAGAAGAAGAAGAAGAAGAAAACGAACACAAACACGCGTTTTTTTATACTCCAATGTGGCATCATGATCATCTGCATATTCTGAATTCACCAGAGATAGGAAGACAGGGCTGTCTAGCATTCCGTGTCTGGCTGGTTGAAGTGGTTCTGTCACTGTAGGTCAGCGATAGATGTTGGTCTGCACGGCAGACTTTCCCGTCTGCTGGGACACATGATACCAGCAGAGCAGTGAAAGGAAGGATCTGTGTGTCCATATGTGAGACAGTGTGTGTGTGTGTGTGTGTGTGTGTGTGTGTGTGTGTGTGTGTGTGTGTGTGTGTGTGTGCGTGCGTGCGTGCGTGCATGTGTGTGTGTGTGTGTGTGTGTGCGTGCGTGCGTGCGTGCGTGCGTGCGTGCATGTGTGTGTGTGTGTGTGTGCGTGCGTGCGTGCGTGCATGCGTGTGCGTGTGTGCATATATATATATATATATATATATATATATATATATTATGAACAATATAAAAAAGTCCTTAAAAAATCTGAAGGTGCTCAACCCCTTGGGGAGCAACATCTGTTAAAAAATATTTTTAAAAATGAAGTATTAAAATCTACAAGCTTGTTTCTAGCGTTGCTATCTTCAGGATGTCTTTTGGGGCACGCCAACGATCTTTTATGGCGTGCGGGACTTGATTTCAACTCTGTGTGTGCAAGCGGATCTCATTTGCTGCACGTGCGGCCTGTGGTTCTTATTGGGGCCTGTTCAGATGGAATGTGCTAGCAAAGATTTCCACTTGTGCCTGCAATTGTTTACAATTACTACTTTTGTGTTCAGATTTGCTAAGTGTGGTTTGCATAATATTAACCATTTTTCTGTGGAGCATAGATTGCATCTTTTTGAGATATTGTTGTATGGTGTTGCTCTTTTTATGATTTTCCATGATATGTTGTAGTCTATTTTTTTATCTTTGAGTCTCCAAATGTATTTACTCAGCTCTGTTTGATTTTTGTATTTTTCATTTTTGAATGACTGTTTGTGGTTTGCGTATCTGGTTTTGAAAGTGTTTTCAGTAATCCCTATATATGTTTCTTTTTCATTTTCTGATGTTACCGTAGCTTGGTATACAATGTTGCTGTGAAGACATTTATTGCTTAGGGGGCACTGTTCTTTTTTAGTGCAGTTGCAAGATGTCCTTGAAATCAAGTCCCGCACGCCATAAAAGATCGTTGGCGTGCCCCAAAAGACATCCTGAAGATAGCAACGCTAGAAACAAGCTTGTAGATTTTAATACTTCATTTTTAAAAATTTTTTTAACATATATATATATATATATATATGTGTGTGTGTGTGTGTGTGTGTGTGTGTGTGTGTGTGTGTGTGTGCGTGCGTGCATGCGTGTGCGTGTGTGCATATATATATATGCGTGTGAGTGTGTGTGCATGTGTGTGTGTGTGTACTTAGAAAGAAACAGACCCACAGAGAGAGAGAGAGAGAGAGAGAGAGAGAGAGAGAGCAATCTGTATATGCATGCATACGTTTCCAACAGAATGGAAGGAGAAAATGAGAGGAAAGAGTCTGAAATTACTTTCTTCCCCTTCTTTGTCTCTTGTTTCGCTTTCGTGTGTTGATGTTAACCTAATTTCCCATTCTGCTGCTCTTCTTTTTTGCTTTTCTTTCCATGCTTTTTTTTTACCCAGAGAACGCAAACTCTCAGAGAGAGAGAGAGAGAGAGAGAGAGAGAGATGCGGAAGAAAAAGAGGGCTAGGAGGTAGTGGTGACCAGACGGAGATAGTGAGAAGTATGAAGAAAAGGAGCGGAGGAAGTATTAAGGTCACAATCCAGTATTATTACCATCTCTTCAAAGCCGATCAAAGTGCGTTCCCTGTTTTTGCTATTTCGTCCTGCTTCTTCACGCCTAGCTACGGTTAAACCCCTCTCAGTAACGACCCCCTACAGTATTGCTTCCTTTATTCCCTTTTTTTTTCTAGAACAAGTTTTCTTTGTCTGAGCTGGATTTCTATCCAAAAGATACTTTCTCGTCTCAAAGATATTGCTGCAACTGTTTTTTTCGGTGTTGTTTATCCTGGATTTCCTCCGTATGAAAACGTTTATCTTTCAAACATTGTTCTTTCTGGGTCAGTTTTTGTCTTTGTCTGCTAAAGAGTGTTATCCGAATCTCTCTCTCACTTCAAAGCCTTTTTTTTCTTTTTAAACATATTTTTGTGTTTGTCTGTTCTTGATCTCCCTCCCAAAAAAATTACTTACCCCTTCATTTTTTTTCTTCTTCCTTTGGTCTGTGGCTGCAGTAAATTTTCTTCTCAAAAAGATTTCTTACACCTTAGACTTCTTTTTTGGAATGTTTCAATTTTTATCTTCCTTGGATTTTCCTCTCTGTAAGAATTCCCTCCCTTTAGAAACATTTTTCTCTGAAACGCTGATTTTTTTTTTTTTTTTGTCTTTATCTGTACCAGGTTCCGTCCACTTGGACTCCCCTCTGCTAAGGTATTTTTTCTAGACCATTTATGTTTTGTGTGATCTACATTTTCCTCTCGGTGGAATCTTTACCTTGAAAATTTGTTCCATGCTTACTTATTTCTTTGTCTATTCCAGATTTTTGTCGAAATTCGAAGACTTCTCTCTTGAATATTTTTCTCTTCACACCGATATTCGTTTCTACTGATCTCCCTTTCATAACTTTTTTTTTCTATTTTTATTTCTTTGTCTGACCCATATTTTCCTCCAAGCAAAGACTCGCCCTTCAAAGACTTTTTTCTTGAACATTTTTTTGTTGTCTCTACCAGGATTATCTCCCAATATAGATTGTCTCCCTTCAAAGACCCAGTTGCCTCCCTTCAAAGAAAGAGTCTTCTGTACCACAAAATGTAGCCCTTCAACTATAGAAATTAAATGATTTATATGACACTGGCGAAGTGTGGGATTTGACTAGATGCTGCCTCTTAGTGCCGACTGACATTGTGGTAATGCTGAATTCTACAGTATGGATCAGTCTCTCATCACATCTTTAAGACATCTCAAGCCAAAGATTAATTCTCCACTGATCGATCCCCTTGTTTCGTGCCGTGATGAAAAAGAAAACGGTGATTACGAACCACAGTTAATGATAACTACTCCACTGGGGGGAGTAATGTTTGCCACCTTTTTGTAACGTAGCTTTCAAAATTCTGTACACTGCCGAACAAAGCGGACACCAGTGGAACTTCTTTGGATCGGAAACAGGCGAAAGTTTGTCTGATCAACATGCACAGTAATATCAGGAAAATGTATGTAGAGGACTACTGGCTGGATCAGACGAGCACTTTTTTTTTTTTTTTTTTTTTTTTGTAAATCGGAAGAGAGAGAGATTACGAATAAGAAAACGAATACAAATACGAATGGTTTACGGAGAGTTCAAATAGTACTCAACTGCATCGCCTTGACCATCATCTGCATCCTTTTTGATCCTCACAGATGAGAAAAAATAGACGGAGCTGTCTGGCTTTCCGTGTCTGGCTGACTGAAGAGGTTCTGTCACTGCAGGTCAGCGATAGATGCTAGTCTGCACGGCAGACTTTCCGGTCTCTGGGAACAAATAATATCAGCAGAATAGAGAAATAAAAGATGTGTGTGTGTGTGTGTGTGTGTGTGTGTGTGTTGAGAGAGAGAGAGAGAGAGAGAGAGAGAGAGAGAGAACGATATGAATATCCTATGGAATAAAAGGAGATATAGACGGGAAAATGTTTCAAATAGCTTTGATTCCCTTTCTTATGATTTTTATTTTATTTTCCTGCGTTCATGTCAATGTGTGGGATTTTTTTTTATTGTTCTGCTGCTTTCTATTCCATGGCCTTTTTGTCACTGAGGGAGACAGACATAGTCAGCGAGGAAGTGGGAAAGGAGGAATTTTGAAGGAGGATACTTGAAACTAAGCTATGGGAGAACGGGGTAAACAATCCAGCATCAACAGGATTGCTTTAGAGCCGAGGTGCATTCACTGATGTTGGTACCTCTTCTTTCTTCCTCACTCTTACTTACAGTGCCCCCCCCCCCCTCCCTTCAATCCTCTTACCCCTAAAAAGACCCTTAGAATAAGGATTCTGTCACTTCCAAGACTTTTGTTCAGGAATTATTTGTTTTATTATTATTATTTACCATATTTCTATCCAGTTAAGGACTTCCTCTCTCCAAGGATATTTTTCAGGAAGTTTTTGTTTCCTTGTCTACTCTAAACATCCTTTCCAAAATAAAGACTCAATCTTTCCATTATTCTTCTTGAACATTTTTCTCATCGTTTGTCCTAGAGTTCTATCCCAATAGGGACTCCCTAACTTCAAAGCCTTGTTTCCCAAAACATTTTTTCTTTGTCTGTACTACATCCTCCCCACCCACCCATGCACCCCCTAAAAAACTAACTTCCTTCTGGGGGGGTTTCTGCATCAGTTTTATCTTTGTCTGCCTAAAATGTTCTCCGCCCTAAAGATTCCTTTCCATCGAAAGCTTTTTCCTGGAATGTTCTCGTTTTTACCTGTCTTAGTGTTTCCCCTCAAAGAAAGACTCCCTCCCCTCAAACATATTTAGAGCATTTTTGTCTTCATCTGTGCCAGGTTATCTCCCAGTGGGCACTATCCCTTGTAGGGTTTTTAAACCGTTTGTTGTTGTTGTTGTTGTTGTTGTTGTTGTTTTGGTCTTTTTAGAATTTACTTCAAATAAACCTCTTCCTTTCAAAGACGTTTTTCTTGAACGCTTTTTTTCCCTTTAAACACGATTTCCTTTCCATTGGTCACCCGTATAGACTTGCTTTTCTATACCATTTTTGTTTCTTTATGTCTATAAGATTTTCCTATTTATAGATACTCTCCCTTCCTAGGCTTTTTTTTTCCTGAAGTGACTTGTTTTTCTTTTGTCACTGCCAGACTTACCAGACAGAATAGAACCCTCCTCTCGAAGAACTGGTTTACTGAATAGGTCGTTAGTGAAATGCTTGAGTCTTGTGCAACATTTGGCCCCTGAAGTGGAAAAGGCGGCACATCTAAGTGACGCTGGCACAGTGGCAACATTTGGCCCTTGAAGTGGAAAAGGCGGTACCTTTAAGTGACGCTGGCACAGTGGCAACATTTGGCCCTTGAAGTGGAAAAGGCGGTACATGTAAGTGACGCTGGTACAGTGGCAACATTTGGCCCCTGACGTGGAAAAGGCAGTATATTTAAGTGACGCTGGCACAGTTGCAGATTTTCGTTACGACTGACAGGCAGAATCAGCTCTCTCAGATGGATCCCCAGATTTCATATATGATTGGGGAGGGGAGTAGGGGGGAGGGGGGGGGGGCAGACGAGAGCACAAACCACAGTGTGCGATCACTGCTTTACCGGGCTGCAGTGTTTGCCGCCATTTTGTAGTGTAGTCTACTGCTGTGAATACTCTAATGAACATTTAGACAAACATCGAACATAGTACTGATCACCAAGGGCTGGTCTTTGCCTGAATGACATTTGCCGTGATGCAAGAAAATGAAGGGGCAACAGACTTCATCATTCTTTTCTTTCACAACGTATGAGGAAATTGGTAAATGCTGGATGGATGTTAACAGAAAAAAAACTATGATTAGAAAAAACTGTTATCCTCTGTTTCCTCAAAATCGTGGCTGTGGAAACAGACACTACCTTCAAAGCAGTCTTTATCTCTGCCATTTTTGTTCGTTATAGTTTATGTATACATATAAATGTGAATACTTTAGTGGAAAAGGATGATGTTTGTTCAGGAAAAGATAAAAAAAAGACGACAAAGGGGGGCAAGAAGAAAAGCAAGACAAGGAAGAATGGGTAGGGGGAAGAGACAGTAGCAGGAAGAGAGTTAAGTCAGAGGAGGAAGACGTGGGAGGCAGAGGAGGAAAAAATAGCTGAAAGCAGAAGAAACTAGTAAGACCTTTTGAGCTCCTTGGAAAACAGCTGCTAAAATGTAAGTGACAATATAGCTTACACCTAGTTTGACTAAACGACCCCACACCACACCGTCTATAAATGACGGATAGCACAATAAATGGTTTTGTCCCTATGGATTTCTTCTGTCTATGCGTGCACACCCCAATGACGCCACTTCCCATGCCGGAGCAAGATGGATTGTTAGGAAGGAAGTGATTACGAACGAACCAAGACAAGCAACGTGACTCGTCAGTACGAACACGGGTCACGCTGACATTTGCTTTCGGTTCAGTTTTCAACTTTGCGTCATTATTGCAAGACGTAAGATATCACGCGCCATTTCCTCCTAAGGCGTGGAAGATGAAGGATGACGGCAAACTTCCTTTGTAATTATCTTGCTGTAATTATCTGTCTGTCTGTCTGTCTGTCTGTCTGTCTGTCTGTCTGTCTACCTGTCCGTTCGTCTGTCTGTCTGTCTGTCTCTCTCTCTCTCTCTCTGTCTCTCTCTCTCTGTCTCTGTCTCTCTCTGTGTGTATCTCTCTCTTTCTGTCTCTCTCTCTCTCTCTTTCTCTCTCTCTCTCTCTCTCTCTCTCTCTCTCTCTCTCTCTCTCTCTCTCTCTCTGTCACATCAAAAGAAGCACGGTTTGGTTTTTTTGTTCAGCTTGTGTGTGTGTGTGTGTGTGTGTGTGTGTGTGTGTGTGTGTGTGTGTGTGTGTGTGTGTGTGTGTGACGAGAGTTGGGGGTGGGTCGGTGTTGTCCTCTGGGGAAAGGACTTGGAATATTTTCTCTAATAGAGTTGTGTGAAATTTTCACCTACACCCTCTCTCTTACTAATCATGGAAGGAGCAACTTTCCGGTACTAGTCGTCAAAAGAAATTTGTATTTTTCTCGGGACTGTTAAAACTACTCAAGAGTGGCTCAGGAATAATTCTCCTTAAGACTGTACACTTTAAAGTGCTT
>CM065716.1:42546451-42548951 GCA_033310375.1 Conus canariensis | reverse complement strand
TGCAAGAGACTTCTGGGTTTTTTTCCTCAAACTTTTGTGTTAACCAAAAGCATTTCATGTAGATTCGGTCTTTCAAGCTTTTCAAGCTTGGGATGATTGTCGCTGTCTCCAAGATCACATATCCGAGTCTAGGGATCGTCACTGTAAGTGCCATGCACGTTATAATAAGACACATTGAAAGCGCCTTTCACACAAGGGAAACAATTTGAATGAGGACATTTGCAAAATTCAGGGTGTCCACAACAGACGGAGGTGGTGACAGACGAAACAGGTTCATATGATCAGATTTCAGCAGTGAATTGTGGTATCGAAAAATATCCAGTTCAGTAATAGTCATGCTAGTAAATTTTATTCAAGAATCGGTACAGTGGTAGTCTTAATTTCTTTGAGCAGTCAATTAAAACTGACAGAAGTAGTTAGGACAAAACGTCAATACGGAGTTAGCTCTCTCTCTCTCTCTCTCTCTCTCTCTCTCTCTCTCTCTCTCTCTCTCTCCTCTCTCTCTCTCTCAGTGCTTTTCCGTCTATTTTCATGCACCTGATAGTAAGCAGGTCTTGCTCGTTCGTCTTATTACAACATTTTTTTTTATCATTTCTGTTCCTTAACCTGCAAAACAGGTGTCCTTTTGCTGTTAATTTTTGTTTCAGTTTCAGCTGCGGGGAGTCCTGCTTATTGATCCTTTCAAGGGGTAATCATTTCTGCCGATTTTTCCCCTTCATTTTGTTTTCTGGACGTTACCAACATTCAGCCGTGTATTTGGACCCACTTGATTATTCTCTGAATATATCATCTTGTAGTTTGTTGATAGTCTGCAGGCACTGGAGTGCCTTGAACCATGAGGGTGTCACCTGTGATCATTTTGCATTTACAGATGTGCCGTTGACCTAGATGTGGGTAGGTGGCGGGATGGTGGGGGTGGGGGTGGGGGTGCGTGATTGGCTGTTAAGTTCTGACAAATCGATTATTCAGGTAAACGAATATGCCATCCAATCAGAACTGTATTGTTTCCGGACAATCGGGACTAATGATTGTGCTTTTCCCCTGACATATGTTTGAAGCTGGTGGTCCCACGATGAAGTATTGGGGAGGGCACGTAGTCCCATTGCGTATTAGCAATCAGGTGTGAAGACAGGGGAACATATGAAGGTGTCATTTATTGCCACAAGCGTGCGTGCGCTCTCTCTCTCTCTCTCTCCTCTCTCTCTCTCTCTCTCTCTCTCTCTCTCTCTCTCTCTCTCTCTCTGTGTGTGTGTGTGTGTGTGTGTGTGTGTGTGTGTGCTCGTGCACAGAGATAGAAGAAGTAATGCAAATACAGATCATGAAAGAGAGATGGAAAGAAGAAGACCCAGAAAATCAAGGATCTAATGATCTATCTCTCTGTCTCTCTATATATCTATCTGTCTGTCTGTCTGTCTATCTACCTATCTATCTATTTATCTATCTGTCTTTATTTCTCTCTGGCTGTCTGTCTGTCTCTCTACCTATGTTTCTGTCTACCTCTATATCCCACATAGTATGCATGTATCTATGCATCTATCTGTGTGACTACCCATACATCTGTCTGTGTCTTTGCGGTTTTGGTATTAGACTGTCTATTCATCCATATGAAGCTGAGTTTCTGTTGGTCTCTCAGGCTATCTTAGATATCCATCTACCACATGGACAGCTGGTCTCTTCGTCATCGCACTCGCTTAGGAAGACCCAGAAAATCTATACCCAGACTTCGAATTGCGTATGAGGCGGCTTTTTTCGGATGCAACGACCTTCGCCTCTTCCATTTTCGCCTCGTGCAAATGATGACTTGTTTGTGAATTTGGCATGGCACCAGCTGAAAGAGAGGGACTTTTTTCTATCTTATCTTCTGTGCCTCTCCAATGGCATTACATCCATGCCACTCATTCCGGTTCCCTGTCCACAGCCATGGGATGGCTTGTTCCGCCACAGTCATGGCACTGGCAATCTACAGGGAGCAGTGAATGTCAAGTCGTCATGAGGCAATTCACCAGCGGAGACTCTGCACTGCTGCTGAGTCCAGTTCGGTGGTGTTAAATGCTGCCTGTTCTAATCCAACATACGATGGTCAGCTCCTACTTAGCCCCCTACTCACGACGATAATTGCTTGACTGCGGAGCCAGCGTGACTGAGCTCTCCCTCCGGAGGACTCCACCACGTCCGTCCAACGACAGCTCCCATGAATTTGCCAGTATCACTAATCCCGACAGAAACTCACCAAGCAAATAGACCAAGATAGGAGAAATCGAAACTGAGGGTCACCTTGAGAGCACGACCTGAATGTCCACAGAATATGAGACTTCTTATGCTGGTAGACGAGGACGCGGATGTTGAAGATGTTGTAAATTTCCATTCTGCCAAAGAACAAATGTTAAATAGAGTAAACTTTTTCCCTCTTCGGGCAAAAATGTCCCGAATCATCAGTGTGATGCGGTGTTTCGTTTGTTTGCTCTCTCTCTCTCTTCTCTCTCTCTCTCTCTCTCTCTCT
>CM065716.1:42538951-42543951 GCA_033310375.1 Conus canariensis | reverse complement strand
CTTTAATTTTACGTCTTTTCACAAAATTATGTGATATTAGATGTATGTGAGTGTGTGTGTGTGTGTGTGTGTGTATGTGTGTGTGTGTGTGTGTGTGTGTGTGTGTGTGTGTGTGTGTGTGTGAGATAGAGAGAGAGAGATAGATAGATAGAGAGAGAGAGAGAGAGAGAGAGAGAGAGAGAGAGAGAGAGAGAGCTAGTTTCCATCCTTCTAATTTTCCCAACTTCATTTCAGTGGGGTTCCATGTCTTCCCCAGTTATGTTTCATGGGATTTTATCCTCTTTTTCACGAATTATTAGAATGAATCCCTTATCGCCAGTCTTTTCTGCCAGGATTTCCATGCTTTTGTCTGTTTCACCTGATCTTTCGCTGTTCCTTGCTTTTAGCGGGAATCCACCATTCTGCGTTTTTCTTTACACTTTTTCATGGCGCGTCCATCCCTCCGCCTGCTCCCATTTTCCATTAATTACCTGCATTCAAATTTAATTTCACACCCATTTGCGAACGCACGACAGACTTAGATAACCAGCTCTGAACAGGGAGGCCGAGGAAGGGAGATGGGGCAGGAGGCTATCTTAATTATCCACACAGCACAGAACGATAACAGAATCAGATAGGCAGCGAAAATGACAGTGTTCATTGTGGGTGCCAGCGTTATTTCGAATTCACAATATTTAACGGCAAACATTTTGCTTTGCTTAGTCCTCCAACTTTTTCCCCGCTTCATTTTCAGTGAATCTTTCAACCTTTTTCATCCCTTTTTTCAGCCGGACGTGGAGGGGGGGGGGTGATATCCTCGATCCTTCTCTGTTTTTTTTTTCCTTATTTTGGAAGTCCCATTACATCTTTCTGTTTGTATCACTTTTTTGTATAAGGGACCTCCATTCTACTCTTTTTTTTTGAAAATTTTTAGTGGAGCCTCTAGTCCCCTCTCTCTGCTAACTGTATTTTTTCTGTCTTATCTTCCGTGTCACTTCAGTGGCATTGTACCCTCGCCACTCATTCCAGCCCCTTGATCACAGCCACAGCCTGGTCCGTCCCGGCAGAGCCTTGCATCTGCAATGGACAGGGAGCAGTCAATATCAACCCATCAGAGAAGATACTGCACTGCTACCCAGTCACTTTGGTGGTGTTCAGTGATGCCTGTTCTGATCCAGCATACGCAGAACACCACCTAGTTAAAATAACAAAAATAACTGTGTAGTCGCGAAGCCTTCGTGAGTGAG
Organism: Conus canariensis; assembly: GCA_033310375.1. Taxonomy (NCBI): domain Eukaryota; kingdom Metazoa; phylum Mollusca; class Gastropoda; order Neogastropoda; family Conidae; genus Conus; species Conus canariensis. Next base: position 42,542,725 of record CM065716.1, on the reverse strand, counting down.
CTCTCACGCCGTAGGGCGCCACCACTTCCGTCAAACTACAGTCTCCATGAATTTGCCGAGAGAACCGAGCCAAGGATATAGACATGAGAGAAATTCGGAACTGACGTCACCATAAATGCAGGGCATGAAGGGCAAGGGAATTAGAGACCTTTCTTTATACTGATCGATGAGGATGGAGATGATGAAAAGGATGCTACGGATTTCCATTCAGGTCTGAGACTGCATGACAGGCCTGCATTCTGCTTCTGCTTCACAAGATATGCCAAGGACAACAAGGCCCGAGAATTAAAGCCACTTGTAGTGTTGGTCGGAATATTTGAGCAACACTGTCAGAGACGCATTCATTTAGTGGATGAAACTAGACTGTGTGGTCTCGGTCTTCCAAACTGAGCCCATAGCAAACTCAACCACAGGTAGGAGTCCGTCAGAGCAGAAGAATCCCACAAATAAATGGCTCCGATGGGAATCGAACCCACAGCCTTACAACGACGCTAACCACTTCGCCACAGCGGCTAGTACTTAATGTATTATTATTGGTGATCCAGCTTTGAATTTTCTCCATTTCATTTAAGTAGGGCTCCATCGTTCTATATTTTTACTCCACATTATTTTGGTGGGTTCTTCATCTATCTCTTTTCCCCCACTTTATTTTCATGGACCTCATTCCTCTATTTTCCCTCATAATCATTAATGGGCATGTCTGTCGTCGCTTTACTTCTACTTTCTAGTGTTCCATTTTCCCTCTTGCAGCTTCCAATTCTCTGATCCTCCCTCTCCCTCTTTACTTTATTAAAGAAACATTAACAAACAACAAACAAACCATTTGCGAACAAATAAACATAGAAGTAAATAAAGGTACAAAGGACAACAAACAAATGAAAAAAAAATCAGATGAAAAGTAATCAGCTAACTAACAGAAAAGCCCATATATTGATAAATAGAGTAGTAACCTAATAAGACAGACAGAAACCTCATGTTATCACCGACTGTTCTTGTAGTGAGATCTCCATCCTTCTATTAATTCCGACATTGTACAAAGAGTTCTCAATCCTTTTTGTACCACCACCACCACCACCCCTCTTCCACGTTACTCTACATTTTTAATGATGGCTTCAGCCCCCGACTGCCCCCCCCCCCCCCCCTTTGATTTTTTCAGCGGTTCCCTTATCTTACTCGTATTTTTCTTTTTCTTTTGTTTCTTTTGTTTTTGTTTTTTTGTTTTTTTTGGTGCTCTGCATCATTTCCTTTTCCTTCGGTCATATCAAGCTGGCACGTTTATTCCCCAAGACTTTTATGTCACCAGCTTTGATGGTGTTTCAATAGCCAGTGTTTACGTCTTCCTTTAAACAGATAATCTTGGTCATGAAGCAGACAGATCCGGGAGGGGGAAAATTAAAGGAGTATCCATTTTCACACCCTTTCTGTGATAAGCAAACAAGAACGATAACTCTTGCTCCCATGACGAGACACCTGCTGGCCTGTAACTCCCAAACGAATGCTGCGTACGGCACCTATTCGCCTAACACTTATACCAACACAAAGCACATAGAAGAAACAAGTCATCTCTGTTTCTTGTGGGTCTGTGTATGTGCTGAGCAGATCTCCTGCCTCATGTAAGATTACCTTTCTCTGACTTTACAAATTTGAGTCATTTTATTTACCATTTCTTTTTGGACTTCTGGAGTTTCCTTTTACCGCTCTGTTTTAAAACAAATACTGAACGAAAGTATCACATAACCTCATAGCGAGATAAATATTACACACTTCAAGTTTAATTGAGTGGCTCGCAGGAATCGCACTGTTTTTCAATGGAAAGTGTCAAAATGAAAATTGTTTATGCTTAGAATTTACAGAAGTGTCAATTGTTCTAATAAAGACAGATAGATAAATTGATGGATAGATAGAGACAGACAGACAGACAGAGAGGCAGACAGACAGACTGATATGAAGATCATTACTTGTTTGATGCACACTTGTTCGCGTGCTCGCATACAACACACACTAGCCCTGATACTAGACGGGGTCAATTAGGCTCCACACACACACACACACACACACACACACACACACACACACACACACGCACGCACGCACGCACGCACGCACGCACGCGCGCGCGCGCGCACACTCGCACCCACCCACCCACGCATGCACATACTTGCACACACACACAAGAGCATTTTCCTGACTATGATATGATGCTGCACAATTTTGTAGTGGGTTTAGTGTAAACAAACCATTTCTCTGTCATCAAGACATCGAATCAGCAAAGATTCACAAGAAGGAAATTGGAAGGGAATGACGAGCAGAAAATGGAGACGAAGAGGAGGGTGTTGAGATATAAACAGTAAACTCTTCTCTAGGGGTATACAGGGACCCTTAAAATATGCGTTGAAAAGAGAAAGGCTTCTTACACGTACCTTCTTACACCTACCAACAGTCGACTAACGTCTCCTAGGTGACACTGTTATGGAATTTCGTCAAGGTGACCACAAATCTGGTTGGTCCATCCTCGGTACCAAAGTAAAATACACCCTCTATAATTCTGTGGTATTCTCACCACTTCGGTGAGGAGAAAATTCAACGGTCTTCTACGGCAGCCAACGAATGCAAGATTGGGAAATGGGAGTAGGCACCATGAGGAAGCGAGGTGTACAGAAGAATTGAAAAGTAATCAATATTAAAGAAGTCTTTGATCCTATGCTCGACTATCCAAAAATATAAAAGGGATGCAATAGATGTTAACAGATACCAACAGTTCCAGTGGTCGTCAGTTCCGGGGTTTAATAAACTAGATATTGTTGGTCACATTAGCGCTGGCAGTAGCTAAGAAATGCTCAATGGTAGCCTTTACTTTGATGGTTTGTATACTGTTGTTGACTTTTATAAAGAGCAAAGATCGAAACATAACCATTTTATGTCTTTGGTCTTGGCAATCCCCTTCCTGATAAACGCACTTTGCAAAACATCCATGAAGGATGCGTTTTGTTCATTTTTCAGTTTATACTTGGATCTCTTAAGAAATGCTATGTTCCACTGGTTGACCAGACAATGATAGGCTAAACAAATAATTACGAGGGAAAAACAAGTTCAGGCAAACAATTATTCTGTCATTAAGACAATGACTTTGTAAGATTCGCACAGAAAAAGGTGGAGAGGGGGGAGAAAATAGGGGTGAGGAAGAGGGCGTTACAACTGAAAGATTAAACCCTCAAGCAGAAATATATCAAATACAGTTATCACCACCTCATAGGGGGTGAGGAAGAGGGCGTTACAACTAAAAGATTAAACCCTTCAAGCAGAAATACATCAAATACAGTTATCACCACCTCGGGCAGAAGACCACATTCCAAAGGCGTATTAAAGCAGCAAGTAAAGGGCCGAACATTGAAATGGGAAGAAGTTAGCACAGAGAAATGAAATACAAAAAATGATAAATAAATAAACAAATAAATAACATTGTGATAATCGGGGCTATCACAGAATATATAGCATGCACAAAGAAAGAAAGAGAAAAGAGTACTTTTGTCATCAATACTATGCATGGTCGTATCCTACTCCAAAAACCGAATGCGAAAAAAATCACTTACTCCAACTAACAACAAAAGTACAGGCATACGGAGCTGTGATACTCTCAGCCCTGCTGCATGGATAACAGGTTTGGCTACTGCCCCGTTAGTCGAAGCGATGTCACCCACTCTGTCTGTGTCCCATGATAGGCATCACATGACAAGGCCACATCACCAGCAAGGTCTTAGAAGGAGCCAGCCTTCT
>CM065716.1:42526451-42528951 GCA_033310375.1 Conus canariensis | reverse complement strand
GCATCTCTCTCATTCTTTACATCAAGCTCACTCTACACTATAATATTGTCTGGATCACTTTTAGTGGAAGCACGTTATACTGAAGAACAACAACAACACACAACACACACACACACACACACACACACACACACACACACACACACACACACACATTCTTCGTGGCCTGCACACCTGAGTGGTGAGAGCTTAGGCATCGCACGAACGCACTCCATCTCACCTCCCTGGAGTAATTCCATATGTGGGACCTTGTTCTATGCATGCAGCAGTTCACTCAGGTAATCTCCCGAGAAATGAGTTCCACTGCCCCGCATGTCGACTACTAGGCTTGCCATACATCCTGATACACACAGGCGCAGAAGGGAAGGCAAAAAACGACGCGGTGCACTAGGCGCTGGCCAGTTCCTCTCCTTTCCCACAACCTGTCGCTCAGTCTGCCGAAGGCCAGACTAGCTAGTCCTGGCTATTCTGTAGCCGGCATCCTCATCAGTGTTGGCAGGAACCTGTCGGAGCAGCGCTTTGAACTGTGGTGTTCGTTGTGAGACCGAGGTAGTCAAAGGCTTTGGGGAAGTCGGTGTGTTTTTACGTGCCAGAACGTGTGACAGAGTTCAGTGCGCAATCATCAACACAGAGAAAATGACGGTTAGTGCCTTTACGGACATTAGATTTTGCCTGTATACACATACATACACACACATAAATGTATTTATGCTTACAAATGAGGAATACCCATAAAAAATCTCAAACATACAATACATGCTCACATACACGCATTCACATGCATACATTAATGCAAACATGTACACACACACACACACACACACGCACACACACATGCGTGCGCACGCGCACGCACACGCACACGCACACGCACACACAAACACACACGTTTATAGATACGCATGTGCCACCATAAAAAGGTACATACGTAAGTTCGTACATACACATATCTTCTCTCTCTCTCTCTCCCTCTCTCTCTCTCTCTCTCCTCTCTCTCTCTCTCTCTTGCACACACACACACACACACACACACACACACACACACACACACACACACACACACTTAGACGCACACACACTCTGCCTCACACACACACACGCACGCGCGCGCGCACACGCACGCACACACTCGTACACTCACATACTCACGTACACATGGGCAAGCATATACACACGCGCGCACACACACGCGCCTGTATATGCGCCCCCCCCCCCCCCTCACACACACACACACACACACACACACACACACACACACACACACACACACACACACACACGAACGCGCGCGCGCGCGCGTTCTGTAATGTTATCATTAATAGACCTTAAATCACCACCCACCTCCTATTCCTGAACACACATTCCTATATGTACACACGCCTCCCACGCAATCGCACTGAAGCATGTACGGTCCCGTCTGAAACCAATTTTACAGAATCCACGTGAAATTGAATTAATGAACGAACACTCACATGCATTATGAGCACGCGAATACAGGCACACCACGTACCGCCAAAGTGTATGCAGTCACAGGGACGGACAGGTACAAGAAAGATGGTGAGTGTAAATAAGCTACACACAAAAAGTTAAGGATCACTTTCACAAACATTCATAACTGTCAAAATAAGAAAGTCAATGCGTTGAAGTTTGGCCAACATTTAATTCCATTCTTTAGTGATAACGATACACAATTGCCTTCAATCTCGAGCAATCGTTTGGTGTGTACATTTGATTAAAGTGGGTACGTATCCAAATTTGATTTCCCAAAGTCATTGAAATCACAAGACAGGGCATACTGATGCTCCCAAAAGCTCAGTAATGCGTGTAACCACCATGGCTGTTCTGGCACTCGACGCAGCGAGTCATCGAGTTGACCAGGTTGGTGAAGATCCTCTGTGGAAGCGCCTGCCACTCAGCCTGCAGCATCTGGTAGAGGTGTTGGGCATCCCTGGGAGGGGGGTGGCTCCTCACTTTGCGATCCAGCTCATCCCAGAGGTTCTCAATCGGGTTGAGATCGGGACTGCATGCTGGCCACTCCATTCTGTTGACTCCAGACTGCTGCAGGAAGTCATTGACCACCCTTGCCCTGTGGGGGCGAGCATTGTCATCCTGGTAGACAGCCCTCGGTCCTATCTGCTGCAGTGTAGGCACAGCCAGTGGTCGAAGGATCTCATCCCGGTATCGGATGCCAGTCAGGTTACCCTGTACATGATACAAGGGTGTTCTGTGGTGAAGGCTGAAGGCCCCCCAGGCCATTACAGAACCTCCACCAAAGGCCACCTTTTCTTGGACAGTGGCGTCAGTAAAGCATTGCCCTGGGCGCCTCCAGCCCCTCAGTTGGCCATCGTTGTGGTGAAGGGTGAAGCGTGATTCATCACTGAACAGGACCTGGGACCATTGCTGACGTGTCCACCTCACGTGACGTGCGCAGAAGGCGCGGCGTGCTGCCCTATGGGCTGGAGTTAAGCGTGGCCGTACTGCTGGGCGACGAGAACGGAGA
>CM065716.1:42491451-42516451 GCA_033310375.1 Conus canariensis | reverse complement strand
GGATGGGCGAGGAGGGAACCATATCTATTACACCAGTAAAAAAAACAGGAACTGAAAGAAAAAAAAAACTTACGACCCCAAAATAGATACGTTTGCAGATTAATCTTAGTTGATATCAAGGTTTGGTTGTTTTTTTGTTGTTGTTTTTTTACCGTTTTCTTTTGTTTTTTCTTTGGGAATTTGGGTAGATAGGCAGAGTGCCTGTCTTTAAAGTTTTGTTGACGTTGATAGTGTGCTCCAATGAATGAAAAAAAAATGGCATGTTTCCAGGCCCTTGATTCGCATCTCATCCGAGACGATCTATTTCTTCTTTTTTCTTTTTCTTTCTTTTGTTTTGTTTTGTTTTTATGTAGATTGTACGTGTTTGTTGGCTTTTCTCCTTCGTTTCGTTTTTATCCTCTTTCCTCTAGACAGAGTGATGGTATGGATACTAGTCTTTATTTTCTTTTCATAAGACCGTGAACCCAGAACTTAAGCATCCAGGGAGGGGATAGATAGATAGATAGATAGACAGACAGACAGACAGTAGATAGATAGATAGATAGATAGATAGATAGATAGATATAGATAGATAGATAGATAGATATACAAATAATTAGAATTGATCTTTCTCTGTCTCTAGGTCTGTCTCTGTCTCTGTCTGTCTGTTTGTCTGTCTCTCTCTATCTCTCTATGTCTCTGTCTCTCTCTCTGTCTATCCCCCTCCCTCTCCCTATCTATCTATCTATCTATCTGTCTGTCTAGCTGTCTGTCTATCTAACTATCGACCTATTCATCTACCTGTAGGTCTGTTTGTCTCTCTGTCTGTCAGTCTATCTGTCTCTCTAGCTATCCAGTTGTCACAGAGAGGGAGAGACAGACAGACAGAGCAGAGATCAGATTGTCATCACAACTCCGGAATTAATGGATGTAAGAGACAAACATTTCCAGACTGTAGGCCGTTCCATGGAAATTGATGGATGCAAGATGACAAACATTTCCAGACTGTAGGCCGTTCCATGGAAATTGATGGATGTAAGATGATAAACATTTCCAGAATGTAGGCAGTTCCATGGAACTGATGGATGTAAGATGACAAACATTTCCATACTGTAAGCCGTTCCATGGAAATTGATGGATGTAAGATGACAAACATTTCCAGATGTAGGCCGTTCCATGGAAATTGATGGATGTAAGATGACAAACATTTCCAGAATGTAGGCCGTTCCATGGAAATTGATGGATGTAAGATGACAAACATTTCCAGAATGTAGGCCGTTCCATGGAAATTGATGGATGTAAGATGACAAACATTTCCAGAATGTAGGTCGTTCCATTAATCAGTCTCACACAGGTCGTTAATTTTCTCTCAGGTCATAGCGTTTAATGCAATACACTGTATAGTAATTTTACTCAATTATCTGACACTCACATTTTTTCTAAAATGCCTCATTTTACACATACAGTCTTAGTGCGAAAATGTTACAGGCTTCTATTGATAATTATTTCTTAAATCATAATTCGAAAAGATAATGAAGGCTAAATTCAAGTAGATGCTTACCCATGGTTAAGCATGATTATTGGACCTATAACATTCTGTTACCATTTGACAAACTCAGCAAGTCTAGATTATGGTGATACTAATTTGCTCACAGAGAGAGAGAGAGAGAGAGAGAGAGAGAGAGAGAGAGAGAGAGAGAGAGAGAGAACAAGCACAGCAAGAAACGTTAGATATTAGCGGTGTTGGTGATAACTGTTACAAGGCATAATAGCTCGTAATTATCATATTTTATCCATACACGTGTTTGGAGCATGTGTGTTTGAGTGTGAATGTATGTGCGTGCGAGCGCACGCGCGCGCGCGCGCGCGCGTGTGTGTGTGTTTGTGTATTTGTGTATGTGTATGTATGCGTGTGTGCGTGCGTGTATGTCTGCTCGTATGCGTCTCCATGTATCCATATGCGTATGAGTACGAATAGTTGAAACAACTGGAATATATGCGTGAAATTGTAACCGACCTTCTACAATAAACTGTCTGAGTGTGAACCATCCCCTCCACTCTCTCTCTCTCTCTCTCTCTCTCTCTCTCTCTCCTCTCTCTCTCTCTTCTGCTGATGAAATGCAGTCCAGTCTAAAACTTAACATACCGTCATTTCCCCCTTTTTTCTAAAAAAGATTTTACTGATAACTTAGTGAACCGTTCAGTTACTGTGCTCATTGAATGAAAAGACAAATACTGTCTACATATGGAAACATTTCGTGTACATAATGAATTGTTTCTGCCGATTTTTTGTGTGTCTTTTGTGTGTGTGTGTTGTTGTTTTTGTTTGTTTGTGTGTGTTGTTGTTTGTTTGTGGGTTTTTTAATTGGGGGTGGGTGGGTCGGTGGTGGTGGTGGTGGTGGTGGTGACAGTAGTGGTGTGGTGGTGGTCCATTTCACAAGCAGCTGGAAACGAATACTGAATGTGCTGTGTTAAGACAGCAGATCCACAAACGAAAAGCAGGCTGCAATAAAGATGTGTACCCATTCACTCTTTACATGATGTCAGCATTTTGTTGGTTCAGTCTGTTGATATTGTTCAAACTGAACCACAAGCAGAAGCAAGAGAGAGAGAGAGAGAGAGAGAGAGAGAGAGAGAGAGAGAGAGAGAGAGAGATGAATTATTCATAAACTGATTTCCTGTGACTAGACTTTTTCCCTTCTAAAGTTACAACAAAGCAAAGCCTTTATCATTTAACAAACGCTTACGTTTAAGTCGCACAGAGTCAAGGACAGTACACGCGCCCAGAGAGAGAGAGAGAGAGAGAGAGAGAGAGAGAGAGAGAGAAGAAGTGACGAGACGAGACGAACCTAAACTACAGCGAAGTGGATTTTCCCAGTCTTCTTCCTCCTAATTACCGAACCGGAAGGTCTAGAACCTTGGTAAGCACCAGAGGACGACCGCCTCCAAGAATCACGAGATGTCGTGTCTTCCACACCATTCAGTACAACCTCCGCCTCCGCCTCCACCATTCCATCCGCCGGCCCCTACCCCCCCCCCCTCCCCCACCCTTTCCTCTCTCTTAGTCCTACTTCTACCACACTGAAAAACACACTGTCCCTCCGGAGGAGGAACTATGGAAATCTATTAGCTTCAAAGCCTACAGTCCTAGTTCTGTTCGTTTAAAAGAAAACTAGTTCTTTTCAGTCGTGTTTCTTTTGAGCTCTCGACCTGTTAGGATCAAAAGGTTGGTGGTTTTATTTCACACATTTTTCTGATGTTTTAAGAGCGTCAAAACAAATAACAGTAATCGTTTCCACGTCAAATTAATTTAAATGAAATGATTGTTTTCATATCATGATTACCGTTTTCTTACAGGTATAATTTTTTTTTCTTACAGGTATAATTACTGTTTTCACGAATTGATTGTTACTGGCAGTCATTATGACTGTTTCATTATTACTATTCTTGTCGTGAAAATCGCAATTTGAAGTGATTAAGGGACCGTAAGCTTTTGAAGCGATTAAGTGACCATAAGAACCGCAGACTTATGCTGGTTCTTGACGAAGCAAATTACTGTCGTCAGTAGGGGAGGTGACTTACTGTTGATCTCCGGCGTCATGACATTCGTTTTACCTTATCACCTGTTCCCGGATCACGTTTCACAGTATCATGTTGTGCCCGTACTAAGTTCACATAATGTATCTACCGGTGAATACATTCACCATGTTTTTCACAAGAACGCTGAACACGGTGACTAAATTCAAGCTCGACTCAGACTTATTGATTTCTCAGGTTTTGAAAACGTGTTTAGCTTCTTGGTAGAAAGATTATGCTTTTTATCACCATCATCTTACATAATGTTTCAACAGAGCCTGCATGAAGGCTGATCCTGAGGCATAAGTATGAAGAATGAAATTTTGATTCCAGAACACAACCATGCTGTTCTTAAGTAATCGGCTGCTGCCGGCGAAAGAATGAAACAGTTTCAGACTGAAAAAAACAACTACGTTGGAAGTGGAATGACTGCAAGGGGATGGTGAAGCAAGAGAGTAATACATGTAAACAAATAATGAAGGACTGAACCGCGAGAGAAGACGGGGGCTGGGGTGGGGGAGGGATTGATGGGATGTACAGGCGAGGTCAGAATATAGATGAATTCTTGACTGACAGCAATGGGGATCATCACGTTCGGTATTTTGAACAGAACCAGTTGCTTATGTTACCTTTTTCACACCATCTCTCCCTACCCCTCCCCCCCCCCCCCCCCCACCCAACCCCTTCCCCTTGAAGTTCCTTCATAGTAACTGAGGCTCATTTTTCTCTACGACATAGTTTTTTATTTCCGTTGTTTGTTTGTTTCTTTCTTTCTTCGTTAGTTTTTACTTCCGTTGTTTGTTTCTTTCTTTCTTTCTTTGTTTCTTTGTTGTCTTGCCTCAAGAAGACCAACAGGTCAAGGCTTGTTACTTCAAAGTTCGTGATGTTCGCTTGGCGACTCTGTACTCCCAGATTTGTTTTCATATTTTGACTTCCACTCTTAGTCATTACACTTTAAAAGAGAGCAGTTGTTAGAGTACTAGACCGCCGAATCAAAGAATTAGAAGGGACAGGATTAGTACCTCGTCTTTTGCTTGTGAAAGTTCCATTGCGCATGTTGAAGGCATCCACTTCTTCTTGTTGATCTGATTTGTCTCCTGGTCAGAGGAGGATGGCTGAGTGTTCACCACGCTATGCAGATGATAGTATCAAATTGTCAAGCTCGAAGCACTCACAAGATGCATGGCTTGGGGGCAAAGCCTGCGTGCAGGCTGTAGTTCGCCCTCGCTGAAAAGCAAACAAGAGGTTGGCATGTGTGGCCACCTGAAGGGGCAGCCCAGCCAACTGAACAGTGCTCTGGCCTGGAAGAGGTTACTGAGACAAAGTGAGAAAATTAGAGAGGTACTGCGCCTGTACGCTTTGCTTCTTTGATCAAACCAGTCGGTGGTTTGCTCCATGTTCCAGTAGTTTGGCAGTCTGGTAAGATGTTTTTGTTTCATAGGGAAAAGATTGTTTACGGATATATAGACTTAAGCACATACAGACAGACAGACAGATAGACAGACATACAGACCTACGGATGTATAAACGGACGGACATCATCCTCATCCTCATCCTCATCATCATCATCATCATCATCATCATAAACCATTATTGTTGTTGTTGTTGTTGTCGTCATTATTATTATCATTATTATTATTGTTATTATCATTATTATTGTTATGTCATTTTGATCATCATCATCATTATCATCATGATCATCATCAACAACAACAACATTATTATAATTATTATTGCCTTGTCGTCATTGTTGTTGTTATTGTTGCTGTTGTTGTTGTCGTCATCATCATCATACTTGTATGAGACGTACCTCTAAGCGCTTTACAATCCACTCTCACGTTTTATAAACGGTCTGCCTACGAGGGTAGAGCCGACTGAGGAGCTGTCTGAGAGCGTTAATCATTTGTTTCTCGTGCCATTTACTCAAACATCAGCCATTCAGACTTTTTCTCATTCCTTCAATTTTTACGGAGGATGCACGCTGTATCTATATAATTATGTCATCCATACCATCGGCAAAACTGGCTTTCTTTTCCGAAAGTTGGTGATGGGATTTCGCATATGCGCAAGATATGCATAATGCGTGCGTTCACCCACGGTATCTCGGTTTGTGATCTCATTCGAAAGCATTTTCGGAAGATGAAGTCATAAACAATGTTGACTTCGATGGAAAAAAAAATCACCACAGTGCCGAAACTGTCCGGCGAAGATTCGAACCGACAACCCCATGATCACCAGTATTTCGAGTTCAGCGCTCTACCAATTGAGTCATTCCGGCTTCCTGTCTGTTTCCGTCAATCTCTGAACGCCGAGACAATTTACAGGTACTTGAACGTGGAAATTTGTTCTTGTGCATGCATATACATACACAGGAAAGGTGTTCCAGTCATTGTAATTGGTTTCTGGAATTGCCCACACTTCTTCCACCTGATGCCCCTCACGGCTAAAACCCGCGTGTCTGTGCCTGTCTGTCAGATTTTCTCTGTCTCTCTCGGTCTGTCTGTCTCTGTCTGTGTTTCTATCTGTCAGTCTGTCTGGCTGTTTGTCTCTCCCTCTCTCTCGCTCTCTCGTTCGTTCGTTCGTTCGTTCTCTCTCTCTCTTTCTCTCTCTCTCTCTCTCTCTCTCTCTCGCTCTCTCTCTCTTTCTCTCTCCCCTCTCTCTCTGTCTCTGTCTCTGTCTCTGTGTCTGTCTCTCCTATGTCTCTCTCTCTGTCTCTGTCTCTGTCTCTGTCTCTCTCTCTCTCTCTCTCTCTCTCTCTCTCTCTCTAACAAGAAAGAAATCATGCATCAAGCCACGTGGGCTCAAATCACGGCGAAGGGACATTGCCATATTAACCAGAAAGGGGTCAATCCTTATTTTATTGCAAGGTATTGTTATGCGTTTGCGCATTCTACTTTACGTCATTTCCCGCCCAAGGTGGAAGCGGGAACAAGTCCCGGTGAAATCGATGGCACGACATCCGCTGACTTTCTAGTTTGTTGTCCCTTATCCAGTTACCCCGGTGTTAGGAAAGAGATACACAGACACACGGGGAAGAGGACGAAGGAGCGAGGAGAGAGAGAGAGAGAGAGAGAGAGAGAGAGAGAGAGAGAGAGAGAGAGAGAGAGAGAGGTTAGAAATCCAATCCTCTCTCTGTCTCTGTCTATCTCGGTCTCCCCCTTTTCTCTCTCTCTCTCTCTCTCTCTCTCTCTCTCTCTCTCTCTCTCTCTCTCTCTCACACACACACACACACACACACACACTCACACACACACACACACACACACACACACACACACGCACGCACACACGCACTCACGCACACGCACACGCACACACACACACACACACAGAGGCAGACAGAGGGAGAAAGAAGCTTACAACACAGATCAGGGCAATGTCAAGACGGGTGTGTCTTAAAACTGTTTTTGTTCCATGCTGGCAGAACTGACATGTTGCGCAACCTACATGGCAACAAGGGCCAGACGCATGATGCAGAGAAACTGAAACTGCATTCCCCATTGTCTTTGTGTTGCATCTTGGAGGTCTCAAGAGCTATTTTCTTTGGAAGAACGGATTCTATGGGAAGAAAGATATTTGCTGAGTGCGGGGAACAAATATGGCGAAAGTGGTCCATAAACATGTCGGAAAGCGGACGCAACAATTTTGCAATGGACTCTGAATTTGACAGGGAGCCAGTGTTGTTCCTTTAGAAAAGCGGTGTTATGATTTTATTTCCTCCAGTACGAGTCTTGAGGCTTGATGTCGATAATTACCATGTTTAGAAGACAAGACCATTGCTTCCCTTTATTCAGCTAGCTGTAGTTAATAAATAAAATGGTATATTCAAGGGAAGTCCGAACACCAATCTAAACTTTGCTTATATGTAGAACATTTGGGAGTGCTGAAGAAAACTTCTACGTCATAAAATCAATCACAAGACTCAATGAAAGATGTTTTAATCTATGACATTTTGGCTACAGTGTTGTTTACTTGTTGCTTTTTTCAACTGATTTTTTTTCCTTTCTGTAATAAGCAGATGCATGATAATTTCATGTTAGGTGTGTGTGTGGAGAGGGTGAGTGTGTGTACAAATCCACAACGTTCATCTGATCTAAGAGGTGTGAAATTCATTAGCGTACTGGTCACATAAAGAGCGAATCACTTTTGTGCTTGTTCGTAGCATCAGTCGGTTTTGTGTGTGTGTTGTTTTGTTTTTTGACGGTGTGAGAAAACGAAGCGATGTCGGGATTCCAAGACAGTCCAAGTCGCCTTTGGAGTTGGTACGGTTTTAACACACCGTGCTTTTTGTCCGCCTGAGAGCGCAAGTGCATGACTGACGATCTGAAGGTCCCTGACTCGACCCCAGGTTCACACATCTTTTCCCTCCCTTTTTTCTTCCCTATCGAAGCGGTTCTGAGGCGTAGGTGTGAGGGAGGAAGGGGGGCATGGGAGTGGGAAGGGACAGAGGGGATGAGGGAAAAGGGACTCGGTGGAAGGGGAGGAGGTGTGGGGAAGGGTAACGACCTAGGGGAGGGGTGGAGGAGAAATAGAGGGACGGGCGGGTGATGCGGAAAGGGAGGATTGAAGGACGGGTGGGCGCGGTGAGGGAGGGATGAAAGTGGTACAGGGTGGATTAAGAGGCAGGGGAGAGAAGAACTAAGGTAGATGGAGGAACTGAAGGGGGGGGGGACTGTCAATATATAATGTAAGCTTCTGCTTCTTATCACTCGTGTTCATCTTCTGACTTGTATGCATAGATAGAAAAATATGTACATATGCGTGTATATGTATATAATTATATTCAATTATAAACAAAGCTTGCCCTTATGTCTTAGATTGAAGAAATAGGGGGAGATAAGCATACATATCTGCAGTGGTAGATAATTCTGCCTAACTAACAGTATGTGTTTGAGTGGGTAAATGGGGAAAAATAAAATAAATGCTTCTCAAAATGAACCTTCCGTAAGTTTATAGTCTCCAAGAGGGAGACAGTCTCAATGGGGAGGAAACTCATTAACATATAACTCCTGGTCAGATACCGATATTTCGAAACCTGATTGTTTCTCCTCAGTGACCGCGGAAAGTGGTAATTTGACTCCTCTGCCTTTTCGGTTTTAAGAAGAATGCTATCCCAGAAAAAGCTGGTGTGCAATACCGTGGTATGTTTGTTGAGATTTCAAAAAACCAACCAAAGGTGCCACCGAAGAAGCAAAAGAAAATCATGAAAGAACAAAACAAGCTACATTTTTTGTGAAAAGTAGAAAATATAAAAAGATAACCTCTTAAGACACAAGTGCTGAGGGCCAGTTCTTGGAATGAATCCGCAAGGGACTAAATTACAACAAACTAATAAATTCCAAGGATAAGTACCGAGCACCATTCCAGCAACTTACAGAGCAGCTTGGTGTTGCAATGACTGCAAGAAATATTCAATTATAAACAAAGCTTGCCCTTATGTCTTAGATTGAAGAAATAGGGGGAGATAAGCATACATATCTGCAGTGGTAGATAATTCTGCCTAACTAACAGTATGTGCTTGAGTGGGTAAATGGGGAAAAATAAAATAAATGCTTCTCAAAATGAGCCTTCAGCAAGTTTATAGTCTCCAAGAGGGAGACAGTCTCCAATGGGGAGGAAACTCACTAACATATAACTCCTGGTCAGATACCGATATTTCGAAACCTGATTGTTTCTCCTCAGTGACCGCGGAAAGTGGTAATTTGACTCCTCTGCCTTTTCGGTTTTAAGAAGAATGCTATCCCAGAAAAAGCTGGTGTGCAATACCTTTGGTTGGTTTTTTGAAATCTCAACAAACATACTACGGTATTGCACACCAGCTTTTTCTGGGATAGCGTTCTTCTTAAAACCGAAAAGGCAGAGGAGTCAAATTACCACTTTCCGCGGTCACTGAGGAGAAACAATCAGGTTTCGAAATATCGGTATCTGACTAGGAGTTATATGTTAGTGAGTTTCCTCCCCATTGGAGACTGTCTCCCTCTTGGAGACTATAAACTTACGGAAGGTTCATTTTGAGAAGCATTTATTTTATTTTTCCCCATTTACCCACTCAACACATACTGTTAGTTAGGCAGAATTATCTACCACTGCAGATATGTATGCTTATCTCCCCCTATTTCTTCAATCTAAGACATAAGGGCAAGCTTTGTTTATAATTGAATATTTCTTGCAGTCATTGCAACACCAAGCTGCTCTGTAAGTTGCTGGAATGGTGCTCGGTATTTATCCTTGGAATTTATTAGTTTGTTGTATATAATTATATATATATATATATATGTGTGTGTGTGTGTGTGTGTGTGTGTGTGTGTGTGTGTGTGATCACACACACATGCCTAAATACATACGAAAACATACATCTACATACATACGTACATACGTACATACGTACATACACCCAGATACATACATACATACATACATACATACATACATACATACATGCTTATATACATACATACATTCATACGTATATACAGACAGAGGACAGACAGACAGACAGACACATTTCGCAGGGCTGGATAAAAGTATGATTGCAAATTATGTTTATCTATCCGTCCTCTCTCTCTCTCTCTCTCTCTGCTGTCTCTCTCTCTCTCTGTCTGTCTGTCTGTCGTCTGTCTCTCTCTCTCTCTCTCTCTCTCTCTCTCTCTCTCTCTCTCTCTCTCTCTGGGGCAAGTAGTGGATGTTAGCCTTCCTGTTCTATGTATTCATCTTTCATTTTTTCCCTTTCTTCTTTAAGCATTTTCTTCTTTCCATCTCATCAGGTTTCTTTTCGTTTACCTCTCTCTCTCTCTCTCTCTCTCTCTCTCTCTCTCTCTCTCCACACATTTTTCTTTGTTACCCTCTGTATTTTTTCTTTCGTTTCTGTTTATCGTATCCCTTACTTACTTCTTTCTCTTTTTCACCTGTATATTTTTTCCTGTTTTTGTTTTGTTTTGTTTTGTTTTTATTTACCTTTTGGGTGTGTTTTCTTCTGTTGTGTTCATTTCTTTTATTTCTTTCTTTGCTTTCCTGTTTGTTTTGCATCCGTTTCTGTTTTGCCATCTTCTACCCTTCCTATCTTTGTTTTCCATTCTTCTTCTCTTTATTTTTCCCTCTGTGTGTGTGTGTGTGTGTGTGTGTGTGTGTGTGTGTGTGTGTGTGTTGTGTGCGTGCGTGCGTGCGTGCGAGTGTGGTGTGTGTGTGTGTGTGTGTTGAGGAGATGAAGAGGGTGAGCGGCTGCTGTCCTCATGCCAAAACCACTGAGTATTAGTTCCCTGTCCAAAACTGGAGCCACTGATGCGAGGTTTCCCTATGCTGCTTCTGTCCATTCCTCTGCATGTCAGACGAACCTCTGGAACAGCAGCAGATAGCATCGTGCGGGGCCTCAGTTTTCTCTTTGCCTCTGAGAGTGCTAGCTTTTCTCTGTAACGGTAAGTGAGTGGAGAGTTCTTCTGTCACAGCTACTTTCCTTCATGTTGTCTATCGTAACAGTACAGAGCAGAGGTGGTAAACGACCAGTCAGTCAGGAACGGGGATCCCTTGAGACCGATGCTTGTTTTAACTTAAGATGGGTTACATGGTCTCCACAGGCTGCTAGTGAAAGACTTTATATTCATAGTATATTTCCCTGACTTTCCATTCTCATTCCCCCCCCACCCCCATACCTTCCCCCTTCTTTTTTCCCTTCAAATCTTTGCAAGGTCATTAACATAGTGATGGAGGAATTGTTAGCCTGCACTTGTTTTCTCCCACTACTAAATTGTTCAGCATTTTTTTTAAAGAAAAGGTATCAGTTCTGCCAAACGATACAGAAAAAAAAAAACAGATTACAGGACAAAACACAATGCATTTCGACCTCTTCAGTCTTCCAAGCAAAAACAGACAACATTTGGGACAATGAAAACGAAGAACGAGCAACCACTTATCTTCTCATATTCGGCGCAAAAAAAAAAATGTTCAGCATTGTTTTAACTTATCAGTACAAAAGATTTCTTATGAAAATAGAAGAGTGAAAATGCCGACGGCTGTTCCTACCAATCAGAAGACGTTACTGTCTTTTATGCTTGGGGGACAAAAAGAATGACTGATCATGATTCGAACAGATTTTCTTTTCCAGATAATATCCTCACAGACAGCATCTGTCTTCTTCGTATTGTCGCACAACGGGATTTGAGCTCATAATTATGTCTTTGGGGGATGTTGAGAATGTTACTTAATGGCGCATAGGGGATGTTGGGGATTTATTGAACATATTATGAGAGGATTATAATTTAGCACCCGTGTCTATGGCTGGTCTTTCTACGACCTGGTGTTAGGTGTTATGTCTTGGTGGGCACACTTCTCCCAAGTACTGGCTCACAGATTTAAGACGTAAGGAAAGAAATAACAATGGTTCAGAAAGTAAGATGGATAGTGAGCACAGAGAGCGAGGAAGGCATATCCAGTCTACGCTGAACAGAAACACCAAAATGCAAGTCGATCATGTATTTATTCATTCATTCATTCATTTATTATTTATTTATCTATCTATTCATTCATTTTTGCTATACTACAGAGAATCGCGTCGGCCAAGCCCAGTTTTATGGGACGCGCTTAGACACAGACCTAGCCTGGTAAACATAACCTGAAGACCACAAAAATATGGAGACACGTTCAACATGGTCAGACTCTGTGAACAGGACCCTGCTGAGGCCCGAGTGCACAACCGTTCAGATGCCAGACAAACACATGCTTGCCCCACTAAGGGACTAATCAAGTGGGACTAGCGACTAAAACTTACAGGACTTTTAACAAACACACATGCCTTCACAAATAAATAAAACTGTTGATGAGTTGTTACTCCATTAACATTGACGCGTAGATGAATTTAAAGAAAACAAAGAAATGAAGAAACTGATTGATTGCAAAGACGAAAAAACTCCGCACACACAGACATAGAGAAAGAAATCTATCCTCTTATTAATTATCAAAGGAATGAGACTGAAAGAGAGGGGAGAGGGAGAGAGAGAGAGAGAGAGAGAGAGAGAGAGAGAGAGACAGACAGACAGACAGACAGACAGACAGACAGACAGACAGACAGAGAGAGACGAGACAGACAGACAGAAAGAGACAGAGAGAGACAGAGAGGAGAAGAGAGAAGAGAGAGAGAGAGAGAGAGGAGAGAGGAGAGAGAGAGAGAGAGAGAGAGAACAAAAAAGGTAAAAGGAAATTGGGACAGATGTAGAAAAAGCCTTAAGATAAACATTACAGCAATGAATGTCAAACAGTGAAGAGAATATCCTAGCGGAGACAGACAGACAGACAAACACATACAGAGAGAGAGAGAGAGAGAGAGAGAGAGAGAGAGAGAGAGAGAGAGAGAGACAATTGGTAAAAGAAAATGGGGACAGATGTAGAAAAACCCAGAGGGTAAACATTACAGTGATAAATATAAAACGGCTGAGAGAATATCCTAGCCGAAAGAGAGGCAGAGAGAGAGAGAGAGAGAGAGAGAGAGAGACGACGAAGACAGACAGACAGACAGCAGAGACAGAGACAGAGACAGACAGAGAGAGAATCCGTATCCCCGAATCGTATAGGTCGTGACTGGATCTAAGTTGAATAACCTAACCAGGTGCGACCTATCCCAACTGGGACACGTTGATCGTGTTCACATGTGTTATGGAAGAACTGTTGGTTTGGACAATAGCCGGTTTACCCGGGGTGTGTGGAGGGTTGGAGCTGGTTCCACCCATTGAACCGGGCGACATGTTGTCTGTCCGATTGTGGGACAGTTGAGGGTGGTTGTAAACCTGCTACTTTTAGGATACTTTAAAGTCCAACGCTCGTTCATAGGCAACAGCAGTTACCGTTATAACAATTATATGCAGACCAGCGGTTCAGAATCGAGACGCAGTTAGTGTGTGTTGTTGTAATAGTAGTAGTAGTAGTAGTAGTAGTAGTAGTAGTAGTAGTAGTAGTAGCAGCAGCAGCAGCAGCAGTAGTAGTAGTATTAGTAGTAGCAGTAGTAGTAGTAGTAGCTGTAGTTTCATTTTACGTCTTTTTACAAAATTATGTGATATTAGACACGAGAGAGAGACAGAGACAGACAGACAGACAGACAGACGAGTGTGTGAGAGAGAGAGAGCGTGTGCTTACTTGTGTGCTTGCGTATGTGCGTGTATGTGTTTGCAGGTGCGGTTGTGTACGTATAATCAACGAAAGACTGCGAATATCATTTTATAATAAATACCTAATCGAACTATATATGAAACAAAAGGTAACTTTAAAAGCAAGATCAGAATCAGAAAAACCATCGGTTACAGACATGCCTGATAAATATGGTAGGTATGTCCTGAGGGTCAGACATTCAAGCAAACTATAATGTCTTGATTTGTTGTTTTTTTCGCCACATATACATTTTAGTTTTAGTCGATAAAACGTTGAAACGAAGGTTCCGTATATCACGAAATGGCAGGTTTTGGAACGCCTTTGACAGAATCAGTACTGGAAAGTTGACTATATTGTGTTTCAACATGAGAAGTGTGCGTGTGTGTGTGAGTGCGAGTGTGTGTGTGTGTGTGTGTGTGTGTGTGTTGTGGGGTGTGTGTGTGTGTGTGTGTGGTGTGCGTTGCGTGCGTGGTGTGTGTGTGTGTTGTGCGTGATCGTGTGCACATGTGTGAACATAGCTTCTATAAATATCATACTGTGATAGCATCGAAGTTAACGTGGACTTTAAACGGGAAGAAGTTAAACTATAAATTCTCTCTCTCTCTCTCTCTCTCTCTCTCTCTCTCTCTCTCTCTCTCTCTCTCTCTCTACGATTCTGTATTAGCATGTGTACGAGATAAATGTTGTTATTCTGATTACTTTGAATGCCCAAGGGGGGTGAAACAAGGATGTCTACTTAGCCCGCTCTTATTTTCCTTTTTCATAAACGAATTGGCTGTTGATTTGTCAAGCAAGAGAAAACATGGTATTCAGCTTTTTCCTGGTGCAGTTGAAATATTCTTATTATTGTTTGCGGATGATGTTATTTTGTTATCTGACTCTGTTATTGGGCTCCAGAATCAAATAAATAGTCTTAGAGAAGGGGCAGATCGATTAAAGTTAACAGTAAATCTTGACAAAACAAATGTAATGGTTTTCAGAAAAGGTGGCTACTTAAGTGACAGAGAAAGATGGTTTTATGGAAATGAAGAAGTAAAGGTAACTAACTCATACAAATACTTAGGGATGGCTTTTACCACAAAGTTGAGTGTTAGCAATGCTCTGTCTGATGTTTGTAGAAAGGCAAAAAAAAAGAAGTGATGGAAATTATGAAATCATTAAGAAGACTAAACACTATTGATATAAATTTATTTTGGAAGCTTTTCGATACGCAAATTCAGCCTATCCTAACATACGCAGCTGAAGTCTGGGGATTAGAACAGACATTAAACAGATTGAAAATGTCCACATGTTTGCCATAAAAAGATATCTGAACGTACCCCTACATACATCAAATAAACTGATATATGGAGACGGCAAAAGAAACAAACTGCAGCGTTACTGGAACACGACAAAAAAGCAGAAGAGCACACAAAACAAAGTGTGAAGTAACGCAGTTTTAATGCACGACACAAAACAGGACAGGAAATTTTCGGCAATATGCCTTCCTCAGCGACAAAAAAATACAGACATAAACATGCACAATACTCCCCTTGTGAAGCCACTTTGGCTTCACAAGGGGAGTATTGTGCATGTTTATGTCTGTATTTTTTTGTCGCTGAGGAAGGCATATTGCCGAAAATTTCTGTCCTGTTTTGTGTCGTGCATTAAAACTGCGTTACTTCACACTTTGTTTTGTGTGCTCTTCTGCTTTTTTGTCGTGATATATGGAGAAACTGGGAGGTATTCTCTACGCGTTACAACTACTGTACAATGCATCAAATACTGGTTAAAACTAGTCAGACTCCCCATGTCGAGAATATGTAGGCAAGCCTACGAAATGCTTCTGTTACAGCACGAATCTGGTCACTTTAATTGGGTGTCAGAAGTACAAAAGACTCTGACTGAAAATGGCTTTGGTATTGTTTGGCTGAACCAGGGAGTTTGTTCCGAATATGGTTTTATAACAGAATTCAAAGACAGACTCATTTCCTGTTTCAAACAAAATTGGCAAGCAGAAATAGATAATAACGATAAATATAGATATTTCTGTTCCTTCAAAAATATTTTTCAGGCAGAAAAGTACCTAACGTTAGTCACAAATAAATGGCACAGAATCAGTTTGGCCAGATTTAGGTTAAGGGTTAGTGGTCTGAAAAACTGTAAGCAATGGTTCTTAAGTTCTGAATATTCGAATGACACTATTTGCCCATCTTGTGGAAATGAATTAGAAAACGAAGAACATTTTTTGTTTCATTGTACTACTTATGATGACAAACGCAAAAGCTGCAGTGTGTTGAATACTCTTCATTCCATCAAAATAATGCTAGCGTTGCTTCAGTGTTATCTAATAATAATGAACGTGTTGTTAAAGAAGTGGCTAAATACATAGCTGAAGCCATGTATGTGAGAAAAAAGATAATTGAGCAAAATACCGGTTAACATAAGGATGATCCAATGTGCGGATGTTCTGGGGAGGGCGGGGGGCTGGGGAGGGTGTGTGGGCTGGCGGAATAGGGGGAGGGAGAGGGAAGGTTAGTGGTCAAGTGTGTGTGATTTGGCGGTATGGATGTTGGGGGCAATAGTAGAAAGGTAGCGGGGTGGGGCGGAGGGAAAGGTGAGGACGGTGTGTGTGTGTGTGTGTGTGTGTGTGTGTGTGTGTGTGTGTGTGTGTGTGTGTGTGTGTGTGTGTGAGTACGTGTACGCATGAAATTTCTGCTTTTTGTATCGGTGAATGCATTTGCCAACCCCTTTGTCTAAAAGGCTTAACTGCTAAACGGACAATAAAAAAAATGTCAGTGTTCTCTCTCTCTCTCTCTCTCTCTCTCTCTCTCTCTCTCTCTCTCTCTCTCTCTCTCTCTTGTATTGATCGATACTAAAATATATGCTGGGCTGCATGATCTGCAACACTCTGCGAACTTCTTGCGACTGGTCTCAAGAACAGTTGACGTTCACCTGTTGAACGGGACAATTGTCCCTCGGGTGAGTGCGTTACATGGCGCTCGCCTCGCGTTCTGGCTTTGTTTTGTTTTTTCTGTGTGCATGTTTCAAAGCTGATCTTTTACCACATTCTTTTACAGACATTTCTGTGTTGCTGTAGGTTCGTTTACAATTACTGAGTACGGGGACATGTTGCATGAAAGATCGGTTTATCTTCTCCGAAGGTTACATACATGTTCCGTAAGACGTTTATCTTCTTCTCCGAAAGATTACCATCCAGACCACTTAGGGTCGAGTGGAGAGGGGAAGAAACAGAAATATCGCTCTGTGCAAAACTTAAACCGCGAATTCGGGAGGTCTTGGCTTTCTGAGCGAATGTGTGTTCCCATCAGGCCCCCCTTTCCATTGGTCTGACTTCCTTCTGTATGTGGTCAGACGTTGTGAGTTGGAATCCTGCTGGCGTCCCACAGACAAAGTGGCATTTTAGCTGCCCGTCATGTCGTTTTGGTAATATCATCGGAGTGTTATGTAGGATGTTTCCCCGCACTCTCCTGATGTGGTTTTCATCGTGTTCTGTAGCTGCCACTTTTGGACGTTAAAGTTCCGAGTAACGTAACTTCACTCTAATAGGGAAAAAACTTTTGGGAGAGCTGGATATCAGAAGTTCTTCAGAGAATAACACACACACACACACACACACACACACACACACGCGCGCCGCGCGCACGCATGCTCGCACACACACACACACACACACACACACACAACACACCCCACACACACACACGCACGCACGCACGCACGCACGCACGCACGCACACACACACACACACACACACACATACACACACACACACACACACACACACACACACACACACACACACACACACACACACATACGCACGCACACACATCTTCTCAGACGAGTATTTCGGTCCTGACCTTATTCTGTAAAGGTGCCGTGCCGCATCCAGTTATGTCTCCTAGACGCTCTGCTGTCAGACTTGTTTTCGTTTGGTGGTGCCAGGCAGGAAACCCACTATTTCTGGATGGGTGGGTGTGCCAGCGCGTTACCTTTCCAGGTGGATGTCTGGTCTTATCCACACCGCTGTCGGACATCTTTTCTTAGCTGAAAATTGAAAGCCTTGTGAAATTTGCATTTGTCCCTTCTACACCAGATCCAGCTAGAACTCCTTTCAGCTGCCTCTGCTAGTGCCTTTATGGTCTGGTTCTATTCTCACTACAAATCTAGAGCTATCACATCAGTTCACAGGCTGACGAGCCTTTAAGCCCCCTTGCTCTAATCTCTCTCTCTCTCTCTCTCTCTCTCTCTCTCTCTCTCTCTCTCTCTCTTTTCTCTCTCTCTCTGTGACCTCCGTTTAACTTACCCTTACTTTACAATATCCTTATTAAGAATTGTCATCTGTGTACTGAATTTCGGTTAAGGATTTCCTATGTATACAGGATTTCACATACGCTGATTCACTGTACCGATGTAAATTATGATTGTTTGGTAATTCATTCAAATTCAGCTGCTAAAGCTACTGCTCTGAAATAATGCAAGAAGAAAATCAACACATAGTGCTGGTGTGTATGAGAAAGAAAATTCACTGTCTGACCATACTAGCTGCTATAGCACAATGGATAGCTTCGCGCGGATTCCCGGCTGGGAGGTTGTGGGAGCGATTCGTATCAGAGTCATCCATATTTGTATGATTTTTTTTTTTAGCCCATGACGGGATTCTAACCGGAGCTGAATTTGTTATGGGCTGTGTTTGGAAGACTTGAACCATGCTGACGAGTTTCATCCACCTAATGGATGCCTCTCGGAGAGTGGTGCTCAAACTGCCTGACCAGCACTGCAGGTATCTGTATATTGGGTCTGCTTGACGCCAGGATATATCACGGAAGTAACCGTTGAGTACAGCCCAGTCACGCAAAAAGCTAACTAGAACTCCACAGCATAATCTTCATTATTCTCATCCTCATCGATCAGCATTGAAACGAACATCAAATGCTGTGGGTCTTCATGCCTGTTTTCATTGTGTTCTCACTTTCGATTTCCTCTGCACGCCTGTGCTCTTGGTGAGTTCGTGTCCAGGTTGCTGGTGTAGGCGAGTTCAATGGGACCGTCGTTGGACAAACATGACGGCGCCCTCGAGACGGGCACGCTCACACAGCGGCAGGGGATAGTGCCACTGGAGTGGACTGGAATAGAGAGAGAGAGAGAGAGAGAGGGAGGGAGAGAGAGAGAGAGAGAGAGAGAGAGAGAGAGAGAGAGAGAGAGAGAAACCCCTATCAGACTGGATTAGCTGCCTTTCACTGGTGAATTTTGAGCAACGTCTTTGACTAGGGCGCGGGGCGTCATTTGAATCTGTGTGATGTAAGCTAGCAGTCAGATTGTGACGTTTGAAATTAGGAAAGGGAGGGGACTCGGTCGCGTTCTTCGGCTTGACGGGCTGTGAGTTCGACTTGGATTTGAGGCACTAGTTGCCATTTCTTGTTGTTTTTTTTTAAACTCAGATTCTTTAAATCCTTTTATCTCTTTTAGGCATACAGGAGGGTTAGTTAAATTTGATCTCCTCAGGGATGGTGGTTGAGAGTTGATTCAAATTTTCACCATCCTTTTCTTCAAAGAAGGATCACGTGACCTTCTTGAACAGTAATACATCTTCCTCCACTATTCATAAACCACTCGTAATAACATAAACAAAGTTTTTAAAAATCATGCATAGCCTATTTGTTAATAGATCGATAACAAGGATTGCTTTTGTTGCTGTTGTAGTTTTCAAGTTTCCAAGGTATATGGCCACATAAAGAAATAACGACAATAAATATTGGATTTAAAAAAATATATAATACATAGTGAAAGTATATTGTGACTGAGTTTTTCTCCCTTGGTTGTAAGAAAAATGCTGATATCAACACTAAATGTTGATAAGCAATTTGCATCAGTGTCAATGGTATTTTCACCACCGCGGAGGGAGTGGTGGGAGTGGGGGGCAGAGAGAAGATCACAATTACAATACAATAAATTTAAGTCATCTACTTCATGTGGCATCTGCGAAGGGATGGACTATGAGCATAATTACTTGACCTCATAAAAGGCATGTTTGTTTAGGCGTCACGTTTCACCCCGTCCCCCCATTCCCAGCACTGAGCTCAGTGTGAAAATGCTAGCCAGCCATAATGCACAGGCCAAAGTGAACGATCGTTTCTCTCCTGCCCATTTTTCCCGTACCGGTCCAATTAATTCTAACACCGTTGTCCAGCCCACTGTTTTTCTGCACGGCATATCTTTTTTTTCTTCAACATTTTCCCCCAAAGCAGAGTCCATCCATTGCCGACAGCTTTTAACTCGCCCTGTGAATTCGATTCATTCCATTGGATTCACAGCACATGAACAAATAATGAAGTGCATTCCGGAGAGCGCAAACTGAGCCACGATCGGAGAGTGCTGTTGACTTCAATCAAACCACACTTAAATCTTTCGGCTGTTTTCCCCTCTACCTCTCCAAAGCTGTCACAGATAACTTAAAACTATGGGAGTCTTCACTAAATTTTCACTGCACTACATTTGGCGATGGTTGCAGGTTTTGAGTGCAGTCGGTTATTGTGCAGTGACTTCATCCCCATTTCCATTCCTTTCTCCCGCAACCCCCAGCCCTCTGTCTCCTGACTGTTACTCTATCATCATCATCATCATCATCATCATCATCGTCGTCGTCATCATCATCTTCATCATCGTTGTTGTTGTTGTTAATTTTGTTGTTCTTGTCATAATTACCACCTCTTTTATTATTATTATTATTATTATTATTATTATTCAGTAGTAGTAGTATCATTATCATTATTATTATTGTTGTTTTTATTTATATTATTCATTGTCGTCGTCGTCGTCGTCGTCGTCGACGTCGTCATCATTATTATCATGATTTTTTTGTTGTTGTAATTATTAGTATCATTTGGACGCCTAAGCAACTTAATGCTCTAGGCCTATACACTAACGTATGTATATTACACATCAAATTACAAAACAAATAAACAAGAACAACCAGCAACACATGCAATGCACGCCACAATTGAAAGCCCTCACTGCACCCAAGCATACCTCCACGCTGCCCGGCTCTCTCACTGCCTCTCCCCACCCATTCCCGCCTGTCAAACAAAAACGATAAGAATGAATTACTTTTTTTCAAAGTACCGATTCATATACAATACCCATGTACAATATCGGAACATATTTTGTGCATCAGTCACAGAGGGGGAGGGTGAACGAAAAGTTTTCACAACTGATTTCAAAGAATGCAGGGAGGCAGAGTACCTAGGCTGATAGGAAAGATTCCAAGCTTATTTTTCTTACAGGATTTTGATCGTAATCCAAATCCACAGTTAATCATACACGTTCGTAGATATCAACGCATGTCGCATTCCTGATGTTTCTATTGAAATCCATGTATTATTTCCTCGGACATCTACGAAAATGTCATAGCTTTGAATGTCAAAAAAAAAGAAGAAGAAGAAAAAGAAAATGCCAGGTCCACTCTTTGATCTGGGTCTACGCCAAAATTTAACCGATTCGCCAATTGTGGTACATTTCATTTTTATTTTAGGTTTAATTAAATTCGGTTTTATGGGCTTTGTTTCCGCAATCTCAGACGAATAAACAGAGAGAAAGAGAGAGAGAGACAACGGCGAATACTGCAATTTCAATGGCCGAGGTTAAAAAGAAATAAACAAAGCGAAAGGAAAACAAACAAAAGTGGAACGAACAATGCCGTAGCGGGATTTCCAGTGCACGAAACGCCTCTTCTCTCGGAGCGACAGGATAAATATTTTCAGGAGAAGGGGGAATGCGGCACCGGGATGCTGGAGGAGGGTGGAGGAGGTAGAGGGAAGAGGTGAAAATAAAAAAGAAGAAAGAAACAACCCTTTGGAAACACACGCCCCATGATAGCTGCCAATACCTGAAAAGACACAAAGATGACTGAGTGAACCATCAGAGCTTTGTTTACAGAGTGACTGACGACTAGGTGGTCAGCCGCCAAAACTGTGCCTACAATTTGTATTTAAATATGAAAGGATCTTTTGCCTTCGTGGTTTCAGAGGAAACCCCTTTTTTCTTCTTCTTCGGTTTTTTTTTTTTTTTTTTTTTTTTTTTCTTTTTCTTTTTTTTTGGACACGGGAAGTTTCCTTGTTTGTTCTCATACATTTTGTGTTCATGTAGGCTGTGCGAAAGGTGCCGCCATCTGTATTAATAAAACGCAGATGCGTGCCTGTAGCTGGTTCGGAGGGGATCGTAATCTGTATTAAGACTTTTTGTTGCAGAGCTGACAGGTGCAAGCTGGAACCTCTCCTAAGGTAAGATTTTTACGGTTTGAAAACTGTCCATACCTCTAGTAGCAGCAAGTACGTACCTGATTCAGTTAAGGGATGGCTGAAGCGGCGGAAGGAGAAGGATGGAAGGATGGGCGCTGATTTCCGATTTAAAGCGCCGAATTCGTAGTGAATCCTGAAGGGTTTACTACACCTACAACCACTAGGGTGCATGGAACCTTTTTTTATCAATTGCTCTGATTTTCGTGCAAAAACTTGGCTTCCTTGTTCAGTATTTTCTATATTCTCCTTCCCGCCTCACTTAACATTCATTTCACATAAGCCTTACTAAGGTGACCGGTATTTCTTTCTGTTCATGCATGTATTGTGTGTGGCAAGTTTCAGGATCATAAGACTATGCCAGTCTTGGATTAGTATTAGTTAGTATTTGTACATTTCTACTGCTGTTGTTGCCGATGTATATTATGTCAGCTTCGCGTGTATTAGCAAGACTCTTTTTTTGTTTGTTTTTCTGCATATATATATATATATATATATATATATATATATATATATATATTGTGTCTTGCTTACAGGTTTAAAGTAAATTCCGTAATTTTAGGAAAAACATTCAGTGCTGCTGTGGAGAAAAAAAAAGTTTCCCACAAAGTTGTCATTATGTTATCTTTAAATCTTCTCAGGCAGATTTCTCAGAAGATTGAATGGAAAAAAATCAATGACAATTTCCTCTCATTTATCAAAATTTGTGTGAGTGTTTATTTTATAGTTTATTTGGACGTTGGCTTTAAATGTGTCTAATTGTTTTCATGCACTAATTTTGTTTTCACTTTGGCATCAGCTGCGACATTTTGCTTCAATATTTACCTCACAAACAACACTTGCTTTTTAAATTACATCATGTAAATAGATGTTAAACTGAAGTGCACATGCAGTCCTGCAGTACAAACGATCACAGGTGTAAAACTGCCTCTGCACTATTACTTAATCAAATCACTTCATCAAAAACAGATTTGTATGGATAAAAATCGTCGTCGTGCATTTTGTTCACTAGCTTGGCAGAACTACCTTTAAAAGTCGAAAATCAATCACTCCATAAACTGGCTGAAAATGACAGGCATTCTATCTATATATTTAGTGTCACAGCCATTATGCGAATGCTCTAGAAACATCGAATGATTGAGCAATGTGTCGGTGATGAATTAAATACCTGATGGAGTGCTCTGCAGAAGAGAGAGAAACAGCCTGCCGTCGATGGTCTAAAACTCATTTTATGAAGAGGCAGTATACATTTTCTGATGTCCCTTTGCCTTAATGTGGCGTCTTTGTCAACTTTTCTCCTCTAGCCTGAACAGGGATTGGGAGTAATTCATCTTGGATATTGACAATATTCAACTTGTGTTCGTTACAAGTTGCACGTGTGTATGTGCTTGCTGTGTCAGTGTCATCCGCATTTCCCGTATAGTATTCCCTTGAATGTTCAGACAACTACTTTGTGTCAATTTCAGCTTACTAAGATTTTAAAGCGCGGACTGTATAAATGATAATAATGATGATAATGCAATTTGGTAGACGAAAAGCTGTCAAATTAGGTTTTAGAGGCGTAAGAAAGGGACATCGTCCAAACATTATTCTTTATAGTCATGCTTAAAGAGGTTTTTTTTATGAAGTTAGTTTTATTCCGTATTTCTGTTTTTCTTGAGAAGAAAGTCCAAGGTCACGTTGCAGTAATACTTGGAAGTCCTCCTACACTGGGGAAAAAACACCTCTCAGGGCGCCGTCATTACTGGAGCTGCTTCAATGAACCTGTGACAGTCATCTGGCCAGTCAGACGTTGCCGTATATGAGTTTCGGTGTCTCAGAATCATGCGCAGAGAGAGGCGAGAACATGAGAAAGAGGAAGAGGAAGAGAAGAGAGAGAGAGAGAGAGAGAGAGAGAGAGAGAGAGAGAGAGAGAGAGAGATGGCGGTAATGACGTATACCAACCTACCATCACGCGTTCTGATTCTCATTGCTTACAGCTCTGATGTGGCCTTGGTCGTCGGCTGCGCTATAAACAACGACGTGACTCATTGTCTGTGATTGATGATGAAAGTGTGATTAACGTTCTATTATCCGGCGGCTCTTAGGAGCAAGAAGTTCGCACATAGGCGTCGCAAAAGAATCGAAGTGATTTATCTCCCTTGCTTCCGTAATTGACAGCAGCTACCTCACCGGGAGATGTGACATACTTCTCACAAAAAGTTAAGCAACAAGAACACTTGAACACTTGCCCTCTTCACAGCAAATTTCGGTTTGTATTGGATTTAAACGATAAACGTCGGCATGGGTGGATACAAGTTGCAGTAAGATTTACCAATTGTACTGTCGCTGAACTTTTTGTTTACGGTGGTCACAGTTTAATGGATTGGAATGGCAGCACGTGTGGGGGTGGTGCTGACCTTGTGGCTTTGCAGAACGGCACTGTGAACTTCCATCGATACCTGAATGAAATCTCAAATCTTATGCCATCCCCTGGCAAGGCAACACGACGCGGGGTCCATGTTTACGGACGATAATGCCCTGATTCACAGGGCAATGCTCTTGACGCCAACAATGTAGCCCATGTGGACTATCAGCCCGATTCCAGGCTCTTAATCAATGAAACAGGCATGGAGCATGCTTGGATGTGTTGTTTATGACAAGGCCGTGCGTCACCAGACCTTGGTTGAGAATGTCCTCAAGAGTCAGTGGAGAGTCATCCTGAAACATCAGCTGAACAGTCTGACTACTTCCATGCGAGGCTATCCAGATCTGTTTTCAGCATAACGGAGGCCGCATAAGATAGTAAACAATGAGCATGTGTTGAAATTGCATTCATTTTCATATAAACACGTTTGTTAATGACCTTTTTGTGATGATCATTACCTTTTAAGTATCTAAGAAAAAAAATTGTGGCACTTTATTCCTTTTTTTTTTTTGACGAGTATGGAGCAGGAGTGTACCCATCATGTCGGTTCGGCAGCTGAGGACAGTACTTCTCTGGGTCCCGCCGGCATCTTCGGGTGTATTTTACCTC
>CM065716.1:42481451-42488951 GCA_033310375.1 Conus canariensis | reverse complement strand
TCTCTTTGTTGAGTGCTTTTCATTTCCTACAAAACCCTTCTTTGTGAGTGGGCTCCTTGAGTGCTTTTTCATTTCCTACAAAACCCTTCTCTTGTGAGTGCTTTGAGTGCTTTTCATTTCCTACAAAATGGATGTCAGCAGGACCAGCGAACGAGAGGTGTTTTGACGCGCGAGCGCGCGAGCACGCACGTGCCCACACACACACACACACACACACACACACACACACACACGCAAACACACACACACTCGTACGCACGCACACACACGCACTCACGCTCACGCATGCACATACACACACACACACACACACACACGCACGCACGCACGCACGCAGCACGCACGCACGCACGCACCCACACACAACACACCTATAAATGTCTGATTTGCAATCGAAATGTGTCGTCGTTGTAGCGATGTTGGTTGCTTCTCTTCGACTTTTATGAGCACATTAATCTTTTTCAATCTTTTACTCATTTGTTGCGGTTTATTTCGTTGTTTTGTTTTGCACTCCTCATTCCTTTGTAGGTCGTATGACTAATAAATCGGAAGTTAAAACTCTGCTCATACATATGCGTGTGCGCTCACGCGCTCACACGCATTCTTTAAACTTATTTCGGATCAGCTACTTGTGAGCGTTCGCCAAAAGAGGTCATGTTTGTGCCACTGCTGGAATAGATGAGGATGGTTAACCCTTTCCGTCAAAATACATTTTTTTATGCACATCGCTGGTCTGAAAAGACCGAGAACGATCCAGATCAACATTGGGATACCAGCATCCGAATGTGCTAAACTCTTAAAAGATAATTTTTTTTTATGATAGTTTTTGTGTCCTCCACACTTGAAGGCGATGTAGCTTTAAAACGAAGATAATCGTTTTTAATGCAAAGATATTTCTGAGACAGATTTATGCAAGATTTTGTTATGTGTGGAACTCGTTTAATTGCCGCTATAAAATAAGGCGATTCCCTTAATTTGTACCTAATGAATACACTCTCTGACCGAAAGATTTTTTTTTACTTGATAGGAAGATAATTAAACGGTTGATAGGGACGTATATGACATTGCACCTGCATATTAATTTTAGTCGTTTCCGTACGTGTTAACGTCTGTCTTTCTACGAAAATAATTACTCTGATACAAGAGGAAGGAGGAGAGGTGCTAGGGGTAGATAACCATTATCACTTCAAGATGACGTCGGCGCAGACACACCCGATGATTAATTTTAATTGTGCCACGGTATTTTTACGCGAGGCAATCTGTGTTGTCATGCCCGAGAGTTTAAGCCAGGGTCATAAATTCATGTGACCCTCCTTCTCTCTGTGACCGCGGCAATCACGTTACAGCAGTGCCATGGGAAGGAAATCCCAGATGGCCTTTGTGGTCTTCTCCGCTATAAAGACGCCACCACGCTTTGACTTGATTCCAAGGATGGGGGTACGATGGAGATCGATGCATGCGTGTCGGTGTGCCTGTGCGTTTGAGTGAGTGTGTGTGTGTGTGTGTGTGTGTGGTGTGTGTGTGTGTGTGTGTGGTGCGTGCGTGCGTGCGTGCGTGCGAGCGTGCATGCGTGCGCGTGCGTGGTGTGTGTGTGTTGGAGGGAGGGAGGGGTCGTAGTGAAGATTTGATGGGAGCAGGATTGAGAGGAAGGAGGGTAAGAACGGAGAGGGGGAACATAATTCGTGCTCGTCAGTAGGGTGTGTCTTGACTGCAGATTTGCGAATGTCTGTGCACTTAGTTATTGAAGTTTTGGAGACCATTTGTTGAACATCGTTGTCTGAAATGTAGGAGAGCGTTGCACCAACTTATGAAGTAATTAATCAATTAAACAAGCAATAAAAGGGCAACAGCAGCATAGCCTCAGATTAAGGAAAAATAATATACAGACTGAGAGAAGATCAACAAATAACCCAGAAGCTTCTTTCCGTCAAGTGAATGCGTCTATGTATTTTACTCGTTGAACTTTCCATCAAAAGATTTCGTTCTGTTACTTGTGGCTCCAGAGCCACTGCCTTTAAAAAATTTAAAAAAAAACAGAAAAAACAAGCAAGCCCTGCTACCATAACTTCCGCTAAAAAAAGGCTGTTTCATTATTCGTGTCTGTAAATTTGTCAACAAGTTTATGAAAAACTATTGAACGGAAACGTTGAATGTACCCCATGAAGAGAATTATCAAATTTCTGTGTCGCTCTACGTGGCAGACCCGGACTGGGGTATGCAGTGTGTAATAAACCAAACCCTTGCGACCCATCACCAGTTGTGGTGAAGTGTGGAAAATGGACAAGCGTTCCAAGGTTAGAAGGCGAGGGATGGCAGCTGATACTGGGTTCAAAGCAGAGCTAAACGTGTCGTGCATCTATTTATTTGTCTTGTATTAATTTGTTCAGAACGTGTGTTTTGTGTGTGTGTGTGTGTGTGTGTGTGTGTGTGTGTGTGTGTGTGTGTGGTGTGTGTGTGTGTGTGTGAATGAGAGACAGAGAGAGTGTGTGAGTGTGTCTGTCTGTCTGTCTGTCTGTCTGTGCTTTGCTTTTGTTTTGTTTTCTTGCTGGTTGATATTTGTTTATATATACTTTGATTTGTTTGTTCAGCTTTCGTTTCCTGTCATGTTTCGTTTGAATTTTATTTTAAAAAAACCAAAAAAAAACAACAGTAAGGAATTATTAAGAAAACACACTTTCTTTATTCGAAATAAGAAAGAAGAAAAGAATATAGATCGCTATTACATACGAAAGAGCTAAGTAAGATTTGTTTTCGTCATGTAAAACTTTTGAAGTAAACTTTACTTGCAACGAATGCAGTTCTCTTCTGCCAATTCTTTCCGATGTTTCTCTGTCTTTGACATTTGCTGTTTTTGATGTGAAATGGCTATTGCTGCTTTAATTGTTGTTGTTGTTTGTGAAACTGGCAGCAGAAACTATCAGACATTCAACTGACATATAAAGTGTCTTGAAATCTGTTATTATTGTCTCCGTTGCGTGCACATTCATTTTTGTGTGACGTTTATTTGTTTGTATCTCATCCAAAAGGGAACCTTTCTCCAACAAAAACTATAAAGCAACAAAGTAAGGTCACATGTAACTAAAAAACGAAACAAAACAAAAAAAATCCAATTCATTGAAATGAGATCTTTTAGGTTAACAAGACGCAGAGAGAGAGAGAGAGGGGGGGGGAGAGAGAGAGAGAGAGGGAGAGAGAGAGAGAGAGAATTTTCACTTTTCAAACAATCAAAATTGTACTGCGATGATAGCACTAGGAAAAACTGTGATATGAGAGAGAGACAGAGAGAGAGAGAGAGAGAGAGAGAGAGAGACAGACAGAGACAGAGACAGAGACAGAGAGAGAGACAGAGACAGAGAGAGACAGAGAGATTTGACACTTTGACGGTTTATTGTCATTAGCTAAAAAGCCCTTGTGACAGGGGGTACAGAAATGAAATGCTTACAACGACAAAGTAATTGAAGACAGCATACAGTAACACCAATATCAACACACACACACACACACACACACACACACACACACACACACACACACACACACACACACACACACACACACACACTCACACACACACACACACACACACACACACACACACACACACACACACACACACACACTCACACACACACACACACACACACACACACACACACACACACACACACACACACACACACACACGCACATACACACGCGCGCTAGCCCAAAAAGACACTCACTTACATACATACACACTCATATAGGCGCGCGTAGAACGTACAATAAATCTACATCAACCATCCAAATATAACATTATGCAATCTATTTGTATTGCCTATGAAGTTAAATACTCCTTAAAGTACCTCAACTGATAAACACATAAGAGACATTAGACCATTCCATGCACTCACTCATTAAGCACTTTCCTCTTCTGCATTGACTCTGCTTCTGGAATATATTTCATAAGCGTTACAATGTTAGAGACACTGTCAGACGTTAAGATATCCATTATATCCTTCCTCTCCGCTTCTTTGCACTTCCGAAGATGAAACGACTCTCATCCTCCGGAGCATCACAACACATCGGACATGGGGGAGTAATGGAGACATTTTGAACTGAACCACATTTTGTCCGCGTTTAGACCAAAGGTTCTCGATCTGAATCTGGGAAGGCAAACTCTGTGCCATCGATTTGTAACAACTGAAATATATCTTTCAGTTTGAAAAACTGACTTAAAAGAAAAGAACCAGTTATATCTATCATTACTTTCCATTTTTCCAGGTCAGTTTTGCATGTAAGAGAGAGAGAGAGAGAGAGAGAGAGAGAGAGAGAGAGAGAGAGAGAGAGAGAGAGAGAGAGAGAGAGAGAGAGAGAGAGAGAGAGAAGATGGATAAAAAGGAGGACAGACACAAACGGAGACAGACAGACAGATAGACAATTTTTACTTTTTAAACAACCAAAATTGTTCTGCGATGAGCATATTGGGAAAATCTGTCATGCATTCCATTTTACATCGGTTGAAAGAGAGAAAGAGAGAGAGAGAGAGAGAGAGAGAGAGAGAGAGAGAGAGAGAGACAGACAGACAGACAGACAGACAGACAGACAGACAGACAGACAGACAGAGACAGAGACAAAGAGAGAGAGAGAGAGAGGGAGAGAGAGAGAGAGAGAGAGAGAGAGAGAGAGAGAGAGAGAGAGAGAGAGAGAGAGAGAAGCAGCGTGAGGGAAGAAAGGGGAAAACGACGGGGGAAAGACAAAAAGTGGGGGGTGGGGGGTATGGAGATGGAGAGAGAGTCTGAAGGATGAGCAGAAGAGAAAGGGAAGGGGAAGAGGGGATGGAGGGAAGAGGCACAGAGAGAGAGAGAGAGCGAGGGGAGAGAGAGAGAGAGAGAGAGAGAGAGAGAGAGAGAGAGATTTCGTGCCACAGCAGTAACTTTACTTTTAGAAACCCCATACCCCCCCCCCCCCTCCCCGCAGTCCTTTGTGGGATTCATTCTCTGCATACCACTCTCACACACTAACCACTCTACCACAGCACGTTGTAGTTACTGTGGGAGTTCTGGCGCTCATGCAACATCGCTTTTACAGTCATGGCGGTCGTCAGCCATGGCATGGCGTCAATCGCTTCGATCGTTCTCTTGTGAAAACACGGAAAAGTTTGGGGAATCGCTCAGACCTGAACTTTAGTACTATGTCGATACGACAAAACTTATAACTGAATTGTCCATGTCTGAATATTCAGCAGTTTTTACGTGTACAGACCAGGGGGAACACACACGCGCGCGCACACACACACACACACACACACACACACACACACACACACACACACACACACACACACCACGCACGCACGCACGCACGCACACACACACACACACACACACACACACACACACACACACACACACACACGCACGCACGCACGCACGCACCACGCACACGGACAAGCACACGCACACACACACTCACACACACACACACACACACACACACACACACACACACACATTCACACACACACACACACACACACACACACACACACACACACACACAGCGAGAGAGAGAGAGAGAGAGAGAGAGAGAGAGAGAGAGAGAGAGAGAGAGAGAGAGAATGAATTACATCTATTCGTTAAATTCATTGCCCATCATGAAGAGGGTACAAAAAGCAAAATGTACAACACAGTATCATTTGCAACATTTAGAGATCGCTAGACTCCGTCCATCATGATACCGTTACAGAACACAACTGAAGTGCTTTTCACATGTAAATCGATAAATTTCTCATAATTCTATCTTTTCTAGAGGCTAGAAGCATACTTAAACAAAACTGATTAGGATGATTCTTTTTTTTTTTCTTTTCTTTTTCATTTTATTTTTTTGTTGTTGAGAGAGAGAGAGAGGGACAGAGAGGAGGGAGGGAGAGAGAGTGTGTGTTCTTTTTGCCATTATATGAGACATAAAGTAAATTTGCACTACAAAAGCATCCTGAGCTGTAATGGACTTACACTCTACCAGTACGTTGTAGAGAAGTTCTGGTCTATTCAGTTTCTTCGTTTTGGGTACCAAAGATTATTCTCCGAACAATTTTCCCGTACGGGAAATAGTCTGCGATTGTGTTGCCAAGATTAATCATTGTCTACGATTGTGTTGTCAAGATTAATCATTGTCTACGATTGTGTTGTCAAGATTAATCATTGTCTACGATGGTGTTGTCAAGATTAATCATTGTCTACGATTGTGTTTCAAAACTAATCAATCAGGTCCGCACGTGTCTGTTTTCCTCGGGCCTGGCAAAACACCAGAATACGATTTAAGGCACTGGGTACACACACCTCATTGTACCAGTCTCATCCCGTAGCAAGAGAGCAAGACCGCCATCTCGGCAGTATCGATCATGTTGAAATAATCAAATAGAGATCTGACGTCAGGGTCAAATGCCAGACGAGCTGATGTCATTTACATCGATCACTTGAAGATCTTTATCTTTGTATTTGGGACGAATTCATGTACTTTTCTTATTTTATCGGCAAAGAAGTTGCGGCGAGGCACGTGCTAGGGGGAAGTAGAGGGGCTCGGGGATAGATCAAGGTGGAAAAGGAGATGGGAAGGCCGAGGTTGGGGGGGGGGGGGGGGGGTGAGTGGAATTTCACTTTCTGTCGTTCTCAAGAAGGCAACGTTCGTCACAAGCAGTGTTTCTTTTTCCTTTAAAAATGCTTACATCTCATCTTCCAAAACATAGCAGATCACACAGGAAGAAGTAAAGAGAGACTAACGGGACGAATTTATAGATGGACACGTTACAATAAAAAAAATGATTCCGAACTTCGCCCTCTGACTCTGATCATAACTCTCTCAGTACCTTACACCTCCGCCCCCCCCCCCCCCCCCCATACACCTACCATTCTCAGCGCTCTTCTCCTCTGCTCACCCTTGGCCCTCTTTCCCAATCCTATCATGCATGAAAAGCTGCCTTTTGGTGTTGAAACCACGGATCTAAGAACCTCGGGCCACTTTAAGTCTTTACAAAGTTTGCGACGGCAGATATCAAAGTCATCCCTGGACTTATTTTCTTCTTGTTTTGTTTTCAGTTCTTGCTTTTGTAGAATATGCATGGTAACTATGATATATATATATATATATAATATATATATATATATATATATACAATAAACTAATAAATTCCAAGGATAAGTACCGAGCACCATTCCAGCAACTTACAGAGCAGCTTGGTGTTGCAATAACTGCAAGAAATATTCAATTATAATGGGAAGTTTAAATCTCCCCCTATTTCTTCAATCTAAGACATAAGAGCAAGCTTTGTATATAATTGAATATATATATATATATATATATATATATATATATATATATATATATATATATATATATATATATATATATAAAAGCAAACGTATCTACACAAGAATGTTACGCGCACACGTGGTGAACACGTTTCAAATATCCACCTTAGATTTTAGTACTGGAGTTTTAAACCTCTCATTAACATCTTTT
>CM065716.1:42479923-42481351 GCA_033310375.1 Conus canariensis | reverse complement strand
CTCTGTTATTTGTGAAGTTCATTTCTAACTACATTTGGACATGACATGCTGTGAACGGTCAAGCACAGTTGTGCCAAACCTACGCTACATTCTCTCCCCTTTCCACTTCCTCTGGCTACACCTGCCAGGGAGTGTGCTTTGCTGCTAGCTTAAGGTCAGTTGTTCACATAGGCCCGTCACACACAGTCCACCCAGAAACGCCAGGAAAGTAACCCCACACACATGTGTAAAATCTCCATGTAAACTGCAAACTGAGCCAATTGGCAGTTTTTTGCGTTCCCACTTCAGTGTAATTGCTCCACTTGCTTACCAGATGTGGTTACCATATACACATGCAATTCCACCATAATGCTGGCTATGGGTACTTTTTTTAAATGTCAGAGTCGGTAATGACAGGAAGTTTAACAGACAAAACCGAGCAGTTTGTATTTGCATGTACACACCACACATCCACATAATGCACACACGCATGTATGTGTGAATGCGTTTATTTTTTTTCAGAACATACAAAAATAATGGAGAGAAAAAAAAAACACCACACACCACACACACACACACACACACACACACACACACACACACACACACACACATGCACGCAGAGAGAGAGAGAGAGAGAGAGAGAGAGAGAGAGAGAGAGAGAGAGAGAGAGAGAGAAGAGAGACAGACAGACAGACAGACAGACAGACAGATGGTGTGTCAACACCCGGACATCCCACACCAGCACGCTAATTACGAAGCAAGGTTGCTGTCAGCCTGCATCCTCCACGCTTTAAGAGGGGGGATGATGCACATGTTTACATCATGTAGGCCCCCGATTATGATGCAAAGTAGAAAACCGAACTGAAAAAAAAATGGCTGGGTGACCAGTGTATGCTTTGAGAATTTACCTTGTTTGTCCGCGTTCTCGTTTGTTTTCATCATCACTTCCCTCCAAACAAACAACCCATTTTGTGCAAACACGGGAAATGTTGTGCGCATGCGCAGATGGAGGAAATCCATATAAGCATTTCCGTGGTTCCATCTGTCATCTGTGTTGTGGATTCGTTCAGTCATATTAGGTGTGACAGAAACTAGACTGTTCAGAGTGGTTTCTCAGGATGCATGGCTCTGAAAGCCTGGTTGATATTCCAGTTTTGTTAAGTTTTCACGTAAATTCACCTTTATATCTGACTGCCTGGAAGGCTCCTTTACCTCATCCAAATATTTCCGTAAAAAAAAAAGAAGAAAAAAAAGGGTGGGGGGAGGGGAGGGGGAACTCAGAGAGAAGACTGTAAGAAACATAAAACCTTCCTCCTCTTCCTTTCCTTCCTTTTTCTCTTTCCTTCTTATTTCTTATTCGTTCCTTATCCTACTTCTTCCACCCTCGATTTTTTTTTTTTTTTTACCTCATCTGCCTCTTATGTCTTTTTTTCTCTGTCTCTCGAT
>CM065716.1:42459923-42474923 GCA_033310375.1 Conus canariensis | reverse complement strand
TGTTCCTTTGTTTTTTTTTTTTTTTTTTTTTTTTTTTTTTTTTTTGGGGGGGGGGATTCCCGTAGGCTGTCTGTCTGTCTGTCTCGCCCTCTCTCGGGTGTGTTGTGGTTTGTTCTGTGTGTGTGTGTGTGTGTGTGTGTGTGTGTGTGTGTGTGTGTGTGTGTGTGTGTGTTTCTCTGCCTCATAATTATATATACCCATGTTTGTGCAAAATCCTGACATGGTATGTACCCCTATTCCCTGCAGTGGACTGGGCTATAAGACATAAAACTGGAAGTGTGTGCAAGCGTGCGTGCTTACCGCTCTATATGTACGTAAAACATTGCATATTTTTCATGTCATACCATATGTATATCTGTATCCACCAAAGACAGACAGACAAACAGGCAGAAAATTAAATGTGTGTCTGTGTGTCTGTGTGTCTGTGTGTCTGTGTGTGTCTGTGGGTGCCTGTGGGTGTGTGTATGTCTGTGTCTAAGTGTGTACCTGCGTGTGTGTCTGTGTATGTCTCTGTGCGTGTCTGTGTGTGTGTGAGTCTCTCTCTCTCTCCTCTCTCTCTCTCTCTCTCTCTCTCTCTCTGTACAAAAACAGGCCACTGACTGTATTTCTTCCTTGATATTGTGAGCTTTTTTTTCTCTCTCTTTTTCTGCGTACGCAGGCTGATACTATTGCAGACATTCCCTGTATAGACAGGCAAGGATGAATCCCATCTACCCAGCAAAGAGAGTGAAGTCTTGTGTGTATGACTGTTTGTTATCCGCCATTAAGGGAGCCATACACCAACTCTGGGAAATGAGCTCTTTTGATCACATGTAACTGTATATATCTGAACCCCGACTTTAATTCATATATCTCATCCGAAAGGCTAGTACTCAGATCAATATAGTTCTCACTACCGTCGAGAATACCATACCAGTCAATTGCATGCAAGGCTTGAACCATGAACTCGGAATTTTCATGGCAGTTGTGTAATTCACTAAGACACATTGCTTCAAACCAACGTAGCAGTGCCCAAGCATAAAAACAAGAAGCAAACAAACAGAGAAGGGCGACAATGTGGAGCCAAAGCCCATCTGACTTTATGAAAGCTGGGAGATAACTCTATCTCATCCCATGAACTGAAAGGTCATCAGCGCCATTACGCCTCGTTACGGGCACAGACGACCGAACTGGAGGTCGGAGTTACCTCCCCTAATCCCTCTGTCTGCAGCTCCTGTTGCATGCCAGTGTGGTGACAGGAGGTGGAAGGATTAAACAGAGAAGTGGAAAAAGACTGACTTGTTTAAAGTGTAAAACGCATGCATACGCACACACTAACGCACACGCGTGCACGCAAACACGCACGCGCGCACACACACTCACACACATGCAAGCACGCACGCAAGCACGCGCGCGCACACACGCACACACGCACGCACACACACACACACACACACACACACACACACACACACACACACACACACACACACACACACACTCACCACATACAATATGATTGCAGACAATACTTTTCTGCATCCATGTGACTTACATTCGTATAGACTTGCAGATCAATTTCAAGATTGACTGGTTCCAGCACATGCCCATTTCCGTAGTTCCTCTCTCTCTCTCTCTCTCTCTCTCTCTCTCTCTCTCTCTCCTCTCTCTCTCTCTCTCTCTCTCTCTCTCTGTGCTTTCATATTTTACTAATAATTGATGATGGATCAGTTTAATCGGAAGGCTGAAATAAACCTCAGTTGAAACGGATTCACAATATGAAAGAAAGACCGGTGTAACGATCCATTTTAACTCCCCTCCACTTTCCACTCCCCGGGAGGTAGAATTAGCACGTGCAAATTTTAACTCCCCGGGAGTTAAAACAAACCACACCAGAATGACCCCCCCCCTCCCCCTGTTTTAGATTAACTCCCCCACCCCAAAACATTCAGTTTTATGTGTTAGTCACGATATGAGAAATAAACGTTTAATATACACCCCCTCCCTCCCTCCATCCCCCCCCTCTCTCTGTCTGTCTGCCTGTCTGTCTGTCTCCCTGTCTCTCTCTCTCTCTCCCCCCAACTTTCTTTCAGTCTCTCTCACTCTCCTTACTTGTCTGTCTGCCTTTCTGCTTGTCTGATCTGTCTGTCTCTCTCTGATCTCTCTCCCTCTCTCTTTGCTTGTCTCTCTGTCTGCCTGTCTATTTGTTTATCTATCTCAGTGTCTCTGTCTCTAGTGTCTTCCCCCATTCCCCCTCTGTCTGTCTGTCTGTCTGTCTGTTTTTCTTTCTTTCTTTTACCCGCCCCTCCCTCCCTCCCTCCCCTCTCCTCTCTCTCTCTCTCTCTCTCTCTCTCTCTCTCTCTCTCTTCTCTCTTCTCTTTCTCTTTCTCTCAAGTGCGAGCGAAATTGTATGTGCGAGCTGTGCGAGTCTGGGAGAGTGCTACATACGGGTGTGATTTTGTATGTATCTTTCGGTATACTCAATTTACGATTATACAGTTGGTGTGAGCAAGTTTGGTAGATGAT
Source organism: Conus canariensis (assembly GCA_033310375.1). Taxonomy (NCBI): domain Eukaryota; kingdom Metazoa; phylum Mollusca; class Gastropoda; order Neogastropoda; family Conidae; genus Conus; species Conus canariensis. The sequence continues at coordinate 42,472,418 of CM065716.1, read as the reverse complement.
CTGATCAGTAGAAATGTTACAGCGTCAGTGTGTGTGATTTCATTTTTGTTTCTTGACCTCATTGCAGATAGGTCGGTGGCCTTTGCAATTAAAATTTTCCGAGTTTCCGAGTTTCTCTCTCTCTCTCTCTCTCTCTCTCTCTCTCTCTCTCTCTCTCTCTCTCTCTCTCTCTCTCTCTCTCTCTCTCCTCCTCTCTCTCTCTCTCTCTCTCTGCATGCATAGAAAGAGATGTAGACACGTGCATAGACAGATTTAATAAGCTATTAAAAGAGGCAGGGAAAGACATGTATAGAACAATAGGTATAGGAGGAAAATATAAGACTACAAACAGCTGGTATGATAAAAAATGCCAAATTAAAAAGAAAGAAGCAAAACAAGCACTCAATAGACTGACATGGACGAAAAAGGATAAAAACCCAACTATTTATGAAGAAAGGAGAAAGGCTTACAGGAACAAAAGAGCAGTATACAAAGAAGCAATTAGAGAAAAGAAAAAACAGTATAAAAAGCAAACATACGACACACTAGTACAAAATCGCAAGGACAGCCAAATGTTCTGGAGCACCATAAAAAGTGTTAGAAGGAAGAAGAACACATTACCATTTATTAACACTGCACAGTGGAAAGTGCATTTCGAAAACATTTTGAATCCACATGACACAGAAATACTAAACGATAGAGAAGAAGGACCACAAGAACAAGAAGAAGTGTTAAACGAAATTCATGTACAAGAATTAGACGAAGAGATAACCGAAAACGAAGTAAGATCAGCTACAGAAAAATTAAAAAAGGCAAATCACCAGGCATTGATGAAATCCCTCCTGAATTTCTCAAAACTATAGGACAAAATATAGTGCCATTCTTAACGAAATTATTCAATAAGTTATATCAAGATAGTTACTTCCCCATAGAATGGTCAAGGGCGGTGATTATACCACTACACAAGAAGGGAGATAGACAGAATCCAGGAAACTATAGAGGAATATCCTTATTATGTATCATAAGCAAGATTTACACAGCAATATTAAACAGAAGACTATATGATTGGGCAGAAGCAGAAAATAAAATTAGCAAAGAACAGGCAGGCTTCAGGACAGATTTCTCAACAGTAGACCATATTTTTACACTAACTTCCATGATAAGTAACTGCTATACGGCAGAAGAAGAAGTAAATTGTATGTAGCCTCATTGATTATCAGAAAGCGTTTGATACAGTAAATAGAGAAAAACTTTGGGAAATCCTACAGAAACACAAAATATCTACGAAGATGATTAACATGCTAAAAGCTATCTATAAAACAGTACAAGCATGTGTAAGACATGGAACTGAGCTAACAGAATTCTTTGAATGTCACACAGGAGTGAAACAAGGGTGCTTACTGTCCCCCCTACTCTTTTCATTACTAATTACAGAAGTTGCAGACAATGTCACAGCTAAAGGAAGACACGGATATCAATTCTTACCCGGAAAGGCAGAAATATTTTCACTTCTATTCGCTGATGACATAGCTTTAATAGCAAGAACTCCAGCAGGTCTGCAAAACCAAATTAAGAACCTACAGGAAGCCTCGGACCGCATTGGACTAAAGGTTAATCTCCAAAAAACAAAAATCATGGTCTTTAGGAAAGGAGGATACCTTGGTAGACCAGAAAAATGGAACTACAAAGGGGAAGAAATTGAGGTAGTAAACAGCTACAAGTATTTAGGTTTCACTCTAACGACCAAACTCTCAGTAGATATTTCACTTTCAGAATATGCAGGAAGGGCGAAAGGGGAAATAGGTGAAATAATGAAAACAATCTATAGTTTAGGACACTTAGATATAAATATATTTTTAAGCTATTTGATACACAGGTCAAGCCACTGCTACTGTACGCAGCAGAAGTTTGGGTTTGACTCGTTATTCCGCGGTGGAAAATATACATTTATTCGCATGTAAAAGATACATGGGGGTAGGGAAGAAAACGCCAAACAACTTAGTATACGGAGAACTAGGAAGATATCCGATGAGTATAGATAGTTCAATAAAAGCAATCAGATATTGGTTTAAATTAATGAAGATGACTCCAGACAGGATACCTAGACAAGCATATGAAAGAGAAAAAACAGAAATTGACAAACCACAGAACTGGGCACTGGAAATTAAACGCTGCTTGGATACGTATGGCTTCTCTGAAGTTTGGTTGAATGAAGGCGTAGAAAACGAGCAAAGATTTATCATAACACTAAAACAAAGAATCATAGATTGTTACAAACAGAACTGGCATAACAAAATAGCGAATAGTGAACGATTTACAACATATCATACGTTTAAAACTATACACCAAACTGAAGAATACCTTCGCGCAATCACAATCGCGAAGTTCAGGAAAGCATTGACAAGACTACGATTAGGAATAAACGAACTGCATGGCAATAAAAAATATATAGATAATCAAGCTATAACAACATGCCCTTTTGCCCTACAGTAGAAACAGAAATGCACTTCTTAATGTGGTGTCCAAATTACAGGCAATTGCGAACAAAATACATTTTCAAACACTTTAGTAATAGAAACGCAATCACACTGGAAAGTCTGCTACAAAACGATGATACTGAAATCATAAGAGATATTGCAATGTACATCTTCTATGCCTTAAAAACCAGAGAAACCCTTATGTGATAGTAATACTGACGATATAGGAAGAATAGAATTTCTAAACAGAAAACAAAATATATTACAATCAAACGTTTCAATCAAATGTTTTTGTTGTTGTCATGTTGAAATGTATGTTGCGTACTCCTGTGGACGGGCCGAGGGCCCCACAATAAATGGCGCGGCGTGAAAGCGCGCGTCAAGCGTCAAAAGCGTCAAGCGTCAAGCGTCTCTCTCTGCATGCTTCTAGTCAGCTTTGTTTACTATTATTAGTGTTTACCAAAGACAGATTGGATTAGTAGGCTTTTATGTTAGCCTAAGATCTTTATCCTTGTCAAGTAAAGTTTTCAAGTGTCATGTGTCAAGTGTCTCTCTGCAGTGTGTGTGTGTGTGGGGGGGGGGGGGGGGGGGGGGGGGGGGGGGGGGGGGGGAGGGGGGGACAGTCCTAGCATAAGGCCAGAATGAATGGGGGAGCGGGGGAAGAGAGGTGTTCTGGAATCATTTACGTAAAAAGGGGCGTGTTCCACTGCCGCTGTAAAAATGGAGAACGAAGACATGGGAAGGGAGGGAAAAAAGGAAACAGAAGAGAAAAAGACGGAAGAGAAGAGGACGAAAGAGAAAGGGAAAAAAAAAAAAAAAGGGGGAAAATAAAGGAGGGGGGTTTCCCAAAAAAAAAAAAAAAAACCCCCCAAAAAAAAAACCAAAAAAAAAAAAATTTTTTTAAAGTAAAAAAGGGGGGGGGGGTTTTGGGGGGGGGGGTGGGGTTGTGGGGGGGGAAATACAAAAGGGGGTCTTAAAAAAACCCCAAAAATTTTTAAATTTAAAACCCCCCGGCCCCGGCCCCCCCCCCTTTTTTTTTTTTTGGGCCTTTTTTTTTTTGGGTTTTTTCCCAAAAAAAAAATTTTTTTGGGGGGGTTTTTTTAAAAAGGGGGAAAAAAAAAAAAAAAAAAAAAAATTTTTTTTTTTTCCCCCCCTTTTTTTTTAAAAAACCCAAAAAAAAAAAAGGGGGAAAAAAAAAAAAAAAAACCCCCAAAAAAAAGGAAAAAAGGGGGCCCCCCGGGGGGTTTGGGGGTTTTTTAAAAAAAACCCCCCTTTTTTAAAAAAGCCCCCCCCAAAATTTTTTTTTTCCCCCCCCCAAAAACCCCAAAACCCCCCCCCCCAAAAACCCCCCCCCAAAAAATTTTTTTTTTTGGGGGGGTTTTTTTTGGGGGGGGGGTTTTTGGGGGGGGGTTTTTTTTTTTTTTTTTTTTTTTTGGTCCCCTTTTTAAAACCCCCTTTTTTTTTCTTTTTTTCCCCCCAAAATTTTTTTCCCCTTTTTTTTAAAAAGGAAAACCCCCCAAAATTTTAAAAATTTTTTTTTTTTTTGTTTTTTTTTTGGGGGTTTTTTTGGTTTTCCCCCGGGGGGGTTTTTTTTGGTTTTTTTTGGGGGGGGGGGTTTTTTTTTTTTTTTTTTTTTTAAAAAAAAATGTTGCGCACTCATAGACAACCACACCATACATCACGCCACACAAACGCACGCACTAGGACACCCCGCACGCACCCAGGGGCGAAACGCACGGAATGCGCATGTAAAAACGTGGACATTTTTAGGCACCCTATTTTTGGAAACCCTAAAAAAAGGGTAGAAAAAAAATTTGGTGTGAGAGAGAGAGAAGAGAGAGAGAGAGAGAGAGAGAGAGAGAGTGAGAAAGAAAAGGGGGGGACGGAGTTTGGAGGGGAAGGGGAGAGAGAAGGGGAAGGGGGGTTGGGATATTACGGAAAAAAAAAGGGGAACCCGAAGACAGGGGCCCTGACGAACAACATAAAAAAGGGAAGCAAAACAGACAAACAGACAGCCCAACAACAGACAACAAATAGCCCGACAAACAGGCAGACAGACAGACAGAAAAACAGACAAGACGACAGTTAGGCGGAACTGTATGCAAACAATATTTCGCAATCATTATTTTTAAAGATTTCCCTCCCTTACGGGGATTTCACCTCCCCCTTTTCACTACCCCAACCTTTGCCCCACCCCTTCAAACCCCCCCTTCATTGCCCTGTTTTTTTCCCCATCTCCCTACAAATCTACCCACTTTCGCTTCTGCTTTTTTGTCTTTTTTTTTTTTTTTTTTTTTTTTTTTTGTCCCTTTTCTTTTTTCCTTTTTAAAATTGGGCCCCCTTTTTCCCCTTTTTTCTTTTCTCTTTTTTTTCCCCCCCCTTTTCCCATTTTTTCTGTTTTTCCCCCTTCCCCTTCCCCCCTTTTATCGTCAAAATTCACCTCAACAGCTATCATCAGGGGTTTTTCATTTTTTTTTCTTTCTTTTTCTTTTTTATCTTCTTTTCTCCTTTTCCCTCTTTCTTTCTCTCTGCCAGGGCCCCCTTCCCTTTTTCTTTTTCCCTTTTCCTCTTTCGCCCTCTTCCTTCCGTCTTTTTCTCTTCTGTTTTCCCCTTTTTTCCACCCCCTTCCCAGTTTTTCGTTCTCCATTTTTACAGCGGGGGAACACCCCCTTTTTGGGTAAATGTTTTCCAAACACCTCCTTCCCCCGCTCCCCCATTCATCGGGCCTTATGCTAGGTTCCCCCTCCCCCCCCCCCCCCCCCCCCCCCCCACACCCCCACACACTGCGAAACACTTGACACAGGGACCCCCTTAAAAACTTTACTTAAACAAGGATAAAATCTGGGCTAACAAAAAAAGCCAAAAAAAATCCAATCTGTCTTTGGAAAACATTTAATAATATAAAAAGCTGACTAAACAGGGCAGAGAGAAAACCTTTAAACGCTTGACGTTTTTAAACCTTGACGCGCGTTTTCCCCACGCCGGGGCCCATTTAATTGTGGGCCCTGGGCCCGCCCCCAAGAGTACGCAACATACTTTTCCCAACATACAACAACAAAAACATTTGATTAAAACCCTTTAAATTGTAATAAAATTTTTTTTTTCTGTTTTAAAAATTCATTCTTCCTATATCGTCAGTATACACACATAAGGGTTTCTTTTTGGTTTTTAAGGCATAGAAAAATTACTTTGCTATTCTTTATTTTCAGTATTATCCCTTTGGAGGGAAACTTTCCAGTTGATTGCTTTCTATTACTAAAGGGTTTTTAAAAGGTTTTGTTTTGAATTTTCCCTTTTAATTTTTGGGCACCCATTAAAAGTGCATTTCTGTTTCCCACTGTAGGGGAAAAGGGGCATTTGTTAAAACTTATTTTCTATATATTTTTTAATTTCCAAGCAGTTTTGTTTATTTTTTTTTTCGTAGTCCCTTTTCAATGCTTTCCCCCGCTTCGCGATTTTGATTGGCGAAGGGATTTCAGTTTGGGGGAAAAGTTTTTAAAAGTATGATATTTTGTAAATTTGTTCACATTCCCCTTTTTTAGCCATTTTTTGTTTGTAAAAAACTATATTCTTTGTTTTAAGTGTTAATTAAAACTTTGCTCGTTTTGTTTGCCCCATTCAAACCAAAATTTAGAGAAACCAAAACGAAACCAAGCAGGGGTTTTAAGGGTTTCCCGTGCCCCTTTCTGTGGTTTGGCAATTTTTTTTTTTTTCCCAAGCTGTCTTTGGAAACCTTTTGGAGTCATCTTCCCCTTTTAAATTTTAAACCCAAAATTTTTGATTGCCTTTTTTGAACTATCTATACCTTCTTCGGATAAACTTTTCCCAGTTCTCCGTATACTAAGTTGTTTGGGGGGTTTTTTTCCCCACCCCCATTAATTTTTTTACCCGGGGAATAAATGTTTATTTTTTCCCCCGCCGGAATAACGAGTCCCAAAAACCCCCAAAATTCTCTCTCAGTAGCAATGGTTGACCGGGTATCCCAAAAACTTAAAAATTTTAAATTTTTTTTCTAAATGTCCTAAACTATGATTTTTTTTCAATTCCTATTTCCCCTTCCCCCTTCCTGCAATTCTAAAAAGGAAAATATCCACTGAATTTTTTTTCCCTTTGAGGGAAACCAAAAAAAATTTTTGCTGTTTACCACTCAATTTTTTTTCCCCCCTTTTTAGTTTTCCCTTTTTTCCCGGGCTAAACCAAAGGGATCCTCCTTTTTCCCAAAAGCCCTTTAATTTTTTGTTTTTTTTTGGGGTTTTAAACCCTTTAAATCCAATGCGGGGGCCGAGGTTCCTGTAGGTTTTTAATTTGGTTTTTTCAGACCTCTGGAGTTCCCTTTCTTTTTAAACATGTCATCCGAATAGAAGTGAAAAAAATTTTTTTCCCCTTTCCCGGGGAAGAAAATGTTTTCCTGTCTTCCCTTTAAAAACTGTGACTTTTCTGCAAAAATTTCTTTAATTGTAATGAAAAAGTAGGGGGGGGCGTAACAAAAACCCTTGGTTTTACACCCCCTGTTGACATTTAAAGAATTCGTTAGCTCGTTCCAAATTCCCTTTCCCCAGGGTTTTTAAATGTTTTTTTAAAAAGCTTTTTAAAAATTTTAAATTCATCTTTTAGAAAATTTTGGTTTCTGTAAAGGGTTTTTTTTCCCCAAAAATTTTTTTTTTCCCCCTATTTTTTTTTTTTAAAAAAAAAAACGCTTTCCCGAAAAAATCAATAAAAACCTTTTCATAAAAAATTTTTTTTTTTTAACCCCTTTTTCTTTTTGCCGTATAGGCAGTTTTCTTTTCATGGGAATTTTGTGTAAAAAAAAAATGGTCTTTCTGGTTGGGGAAAAATTTTTGTCCCCGAAGCCCGCCTGGTTTTTTGCTAATTTATTTTCTTCTTTTCCCAATCAAATAGTCTTCTGTTTTAAAATTTTTCGGGTAAACTTTCTTTTGATACATAATAAGGAATATTCCTCTATTTTTTCCCCGGGTTCTGTCATCCCCTTCTGTGTAGTTTGGGATAAAAACTACCGCCCTTGACCTTTTTATGGGAATTAAATATCCTTTATATAACTTATTTAAAAAATTTCGTTAAAATTTGGGAAATATTTTTTGGGCCTATAGTTTTTAGAAATTCAGGAAGGGGTTTTTATCAATTTCCTTTTGGTTTTTTTCCTTTTTTAAATTTTTTAGTGATCTATTCCCGTTTTGGTTATTCTTCCTTTTTTGTAAAATTTTTTTTAAACATTTTTCCTTTTTGTGTCCCTTCTCTATTTTTGGGTTCTTGCGGGAAAAAAGTTTTAAAACACTTTCCCCCCATTAAATTTTTTTTTTTTCTCCTTTCCATTTTTTAGGGGAAAATTTTTTCCCCCTTTTTTTGTTTTGATTTTTTTTTATTTTTTTTTTTTCCCTCTTTTGCTTTTTATTCCCTTTTTTTTCCTGAACCCTTTTTTTTTTAAAAAATTTTTGGTTTTTTATTTTTTTTATTATTTTTTTTTTTTTTTTTTAAAATTTGGCTTTTTTTTTTCCCCTTGTTTTTTTTTTTCCCCCCGGGATTGTTTTTTTTTTTTTTTTTTTCGTATGCCGTTATCCTTTTTCTCGGGGGGGGGGGGGGGGGGGGGGGGGGGGGGGGGGGGGGGGGGGGGAAAGGGGGTTTTTTTTTTTCCCCCCTTTTTCCCTTTTCCCCCTAAATAAACCCCCTTTTTTTTTTTGGGGGTTCTTTTTTCAAAAAAACTTTTTTTTGTTTTTAAAAAATTCCAAAAACCCCTTGCCTTTCCCAACCCCCCCCTCTTTTTCCTCCCTTTGGGGGGGGGGGGGGGGAAAAAAAAAGGGGGGGGGGGGGGCTTTGGGCCGCCCCCGGGGGGAAGGGGGGAACCTAAAAACGGCCTGGTTTTTTAAAAAAAAAAAAAAGGGCCCAAAAAAAAAAAACAGACAAAAAAAGGGGGGAAAAAGGAACAAAAAACCAAAACCAAAAAAATTTTTAAAAAAAAAAGGGGGGGGGAAAAAAAGGGGGGAAAAAAAAACCAGAGAAAAAAAGGGGGAAAGGGGGAGGGGGGTTCTTTTTTTTCCCAATCGGAAACATCCCTTTTTTTTTGGGGGGGGGGGTTTCTGGGGGGGGGGGGGGGGGCCCCCCCCCCCTTTTTTTTTAAACTCCCCCTTTTTCAATTTTTTTTGGGGGGGTGGGGTTAAAATTCTTTTTCCCCCTCTTTTTTCTTTTTTTTCCTTTAAATAGTTTTTTTCGCTTTTTCCCTAAAGCCAAAATTTATAAATTATTAAAAAAAGGGGAAAAAGGAAGAGAGAGAGAAGAGTGAGAAAAGGAGGAGGGGGGGGGGGGAAAACAAATGGCAGGGGGGAACCAAAGAAAGGGAAAAGATAAATTTAAGCACAGGGAAAAAAATTAATGGTTTCAACTATTGAGGGAAAAGTTTGGGGGGTGGTTTGGGGGGGGTTTTGGTGGGGGGGTTGGGGGGGGGCGGGGGGCCGCGGGGCCCGGGGGTTGGGGGGTTTTCCCCCCTGGTTTTTTATTTTTTGGGGGGAAAATTTTTGGTTTTAATTTTAAAATTTTTTTTTCTTTTTAACCCTTCCCCCCTTCCCACCTAGCCAGGGGGGCAAAAAAAAGGGGGGGCCCCAAACCGGGTGTGGGTTGAAAGGGGGAAGGGGGGGAGACTTTCTTCGGGTTTAATAATTTTACTCCCCCTTTTTAAAAAAAAAAAAAAAGGTTTTTCCCACATTTGTTTTTTCGTTTTTTTTTCTTTTTTTGCGGGATTTTTTTTGGAAATTTTAAGTGAATTAAAAAAAAAAGGGAAAATTCCATTCCAAAAGCCTTTTGTGATTGAATGGAAACCTTTTTTGGGTTTTTTTTTTCCAGACACCCCCCTTTTTTTAAAAAAAAAAAAAAATTTAAAAAAACAACATCAAAAACCCCCCCCCCAGATTGGTTCCCCTTAATGGCGGATCCCCCCCAAACCCAAAAAGCTTCCTCCCTTTTTTTGGGTTGGGAAAATTCTCCCCCCCCCCCCCCCCCCCCCCCCCCAAAAAAAAAAACCCAAAAAAAATTCCGGGCCTGTTTTTTAAAAAAGGGGAAAAAAAAAAAAAAAACCCCCTCCCCAACCGGGAAAAAAAAAAAAACCGCAAAATTTTAAAAAAAACCCCCCCCCAAAATTTTGGGGGCCCCCCCCCCCCCCCCCAAAACCCTTTTTTTCCAAAAACCAAAAAACTTTGAAAAAAATTTTTATGAATTTTTTGTTTTTTGGGGGTTTAAATTTTTCCTTTCCCCCATTTAAAAAATTTTAAATTTCCGGGGGAAAAAGTAAAAAAAACCCCCCAAACCCCCAAAAAAAATACGAAAAAAAAAACCCCCAAAACCCCCCCCAAAAAAAAGGGGGAAAAAAAAGGGAAAAAAAACCTTTTTCCCCCCCCAAAAAAAAAAAAAAAAAAAAAGGGGATTTTAAGTTGAAAAAATTTTTGGGGGGGAAAAATTTAAAAAATTTTCAAAGAAACCCCCCCGGGGGGGGGAAATCCGTTTTTTTTTGGTTTTTTAAACGTTTTTAAAAAAATTTTTTTTGGCATTCCGTTTTTAAAACTGATTTTTTTGGGGTTTTTTTTTTTTTCCCCCCTTCCCAAAAAAAAAAGGCCCGGGGGGTTTTTTTAATTTCCCATTTTGGGCAAAGGGAAAAAACCCCTTTTTTCCCGGGGGAGCAAAAAAAACCCCCCAAACAAAGTTTTCTTAAAACCTGGGTTTTTATTCTTTTTGTTTGTGCATTTTTATTTTTTTTCCCCCCCCGGGGGTTTTCCTCTTTTTTTTAACCTTTCTTTTTCAAATTTTCTATTTTTAAAAAAAGAAAATTTGGAGGGATTTTAAAATTTGTAAAAAGAAGCCCCCCGGGGGGGATTCCCTTTCTGGGGGTTTTTTTTTCCACCAAAAAAAATTTGCCCGGGGAAAAAAAGTTTTTTCTTTTTTTTCCCCGGGCCTTTTTTTTTTTTCCCCTTTCCCCTTTTTTGGAAACAAACCCCGGGGAAAAATTAAAAACGGGGGTTTTGGGGCCCCCGGGTTCTCTTTTTTTCCCTTTTGATTTTTCCCCCCATTTTGGGATTTTTTTTTTCCCCCCTTGGGGTTTCCCCTTCAAAACCCCTTTAAAACCCCCTTTTTTTTAAATTAAAATTTTTGGGAAATAAAACCTTTTAAACTTTTTTTTTTTTTTTTTTTCCCTTTTTTTAAAACCCTTTTTTCCCCCCCGGTTTTTTGGGAAAAAAAAAATTTTAGGTTTAAAAGTTTTAAACCCCCAAACAAAAAAAAAAAAAAAAAAAGGGGGAAAATCAAAATTGATTTTAAATTTTCAGGGAAAATGCCCTTTTTTTGATTTTAAATTAAGAAAAAAAAAAAAAAAACCCCCCCAACGGGGGGGGGTTTTGGGAAGGTTTTTTTTCCCCCCCGGGGGGGGGTTAAAATCCGAATCCCCCAAAAAAAAAAAATTTTATCCCCCAAAAAGTTTTTTTTGTCGGGGGAAAAAATTTTTCCCTTAAAAAGGGAAAATTTTTTCCACTTTAAAACCAAAACCCCCCCCCCAAAACACCCCTGTTTTTAAAATTTTTTTTTTTTGGGAAAAGGAATTTTAAAGGGGGAAAGGGGAAGGGGGGGGGAAAGGAAAAAAAAAAAAAAAGGGGGGGGGGGAAAAAAAAAAAAACCCCCAAACCCACCCCCCCAAAAAAAAAAAAAAAAACCCCCCTTTTAACATTTAAGTTTTTTTTTTTAAAAATGTTTTTTCCCCCCCCCCCTTTTTTTTGTATTTCTCCCCCCCCGGGTTTTTTTTGGGTTTTAAAAAAAAAAAAAAAAAAAAAAAAAAAAGGGGGGTTCGGGAAAAAAAGGGGTTTTTTTTTTTTTTTTTTTTTTTAAAAAAGGGGGGGGTTTTTTGGGGTTTTTTTTTTTTTTTGGGGGGGGGGGGGGTTTTTTGTTTTTTGTTGTGTGTGTGGGGGGGGCCCCCCTTTTTTTCCCCCCCCCCGGGGGGGCCCTTTTTTTTGGGGGATTTTTTGGGGTTTGGGTTTTTGCCTTTTTTTGGGGGGGGAAAAAAATTTTTTAAAAAAATTTTAATTTTTTTTTCCCCCAAAAAACCCCCCCGGGGGTTTTTTTTTTTCCCTTGGGGGAAAAAACCCCCCCCCCAAATTGGGTTTGGGGGGGGTTTTTCCCCCCCCCTTTTTTTTTTAAAAAAACCCCTCCAAAAAAAGGGGGGTTTTTTTGGGTTTTTTTTTTTTCCCCTTTTTCCCCCCGGGGGTTTTTTCTTTTTTTTTTTAACGGGGCCCCCCCGGGGGCCCCCCCAAAAAAAAAAAAAAAAATTTAACCCCCCCAAAAAAAAAAAGGGGTTTTTTTTGGGGGGAAAAATTTTTTTCCGGAAAAAAAAAAAAAGGGGGGGGGGGTTTTGGGGGGGGGAAAAAAAGGGGGGGTTTTTTTTTCCCCCCTTTTTTTTTAAAAAAAAAAAAAGGGGGGGGGGGGGAAAAATTTCCAAAAAAAATTTTTAAAAACCCCCCCCCAAAAAAAAACCCCCCGGGAAAAAAAAAAAAAAAAACCCCCCCCGGGGGGAAAAAAAAAAGGGGGGGAAAAAAAAAGGGGGGCCCCCACACACACACAACCCCAAAAAACCCCAACAAAACCACCCCCCCAAAAAAAAAAGGGGGCCCCCCCAAAACCCCCCCAAAAAAAACCCAAGGCCCCGGCCCTTTTTTTTTTTTTTTTTTTTCCCCCCCCAAAACCAAAAAATTTTTTTTAAAAAAAAACCCAATTTTTTTTTTCCCTTTTTTTAAACCCCCGTTTAATTTTTCCCCTTTTTTTTTTTTTCCCCTTTTCCCCCCCCGGGGGGTTTTTTTAATTTTTTTTTTCCCCCCCCCCCGGGGGGGGGGGGGGGCCCTTTTTTTTTTTTTCCCCCCTCCCCCCCCCCCCCCTTTCCCCCCCCCTTTTTTTTTTTTTCCCCCCCCTTTTGGGGGGGGGGCCCCCTTTTTTTAAAAAGGGGAAAAGGGGGGTTTTTGGGGTTTTTTTTAAAAAAAAAAATTTTTTAACAAAAGGG
>CM065716.1:42454685-42459823 GCA_033310375.1 Conus canariensis | reverse complement strand
TTACATTAGCTACTGTCGGTGTTAAGTAAGAAATAAACTTTGAAGAGGTGACCACTCTGACACAGCCCTTCAGGTGTTCAGCTGGGCTGGATACGATATGATCTGAATGAAATTGCTATCGGTTCTTGAATAAATGTTTGATAAACACGAATAAGAAAGAGAAAGAGAGAGAGAGAGAGAGAGAGAGAGAGAGAGAGATAAGAGAGAGAGAGAGAGAGAGAAGAGAGACAAACAGACAGACAGACAGACAGAGGGAAACAGATGGAAGGTGGAGGTGATAGAAGAGAGAAAGTGGGAGAGAGGGAAAGGGCTTTCATATCAACAGCCTCTGTATTAAGCACAGACTGATAGTACGGGCCTAACATCGATCGCAGTAGACGAGTACATAGGAACGATACATCCATGAGGTGTATTGCCCAACCGACCGCATGGGGCCGTCTCAGATTTGGCTGGAAAAAGTGTTGAAATCTTTAAAAAAAAAAAAAAAAAAAAAAAAAAAAAGTTAAAGTACCAAGTTTCAGACAGAACGCATGAACGAACAGACGCTCAAGAGAATAAGGAATTTCTGGTGGATTTCCACCTCCCCACCCCACCCCAACCGTTTCCCACCCCCAGCCGTGGCGTGACCTCTGTGGAGGGTTTGGCTACGTACATACCACGCTGGTATCTTACACAGGAAGATAAGACAACTGACGTTTGACAGACAGCAAGTCAACATCTTCCGCTGCCGACAGACAAGAACTTTTATCTTGCAATAGAGCGCAAGACAATTGACGTTTGACAGACAGCAAGTCAACATCTTCCGCTGCCGACAGACAAGAACTGTTATCTTGCAATAGAGCGTTAGACAACTGACGTTTGACAGAGAGCAAGTCAATACCTAACGCTGCCGATATACAAGAAACTTTTGTCTCGCTATACAGCGTTCAACACTTTCGGTTGTTACAGGCTACAAGAATAGAAGGACCAATTGTGTGTTTCACAGAGGCGAGGAGGCGCGAAATCTCGCTTGCCTGGCGAGTATCAGTGTTTCATAGTGCATTCTAACGGCAAGCGGGGCTAAGAAAAGGCGAGAGTTCGCAAGTCTGTCTTGGCGCTCTTCCACATGCAAGGGGAAATGGCGGACAGTCGTAACGGCCTGTGACTGGTTCATGAAAAGTGATAACGTTCTCTGATTGATACATGCGACGATCAAAATGCCGACCCTTCAACAGCAAGAAGAGCTTGAGGCATTCCAGGGAACAGTTTGTTCCTTTCTATTTCTTCCAGAATGCTATGATGGTACACAGGAGTCCGTAGAGGAAAGGTATTGTTTGAGGCGACCGAGAGACTGGGTGTGTGTTCAATAGCAGAAGGAAGGGTATTCCAGACAGATGCAATTCAAGGAAAGGGCGGGGTGGGGGGGGGTATGCTATATGCATTGGTTTGTTGAGGAGAGACACTTCATTCAAAAGCTTTTTGTAGGTGATGTGGATTGACTTGAAATCAAGGGCAGCAGCAAGTCAGAAAAGTAGTTTGGACAATTATTGAGGATTATCTTCTCAAACACGATTATTCCATATCCTTAATGTCGCTCTCTTACCATGAAGAATCCCGATTCTTCCAATATTTGTTCGTGGCTAGTTCCTGTACAGCACCTGTGATTATGCGCAGTGTAAATTTTCTCAAATGTTAGATTGATAGTCTGCACAGTTATCCCAGATGTATCGACAAAACTGAAAGATGGCAAAATAAATGACGTAGACATAGTTTCAAGAGCGCTTCTGGTCAGTTTGTACTTAAAAGAACGAAGACAGTTTACCAGGAGACGAAGGTTTGCAACCATGCCGTGGATGTGCTCACCCCATCTGCAGTTGTTTTGGAGAGTGACCCCTACATGTTTATGTTGATTTTGCGGCTGCATTATAGTGTTCCCAAAGTACAGGTCACAGAGGACTACATGTCCTCTAATTGCAATAAGTAACTCTGCGTTTTAATGAAATAAAATTTTGTTTCGTGCTTTGATCCAAGATTCTATTTTATAAAGATCAGCTTGTAATGTTTCTTTCTTCGTAATATGATTCTCCACGGCCAGGGATATGTTTCTATTACCTCCAAATAAATTCATAATAAATTCAATGTAACGAACAATTTCATTTATATAAACTAAATACAACAGTGGCTCATCGACGGAACCCTGTGGTATTCCTTATGAAACTTATTTCATCATAGATTTTCCACCTCTAATCACAATGGACTAGTATCCATAGATTATGGAGCTGTTAAACCAGTTTAAAAGTGTACCTTTAATGCCTAAAGCTTCTAGTTTTAATATTAAGTTGAGACCTATGTGCCACACGCGATCAAATACTTGGTAAATATAACAAATACAGACTTTGTTGGAATAGATTTTGAATTGAATTATCTCAGATGTTTAATAATTGGTCGATTTTTGGATCGCTTTGATTGTCCTAGATTTGTTTCAGAGAAAACTTTGAATCTGTGAGTACAACAACCACAGAATTGTACAAAGTACTCTTGATTTATATGAATGTTCCTAAAACACGTGTACATTCACTTCTTTAAAGACTCTTGGCTATAAACTTTCCAGACATGCCTTGTTAAATCACCTCGAGTATGCGAGTACTAACCATTTATGTCAAGTCCTACACAGACAGAACTGAATGTTCACCCCAACCCACTATACTATTTTTGGTGTTTGGTGGGACAGAAATTGAACCAAAGCAAATTGCACCATCTGTTTCAAAGTCATGTAGCTCGAGTGCATTTCGTGAGCTAGAGAATGCGGTTAATGCCTCTGGTTCTTTCTATTAAAGATGTAAATATTTTATTGACATGTTCTCGACCAAGCTTTTACTTACATCTCTCTCTCTCTCTCTCTCTCTCTCTCTCTCTCTCTCTCTCTCTCTTCTCTCATTCCACTACACACACACACACACCTCTCTCTCTCTCTCTCTCTCTCTCTCTCTCTTTCTCTTTCTCTCCAAAACCTTTAGATTTAGAAAATAAATCGTCTCTTCTTGAACACGTGACAATGATTTGCTTTTTGATCTTTAATAATTGTTTCTACTGACGTGCTTTACATGTTCACACATCCCTCCATTAGGGGCCATGGCCCATTATGAATACATCCTCTCTCTCTCTCTCTCTCTCTCTCTCTCTCTCTCTCTCTCTCTCTCTCTCTCTCTCTCTCTCCTCTCTCTTCTTCGTGCTTTCATTGCCATTTTCATTCTGAATCCCAGTGCACGCAAAAGATGCTTTGTCATCAAATAGCAATGATGTGTTTCTTGTTCACTTACCTGGACCACAAGTGGGCATTTTCTATGGCGAACTTTTACCAGGCTCTTCTCTGTTGGGGGCCATCATCAGAACTCTTGATGCCAGCACAAAAATGGTGGCGCAGGAGTTTTTTTAATGAAATGAACCTGAATAGGATATTGGGGAAAGGCGTGTAAAGATGGGACTGGAATCTGGTAAGTGTACGGAGTCTGCTTAGAAATAGATTCCTCCACCACCACCACTACCCACCACCCTTTCCCCCATCCCCAGACCTTCCATACCCATCCCTGTGCTTCTTTTTTTTTAAGCGACGGCCCGTCACGGGAGACATTGAACTTCAATTTCATGGTGAACGTCGGAAACGTAAAATGTAATTCGAGGCCTGTCATTGGCGAAGTCTAATGTATTTAACCCATAAACGTCCCAACGTTGGGTTATATGTGATTTGTTCCGTTGCCCTGGAATTTGCCCTACATTGAAATTTGTATAGTTTCAACCCCATGTAGACTGGGAAGGGTGTTGTGGGAAGAGGGGGAGGGGGGCAGTAGGAAGCGTGGAAAGCAGAGAGAGATGGGACTTGGGAGAAAGAGGGCATTAGGTTACGTGTGTGTGTGTGTGTGTGTGTGCGCGCGCGCGCGTGTGTGTGTGTGTGTGTGTGTGTGTGTGTGCGTGTGTGTGTGTGTGGTGTGCGGTGTGTGTTTTGTATGTGTGTGTGTGTTGTGTGTGTGTGTGTGTGTGTGTGTGTGTGTGTGTTTGCGCGCGCTCGCGTGTCTGCGTGCGTATGGTGTGTGGGGGGGGGGGGGGGGGGGTGGTGGGAAGAGAGGAGGAGGAGGAAGGTGGGGGTACATGGTGGGAGGTGGTCGGGAAAGAGGTGGATTGAGGAGCGGAAGAGGGAGTGGTGGAAAACTGAAGCTGGCGATGACATAAATGTGGGCATTGGTGGCTTTTTATTTCGAGGCAGGTTGTCATTCATTTTCTAAGTAGTATTTCCCTCCCTGGTTTTACGAAAGCAACGGACTCCTTGGTATCAACCGCATGCATAAATCTTCATTATCATGGGGTTCACTCGGCGCAGCCACACTCTCCAGACTCCCTGACCCCCTCCCCCCCTTCCTGTCCTCTTGTCATGTCGGTCTGAAGTGTGGCAGAAATGGAAGAGAAAACGAGGTCAACAGTGTACAAACGCCGGGTGATCTGGCACCACCAGAGCATGGGTATCTTCTGAGGACCTGCTCTGGTTCCATCCCGCCATCTGTCAGGGAAGTCAGACCAACGGGAAAGATGTTGGCTCTTTTTTGATGAACGATGGATGCTGTAGACTGTCGCCTGTTATCCCATGCGAATCAGGTTTTAGTCCTGCGCCCTCCCCTCCCGTCCCCCACCTTCGTCTTCGCTTCTGTCAGTTATTCCTTAAGAGCTGTTTGCTTACTTAACTGTAAAGGATTGTTTGTTTGATTATGTTTTAAAAGCCGATTACATACATTTGAAAGTGAAAATGACTTTTAAAAATCCAAAAGAAAAAGGCGACTGGAGAAAAGGTTATAATAAGAAAGAAAAAAAAGGGGGGGGGAGGCGAGGGGAACAGAGTAGAAAAAAGAAAGGAAAAGAAGATGAAACAAAAGAAGAAGACCAAAAAGAAAAGGAACAACAAAACCTGGGTAGCAGGATTTGCCCATATCTGTGGTCTGTCTCACTGTCGATTACGGCTTGTTTATGAGTCTGCTGACATCCGACTAGCCTGTCCTTTACCGATCATATCTCAGAATGGCTACATGGAAATCGTGTTAGGGAATGACGATGAAGACACAGCGTAACCGGCTTGCTGCGTAGAAAAGAGAGCTAGGGTCGGGAAAATAAGC
>CM065716.1:42444685-42449685 GCA_033310375.1 Conus canariensis | reverse complement strand
TCCCACCTCCCACCCCACCCACAAAAGCAGCACAAAGTCACTTTTACATACGCATCTACGCACCCTCAATCTTCCCACCATTGGCTATACACTTACGCCCCAATCAGAGGAAAACATGCACGCTTGTGAGTCAGGAACGGTAAACAAATAGACGTAAGGAATGGGCAGCATTGTGTAAAGCACTGCTGGAAAAGATGTGAAACTTGTTTTGTAACATGTGAGGTTTGGAGTGTGGTAGGCAGTTAGGGAAATGAGTTTAATGTAAACTCTTTCACCAACTTTCTCTCTATAGAATTGTTGAATGTGAAAAATCCTGTCGATTTTTTAATGTGAAAAATCCTGTCGATTTTTTAATGTGAAAAATCCTGTCGTCAACAGAGGAACGTTGAAAGGCTTACATGGAACTGAAACGCTTAACATTTAAGAGACAGAAACTGAGATGCAGATTTAGATAAAATACTGAAGCGAAGACGAAAAGTTTGGTAGTTTATTCTTTCGTCAACAGGAAACCAGCGTAGTTCTTTCACTGAAGAATACATGTACAATGCTGATTTCTTTCTTTTTTTTTTTTTTTTTTTTTTTTTTTTTTTTGCTGCTTTTCAGAGATAATCTGTAGAGCAGAATTTTGAATATTTTAAAGAGGACAGATGAATAATATGACTGTGTTTATCAAAGTTCGAATTGTCATTTCTATGAAGGATTTGTTGGGGAGGGGGGTATTAAGCCTCCTCCAATTCAAAAGAAACGAAAACGAAAAGATGCAGGTTAAAAAAAAAAATAATAAAAAGAACAAAAACAACGGGAAGAATGGTGAGTCTAGCGCGAAACAGCTGCTTTCTGCGAACTTTAGCATCACACTTTGCATTACCTCCCTTTTTCATCATCACAACAATTGGGCCACTCGACACTGGAGAAGAGAATTGCTGTCAAGCTCCGTGAAAGGGGTTAAGGGGGGGGGAGAGTAAAGGGTGGATGAGATAGGTGAGAGGGGGGGGGAGGGATGCGTAGAAGCAGGGAGGGTAGCTGTGGGACAATGATCAGTGATTCAGTCCCCTGCATTCAGGCAATGGCGTCCAGTTTCATGCTGTGATAGACGTCATCGGGGTGGTCCCCGGATGTGTAAGATGAGGCTGCTGGGTTTAAACTGTGTTGTCCAGGCAGGGAAGTGATAAAAGGGGTTAGCTGGTCTGGAACGGAACGAAATGTGGCGTGGAGAGGGGGAGCATTTACATTCAATCTGCCCTGTAATCAGCGTGACCAAAAATACTACTATTTTTGGTGTGACCATCGGGTTTACGGGATATTGCTGCACATGATCATTTGATTTTCCACTTTACACACACACACAAAACACGTGCACACATGCACACGCGCTCACGCTTGCGCGCGCACGCAGACACACACACACACACACACACACACACCACACACACACACACACACACACACACACACACACGCACACACACACACACACACACACACACACACACACACGCACACACACACACACACACACACACACCTCGTACACGCGCACACACGCACGCACACACATACACTCAAACACACACATACACGTACGCACACACACACACACACACACACACACACACACACACACACACACACACACACACACACACACACACAAACGCATATACACCCACACACTTGCGCGCGCGCACATACATACAAACACGAGTGCGTACGCATACACACACACACACACACACACACACACACACACACACACACCACACACACACACACACACCGCCGCCCCCCCCCCCCCCCCCCCACACACACACACACACAACTCACATTAACGCGCACGTGCGCCCAGATACACACGTACACGCAAAAACAGAGAGACAGAGAGACAGACAGACAGACAGACAGACAGACAGACAGAGACTCGTGATATTTTATTCATGTTAGGCCTCAGCCCATCATGAAGGGAAATGTGAACATGTAAGTAAGTGAAGATCTATTACATATTCAAAATACAACCTAACGATGATATAAATGTATGCACCTTTCAAGAAGTCACAACACCTCTCATTTTAAATCCGTTATACAAAAACAAAGAAAGATTACGTACCTCTTCATGTTTGGTCGATGACATCAACAAACTCAGTTTAAACAGTGAAGGATCTCTATAATATTTAGGCTTAATTAACGTTTCGTGTATACGTTTAAGAGCTGGGCAATAGACAACAAAATGCTCATCACTTTCTTCGCTATCAGTACATAAGGAACAAGTTAAATCGTTGAACATAAACGTTTTGTATTAATAGCGATGTAATGCCAGTTCAGAAATCCCGAGCCTAAATCTAGTTGTGATATATTTTAGATGCCTATTAATATCTAGATATACATAAGGTTTTAAACTGTGGTCACTGCAAAAAAACTCTATACAACCTGAATCTATCACTAGTTTGAATATGATTGGACCAAGTTTGCCACCTACAGTCAATAAGCCTGTGCTTGAAACAAAGTATAAAGCCATGAACATTTCCAACACCTTGACTTGCCCAAACAAAACCAAATCCATATTTAAACAAACGTAAGCGAACATTTGTTACCCAGTTACTCTTACCTTTTGCATCAAGGTCACATAACATATCATAAGCTTTGCGTGGAATCCTGTGATTCTCCATTTGTATCAACTAACGTCAGTAGCGAACACACAACAGCAGAATTCATATATATTGGATAGCGATTTGTTTCACCATAAACAAAGTCCTTAGGTGTTCACCTGTCTACTCCTAATTTTTTTTTCAAAGCAAATAAATGGACTGATTCACAATGACAGCATTGTCTAGACCCCATAATTCAGAGCCATACTGCACAATTGGCTGTATCTGAGAATCAAACAGTTTCATAAATAACTTAAAGGAGTTGTTATCTAACATGTATAACCTTTTAAGAAGACGAATCAAAGCATTCTTAGCTCTGCTTGCAAGGTCTTTGCATGCAGCAGTGAAGCTCAAGTGCGTAGAGAAAAAAATTCCTAAACATTTATACGCAATAAGCAAAGGCATTCTTACACCGTTATATAACCATTTTTCTCTCACACTCAAATATCCACCCTTCCGAAATACTATGATATTGCTTTTAATCATATTAACTTTAAGTTGAAGAGATACAGCGGCATGTTGTAGGCTGTTCAATTGTGTTTGCAGACCTGTAACTGTTTCTGCCATCAAAACGACATCGTCAGCCAACAACAGAATAAATAATTCGAATGCATCAAGTAAAAATCTTGCGCCATGTCTTCCATTGTTAATAACGTCTAACGCTAGTTCGTTAATAAAAAGAGAGAACAGAACAGGGCTGCATGCGTCTCCTTGTCTTAATCCTGACGTACAGGCAAAGTAATCAGTTAACACAGAACCGCGATACATTTGAACAACTTACCTTCAACACCATTTGTTCAAGAGAATTGGCCAGAGAAGATTTCGATTGATTGTGTCAAAAGCTTTTTTCGAAATCTATAAATGCAACATAAAATTTTCGATTGTAACAAAACTGTTTTTATATGAGAGCTAGTAAGGAAAACATGATGTCGACTGTTGAGTATCCTTTCTTCAATCCAGCTTGATAATCACCTGTAATATTGTGTTCTTTCACCCATTCTTGCAATCTGTTATTTATCACTATACCAAATAATTTACTGCTAACATCGCTCAAGGAAATCCCTCTATGATTGTTTGGGTTGTTGACATCACCCTTCTTGAAAATAGGTTGAATAACAGATTCACACCATTTGTCAGGGAATACACCACTGTCAAATAGCTTATTAAATATTTGTTTTTAATATACAACCTGATTATTTGAATTCTTAAAGAGTTCGGCGATAGTGCCATCAGGACCAGCTGCTTTACGGTTTTTTAGTTTTCTAAAAGCAAGCAGTATTTCTTCTTTAGACATCGGACGATTCATGCAGCCTTCCGTTTCAACTTCAGCTGAATCCTCATTTACTGTGTTGTCAGCATCCGTCTCCAGCAAGGCTTTAAAATGTTGAAATCATGAATCAATAGATATGCTATTTTAGGCTGCTTTCTTTTGAAAGATGCATTATGAACAACGTCCCAAAATTCTCTTTGGTTTTTCACGGTCGTTGCAAGTTTATTTAACAAAGCTTTGTTGAATTGTTTCCTCTTCCGCTTTGATAAATTTTTATATTCACGTCTAGCAATTACATATTCGTTTTTCTTGTCAGTTATCATTTCTGTTTTGTTTTCAAATTTTACTGAACGAAGAAATACCCGCAACAATCTTCTAGTGTTTCTTTTACAAAGTTTACATTCTAAATCAAACCACTTACGTGAACTTTCATTGTTGTTAAATGATATACATGTTTTCATGGATTCAGCCCTTTCCATTATACAATCATTAAGAATCATAAGGGCATCATGACGTTAACATCAATTAAATCAATTGCAAGATCAGTTTTGGTGTGTATTTCTTCACTGCACAAAACACTGAAATACATATCAGCATATCTCGTCGCACACAAGTTCAACACAATCCTCCTTTTGAACACAGTTATCAGGGGAAGGAGAGAGAGAGAGAGAGAGAGAGAGAGAGAGAGAGAGAGAGAGAGAGAGAGAGAGAGAGAGCGAGTGACAACATTTTATTGACCATATAGCGTTACAAAATTTCAAGCAAGTGGGTTTGTGCAAGTAGTTGTCGGATCGTCTTATACAATTAGCGCGTTATTTTCAAAACACACACATACACGTACGCACGCACACACGCATACACACACACGCGCGCGCGCGCGCGCGAGCGCGCGCGCGCATGTTCAAACACACCTATATTCGAGAAAATCACTCTTATCACACTGCTCTTGTACAACTTGTCGATAGATGTCTTACGAATATTAACGATAACGACCCCACTGGAATTCTTTTTGTAGATTCTGCAAAAGCGTTTGACGTTATAAACCACTCCCTTCTAATAAAAAAAAAAGTTTATGTGTTACAAAGTAT
>CM065716.1:42437185-42439685 GCA_033310375.1 Conus canariensis | reverse complement strand
CCAACCGGGAGATGCAGAGGTCCGAGCGGGCCATCACCACGATGATGCTGGCGGCCTCCTTCCTCTTCATGCTGATGGTGCTGCCTCAGTGCCTCTACTTTATCCTCTTCAGGTACACCAATGTAAGTCCAGGCGAGGTGGCTTTGCTCTTGGGAGAAATGTATTGCCTCATGGGGGTGTTCCGGCTCGACAAGGTGACGGTGGAGGGCCTGCTTGAATTGTTTTTCTGTGTACGCAGGCTGATACTCCTCAGGACGCTCACTGTATAGACAGGCAAGGATTAATCCCATGTACCCAACAAAGGGAGTGGAGTTTTGTGTGTATGACCGTTTTTTATCCCGCCATTAAGGCAGCAACACTCCAGCTTCGGGGAAGGTGCATGCTATGTGTAACATATCATCCATACCAACGGCCAAACTGGCCTTCTCTTCCAAAAGTTGGTGATGGGATTTGACGTGTGTGCAAGATGTTAGACGTGCGTTCACACACGGAGTCTCGGCTTATAGTCTCATTCGAAGGACTGTATGGGAAATGGAGTCAGAACCAATGTTAACTCCGAGGGGGAAAAAAAACCTGTATTGAAACGGTCTGGCGGAGATTCGAACCCGATTATGAGTCCGGCGCTTTACCACTGAGCTATTCCGGCCCCTAGGGCCTGCTTGATGAGGCTCAGGATTTTTTGTTTTAGCCTAACCTTTTTTAAGCTGTTCTGGCTTACTCATGCAGTAGTAAAACGGAATCTAGTCTCTAAAGGAGAACTTTTCGTGATTTCAATTTATTGCATTGATCTTTTATGTGTGGGTTCTCGTGTGTCTTTGCTTTTTAAGCCTTTTTAATGAGGCTATACTTCATGCCCTCCCTCCAGTCCCAACCCCAGACTCCACCCATCCACGTTGTCATCCCCTATTCCCCTTCCTTCACACACACCTATCCCGTCAACCCTAAACCATATGAGAAATTAGACACCGTATCCCGTCAACCCTAACATATGAGAATTAGACACCCGTATCCCGTCAACCCTAAACCATACGAGAAATTAGACACCCGTATCCCGTCAACCCTAAACCATATGAGAAATTAGACACCCGTATCCCGTCAACCCTAAACCATATGAGAAATTAGACACCCGTATCCCGTCAACCCTAAACCATATGAGAAATTAGACACCCGTATCCCGTCAACCCTAAACCATATGAGAAATTAGACACCCGTATCCCGTCAACCCTAAACCATATGAGAAATTAGACACCCGTATCCCGTCAACCCTAAACCATATGAGAAGTTAGGAAAACATTGAGAACATTTTGTATTTCCGCGAGTCATTTTCTTTAATGCTGATTGTTATGACAACATAAAATTTCTTGGTGTCTGTTTTTCATATTCTTATCCACTATTACAACAATTAATCTGACTCTCCGTAATGCCAAGATGCTGTGTCTATGTTTGAGATTCAGACAGCCTACAACATGATATTTGAGGTTCAGACCTGTTTAACAACACAATATTGTGAATGTGCTTGAGGTTCTGCTCCTCAATAACAACATGATGTATCTATGGTTGAAGTTCTTACCCACTATGACCATACAATATTGTCCCAAAACTTAAGGTCTTGACTTCTATACAATATAATCTGTGTCTGAAGTCTTGACATAATGTTATAATGGAAGTTCGTATCCTCTATAACAACAATTGCCCTCTACGCAATACATCACTCAACATTTGTGTGTGTGTGTGTGCGTGCGTGTGTGTGTGTGTGTGTGTGTGTGCGTGCGTGCGTGCGTGCGTGCATGCGTGCGTGCGTGCGTGCGTGTGCGTGTGTGTGTGTGTGTGTGTGTGTGTGTGTGTGTGTGTGTGTGTGTGTGTGTTGTAAGTCCTGACCACTATAACAATGTGATGTGTCTATGCATGATCTTTAATATATCACTCGATATTGTGCGCGTGCGCGTGCGCGTATGTGTGTGTTGTGTGTGTGTGTGTGTGTGTGTGTGTGTGTGTGTGTGTGTGTGTGTGTGTGTTGTAATTCCTGACCACTATAACAACGTAATGTGTCTATGTATTAAGTCTTTAAACCATACATCACTCAATACTCTGTGGTGTGGTGTGTGTGTGTGTGTGTGTGTGTGTGTGTGTGTGTGTGTGTGTGTGTGTGTGTAATCTCTGACCACTATAACAATATAATGTGTCTATGTCTGAAGTCTTTAAACCATACATCACTCAATACTGTGTATGTGTTGTAGGTCCTGACTCACCTGCAGTACACGCCCAAGGACCACCTGATCAAGCAAACGACCACCTTGCTGGCGGACAGTACCCACGCCCTCAACTTCTACCTGTACTTCATCAGCGTCCGCAGGTTCCGCCAGCGTGTCCTCGTCATGCTCTGCTGCCAGGGTAGATGCCGCCGAGCTTTGGGAGCCTCCGGAACGGAACGATCTACCTTCAGCCAGTCCTGGAGCCGGGAGAACGGCAACAACAACACCTTTCAGAATTTCTCCCAGAC
>CM065716.1:42372185-42427185 GCA_033310375.1 Conus canariensis | reverse complement strand
CCCACCCAACCATTCATCCCACCAACTCAAGGCGCCTTCGGGTTACCGCACAGGACGCAATCTGTCAGAAAAATAGAGGGGGAGTGGGGGTGGGGGGTGGACAGATGGTAAAAATGGGGCGAGGAGAAGGAGGGTAGAAGGAAACCTTACGCAGACCCTATGAGGAAGAGGGGCAAAGGGGAAAAGTTTAGAGTGGATGGGTAGAGGGGGGAAGGGGGCAGTGTAGAAATGAATCTTTACATTGTCAGAGAGATGGGATTAGAAACGTGAGTACGGGTGAGGGAGTGATGTGCAGTGGCTTAACTGCAGTGACGGAGATGAGGGGTAAACATTCAGAATTAACGTCCTGTTTTGCTCTTGATTAAACACTGGGCCTGGTGAAGTGGGGGAAAACAGACGATCCTGCATGCCCCCTCTGCCATGAAAAACAAACAGTGGAGCATGTCCTAAGCTCATGTAAAGTAGCCCTGGCTCAAGGAAGGTACACATGGAGGCACAACCAAGTGCTCAAAGAAATTGTACAAGTAGTCTGGGCTAGTACCAACACCACAAAAGGGAAAATCAGGACTCCAAAAGCACCCGCAACATTCTTCACGGCAGGAGGCAGCAAATCATGGCCAAGAACAACAGTGCCACTCGAAACATGCAGGCAGAGTCTGCTGGACGGGGCAGATGACTGGGAGTGCACTGCAGACCTCCCAGAATGGAAGAGTCACCCAGAGATCATCAGCAAGAGTGGCATGAGACCAGACATAGTAGTCCACTCTAAGTCAACCAAGCAGCTGATCATGATCGAGCTCACGGTGCCATA
The DNA here is from genome assembly GCA_033310375.1 of Conus canariensis. Lineage (NCBI taxonomy): Eukaryota > Metazoa > Mollusca > Gastropoda > Neogastropoda > Conidae > Conus > Conus canariensis. The sequence goes on along the minus strand of CM065716.1, from coordinate 42,426,374 downwards.
TGAGAACAGAATGGAGGCAGCTCAAATCTACAAGACTGAAAAGTATGCTGATCTGGCAAACAGCCTGAGGAGAGAAGGCTATCAGGTCAAAGTCCTCACTGCAGAAATTGGAGCTAGGGGGTTTGTAGGAACGTCTGCATACAGCCTCATGAAACAGCTCTCAGTTGCAGGAAAGGAAAAAACCAGAGCCCTGAAAGCAATGGCAGAAGCGGCAGAGAGGTGTTCAAGCTGGATCTGGTCAAGGAGGAACAAAAGTGAACTTCATAAGGCTTAATTTCCCTACAAATATCAGGTGTCCCTGTGGCTCAGTGGTTAAAGCGCGAGTCATTAAGTGGAAAATGAGCATGTCCAGAGGGTCATGGGTTCGAATCCCAGCCATGGCTCGTCCCAAGATGGGAAAAAAAAAAAGGGGCAGCAGAGGGACATCCGGAGTCATGAACCGGGTGTGGCCCAACCCCCCTAGAGTGTCAGGAGATAAGGGCCGAAACACTTGCTTGAAGGGGGCTTCTCTTCTGAGGACTCTCTGCTGCCACGCTCTCCACGAGTTTCTTTCTACTGATGCATGGGTAAACCATTGACTTCCGGGAATAGGCCGGAGGACGTCCGGGAAAGACCGGAGGACACTGGGAAAGACCAGAACCAAGGGCTCTGTGGGCTGGCTCCCCACTTTGCCTTAAACATGTGGCTACTAAAAATAAAAGGAAAAGATGCTCCCAGGATTCACCGAAAGGGGGAGAGAATGATGAATCCATCGGTGCTCAACCAATCATGACTGCAAATCCCAAACGGACTATGAACATGGACCAAATGGAATATCCATGTGTCTGTGGAAAGCGTTTCGCTACCACCCGTGGCATGAAGATCCACAGAACAAAGATGGGATGTGTGAAGACTCATCTGAATGAGCAGCAGCGCACTGCATCAGCAGATAAGACGTCGGAAGACCAAGGCCAGGATTTAAACCACAGTGCCAAGGACATCCACGCTGTTGGTTCGGATGAGGAATTTGCACAGGCCCTCGATGCCAGGCGCCTGAAACTCAACCTGCCACGAGCAAACGAAACTGAAGATTGGGAGAAACTGGATGCAAAAATCGTCCAAAGACTCGATGCACTGATAGGGAAAAGCACCCTGGAACACAAACTAGCCACATATGGGGACATTGTGTATGCCACATGTAGAGACGCCTATGGAGCAAAACTACCCAAAGAGAAAACACCTCCAAAGAAATCCAGACGCCAAGAAAAGATGGACAAGATCAGGGTCCAAAAGAAAAACCTCAAGATGCAAATGAAGACCGCACTGCCAGCTGAAAAACAAGGCTTGGAAAAACTGTGGAAAGACCTGAAAGAAAAACACAGTGCCCTCAGCAAAGCGGAATCTGCGAGGAAGAGGAAGAGCAAAAAGAAGAAGACACAAGAGCGCTTCTTCAGAGACCCCTTCCAGTTTGCCAGAACACTGTTTGAGCAGCCAAAATCTGGGACCCTAAGTGTGGACAAAGGAGTTCTTGAGCAGCATCTGAGGAAAACATACTCTGACCCACAGAGCAAAGCACCACTCGACATTCAAGGTCTGGTGTGGCCAACCAACCCTGAGGAACAGTTCAATGGCAAGCCTCCAACGTTGGCGGAAATCAAGAAGGTGGTCGACAAAGCCAGAGCCAAATCATCACCAGGGCCAAACGGAATACCTTACCAGCTTTACAAGAAATGTCCCAAGGTGCTGGAGTGGCTCCACAGGCTGCTGCGATCGGCTTGGAGAAACCAGAAGATCAGCGGCCAGTGGATGACGGCAGATGGTGTGTACATCCCCAAAGAGCAAAACTCAAGTGACATTAGCCAGTTCAGGCCAATATCACTACTGAACGTCGAAGGGAAAATCTTCTTCTCTGTCATGGCAGCAAGGCTGACCAAGTACCTGATGGAAAACAAGTACTTGGATGTGTCAGTCCAGAAAGGTGGCATCCCAGGCGTGGCGGGCTGTGTAGAACACGCCACAATGATCTGGGACGCAATCCAAAAAGCAAAAACAGAAAAGAGAGACCTGGACGTAGTGTGGCTTGATCTGGCAAACGCATATGGATCTGTGCCCCATGAGATGATACAGTTGGCTCTTGAGATGTACCATGTGCCAAAGAACATCCGCGACATGCTCAAGAAGTACTTCAATGGCTTCTCAATGCGGTTCTCTACCAAGGAGTACACAACAGACTGGATCAACTTGGAAGTGGGTATTGCAATGGGCTGTGCAATTTCCCCAATACTGTTCGTGCTGGCAATGGAACTCATCTTGAAAGCAGCAACAAACAACGCGAGACGAACAGACCTTGGCGATGGATACAAGATGCCTCCTCTCAAGGCCTTCATGGATGACACTACAGTGATTTCATCCAGAGAAGACGAGACACGTCATGTGCTGGAGAGGCTGGACGACATAGTTGCCTCATCCAGAATGAAGTTCAAGCCAAAGAAATCACGGAGTCTCTCACTGAGGAAAGGAAAAGTGGCCGGATCTGTGGTCTTCAGTGTTGCCAACCAGGCCATTCCAACAGTCACAGAAGAACCAGTCAAGAGCCTTGGAAGATGGTATGATGATACGCTGAAAGACACACAAAGAGCAAAAGAAACCAAGCAGATGGCGGAGGAAGGCTTGGAGACCATTGACCAGTGTGGGCTCCCTGGCAAATACAAGGTCTGGTGTCTGCAGTTCATGCTGATACCAAAGCTGCTATGGCCTCTGATGATATACGACATCTGCACCAGCATAGTGGAGGCAATGGAAGCCAAAATCAACAAGTTCACAAGGAAATGGCTTGGTGTCCCACCCTGTCTGACTGACATAGCGCTGTACTGTCGCCATGCAAAGCTGAAACTACCCCTGAAATCCATCCTGGAGGAATACAAAGCAGGGAAGATCAGACTTCAAAGCATGCTGGAGGACTCGGGAGACAAGGTGGTAGAAGCAATTAAGCCCCAGCTGAAGACAGGCAGAAAATGGAAAGTTCAAGAGGCGATGGATTCTGCAAAAGAAAGTCTCAAGATCAGAGAAATAACAGGACACACACAGACCAACAGACAGGGACTGGGGGTGACCAAAACTGAATGGTGGTCAAAGGCCAAAGGAAAAGCCAAAAGAGACATGATGATTCAGGAGATGAGAAAAGAAGAAGACCAAAAAAGACTCCAAAAAGCAGTCCAGCAGAGCCAGCAAGGGCAATGGACAACGTGGGAGAATGCACTCCAAAGAAGTCTCACTTGGAATGACATTTGGCACATGGCCCCTCTCAGGATCAGCTTCATTCTCAGATCTGCATATGACCTTCTGCCCTCAAATGCAAACCTGGTGAAGTGGGGGAAAACAGACGATCCTGCATGCCCCCTCTGCCATGAAAAACAAACAGTGGAGCATGTCCTAAGCTCATGTAAAGTAGCCCTGGCTCAAGGAAGGTACACATGGAGGCACAACCAAGTGCTCAAAGAAATTGTACAAGTAGTCTGGGCTAGTACCAACACCACAAAAGGGAAAATCAGGACTCCAAAAGCACCCGCAACATTCTTCACGGCAGGAGGCAGCAAATCATGGCCAAGAACAACAGTGCCACTCGAAACATGCAGGCAGAGTCTGCTGGACGGGGCAGATGACTGGGAGTGCACTGCAGACCTCCCAGAATGGAAGAGTCACCCAGAGATCATCAGCAAGAGTGGCATGAGACCAGACATAGTAGTCCACTCTAAGTCAACCAAGCAGCTGATCATGATCGAGCTCACGGTGCCATATGAGAACAGAATGGAGGCAGCTCAAATCTACAAGACTGAAAAGTATGCTGATCTGGCAAACAGCCTGAGGAGAGAAGGCTATCAGGTCAAAGTCCTCACTGCAGAAATTGGAGCTAGGGGGTTTGTAGGAACGTCTGCATACAGCCTCATGAAACAGCTCTCAGTTGCAGGGAAGGAAAAAACCAGAGCCCTGAAAGCAATGGCAGAAGCGGCAGAGAGGTGTTCAAGCTGGATCTGGTCAAGGAGGAACAAAAGTGAACTTCATAAGGCTTAATTTCCCTACAAATATCAGGTGTCCCTGTGGCTCAGTGGTTAAAGCGCGAGTCATTAAGTGGAAAATGAGCATGTCCAGAGGGTCATGGGTTCGAATCCCAGCCATGGCTCGTCCCAAGATGGGAAAAAAAAAAAAGGGGGCAGCAGAGGGACATCCGGAGTCATGAACCGGGTGTGGCCCAACCCCCCTAGAGTGTCAGGAGATAAGGGCCGAAACACTTGCTTGAAGGGGGCTTCTCTTCTGAGGACTCTCTGCTGCCACGCTCTCCACGAGTTTCTTTCTACTGGGCCAAGGTCGCCTGACCAATGACGTTCGGTTCACGTGAGAATTGCTGGACTTGCTGTGTAGCCGCTTTACATTCAGACACTGTCGTCCACAAAAGTAAGTCATTGAAGTTGACAGATTAAGGTTCAGGTTCCTCTGTTTACTGTTCACAGGCCAACCGTAGCCCACGAACACAAAAGCAAATCAATGTGGCAGACAGATCAGGGATTCGCAGTCCAGATCACCGTTCCCAAGCCAGCATTGTACCCCACGAACTCAGTTTCTTCACAGTTGACAGTCCAGCCAGTCACTGAACAGCAAGCCAACCAGCGTGGTCAACGAGAGCACGAGAGCATGAGCGAATGAGAATACACCCCGACGAAAGACGCTAGACGACCGCAGCCGTCTCCATAGTAATACACACGTTCCAACAGTCGAAGTCGGACTGACAACGTAGACGTATTTTGCCACATTTGATTCGAACACTTTTAAGGCAACAGGCGGACAGGAAAGTGACGTCAATGTCTCTCCGTTATTCAACAAGTTAATCACGGTCTTGTCAGGCATCAGTCACAAGCAAGTTTCCAGTTTCTGCGAAACAGGGAGCCCAGCATATATATATATAGAGAGAGAGAGAGAGGTCACCAGCGCGCATGTTAAAAAGTAAAATAAAATAACATAAAATAAAGTGCGACTCAGTCTGTTGGCCCCTGGAGCAAAATTTGGCAACAAGGGGTCGCACACGATATTCAAAAAGTTAAAAACAATGGCCAGATTCAGGCCCAGGTAACCATAAAATATCTGGGGAAGTTGAAATAGAAAATCGTCAATATGCAGATCTCCAAACTGTCGTATCAATTTGCTTTTTAAATGAGACTGCATTTGTGGCAATCTTGATGGCACCCGGCAGTGAGTTCCACAGCCGTACAGAACTAGGATAAAATGAATGTAAGTGGCTGTCAATATTTGATGCAGGTATGGTATAACATTGACCGCCACTCCTGGTGCTACTTTTATTCAATACTAGTTGTTCCATAGGAATATCAATTAGTTTAGCTCTGCCTTTGAAGAAGATATTAAGTTTGATAAAAGCTCTTCTCTCTTCTAAGGGTTTCCATTCTAATTTCCTCATGTTCTTCCTAGTATTCCCCTTCTTCTCTGATATGGTTCCCTGTTACGAACCGTGTTGCTCTCTTCTGAATCTTTTCGAGGTTATCAATGTCCTTTAGATGGTAAGGATCCCAGACTGAGCAACCATATTCCAGTACTGGTCTAACCAGTGTTTTGTAGCAGTCGTCTTTAACCTTTTTGGGGCAGTCGTTGATATTCCTGTATAAGAAAGCTAAGATGTTATTTGCTTTCTTACATACTAAATTGTAATGTTCTTTCCATTTGAGACGACTATCTATAATCACGCCTAAATATTTTGCAGCACTGGTTTCTTTAAGAATAGTATTATGAGTAGAATATTCTGATCTAGTTGGTGAGCGTTTATTACATATACGCAACACTTGGCACTTCTGGGGATGAAATTCCATTTTCCAAATTCTTTCCCACTCTTGTAAACCATTTAGATCTTCTTGTAGAATGCGTGTATCATTCTTGCTTCTGATTGTTCTATATACTAAGCTGTCATCTGCAAAAAGCCTTATAGTAGTTCCAGGAGAGAGATTTCTACTTATGTCATTTATATAAATTAAGAAAAACAGGGGCCCCAGAACAGTTCCCTGTGGTACACCTGACAAGACTGGTTTACAATGGGATGACGACCCTTCCACAACAACTTTCTGCGTTCTCCCAACGAGGAATGATCTAGCCCATTTTAGCAAAGAACCGCCAATGCCGATGTGTTCTAATTTAAGCATATATATTAGTATATTAGTATATATAAAAGAGGCAAAGATTAAAAACAAAACAAAACAAAAAAAACGAAGTTTTAACAACTCATTTTCTTATTACGCTTCTTTTCGTTTCTGTCAGCCTTTACCATCATTATAAACGAAACAGACATTCTCTCGAGGGGCTAGAGGTCACTGCTATGGAAAATAGATGTTATCGCACTCGGATCTGGCTAGCATGTACCTTAATCACAGTTCATTTTCTGTGTAATATTCAGACGGTCAAACCTGAATATGACTGGTATACGCATTTTAAATGCCTCCAGTTGCAGCTTTTACAGAGTGTAGCCCAACCCAAAGATATTTGTTCTGCTGCATTGTCATTTACTTCTATCGAAATAGTAAGTACATAAAACAGTCATGTTTTAACCGTCCTTGGCGGTAACTAACCCCCTCTCTTTCTAAATTATGTTTTACCCGGTCTTAGCGTAGATCTGAATTTGAGGAAAATGTGTATTTGTGCATGCAATGTACGTATATTGCTAATCCATTCATGTTGCAAAACAAAAGCTTGATAAAACTTTTCTCGCTGAGCATCCCCATAAACCATATCCTTTCGGTCAAAGTTATCTCGTCTGTTGTCATCAAATAGTTTGTGAAACGGAAATTACTACTTACTTACTCATACTTACCTGTCCAAACAATTCGCCATAGTCGCCTTCGGCGTGGAACATCGCCATATTATCAGGGTCCTCAAAATTCTGGGAGAGCAAGGGAGCTAATCATTTCTCATATGTCTGGTAGATTAGTTCAGTTACCTGCCCTTGAATCTCAGTGACACTGTTAAACAATGAGAGTAGACCAAAGCAAAAGCTCCATGAGATGACCTACTTCCTAACAACCTGGCTGGACTCCACTTGTAGCCTCCCCTGCAGGACCTGCACGATGCGCTCATCCATCATCTCCAGCATCACCAGGGAATGGGTTTTGGGTGAGACTTTTACTATGTAAATACAAGGGTGAATTTGCACCTCTCCCACCCCCATCCCCAGCCCCAATGGCACACTTAAGGCGGTTCACTGTATAAAAAGTCTGAGGTGACCTTCCATCCCCATGTTAAACTGAAGCTGGTTCGCTATATAAACAGCTATGCGTGAATCTTCACCCCCGTGGTAGTACTGTTAAGTTGGATCGCTGTATAAACGGCAAGAGTGAATTTTCACCCAGCGAATAAGGCTACGAAAAATCGTTCTCTAAAAATGTGGGTGAAATGTTGACCCTAGCGCTCGGCGCGCAAAAGTTTAAGCAGAGAAAACTCTAAATAACAAACAAGTAGGGTAACTCTTGCTCCCATGATGAAATAAATACACGCCCACATGGACACATCTACACAGCAACAACTGAAGATATAAACAAATACAAATGAACATTTGTACAAGACTGGCACAGCCTTTTCGATGTTGAATATAGTCAGACAAGTACACGGACAGACAGTAACAAATACAGGTAACCTCGATTTCATTGAAATGAAAGGAAATCTTAGATGAGGCAGCAAACAGTAAACAGTAAATAACAAACAAGAAGAGTAACTTCTGCTCCCATAAAGAAACGAATACACGTTATTTGTTACCCTATTTGTTTTATTTCTTAGTCTTGAATAAATGTTGATTTGTATTTGCTCATATCTCCAGTTATTGCTGTGTAGATGTGTCCATTGAGGGATATAAAGGCAAGCTTGGAACATCCTTTTGGGGGGATGTTTCCTTGTTTGTTCTGTATGCTCTGTGCTGTCACATCTGCTAGGCGATTCGGTGTTGTAAGCAGCATTCGTTAGGAGTTATGGGCGTGTATTTATTTCATCATGGGAGCAAGAGCTACCCTACTTCTTTTGTTTTATTGTTTACTTTTCCCTGCCTCATTTACGATTCCCATAGAGAAATCTCGTCACTTTGTATTTCCAGTCTTTCACATTTGAACCCAATGACGCACTCGACAACCGTATGACCCATTCAAAGCAGTAAAAAAAATCATATTAATATTTGGCTCTGGGTCAGATTCAAACTCGCACCATCCCAATCCATAACCTGCGTAGCTAACCGTTGTACCATAGCAGCTGATGATCTGTGTGGTGTACTTTCGTCCTGACCATTACTTACTGAACGGAAACTGTTTCCGGTAAAGGGAAGCAGGTGCTGCTGATACAAGCACAGAATGAAGTTGCCTCCCTTTTCCATACTTTTCTTTTCCTTTTCTCATGTGAACGCCGCATGGGTGTGTGCGTGTGTGTGTGTGTGTGTGTGTGTGTGTGTGTGTGTGTGTGTGTGTGTGTGTGTGTGTGTGTGATATGATTGTTTTTCGTTTGTTTGCTCTATGTTTATTTGTTGACGGGGGGAGGGGGGGGGAGGGGGGAGGTGTGTGCTGTACTGAGGAAGCATAAAACGAAAGGGAGAAGAAATTCGAGCTGGAGGCCGGAAGAGAGGAGAAATGTGTGTGTGTGTGTGTGTGTGTGTGTGTGTGTGTGTGTGTGTGTGTGTGTGTGTGTGTGTGTGCGCGCGCGCGTGCGTGCGTGCGTGCGTGTGTGTGTGTGTGTGTGGTGTGTGTGTGTGTGTGTGGCGGGGGAGGGGATGGATGGGGTAGGCATTAATATGCAACGCCATCAGAACAGCTCTGCAAGATTTCTGTGGCGATTTTGGTCTATAAACAACTGAGCTGTTCATTAAAAGAGCCAAAAACCCAGATATATAAGCTGAGAATAAACTAACCCAAAATTATGATTATCGATTAAAAAAAACAAAACGAAAAAGAAGCATTCAGTCAGTGCCATGAAAGTAGTGAATACTCTAGGGATGTTACATATTCGCCACATGAAAATGTATGTGAAAACCACTTTATCTTAAAACTGCACAGATAAATGCCAGAATGCTTTCGTGCGATTCATTTCTTCACAGGCAATTGCCATGAAGAGCCGTTGCAATGAAGCGCATTTTGATAACAATGTTCTAATAAACGACTGTCTCTCTACACCTTTGCTAAATCGACAACAAAATCGTGCAAAAATCGGAAACCAGATGGTGGAATAAAAAAAAAAAGAGAGCAATGGAACAAAAAGAAAACGCTCTAAGAAAATAAGAACAATCAAACAACAGTAAGAACATTGGCCCAAGGACTGAGAATAATGGAACCAGGAACATAACACGAAGAATCCGAATGATATCACAAGCAAACATGGCTCTGAAGGTGTTAAGAAGGGTGTTTATACATTTCATAAACATGGTACAAAATAACTGTTAACTGATATGACCCACATAAAGCATGTATGGCGATAGTGTTGATGTATTAGGATTGTCGGCAGTATATTTATTTCCTTGTTTTCATGTACTTTCTTTGAAAGTTTTATGGAGCAAACACCATAGGTCACGATAGTGATCCACATTATGCCTGTCGTTTGTGGATAGAGCGTTCCCAAACGTAGGTCTGTAATGTTCTTACCATCTGACAGCCCCCATTACTCAGGGAGGGGGTGGAGCGATCAGTACCCCGTACGGGTCAATAAATACCACTGTCACTCCCCCACTCACTGTGGAATTCAGCATCGTGGACATCCAGCTATACATTATAGATGAGTGGACTGTCACTGTCCCCCGAACTGTCGTCCATCGACGGGAAGGGAATTGGGGTCGGGGACTGGGGGAGGGGGGTGGGGGATATTGGTTGACCTTCACGACCATCACTGGGGACACTGGTAAAAGCAACAAGCTTGGCGCTTGCAAAAGGTTGTGAGGTCGAACCCTGGCTCTTCGGCTTCGAACTTTGCAATTTCACTGTCCATCTAAACGTGATGTCACTCCGATGGTGTCGGGTTTCACATGGTCTGATCGCTTTCCTCCCTCCTTTATTTCACCCCCCCCCCCCCCCCCCAAATACACACACACACCCCACACACACACACAACACCCCACACACACACACACATCCCCCACCTATCTCCCAGGCTCCTAGGATGCCAGTCTCCATCGGCTATATCACTTCTACTAAGACGTTAGACCTGAAGTGACCAGATCAGCATGGGAGTTCGCAGATTCAGCTTCTAGCTTTTATAACAGAAGGATGGAGGACACTTCAAAGTCACACACAGCAAGCTATTGCAAAATTAGGAAATACACTACGAACGGTTTCAAATTTGTATGTGGAAAGCCTGATTTCAGCTTTAGCAGTACAGCAGAACTTGAACGGTTAGGAAGCACTACGCCAGACCAAAGGAAAGGGCTAAAAACAAGATAGTTCTCTAATCGAAAGCAAGTGACAACGTGATTAATGTGCTTTTTGAAGATATTAAAGTGAATAACAATAACACCATACTTGCTGGTAGCCGTGAGATACCAAGATCGAGAACAAATGCTCACTTCTGTTTTACTCATCCACCTTCAGATAGTGCAATAAATTGCCATAGAGGATAACAGCTGTAGAAAAGTATGACAGTTTATGGGGAAAAAAACCGGCCAGAATAGCTTTTTTACCTTTTTTTCTCTTTCACGTGTGTGTATGTGTGTGTGTGTGTGTGTGTGTGTGTGTGTGTGTGTGTGTGTGTGTGTGTGTGTGTGTGTGCGTGTGCGCGCGCGCGTGTATGTGTGTGTGTGTGTGTGTGTGTGTGTGTGTGTGTGTGTGTGGTGTGTGTGTGTGTGTGTATACATTCAGGCATGTATGTACGTACGTATGTATATATGTAGATAGATAGGTAGGTAGGTAGGTAGGTAAGTAGGTAGGTAGGTAGGTAGGCGGGTAGGTAGGTAGGTGCGTACGGACGTAAGGAAGTACGTATATGCATGCATATATATGTATGTATGTATGTAAGCACAAACACTCGCTGCACTTACACGTGCAAGCATGTCGTTCCCCTCACCCTTTCAAACTCCTATCTCTACCCCTGCCTTCACACACACACACACACACACACACACACACACACACACACACACACACACACACACACACACACACACCACGCACGCACGCACGCGCGCGCGCGCGCGCGCGCGTACTTTCAGCAGAAAGAACTGAGCATTACAAATTGTATGAATAAGCTACAAGCCTCTGCCCATTATTTTCAAAGTCACCAGACCACGTTCTCACTTTACGAGCCCCCTGTGATGTTACCGTAATACGAGATCCTAATCATGAACTCCCTCGTCACCTATCCCAGCTGATGCCATACGGCCTAACTGCTGTGTGTATAGTGATGCAACACAGCCCAGCTGCTGTGTGTATAATGATATGATCTGAGTCCTGCTGGATCGAGGCTTTGTGGCGGAGTGTTGACCAGGGAACATCTCTCTCTCTCTCTCTCTCTCTCTCTCTCTCTCTCTCTCTCTCTCTCTCTCTCTCTCTCTCTCTCCATGCACGCACGCACGCAAGCATGCACACACGCACGCACGCACGGACACACGCATGAAGGCACACACACACACACACACACACACACACACACACACACACACACACACACACACATAGTCACACGCACCACGCACTAAAAAGCAAAACACACACACACAACACACACACACACACACACACACACCCCCCGTGCGCGCGCTCGCACACACACTCACGCACGCACGCACGTACACTCACTGCGTGCGCGCGCGCGCACACACACACACACACACCACACACACCCCACCACCACCACCACACACCACACACACCACGCACGCACGCACGCACCACCACGCACGCACGCACGCATGCACGCATGCACGCGCACGCACGCACGCACACACACGCACCACACACAAACACACACACACACACACACACACAGTGAACATAAAATCATTTGCTTCACGTCAGGTCATCTTTTGACACATGAGAGTAATTAGGTATGTGTGAAGAGCTGACAAGAAGAAGGCAATGACCATCAGTAGTGCCTCAGTAGCCGGATATGAGTCAGTGACCGTCTATGGAATGTTGCCAGGCAAAACATACAGTCACTGGCAACATTTCTTAGGTGTGTTGCTAGGAGGAATAGCTGGCAACTTGTTGTACGCTGGTAGAAGAGCGTCAAGTCACTGACCATTTCCGGAATGCTGCCAGGTGGAAGTCACTGACCATCTCCAGAATGCTGCCAGGTGGAAGTCACTGGCCATTTCCGGAATGCTGACAGGTGGAAGTCACTGACCATTTCCGGAATGCTACCAGGTGGAAGTCACTGACCAGTTCCGGAAAGATGCCCGTTGGGAGTCACTGACCATTTCCGGAATGCTGCCAGTTGGGAGTCACTGACCATTTCCTAAATGCTGCCAGTTGGGAGTCACTGACCATTTTCGGAATGCTGCCAAGTTGGAGTCACTGACTTTTTCTGCAATGTTGCCAAAATGTTGCCAGACAAGGAAAGGAGTCCCTGATAGTCTGCAGACTTTTGACAGGAGGGAGTCACTTCCTACCTGTTGTGCGCTGGCAGGAAAGAGTTACGACGTATCTCTAGAGTATTGAGGCGTAGGAGTCGCTGATCATATGTGGGTTGTTGACGGAAAGAACTACTGATCACCTGTAGAGTGTTGACAGGAGGGAGTCACTGTACATCTGTAGAGTGTTGACGGCAGTAAGTCGCTAATCTCCAGTGGAGTGTTGACAGCAGGAAGTCACTGTCAACATGTGGAGTGTTGAAGGAAGGAGTCAATGTCCACCTTTGTATGCTAACAGGAAACTTTCTTTGTCTACCCGAGGGTTGACAGGAAGGAGTCACTATATATCTTTGTACAGTGACAGGAAGTTTTCTTTGTCTGAGGTGTTAACAGGAAGGAGTCACTATCCACCTTTGTACAGAGACAGTAAGTTTTCTTTGTCTGAGGTGTTAACAGGAAGGAGTCGCTGTCCACCTTTGTACAGTGACAGTAAGTTTTCTTTGTCTGAGGTATTAACAGAAAGGAGTCGCTGTCCACCTTTGTACAGTGACAGGAAGTTTTCTTCGTCTGAGGCGTTAACAGGAAGGAGTCGCTGTCCACCTTTGTACAGTGACAGTAAGTTTTCTTTGTCTGAGGTGTTAACAGGAAGGAGTCGCTGTCCACCTTTGTACAGTGACAGGAAGTTTTCTTTGTCTGAGGTGTTAACAGGAAGGAGTCGCTGTCCACCTTTGTACAGTGACAGGAAGTTTTCTTCTTTGTCTGAGGTGTTAACAGGAAGGAGTTGCTGTCCACCTTTGTATACTAACAGGAAGCCTTCTTTACGACCCGAGAGGACAGGAAGGAAGGATTCGTTTAAAGTGTGTTTAGCGTCGACCAAAGGAAGTGACTGACCACATGTAAAGCGTTGGCAAAGGAATATGGTGACTGGTGGGCATGGAGAAGAGGTGGGTGGTGGTGGGGTTCTTGGTCATGTGGGTTGTTGACAGTGAGGATTGACCTACTGAGTAGTTGCAGCGTTGAACAGACAGGCGTCACTGCCGGCGCGTGGAGCGTTGAAGACAGGAATGACTGAGCGGCTGGTCCGAAAGGTACTTCACCACCACCACCACCTCCTCCTCCTCCTCTCCACTCCCGCCTCTACCCTTTCTCGAAAAAACAAAACACTAAACTAATAATGAAATAAAATAAAATAAAGAGAAGAGCTCCAAGATTAGTATCATGCGCAGGTAGGACCAGACTCTTGTCCCATTACGTCTTGACCGCAATCTTGGTGATACCGTCTTGGATCAGACATTGTTTCGATGTGAAGCATGGGAACCGATCCCTTGACCTTCATCCAAGACTATGTTCACTACCTTTACACCCCGACCCTCCTGTCCACTCCTGTACCATCCCCTACTTCTACCCCCTCCTCTCCCCACCCCCACCCCTCTTTCTCTCTCTGCTCTCTCTCTCTCTCTCTCTCTCTCTCTCCTCTCTCTCTCTCTCTGTTTGTACCCCTAGATACGTAAAACAACTATTTGATGGGTCAAGCAAACATGCGCAAAAACATGCTTTTACATGAAAATTGATGGGGTAATTGGAGACAGCACATCGCCACAATGCATTACACTGTATCGCCATTGAACGAAAGAAAATAAACATGATTGGAATGTGTGGTAAACTTGGGAATAATCGTGAAATACAAAAAAAAAAATTGTAACTGCTTGTAACATTGAATTTTGATGTCAGAGAGAGAGAGAGAGAGAGAGAGACAGAGAGACAGACAGACAGACAGACAGACAGACAGACAGACAGAGACACAGACAGACAGACAGACAGACAGACAGACAGACAGGCATATAAACAAACTAACACACATGTAGAAACACAGAGACAGGCAGACAGACAAATAAACAGACAGACAGAGAGAGAGAGAGAGAGAGAGAGAGAGAGAGAGAGAGAGAGAGAGGGGATAAACAAACTAACACACATGTAGAAACACAGAGACAGGCAGACAGACAAATAAAGAGAGAGAGAGAGAGAGAGAGAGAGAGAGAGAGAGAGAGAGAGAGAGAGATAAACAAACTAACACACATGTAGAAACACAGAGACAGGCAGACAAATAAAGAGAGAGAGAGAGAGAGAGAGAGAGAGAGAGAGAGAGAGAGCGAACGGGTCCCCAACATTTCCTTCCGACCGACCACAGAATGTAAACGAGGGTCACACAAAGCCGCGTTATCGACACTTGACAGCCTCATACACAAGACTGATAAACTACCCCCCCCACCCCCCCACCCCCTCTCCTTCCCCTTACACATGTCCCACTCCCTTTCCACACACTCTTCGCCTTGCTGCTTTGTCCCCTTAGGTTTCCCCCTTCCCCGCTATCTTCTCCCCCTCACTCTTCCCCTTTTACCTCCCTCTCCCCATCGTCGCCCACCCCTCTACCACTAACACCTATCCGGTCTCCCAGTTGTAAGGCGAGAAGCTACCATCAACCGTGAGGAACTAAAAAGGAAAATCGAATACCCCTTCCCCCTCCTCACCCCCCCCCCCCCTCCCCCTCCCATTCCTAATCAATACACCACAAAAAAAATTACCGAGATCATATAGAATAATGGAGCAAAACAAAAGCATAATTGTTGAATTAAATGATTGAAATGAAGTCAAGCACAAACAAACAGACAAAACAGTCTAGTAGCGTTGTACTTAATATCACAGGCTGACGATTTCAAACGTCCTTGAAAGCGTTTAACATCAACCCTAATACGTGAGAACAAACTGCTGTTGATCGAGACAGATAGCGGTACTCTATCCACAATTTATGTGAAGAAAGGAGGACAGCTGCAGCACAACAAAAGAGACAGACAAGGAAAGCCCGCGCCAGCAAGCAAGAGCAGGTCTCCCACATTGCCTGTCCAAGCTGTCACCATACATTCCGAGCATGCATCGGCTTGATCAGCCACCTGCGTATCCACAAATCATCTGCCCCCCCCCCCCCCCCCCCATCCCACCCCCACCGCTCTTTAACCCCAAGATGACTGAAGTGGTTCTCGTCGATTCGACAGGCAAACGAACGAACGATCACAGGCTGACGATTGGTGGGTTTGTGGTGGGTTCGAACCTCATCGAAAACCTTTACCTGTGAGTTGTTGAGAGTGACATAAGCACGGGTGTGAAGGCTGAAACCACCTGTAACAGTTTCATCTACTTTGCGGATGTCTTCTCCAGAGACCTGATTAAATGTCCTGTCTAGACCCTGCAAGTATACGTATCTCCCGGACCAGATTCACGCCAGGATGTATCATAAAGGAAAGCATAGAGTATAAGCCTGTAACGTAGTCTCACCCAACAGTGGAGCTACGTGCCTTCTTTGTCCTTATCCCTGTGTATCGCAATGTTCGTTTTACTTTGTTTTTTGTTTGTTTGTTTGTTTGATTTGCTTATTTATTTTTAATCTGGCGTCTTTCTTTTCCCGCTCGATGTTAGTTTCGGAGGCAAATCAGACACTAAAGACGCACAAAATTTACCATAACCTTTTATACCGCCAGCCAGCCCTACCATCACCCCGTTGCTATCTCTGTACCACCACCCACAACCACCCACCCTTTCTTCCCCCCCCCTCCCCGCCCGCTCCCACTCAAGCTTCACCCAGTTTTAACCATTTCCAACAAAACGATGTCACACGTGTTATTTCCCTTGATAACCCGTGCTGTTAACAGATACCCGTCAGCGGAAATGACTGCCGCCATCGTTTGTTTTGCGTGGCTGGCCACGGCGACCCTTCATGGCGTGGCATTATCTGCCCCTTGCTCCTCTCTACCTCATGCAAGGTTTATCCCCCTGGGCGTCAACGTAGATTATCTTTGTGTTTCATCAAGGGAATGAAAGTAGGGTTAGCCTACCAGGCCGACGAATGAACGGAACAAATGCGACGCGTTTTGACCATTCGGCCTTATGGAGACATAGCTAATGAAAGTCACAACTGCACAGAAAAAAGTGACTTAATGGGACAGTTCTCATATGTGGTCATTCAATTATTGGCAGTGTCATAGTTTAGAGGCCCGGGCGCCCCCATTGTGTTGATCTCACTGCAGGCTTTCTCTCACAAAAAGAAGCTTCTGTATCCGTTAGAGCACCAGTCAATGACGGCGATACAAAAGGGGGGCATCTAAACTAGCACATTGCACCCAACTTTTGTCTTCTGGTCAAGGAAGCATATCTTCCAATTGTCTTAAACCTAGTTATCACCGCTTCAACAAGTTTTCACCTGCTTCTGTTTGTTGGTTTGTCTGTCTGTCCGCAAAATCACAAAAACTATTCACTCGATATTAACGAAACTTAGTGGAATGACAGAATGTGGCTCAAAGACAAATTCGTCAACTTTTGATGTGAATCTTTGTTGCGTGGATCCAGATCAAAAGGCGGATCCATTTTCCGCTCGACCTTTGCGGATGTGTACGTTCTTCCGACTGCCATTGTAGCATTCCTGCCCGGTCATGTTTTATTCCCGTAAATTTGTCATTTACTTTCACACAAGAAAGGTAACGTACTGCAACCAGTCAAAAAAAGTCTCTCACATACACACACACACGCGCGCGCGCGCGCGCGCGCATGCACACACGCAAGCATGCACACAAATACACACACACACACACACACACACCGCAATACAACACACACACACACACACATACACACGCGCACGCACGCACGCACGAACACACACACACACACACACACACACACACACACACACAGAGAGAGAGAGAGAGAGAGAGAGATAAAATGTGTGGTCTGTACATGTATACTCAGAGGCATAAAAAACGCGAAAACAAACTGTATGGAAATTTTGATGTAATTTGGCCAACGATTCCTTTGAACTGGTAACAGAAAGTGAGAAAAAGCAATCAAACACCGCAAAAGTGTCCTTTCAAAGTTCATTCTGGTAGAAAATAAGGTCACATGAACTTGACCTTGACCCTGTGTTAACAGCAGAATGTCAGTATCTGGTGTGACCACCTCGAGCATTGATCACAGCTGTGCACCTGCGGTACATCGAGCGCACCAGAGTGTTGGTCTGCCTCTGGGGGACTTGCCACCACACCTGGCCCACAGCGATAGCAAGCTGAGCTGCTGTCTGGGGTCTGGGGTTGAGCTGGTTCAACTGCCTCTGAAGGGCATCCCAGAAATGCTCTATTGGGTTAAGGTCGGGAGAACGGGCTGGGTGAGGCAGCAGATTG
The DNA here is from genome assembly GCA_033310375.1 of Conus canariensis. Lineage (NCBI taxonomy): Eukaryota > Metazoa > Mollusca > Gastropoda > Neogastropoda > Conidae > Conus > Conus canariensis. The sequence goes on along the minus strand of CM065716.1, from coordinate 42,408,593 downwards.
ATGTTGTTCTGCCTCAGGAAGTTCTGCGTAGCACGGGCAGTGTGCGGCCTTGCGTTGTCCTGCTGAAACAGGTTCTGTGGATGCCGCTGGAAATGCGGCAGGATGTGGGGCCTCAGAACTTGGTCGATGTAATGAACAGCAGTGACCCCGTTACCACGTCCTGGACCCACATTTTGGAAGATGACTGGCCCAATACGGCGATTCATGCCGATAGCCCCCCAGATCATGATGCTTTCACCACCCCATGGGTCCCTTTCGGTGATGTTGGCATCCGTGAAGCGTTCCCCCGCTCTTCTCCAGATCCGGATGCGGCCATCGCCTGGGTCGACGCAGAACCGGCTTTCATCACTGAAGAGGACTCGGCCCCAGTCCCGATGGCGCCAATGCACGTGGATCTGTGCCCACTGCAGACGGTTCTGGCGATGCTGGAGTGTCAGGATAGGTCGCCGGGCTGGACGCCTGCATTGGAGACCAACTGTGTTCAATCGGCGACGCACGGTCCTGCTGCTGATTGGCCTGGCATGGTTACCGACGGTGTTCCTGGCTGTGTTGGGAGCGGTTTGGTAAGGCTCCCGTCGATGCTGACGCAGAAGATGGCGGTCTTGGGCTGCTGTGGTGACCCTCGGTCTGCCGCTCCTCGGTCTGTCATCAGTGGTGTTTCTTGCTTGAAAGCGGTCCAGAAGGCGATAGACGGTGGAAATGTGGACTCCGAATGCGATAGCGACCTGCCTCATTGGAACCCCGGCCTGCAGTTGCCCCATTGCTATGCAACGATCTTGACGAGAAAGTCTCGGCATTATGTTGGCGCCGCTGGAAGGGATAATTTGAACTTTTTGGGGTTTGGAAATTTATAGCCCCACAATCGGGGCCACATTGAGTTGCAATTCACATTGATGCACGTGGCGTAGGTAGTCCACATGGCAAATGCACTTCTCGTGCCAAAAACGCTGACCCGGCAACATTCACCCACTGTTACGAGGTTACAACCGGCCAAGACACCACGTACTGCTAATGTTGCACGTGCCAACGACATTGCTTACGTCCTGTTCACAATGTGAACAATCGTGCACTGTCTCTATTTTTCGCGTTTTTTATGCCTCAGAGTATATTACCTTGCCGTAGGAGCAGGAAATTATTTTCGCGTGCTGACTATGAGAGCTATGTTTACCATTGATTTTCATGTTAACATTCGTGGGTATATAATTGACAAAACACTGAAAGATAAAACCCGTTCACAAGTTGTTTAAAGACAATAGTACTAGTGTCAACAAGTTTTAATGAATGCGCAGGGATTAGTCGAGCACGCAGTGTATGCATCCTTCTCTTCAATGCGGTCAAGACATACGGCAATATGTTCTTGATGCTCTTTCAGTGTAATAGACTGTGACGTTATCAGTTCTATAAATTCTCTGGAGACCGGGATAAAAAAAAGAAAGGAAAAGAAGGGGGGGGGGGGGGGGGAACAAGGTCGCCAAAATAAAAAGGGAGAGACTCTCTCTCTCTCTCTCTCTCTCTCTCTCTCTTGGGGGCTAAGCGTTGTTTGTTTTGTTTTGTTGTTGGAGCGGGTCTGAAGAAGAGAGAGAGAGAGAGAGAGAGAGAGAGAGTGTTTTTTGCATCTCATTCGACTGAGGCCCACAAATATCCTACCACGCAAACAGGATTTGCATTCGTTTCTCCCTCCCCTTCGCTCTTCGTCCTCCATTTGTGTTTATTCAGGTCCAGACAAGAAGGAGGAAAGTGGGAGAACCCTGTGTTTCTGGATCCGTTCCCCCTCCCTTTCCCGGCTGGCAAAATGGCATTTGTTGGCACCTTGCCCCCTGTATCTGCACCAGGGGAGGACCGTCCTACTGTAACTGATCCGGTCCTGGACTAGTCATCACACATGAGTGAAAGTACGCAAACTGTGTCTCTTTGCTTTGTCTGTAACATGACAGCTTATCCGTTGTAATCTGCTGATTTGATTTTAGGACTGTGAACTGTCCCAAGTGTGAACTCCAGCTGACCATTCTGTGTGTGTGTGTGTGTGTGTGTGTGTGTGTGTGTGTGTGTGTGTGTGTGTGTGTGTGCTTGTGGGTGGGGGTGGATGTGGGTGTGTGTGCGTTGTGCGTGTGTATGTGCGCGCGCGCGCGCGCGCGAGCGCGCGTGTGTGTGTGTGTGTGTGTGTGTGTGCGCGCGCGTGCGTGCGTGCGTGCGCGCGCGCGCGCAACCATCACGTTTTTTTTTCCCTCAAGAAGAAAAAAGATAGTATCAACCAGAATGGCCACAACCCCTCAACAGCTCACAATTTAATGTCCCTTAACAGGTTTGTTATAAATCTGTTGTATATAGATATTTGTAGTCGTTCCGCTGTGTTTGTTGTTGCCAGTTCTCATGAATGAACTTTGTTGTCATCAAGGTAAGTCGACTGGGCTATACAATGACACTGCCGCTAAATTGAAACAGCGGATCATTCACATGGCCGATTGTGCTCCGTGTTCAGCTCACTGGAGGTGTTTCCTTTTCAACTTACAGAAATATCTCCGCGACCACCCGAAGCCTTCTTGCTGACCCCATTTAACTTTCGATGGCTGACTCAGCCAGATCGTCTTACAAACCTGATCTACATTCTACGACAGTTTTTGCGTCTGGATTTGGACTCTTCTTTTTCAGAAATTTCTTGGGAAAAGCTCGGGTCAGTGGGTTCGTTTCTTTATGACGCCGATAACAACTCTCTCTCTCTCTCTCTCTCTCTCTCTCTCTCTCTCTCTCTCTCTGAGACGGATGTGCGTGCATAAATGGGCAAAAGTAATGAGTGTGTATATGTGTGACGGAGGACCATGTGGGCAGGGAAGCTCTCTTGAGAGAGAGAGAGAGAGAGAGAGAGAGAGAGAGAAGAAGAAGAAGACAGACAGACAGACAGACCGACAGACCGACAGAGAATAGCTGTGTGAATGTGTGTGTGTGTGTGTGTGTGGTGTGTGTGTGTGTCGTGCGCGCGCGCGCGCGCGCGCGTGCGTGCTGTGTGTGCTGTGTGTGTGTGTGTGTGTGTGTGTTCGTAAATGAAAGTGACTGAGAGGCAGTGAGGTATGTGTCTGTGTGTGTGTCTGTGTGTGTATGCGTGCGTGCCTGCGTATACGACCGCACGCACGCACTCACGCACGCACTCACGCACGCACGCACGCACGCACGCACGCACGCACACACTCACACACACCACACACACACATGTAGGCCTACGTTCGTCTCACAATTAACCCTCATGGGCCTTAACCATAATTATAGTTCAGGATAAGGGGACACGTAGAGATGGCTAACGCTGTCTTCGAGACTTTTTGCAACATCCAGTTTCTGCTTGACTAAGGATTACGAGACCGTTAACTTCTTGAACTGCCGAACCCTCCTTCGTCCGTCTTTTGCTTCAGTGCATAAACCTGCGCACGTTTGCGTGCGCGCGCGCGCGCGCGGACACACACACACACACACACAAACACACACACACACAACACCACACACACACACACACACACACACACAAGGAAGCACGCACACGTACACACACACACACACACACACACAACACCACACACACACACACAGGGAGGCACGCACACACACACACACACACACACACACACACCACACACACACACACACACAAACACCACACAAACACGCGCGCGCGCGCGCAGGCGTGCGCACGCACGTACGCGCGCGCACCACGCACACACACACACACACATAAGGAAATATGAACACACACACACACACACACACACACACACACACACACACACACACACACACACACACACACCTTTTTTCCAGTCCATGGACCTTATCAACTCGAAAAGAAATTATGAAGAGTGTTCCGAGGAATATCCCTCCCCCCCCCCCTCTCTCTCTCTCTCTCTCTCTCTCTCTCTCTCTCTCTGAAAATCCATAGACCTAATCCAGTATAACTCCCCAGTGGGATTTTTAGAAGAGTGCGCTTGCGGGCAAAGTATGCAGGTGAATGTTTTTTGTTTTCATATTGATTTTTGAATAAGTCTGTTTGAATAGACAGATTTAGTCAAATATTCTCAATACCGTTTTTCCGGGGCTTACAATGCTTCTTCAATTGAACACGGGTGAAAGTACCCCTTTCCCTTCGGAGGTCAATCCTCTGTAGTCATTGCACTAAACGAGGATGAAGATGTTAGACTGGAGCACAGTTTTCTTGCCGTTCATACCGTGCTGGCTGATATCACCGCAGTGCTTGTCATCAAATCTAAGAACTGGTCATGTAGACACGTGAAACATGTATGTAGGCCTACCGTTAGGAAATCAGAAATCAGTAATGAACCCAGTGGTTAAAGGAACTAGAGGGAAACAAGGAAAAAGGAGAGAGAAGAGAGAGAGAGAGAGAGAGGGAGGGGGGGTTGGGGGGGCTAAACGTTCGTGCAGATATGCAATATTTGTAAAAGAATGATCTCACTTGGTACAGGCGAAGGATAGAAGATATTAGAAAGGGATGCAAGTAACAGCAGAGATAAGGCACGGGACAGGGGACGGATTGGGGGGGGGTCTTGACATGTAGCATGTTTTTCGACAGCGAATTCAAAGACAATACTCCTACCCCACCCCCACCCCACCCCCCACCCCACCTCTTGCCCAGTAGGCCTACTTCAGAGTGGTGACTTTGCTTTTCTTCAGTGAAGGGGATTATAAATAGATGAAGTTTCGTGTACACGTTTCTTGAAGTGTTTCCCTGAGTATTTAACTGCCGATGGGACAGAATTCCAGACAGTCGGGAGAAAGTCAGGCTTGTTTCGTGTTGAGCAATGACCTGGCAGAGCTGGAACAAAGAGAGAAATTTGATACAGACGAGTTTTAGAAGTGTTGGAAACAGTGTGTTACGCTTACCACGTTTCTACATTCTTTTTACACACCGCGCTAAAAATTTGGCGTCAATACGTTAAGTCGTGAATGGCAACGTCTAGCAATCTAGTCTTACCTTCAACTTTTTTCCGTTCATAATCAGCTTCATCTTCGATACAATCAAGATGATTGTTGATAAAGCAGATCTAGGACAGAAAGACGCTGAATCAGAGTCATTGGCTTAAACTTTGACTTAACCGAGTTCACTTATCATGCACGTTTTTTACAGTATGTGAACTGAGCAGGAATATGACTATGCGTAATTAGGATGCTACCGTAAACTGGGCTGACATTTGTTAATGTTTTAAACATAAATCATACCTAGGTTGGTAGGTTTACTTATTTATAGTTTATTCATCAATGTTGGTTATTTTAGACTCTAAATAAGATTTGAGAGTATGTCAATGATGATAGGTTGAATAAGTAAAAACCAAGGCAGAGTAACGAAAATGGATAGTGAAGGCGGAAGAAGTTGGGATAGAGGATGGGGTATGGTGTTGAATAGTTAAGCGGGGTACATATAAAAGATGGCTGACCTATTTTTTAAACACAACATGTCGAACTGGAAAAAAAAGGTTTTTCCAAAAGGACTGAACATCCGAAACCGGCACAACAACGTCAATGAACTCTACAGGAAGGAAATGTCTTAAATGTTCACTGTGTTCAACTGTCAATTTTTATGTTGATATATCATTGCAATACCTTGTAGATGGCGAATTTGAATTAATATGAACTCTATACTTTTGATAACCCTACTAGGACCTCGTACATCTAATAATTTATTCATGTCCGATTTACTCGTGTCAGGATGAAAAAAAAGCTAACGATGTGCTTTTTCTATAATGTTGCATACCTCCGTCCACGATAACATACAGCTTTCTTTTTCTCCAGTTCGCAAGACGATCAGCGTGTTCATGGTAAATAATCCCACAATGCGGAGGAATCCAACAAAATTCCGCCCCCAAATATGATGCCTAGTTAATCCAAGTTTGCTGTCTCCTAGATGAACTACATAATTATGACCAGATGATCTACGGGCTACTGTTTCCCATATCTGCAAGTGAGAGCCATGTGTAGAAAGGAGAAGCTTTGCTGCTCCTTGATGCAGACAATCCCGTCTTTTGTAATCATCGCAACAACAATCCCATATTATGAGGCGAAACTGATAGGTGACGTGTGTGTGTGTGTGTGTGTGGTGTGTGTGTGTGTGTGTGTGTGTGTGTGTGTGTGTGTGTGTGTGCGTGCGTGCGTGCGTGCGTGCGTATCTGTGTGTGTGTGTGTGTGTGTGTGTGTCTTTTAGAGAGACAGAGAGAGAGAGTGTGAGAGAGAGACTAGACAGACAGACTGACAGACAGAGGCAGAGACAGGGAGATGTGGGGTGGGTGAACAGGGGTGCGAGGTGTGGGAAAGGGAGGGGATATCGCAGACATCTCTCAGCACGACTTAGCAAACTTGTCAGCCCACCTCGTCATGGGTCTTAGTTCTTACCCCAAGATGTGAGTGAGCCAACGTGGCAAGTATGTGGAGAATGTGTTGGAGGGTGTTCTGCATTGAAGTGGGCCACTTGCACTAGGTCAGACCCCAGCATGCGCCCAGCGCACATTGTCCAGAATGCATCACGTGGGCTTGGCTCTGTGCCCTGTTCAAACGTGGCAGGTGCAGTATACCCCTTGAGTTTTGTGTGAGCGTGAGCGCACGCACACACGCTCGCACACTCATATGCACGCACGCACGCACCCACGCTCATGCGTGCAGGTACACACACACACACACACACACACACACACACACACACACACACACACACACACACACGAAATAGGATGAATCTTATTAAAAGGTGGATGTTATCGACCGACACGACACGGGTGTGTGTGTGTGTGTGTGTGTGTGTGTGTGTGTGTGTGTGCGTGTGTGTGTGTGTGTGTGTGTGTGTGTGTGTGTGTGGAGAGAGAGAGAGAGAGAGAGAGAGAGAGAGAGAGAGAGAACGGGCGGAAATACGGGGGAGAGACTTTGGGAGTGGGGAGGGGGTCAGGGGTGATTACATGAACATAATCTTATTCTCTTATTGACATATTAATGTTTTAGACAGGTGAAATCAGTCATGTAAGGTGGAATATGAGGTGTCGCTAACGTATCAACCCACCAGTCCTGTCAACAAATCCAAAATGTCTACAACTGCATGGTTTTGGTTGCATTCCATCTCCAGCCACCCTCCCATCCAGGTTGTCGATTTGTTTATTCGTTGATAAACTGGCCCCCCACCATCCCTTCTGTCTGTCCTCCACCCCGTAATACCACTTCCCATCGTCTTTATCTCTGGCTGTCATAGGTTTTGCATGGACTGTACCTTGTAGGGCAGCAGCCCCCACGAAACAGTTTGCCCATCGCCACCCCTTTTCCCGCCATCGTCTACACATCGATCGATCAACAGTAGGAATAGTCTCTTTTCGATGGCCTGTGTGCTTATGAAAATCATTTAGCCCAGCCTCGTTACTTCATACACAGACGGGAAAGAATGCATGCAACAGCCCGTGACAATTAATGCAGACACATCATAGTGTTCAACCCACGTGAGTCGGAAGCCTATAATTATCGAACAGACCACGAGTCACTGACTGACTCCCACCATTGATGCCACAATGGACCAGTCACGGCGGCCAAGCCCACGCGCTAGCCATTCGGTGCGGGACAGCCGCTGAGCAGTGTGTCGTCTGCTCCACACAAGCAGACGTCACTCGTACTCACTCGCCTCTGTCGTACCGGAGCCGTCGCGACCCAGTTCTCTATCGCCTGCCTTTTCTTCGGACGGTAAGTGTGATTTCTCTTGTTTTTGTTTTGCTTTTTTTTTTTTTTTCTTTTTCATTGCGATGAAATACACATTCTCAGCGACAGTATGCCATAACAGTGTCAAATTCTGTTTCAGCGACAGTATGCCATAACAGTGTCAAATTCTGTTTCAGCGACAGTATGCCATAACAGTGTCAAATTCTGTTTCAGCGACAGTATGCCATAACAGTTCAAATTCTGTTTCAGCGACAGTATGCCATAACAGTGTCAAATTCTGTTTCAGCGACAGTATGCCATAACAGTGTCAAATTCTGTTTCAGCGACAGTATGCCATAACAGTGTCAAATTCTGTTCGAGAATTTGCATTGATTACTCAGTTTTGGTTTTCAGCATAGCCTATCTTGGAACTGAAGTGAGTGAATGAGTGAGTGTGTGTGTGTGTGTGTGTGTGTGTGTGTGTGTGTGTGTGTGTGTGTGTGCGTGCGATAATGTTTTTACCTCTTAAGGAAAAAAAGAAGCACTGAGAAATTGAAACAACAAAAACTAACTATGCTGTCTACCAGTGAACATTGATCTATATTTTCTTCGGGAGGGTCACCCATGTGGAAACTTATTATTTAAAATCTGTGTGTATACTGAGACATTGTGAGTCAATTTCTTCAACAAGTAACTTTTTTATGAGAAATTTGAATTTGACAACTAGGAACACAATCAAAGAATAAAAGGAAACGGCGTGGACGACCAACAATATGAAAAGAAGGAGTGCAAGCCTGGACTTTAAACATAGCTCAATATTCAAAATAAATACGATAATTTCATTTTTAAAGGTAAATCCTTTCGTCAGGTATTAAGGCTGAATCAGTTTCAGCTTATTCAGAGAGTATTAGATCTTTCGAAATATTTGCCAAATTCACATTGATTCTTGATGGAAAGAAGATTGAAGACGTTTGAGAGCGAGTAATTGTCGAAAATAATTGGTCAGTAAACTCCATGTTTGTCAAAATAAAGGTTAATTGGTTGGTGACATTACACTTTGACCTTTGCGTACACCAGCAGGTGCTGATTCCCCACAAATCCGTCCTTTGGAAAAATCTCACGTGAAAATAGAAATATTTCGATCCACTTGTGGTACTTTTTTTTCATTTTTAATAATACTAGTTATCAAGACAGAATTATTTGTGATATGTTCATAGCTTCATTTGCATACATGAATAGATTGGTTTCTTTTCTACTGAACTGTCAGGGCAGTTTCCTCATTTGGTGACTTTGTATTTTGGTAGGTTATGCAAAATCCTTGCATCTGTTTCAATGTCGACTTCATATTTTCCAGTGTTTGTAGGGAATAAATTATGCGTGGATTCTTTCCGTTAAAATGTCAAAGTCGATGATGGATACTCTGTGCACATTGTGTATGAAAATGTTTCCAGAATTTCATATCAGCCTCAAATTTGGACGTCTAAGAAATTGACGGCTTAGCCTACTTGCCGACTTAACGAAAAATGAGAGAGAAATTACTCAGTAAACTAGAAAGCAGTGAAGAACAGCGGCACAAGGATGCTCTTTGTTGTAATTTTAGGTTCCATGCTTTAAAGAGAGTGGATGTGTACTGTAGCTGCGTACGCACATATGTTTGTATGTGTGTGTGGTGTGTGTGTGTGTGTGTGTGTGTGTGTGTGTGTGTGTGTGGGAGGGTGTGTGAGAAGAGTGTTTGTACTTGCATGAAGATATTTTACTAATAGGATTGATTTACTATTGATTCTTACACAGGAAGTTTACGCCTTTTTTCTTCCTGTGTTTGTGTATTGTCCTAGTATATGGTTGCTGTGCTATCGAAAATGAATATTCCATCTTTTGGACAAATAAAATTGTTATCCTGTTACATCTCCGCCACACAAATCGTTTTCCCGCCGGACATAGTAGTGGATACGTATGAATAAACATCTCATGCACTTCTTTTATAGGATATGAAAAGTACAAAATGTCATCATTCACCTCACCAAAAACGTTTGCTATTCCGTGAAAATGTATCATCATTCACATCCATCCTTTCGTAAACAATAACTCTACATTGTTCGCGTTCTGTAGATAATTTATGAAAACTTGCTGAGCATATCCTGAATCCGCCTTGTGATCTGGATCCGGACCCCAGATCCGCATCAAAAACTTCATGGGTTAATTCCTCGCGCTGACGGGTTGACTCAGCTGGTTAAAGCATCGAGTTTGAAGTCAAGTGTCGAGTTCGACTCTCGCTGGCGCCCAACGTTAAACATTTCGCAACTCATCTTAATGTGTTGTTTCTGGTGGTATTGTGTGATGTAAAATAACCCTCCTTCCCCTACTCTTCTGTGATGGCTATCCCTGTCAGCCATATTACTTAAAGTCCTTGTGGACGTGTAACTGAACTAATTCATTCCTGTGCCATTTTTCATCTTTCTGCAAAGTGTTGTGAAAATCGGTTCGGCATCTTTTGCGTGGTCTTGCCGACGCGACGTGAGGTTATTACCTCCTAACTGAAGTAATAACGTCAAAAACGATTCAGTTTTGTTTAAATCCTCTGCTGTGGGCGAGTTCTCATCAAAGCAGTAAAGAAGTTCCCTTTGAAAGCGGTCCCTGTGTTTAATCATTCATCGTCGTCTTCTTCCTACACTTATTATCCCAAACCTTTTATCACGTCTTTTCTTTCCCGCGTCCTGCTATTCCGCCTTCAGCTCGTTTTCTTCTTAATCTTGCCCTTCTCGTTCTGCGCCATTTTTTTTTCTTCTTTCAGAATATGTCTTTTCCAGACATTCTCTAAATGCTTCTTTTCTGCGTGTCTATTCATTTCGCCGCGGAATGGGTCTGTAACCTCGGGCGCGAGGGTTTTGATCTGGTTCCAAAGTATTTAAGTTTTGATGTTGACATTTGAATTCTAGCTTCTCAGAATGTTAGTCCGGATCTAACATATTTTTGAAGACAAGACATCACAGAAAGAAAGGGGGGGATGGGAGGAGGGAGAGGAAAGAAGGGAAGGGGAAGGGCAGGAGAGAGAGAGAGAGAGAGAGTGAGTGAGAGAGAGAGAGACAGAGAGACAGACAGACAGACAGACAGACAGGCAGACAGGCGTACAGACAGATAGAGCCAGAGAGAAGCACATGAAATTGTGAGAAATAAGACCTTCCTAAATTGATCGCCAAAAAAATCTGAGATCGGTGATGTATCGGGGGAAATTAATAACTGTGACAATGGAGGTACCATTTTGGAACATGGGGAATTCTAACAGGTTTACCTATTCTTACAATATTTACCGAACTGCCGTCACTAAATTTCAACAGACACTAAGAATTCTGGCATCACTGACCCATTCAGAAGCACTAAGAAATAGCCATGACAGTATTGAGCCCATTTTAAGTCAATAAGTATTACAACAGCATTGGCCCGTTTTAAGGCTCCGGGAATTATACCACTCGTAACCTGATTTGTGGGAGAAGGGATTCGGTCAGTTTTAGCCCATTAATTTTGCAAGTCTGATAATATCAACCCATTTGAGGGCATTGCAGTTTCTGACAGTTTGGATCTACCCGTCTGGGGAGTGGGGGCTTTAGTGGTATATGTCTTCCGGGACAGGCAGCGTGCCCGTGATGAGCATAGAGAATTCTGATAGTCACAGTTTACTCATGACCGGGCACGGTGAATTGGTCTCACTGCTTACCTGTGTGAGGACTGTTAGGCCTACTGTTAGGCCTACTGTTAGGCCTGTTCGTGCTGCGCAACGTGATTGAACGAAAACTGCCCAGTTACTTACTCGGTAGATACCCCTTGCGCCATTTACGTGTCAATGTTTACATACTTCATATAGCGGAACGGAAATTACTGCGTCGGGAGTGTTTCGGTGATCATTGCCGTCAGCTACGGGGAAGCGAAGGTCGCTCACTTCCTGACAGGGATCGGGAATTATTTTCGCTGTGTCATGGCAGAATGAGCTGTCGAGCAGCCAAACCCAAGGACTAACCTATTCGAATTCCTAACTGTAGTCTGTTATTTACCTCCAATCATAATCAAATCCTGAATCACATTTAACACTCCAACCCAGATTCGAATCGTTCTCCTAGAGAATGTTGAAAGGGGATGGGAGTAGGGGAGGTGGGGGAACAACCCAATCTACCTTTCTTTGGAATAAAGTTAAGGATTTATGAAATCGGGTTTCAGCGTCGCGTAGGCGTACAGATACGGTGTGCTGAGTATTGAATCTTTTTAATCCCATATTGCGAGAGGATGTGAACACGTACAGAACAAAGACCGCGGGATATTGCTACGCATACTGATTTCAATCACAGCAAGGTAAATGTCACTCGAGAAACCAAATTGATGACCATTCAGCTCAGAGCGATTCCGGGAAAGAAAGCTTACCCTGCAACTTCCTTACTTTTTCTGTATCAAGAATGGTTCGTTCATTTGGCGACGGCCTTAAACCTCATCGGAAGGGAAATGCTGAGGTTGCCAACAAACTTGGGGGATGAAAGCAGTGGGTTTTTTTTTTCCCAAGAAAATGGTGCAATTCTTGCGAGTATTAACATTCTGTAACGTTCGCCTTACTCTTGTTCCCCGACATAAAAAAATGAACTGTTATTGTGGAGATTAAAAGAAAGCGTCCCCTAAAATTATGCAGGTATGAAAATCCATTCAGTTTATGGTTGGTAAAAATGTCAGTTTGTCGACAGTACACGCCACCAGCGTGAAAGTTAGTGCGCCGACAGCGAGTGGAGCACCTGTACTCGCGAGAGACGTGGAAGAAATAGGTTACCGGAGTTGTTAGTGAAACGATTCTGAGGGGTGGGGTTTGGTTCCAGTGCTCTGTCTTTCTCTCATCAGTTTTTCACAAGTCAGGACTGGCCGAGAAGCTTGTCATATAGCTCTGATTCAAAGTGAACCACCTTTGTTTTAATTTGAGCCTAGCCAACAACAAAGCCTGTCTTAAAGGTATTGCAAACATGTTTAGGATGCTTGTCCAGTACGCAGCAATATGACTGTGCTGAAATATGTGCAGAAAAGCGGTGTGGGTGATACAAACAAATAAAAAAAATTGAACTTTTTACAGTTCATACAAAAATCATCGAGCCATTTCTCATGGAAGCAAACAAATAAACAAACAAGCTGGTGAGAAAACAATAACATGAAAAAAAAATACTGAAACACCTTTTGTTTGGAAGTTAATTACTCTACAAGTCCCAGAGGCAGTGACAATAAAATTTGTGAGTTCAGGGTGAAGCACTGAATACGCACCTTCAGACACTGGCGACCTGCTTCCGTGACTCCCTCATCTATTTTCAATAGCTGACAATATGAAAACACGAAGATTAAAATGAAAATGAAACAAGGAAAAGGAATTGAAAGAAGGAAAGAAGTGAAAATTAAAGTATACTAAATCTCAAAAATAAAATGGTAAAATAATGGGGGAAAACATCCACGTTAAGAAGCGAGTAATGAAATATGAAAAATACTCCAGAAAAAGCAGTGGAAGAAACAGTAAAATATGAAAATACCATCATAGTATAGGACAGAAAAGAAATGAAATCCGATCAGCAAAAAAAAAAAAAAAAAGGCATTTTTTTTTGTTTTTTGTTGGTTTTTTTTTTTGTTTTTTTTTCGATGGGGCAAAAAACACTGTTACTGTGAAGAAAAATGAAACTCGATCGTTCAGATCAGCCGGTAGATTGTGAGTATGGATTGGAGAAAGAGCGGAGGATGGGCTTCCTAACTTCACGAAAGGTTAATTAGTCATCTCAGTGTCGTCCTGCTCTTGCTATGGGCTCGAGCCGATCGATACCCTCACTGTCACGTTTATCGATTGATCGGAGAGGGTGGGTGAACGAACGATTGTTACGTCCGTGAGCGAACTAACACGAGCATGCAATTATCGCTCTGATGCGTTCACCGTCGTGCATATTGATATATATTGATTTTTTATTAATTATAGTTTGGAATTTGATGTGAGCCTCATCTGTTATTTTTGTCTTTTTGTTTGTTTGTTTGTTTAGGTTGGGTGTATCGTTGTTGTTTTTGCATTTGTTCTTCGGGATTTTTTAGCGGACGAAGTACTGTTTTTGTCTCACATGGACCTGGTAGTACGTCTTCGGTTACGCGTTTCAGTACACGCGCGCTTACAGACACACGTTTTGTATTGATTAGCACAGGCCTGAACATTGTCTCACACGCAAAAGTGAGCGCGTATGCATGCACTCAAAATCACTTCTAGACGCACTCTTTCACACGTTAGCATGTAGGCGAGCTTATGCATTCACGACATTCACGTCCGTGCACGTTGCGCGTGCACTCGCCCATTGCGTATACACTCATGGTTTAACACAAAGCAATACAGTGGGTTCTATATAACGTATATCTGAAGCCCCAGACAGTTTCTACTGCTTCTTCTGCTCTACCATTACCTCTACTTACACTACATTACTATTTCCACTGCCACGACTACTCCTGAAAGTGGAAAAAAAATCCAAACCAGTTATTTCAGAGTATTACATGACGTCTGTCACCGTTAACAGTTTTCCCAAGGTACGTGAATATGCGATTCGTTTACAAAACGGTTATCAACTGAATATGGTCGTCGGATCGAGAGCTGATATAAAGAAAATAATAGCGGAAGAATGAATGGCTAGAAAATATCCTAAGTTAATTTGACGTCCTCAAAGGTTATAAACAAAAAATAGTTTCCACTCAACTGCAGCTCAGATTAATCGTAATAGGAAAGAAAATCTCTAATAGTCTCTAAAGAGCCGCGATTAATAAATCCAGTATGAATAAAACGTAATTCAGATTAGTTCATCGTGTTTAAGCTATGCGAGTATTGAATTCGAAGAATTTTGTTCCCAGTGCGATCCCGGTCATTAAATAGATGGTGAGATTATTACTCGTGGCACTCCCTGTCGTTAGTGGCGTTCATTATTCGTTTAATTCATATATTGTTTAAGTTCCATGAAGCATCACTCCGAGTCCTGTACAACTAAACTGGTTGGTAACGTCTGTGTTTCCATGGAACTTTAATGATAAACTGAAATCCGGAAAAGCCGGCTGAACTTGACATTTAGGTAATACCCCTCTCCCCCATTCCACAGTCACCTCGTCGACCCCCCTTAACCCCTCCCCCCCCTCGCCCCCCCCCCCCCCCCCCCAAAAAAAAGTAAACTATGCACCACTTTGAAATAAATCGATCAGTCTGACTTCAGAAACAGGAAACTTACAAACTAAGAAAAGTTCAAAAGAGCGTATGACGGTTCAAATGGCTGTCTGTCCTTGGCCTTTACCTATAACAAGTAAACAAAATCGATCGATCCGACTTCCTTGTTTCAAATTTACTTCAGCATGCAGTACCTGTGACTTTTACTTTCTTTTGTACTTGATATGTGTGCTTTCACACACTCACACACACACACACACACACACACACACCACACACACACACACACACACACACAACACGCGCGCGCGCGCGCGCGCGCGCGCGCGCGCACTGCACACACACACATGCAAGAACGCACGCACGCACACACGAACACACACACAGAACAACAACAACAACAACAACAACAACAACGAAAACAACAACGACTTAAGTTTAAGACAATGTAAGAATGAAAACAATATTTGTCAGACATAACACGTTGCTGTGACATATTTCATTTTGATCTTTGCCGAGATTCCTTCCTGTAAAAGAACAGCTCATAAGAGTAGCACATACACACACACAAAATAATAGGCAGACAGACAGACAGACAGACAGACAGAGAGATAGAGAGATATATAGATAGATAGATAGACAGATAGGTGGATAGATAGATAGATGGATGGATAGATAGAGAGAAAGAAAGAAAGATAGATAGATACGCAGTGGATGGAGGAAGCGACTGGATTTCAACTGTGTGATTGACCATGTTAGAAATTGCTCTTTGCTTTCACTTTTCATATTTAACCCTGGACTAGTGCTTGGAAACACGGAATACTGGCAAATATTGACTGACTTTGTTAATTTAAGAAAATGGAAACATTAATCCTCTTCACAAGGCAAAACTTCGATTTCTGCTGAATCGTTCATCATTTAAACCATTTATTCATTTGTTACTGCTTTGTGGGAGGGGATGGGGATTACTTATTCATAAGACAAATTGTCCTGTTAGCATTGTATTTGTGATTTACAATTGATCCATTACAATCGAAGGGAGAAATTAAAGAACAGAAAGGGAGAAGGAGGAAGGGACGAGAGGAGGAGAGGGAGTGGAGAATATTGGAATACAAATTGGTACTGCAGCAGATGTTTTATAATAGACATCATATCTATATGTACGTCCTGTCTCTGTTGAGGACTGAGCGGCATTGAAGTCGTTGTGTTTTATACAGTGACAGGCCGGGTATTAGACTTATAAAACTTCCATGCTGTTGAATACGTCTATGGCATAGAACCATATTCAGAATAAATTCATCTTGAAGACGAACTTGCGAGACTGAAAACAAAGAAAAAGGAGGCTTAGGTCTAGTAGTGAAGGGAAATAAAAATCAGTATTGAGCAGCATTAGTGTAGAGGGATGGGTGGAAGGGTAAGGGAGAGGAAGAGGGGTAGGGAAGGGAGAGACAAAGAACCGAAGGGTGCAAATGGTCTGGATTCCGCGTAACTAGAAGTATGTGAACAAAGCCCAGTCAGTCACTTGTAAATTTCTTTTACTACAACATCAGAAGACAAAGAAGAAGACGGTACCTTAAAACACCAGCAAAACGTTAGAAGTATTGTGACGAACAAAATGAAAAGATCACCAGCGCTAAGTAGGAGCAGGTTTGTGCCAGAGATAGACAAAGTGTTATCAGACGATATTTCATTCTATACTGACATTCATTGCACACTCCCAATCTTAGTCAAACAATACAGTAACATGAGAGAGAGGGGGGGGGACAACTTGTTCAACAGGTTTTGATTGTGCGCGCTTGTGTGTGTGTGTGTGTGTGTGTGTGTGTGTGTGTGTGTGTGTGTGTGTGTGTGTGTGATTATAAATAACCCTGAAAGTGAATTTGCGAATCTGTCAAAACACCGAAAAGAGGGATCATATGCCGATAACCCGGTTTCTTTCTTTCTTTCTTTCTTTTCTTTTCTTTTTTTTCTAAGAAGAATCCTGTTTTCGCATATATCCCGGTAAACTTATACTGTCTGAAATATAATTTTCAAATAATCTACAGCTTCTGGCCAGTTTATATCCTTGGTAAATGTTCAACGTTTCACAAGTAGATTTTTTTTGACATCTTCCTTTCCACTAAAAGAAATTAAAAGTCATCCGATAGGATTAGAGTTAGGATCACGTTAGATGAGGGACAGAATTAGGTCTAGCTTCTTTCTGGTGGTTAAGAACGCATTTTTTGTTTGTTTGTTTGTTTTTGTTTTTTTAGTGTCGATAGGCCCAGTCTTAAGGTTTTGGAAACGTGTCCGTGCGTTCGAGTTGTGTGTGTGTGTGTGTGTGTGTGTGTGTGTGTGTGTGTGTGTGGAAGGAGCAGCTTTCCGATAGTAATCATTGAAAGATTTTTTTTGTGGGACTTCTAAATATACTCAAGAAAGGCTCATTTGTGATGCACCTGAGGGTTATACACTTAAAAGTGCTCGCACTCTGAATGACAGACGGAATTAGAAATGGGTCCAAACATGAAATGATGCATGAACGACAAATAGACTGACATAAGTAAAAACCAGTATCACGCATAAAACCTTAGTTTTGTATACCAGATTAAAATATTAAGTTCCAGCCTGGTCTCTATTTTCTGGTCTGTTATCACTTTCTCTATCCCCATCACATATGGGTTTGGGCTCGCTTCTACCCTTAGGTTTCTAAGTGTTTCAGTCTGGTAGGAGTTCCAAGACCCAGCTAGTTGACGATTGCCTGACAGGAGAGATTCCCAGATCTTCCTCCAGTTTGTTGATATTACGACTTAGATATCGGCCTGCTGTTTCGTCTGTTGTCCTATTGACCACATAGCAGCATAGACTCTTGTTCTTGTGCGGGGCCAGTTGTTCAGGATGTTAGAGTCCCAGGGTTTTTCTTGGAGGACAGTCAGTGAAACTTGACACTGGACCTCAGAGTAAGAGAGAGAAACATTTCCCTCTGTTACATACAGCAATGTTGAGGTTGGTACACTGAAAATAACTGCTTGAAGTCTTATGGCCTATGGTAGGTCCGCGAATGTTGGGCGCTTGATCATTCCTTTTAAAGGATTAAGCTAACCATCAAGTGTCTGATGTATGATTGATTGACAGTTTGCCAGAGGTATATGAGAGCCAATAAAATTTATCGTGGAAAGAAGGGGGGGGGGGGGGGGTTATGTGAAAGGAGACAGTCTTTTCAGCACGTGTAGTGTGACATGACGCAGTTTGCCCCAAACAAGACAATCTCAGCACGTGCAGTGTGACTTGACGCAGTTTGCCCCAAACAAGACAATCTCAGCACGTGCAGTGTGACATGACGCAGTTTGCCCCAAACAAGACGATCTCAGCACGTGCAGTGTGACTTGACGCAGTTTGCCCCAAACAAGACAATCTCAGCATGTGCAGTGTGACATGACGCAGTTTGCCCCAAACAAGACAATCTCAGCATGTGCAGTGTGACTTGACGCAGTTTGCCCCAAACAAGACGATCTCAGCACGTGCAGTGTGACATGACACAACAAGACAATCTCTGAGGTCTTTGCAGTTTTCAGCCTTTGACGCTGATGCGTGAGGTTAAGTCACCTGCCAAGTGCGTGACACGTGTGAGCTCAAATAATCTGTTAGGGAGTGTCGCAACCGCTGGCGTCCTTTGTAGTGGCATGGGTGACAAATGAAATACTCAGACCGTTCACGAGCGTCACGTCACAATCAGATATGGGAGCATCGCGTTACCAGTGAAGCAAGTGTGAGTGAGGAAGGAAAGGACGGGTGGCTCAACCCGCACTACAATTGATAAACAAACTTTATAACATTGTTGTCAGTGTTGCACCATGGTGTCGGCATGCACTAGGTCAGCTGGACACAGGGACGGCAGTTAGAGGAAAAGGGGGTTGAGGGGATGAATACTGTCAAAAAATGATGTAAAATGGATAATATTATTGTTAGGGACTGTAAAGTGAGTCAGACAAAAACTGATAGATACTAAGGACCTACAGAAAAGAAGAAATTGAAGCAGAGAGAAGAAATATTATACTTCACTGAATAAGCAACCAGTGAAGAGAATGATGAAGAGCAGACGTTCTGATTCTGACCGCTTAGAAACAAAGCAAGCAGCGTGATTTTGAACCATCTGCAGTCAGACCAGAAGAATTTTTGGACAGCCAGAGAAAAGTGGCTTACATTTGTGCAATCAAGCTTGGAGAGGACAAACGAACACATCAAATTTTTGTGGAAACTTCAATAAGAAGATTACGAAAAAAGCTACTTCTTCAAAACTTCTAAACAGCAAACTTGGCAGAGGTTAGAGGCATGCTGCTCAGAAGAAAGCCTGGTCAAGAGTAATGCCAAGACTGCGTACAGAAGTGGAAAGTGTAATATTACAATTATTATAATACACTCAAGAAAAAGAAAGACAACATTTAATGAGTTCTTTGGGGGGGGGAAAGCAATCATCATTTCAGTTTTGTTCTCAGTGACTTGCAGCTTGTTCAGTATCATCCATGTTTTAACAACAGAAACACAGGATTGGGTGGACAGAATAAACGAAATGATGTTGTTTTTTTTTATCTTGACAGTCCTTGTAAGTTGTCACTGGCCCGTGAGACGTGTTGCATACAGCAGATCTATTTAAACACATCTACCAGAAACGACAGCCTACTTGTATTAGAATCACAGATCTGACCTGCGTCTTAACCAGGTAAAGTTGTGTGCGTCTGTTACACGCACGTACATTGTATTCACAGTCACCTGATCCTCTGATTCAGGCCAACCGACCTGTCGCCACTGAAGAATTCAGCACTGGTGAAGAAAGGGGTGGAGTACCTTCACAGGGAAAGACAGAAAATAAGCACAGGCAGAATAGGTCAACTGAACAATTTCAAAGGTTACAGAATGTTTTCCTTTTTCTCGCAGAGAAGATTATTTTTTGTAAAACTGCACAGTACAAGATGAACAGACTCCCATTCATATTATTAGTAGTGCATATCAAATCTAGGTCAACGTATAAATGCAGTAGAAAACAATATCTAAGCCATGTTTCACAATGAGAAGAAAAAGAAAATGGGGTATTAGAGATTTATGTTGATTCGGAGACATGACAACAACAAAAGATCCCTCCCTGTACCAGATATATTTGTTTCTATTTCTTTACAGTTAAAAAAAATCATTTTATGAGGAAAGGAAATTTTTCACGAGATATATGTATATCCTCCTGTTGTCAGCGACATACAAATAACTCAGCAGCCTTTTATTCAGCCAGCCAGAAAAATGGCAATTGTTTTTTCTGGACTGTAACGCTTCATGCCTGAAATCAACAACGCCGACGATTAGTACTTAGGTGTCGTTCCTAATCCACCATTCACGAGCAGAATCTGCCGTGCTTTTCCCTGAAATTAGCCTTGAGATAGTCACGACACTTTACCAGAAGCCCAGAGGACCTCATTAGGTACACAGCTTACGAACAATTCTCTCCCTCACACAATGCGCGAACACTTAATTCCCCCTCGGAGGGAAAGGCAGTAAACCCTAGTCAGTCACCTAATGATGCCTCGTCTCACAACCTACCCCCCCCCCCTCTGATTTCCTACTCCCCACCTCCCCCTCCCTCTCCCCCCCCCCCCCCCCCCCCCCACCCGTCTCATTCCTATTTTTGCAAGAGTGAAACACGAAATGCAGCATTCATACATATTGATGACCTACCTGCACTATCAGAATCAAGCTGAAGGGTGAAAAATGGGATTTGCCCTCCGCCATACTTATTTGTACGTCTTATTCTTTCTGACTCTATAAATATAAGGGCTATAGCTGATGTGTCCGTTCTTTCTTTCTATGTTTAGCGTTGAGGAAACAATGTACCTTTTTATTAATTTCACTGCTTCATTCTATCCTCAAAATGAGTGCGTTAGAAGTAAGCTTTCACGGAATTTACACTGAATTCTGACAACTAAAGCATGTACATTCGAACAGTGTTTGCATCTGAATTGTTCAGTATTTGATCTCGTGGACATCTTCCAATACAAAAATAAAGGCCAGCTCTTTGTGTTGATGAGTCATGGTGTTATAAGCAACCAGTTGTTGATGCCTTCTAATTTGTTTGAGCTGCACTACGAAGGAAAGATCAACAACGAATTTTTCTTCGCCGTCGGCTTAACGACAAATCATAGTGAATGAGGTGCTGATTGTCATATTAAGGAACCAATGTCATGAATAGTTTGTCTGTACACACACATTTTTGCAGTAGTAGTAGTAGCAGTACAGTAGTAGTAGAGCCGCACCTTTACCCCCCCCCCCCCCCCCCCCAAAGAAAAACAATCCCTCTGTCATTCTTTAAATCCCCCAAGTAGTAATAGTGTACCTTCTGTATTCCCTGTCTGGTGTTTTTAGCGTCAAATTCATCTTGACATGTTCAACATTTACACTTCTGGCAGCATTAATGGAAGATATTTGCGTAACTTGCTGCTGGTTTGTGTTGTGAAAACGGGTTTGGTAATGAATCTTTGAGCATTCAGTATTTGGGTCCATGAAAAAAGTGTCCCGTTTATTACTTGTCTCCGTTCGTGCACTGAGTGAGGCGCGTGTTAATTTCGAAATTTGAATGGCTCTGGAATGGTAAATCAGGCTATCAGGGACACGAAAGCTAAACAGTTTTGCCGCCAACATTGTTTGTTCTGTATGCTCTGTGTTGTCATTTCTGCTAGGCGATATGTTGTCGTAAGCAGCAGACGTTTGGAGTTATAGGCGTGGAATTATTTCATCATGGGAAGAAGGTTTACCCTACGTATTCGTTATTTACTGTGTACCGTTCCCTCCTTCATTTTAGGTTTCTTTTTGTAACTGTATTTTAGTTTCATTCACATATCCGAAGACAGATATTCTTCTGAAAGGCTGAAATTTCTTAGGTGTTAGTGTTTAGAGTTTTTCCCTGTATATATTCAGACTGGTTTAAAACGCAACTTCACTGGACCTAAAACGTCAAGCCTTTAACTACGACGTGTAAACAATCAAAAAGACAGAATGATGGGATGATGGAGACGCGGGAGGGGGTAGACACTGAGAGAAAAGGTAACGAGAGAGAGAGAGCGAGGAGGGGAGGTCACAAAGTTAAGCGGATCGTCTTAGCCTACAGTACAAAGAAGACAGAAGGCGAAGTGGACATCAGTATGTAAACCAGACAGAATGGGAAAGAAAGACATCAAAGAGAGAAGAAGGGCACAGAGAGAGAACGGGAGGAAAGGAGGTGAGGGGTTGGAGCATAAGGGAAGAGGGAGGGGGAAGAGAGGCGATAGATGATCGATCGTTAAAACATAAACTGGTCCATTTAGCTCAGTTTTGTGGAATGATTCATAGATTTAAATTCATGAATAAAGCAGGGCAGTGCACATTTCACTCCCGTCTGACTCACCTCTTCACCCTCCTCTCCTCTTTCTCTCCCCCTTCCCCGCACTCCTCCTCTATCACCTCGTCTCTCTCTCTCTCTCTCTCTCTCTCTCTCTCTCTCTCTCTCTCTCTCTCTCTCTCTCTCTCTCCTTTCCCCCGACAATCTCGTTCACACCTTCTCCCTCTCCGATCCACTGTGACATATTCCTGCGGTGTGTTTACGTATATGTACTGGTGCATTTGTGTGTATCTGTGTGTATGTGTCCAAACGTGCGTGTAGAAGACAATGGAAGCGCGGATAAGTTGAGGGAAAGAACTGAAAGCGTGCGTGCGCCCGTACGTTCACGTACATTTCAGTATCATGGTAGAGTATTCAGTACGTATACATTAAATACAATAGCTTATTCAGTGCACATACATTATAGACATTCTCGTCAGTGTCAACTACCAGCTCGATGCATCAACTCACGTGTATAGAAAATAAACTTTCTGAGATGGGGAAAAAACGCTGGCTCGTGCCACCACAGCGCGTCTCGTAATTGTGTCAGATGATAAGGCAAAAGGGAAACATTAATGCCTGTCAAGTGAAAACGGGAAGAGACATTAATGACTCCGCATGACTTGACAAAGCACAACGTGGTGACTCAACGACTAGCTTCCTTGTGTGTTTTGAGATAATTGTGAAGGAAGACGAAGCGGTAGACGTGGCAGTATCAAATGTACTGTAGCCGTTTATAATGTACATTGTATGGGGGCATCACGGGGGTTGACAAACGCGTTGTGTCTTCATTCACTGACAAATGGGAAAGTGTTGTCGAATGAAGACTCCGTTTTCTTCTGTCTTCTCACATCTTCTTGAAACAGTTCATTCTGTGAAAGGCGAAGTACATTGAATAACTCGATAGCTAGTGAAATAGGAACAAAACTCCGTCAATCAGAACAGGTCAAGTCTGTGATTTGGATTAAGACCCGATGGTTTATAATTTTGATTTTTTTTTTAATCAACGAAGATGTGTGTTTGTGTTGTAAAATGTATACGCAAACGGGTTTTCGTATCCATTAGATTTATGATATTTTTTTAATTTATCGAATGGGTGTTGAAATAGGGTTTGACAGTGGTTATGAATCATAAACATCTCTTAACAAACACTGTGTGTTGTGTATGTTAACGTGTTTCTCGTGGGTCTTGACAGATCACTGAAATTTTGAAAGGGCTGGACCCGGTAGTCCGACGTTTCGATAGTCCGACACATCGGTAGTCCGACACCCCACGTTCAGATGTTTCGATAATCCGACACTGTAAGAAAAAGTAGCGATAGTCCGACATCCCACGATTCCGACAATTCCAACTCGTTTCGATAATCCGACACACAACCCAGTTTTATAATTCCCGTTAGGGTTAGGGTTAGGGATTATCGATAATCCGACACACAACCCAGTTTTATAATTCCCGTTAGGGTTAGGGACTATCGAAACGTCGAAATCGTGATGTGTCGAACTATTGCCACAAAATAAAACATTACAAAACAAGTTCGTTGGTCCGACAAAATTGTCGGATTGTCGAAACGTCGGAATCGTGATTTCTCGAACTATCGAAACGTCGGAATCGTGAAGTGTCGGACTATCGGACCCAAACCATTTTGAAAAAGGTGTTAAAAAAATGGCGACACGGAAACTGAACTGAGCTTTCATGTACATTATAAGAATGAGTTTCAAAACAGAAAAGAGTAGCGTACTAGTCGATCAACTTATACAAGAGCCGGAATAGCTCAGTTGGCAGAGCGCCGGACTCGTAATCTTGGTGACTCTGGGGTTGCGGGTTCGAACCTCCGCCGGGGCGTTTCGGTACAGGGGGATTTTTCCCTCGGAGTTAACATTGGTTCTGACTCCATTTCCCATACAGTCCTTCGAATGAGACTATAAACCGAGGTTCCGTGTGTGAACGCACGCATAACATCTTGCACACACGTAAAATCCCATCACCAACTTTCGGAAGAGTAGGCCAGTTTGGCCGTTGGTATGGATGACATGTTACACATAGCATGCACCCTGCGTGAGAAATGGAAAGAATGAAGGAAGTAAGGAAAATGAGTAATCGATATTGAACGATACTGACTGGATGACACGGGAAACGACTGAATGAAGCGCCGGCTGGCAGCTCTTCAGTCGGCACTACCCAGGTAGGCAGCCCGTTGTGTAAACGAGTGTTGATTGTAAAGCGCTTAGAGCTTGGTCTCTAGCCGAGAATAGGCGCTATATAAGTATTCATTATTATTATTATTATTATTAAGATGTTCAGATTCAGTTGAAATCGCCATTTTTCATACGTTACGAATTGTCTGCCCTCCCAGGCAATAGGCCGCTAATAACAGTCTGCCAGAACCCTGTCTCAGGTCACCCTCTCCAGGTGGTTACAGGTGTAGCAGGTTTGTGTGATGTCCACCTCACGATCCAGGCGCCAGGTGTTCTGTAGGCGGCATCGGTCTGTTGTTCTTCTAGATTCCAACCAAGGGACTGTCTTGTGATGCTGCTCGATGGTTTTACGCAGCGCATAAGCAACCTAATGTGATCTTTTTTTTTCTCTCTCTCTTTTCCTTTTTTTTTTTTTTTTTTGTTCTTCTTCTGCGGATCGTTCTTCTGTTTTGGTGGATGTTGAGAATTTACCGTAGTTAGCTATGAGTGGAGGTCTGTATCTGTTTGGTGTTGGCTTAGTTTGTCACTCTCGGTCTCCATTCCATCGACCAGTAATGATTTGGCACTGAAGTTGAAAATCCTGATTTTTATTCCGCAAAGATTCCTAGAGTTTCGCATGTTCTTCAGTTAACAAATTGCTGCTTCTGACTGCCAGCGCCGGCTGTTACAACTGCTTACATCAGCAAAATCTCCCAGAAATGTGAAGGCTTCTACCTGCTGAAATCCCCTCCCACGCCCCGCCCCTCCACCCCGTCCACTCTGACTCTGCGTGTGTGTGTGTGTGTGTGTGTGTGTGTGTGTGTGTGTGTGTGTGTTTACTGATTTGCATGATCTTGGACTTCCCTTTAGGGATTTTGAAAGTAGCTTATGGTGTAGCAGTTGTAAATTTGTCGGCCTTCTCCTGTATGTTCAAAGGTTGTGGAATAACAATGGCAGATTGCCTGCCAAATCTAGGTTGTCATCCCCTTTCCTAAATGTCATCTAGATTTTATATCCTCTTTCTGAACACGGTGGTCTTCATAAGCCAAACTATGGCCAGCAGAAAGAGAAGCGCTTGTCTTCACCTAATCTTCAACTTGTCCCTGTGAATCTTCAACTTGTCCCTGTGAATCCCTGAGTAGGCGTTTCTGATCCGGTCACAAACTTCCCTGGGATGCCGCAGTGTAGTTGTAAATCATTTTTTTTATGTACACACTATCGGCTTTCTCATAGTCAGCGAAACAGACGGAGTGAAATATTCGTACACTCTCCAAGGGTCACTCAACGAGCAAAAGGCCCCCATATGTGCATGCTCGCTTTTTTGTCAGAAACCTGCCAATGGATGTCCTAGCGTGTTTTTTTCCCCTGAATGCCATTCTATCCTAATGAATCAGTAGAATACCTTCCCAGGCATAAAGAGGAGTTTGATTCTTCTGTAGGTGGACGATTGCTCAGATCCTCTTTGGACGCTTAATGGGGCATCCTTCTTTCCATTCAGATGCCACTTCTTTCCTCCCAATCTTCTTAAATAAGGAGTATAGCCTTTCTACGATGTGTGTGTGAGAGAGAGAGAGAGAGAGAGAGAGAGAGAGAGAGAGAGTGTGTGTGTGTGTGTGTGTGTGTGTGTGTGTGTGTGTGTGTGTGTGTGTGTGTGTGTGTGTGCTTGTGCTTGCCTCTGTGTGTGTGTGTGTGTGTGTGTGTGTGTGTGTGTGTGTGTGTGTGTGTGTGTGTGAAATTCGTCTTCAGTGCTTCTTAAGGTATTTTCTCCCTGTTCTGCTGCTTTGGCATTTCTAGGTTGCTCGATGGTTTCTCCAATCTCTTCCTTGGCTGGCTTTGCGCAGTTTGTAGAGAGATCTGCCTCAGCTCGGCGATACCAAGGGGATTTGGTGGTCCATTTATTAACCTGCCTTTTCCTTACTCTGATAGTCTTCCTTTCTCTGTCTTCAATGCCTGGCTGTTTTTGCCAAAACATGTTTCTTTTATGTTTCATGAAATATCATTTTCACTCGGTGTTGTCTCTTCTTTCATCCCTGCAAGACTGTCAGTTGAGTATCTTCGTCCGTCACCCCGCTCCTCTTCCTCCTTTTGTTTACTTGGGTACATTTCTTCTGTGCTTGCTTTTGCTGTACTTGTACACCTGTTTCAACAGCTAAGTTCTCGTGTTCTCTCTTGTACTCCGCCCAGTTTCTCCACATATAGACGGATTCAGTCTTGCTGTTTATGTTCCTTGTGGCCAAACTAACATGTAAGCAGAGTCTCTGTCATCAGCTGTCAATGGCTGTGTATCTTCTCTTCTTCGTGTTCTTGTTGACGAGTGTCACACTGTTCTAAACTTTCATCAATATGTCTTTCTGGAGGCCAGCAATGAACGCCAGTCTCTTTTCGTCGTTTCGTTGAGTTCTGAGGTTAAAGTAAGCTTTTAACTGGTGGTGGTCAGATCCTGCGCCTGCTCCTCTCCTTACTCACCTTTCCTACAGTGATACGAATGTTCCCGCTACCTGGTTTTCCGTCCCACGGTCCTGTTCTACCTAGGAAGTTTTGTGGATCTTCTGTATGAAAAGATGCCTTTTCAGATGACCTTCATTTTCAGTGCAGAAAATGCCTACAAATCTCTTCCCCATTCAACTTCGTCTGTTCCATAGCCAGTATTACCCTCGCCAGTCTTGGTTTTGTTATCAGCCGTGAGGATGTAGATATCATTGTCTGAGTGCTTGCTCACGACAAACTGTGGACTGTTGTTGTTGTTGTTGTTGTTGTTGTTGTTGTCGTTTTTTGTATCCTCGTCACTATCGTTGGTAGGTGCTTAAAACTATGCAGTGTCTTTCTTAATCTTCCTTTTTTGACCTGAAGGATGATGACAGGATTTCAGAACCATGTGCTTCCCTGCTTTGCATTGTTCTCTATGCTGATTTTCATGGTATAACGTGCGTTGTCTTTTCGTGCCTCTAATACAGCAGCATTTGTTGTGTCCTGTTGTTGTTGTTGTCCACATTACGTCGTTGGTTTCTGGCAAGGCAAGATGGTGTCTTCTCGTTTCTGCTATCACATGTGTAATGTTTAGGGTCTTGTGCATGGTCTTCCCAAAACTTCTCTCTGAAAAGAAGGGGGTTCGGGCTTGTAACTTCCTTTCAACGTCATAGTCCTTTCTAAAGAGCAGGGCTGAAGCCTATGGCGTTTCTGTACCAAGCAAGCTTGTACAGGTGTAAATGTTGATTAGCTCCACGCGCAGTCTCCTCCTTTTTCGTCAGGGCTTTGGCTCGGCAGTGGCGAAGTTATATTTTGTAACATTGCACAATCCTGACATTTCTTGACCTCCCACAGCGGTGTAATCGTTGGTGTGTACTTGCTAAGGTATGGCAAAAGTACTGTTAAATGTAGCTTTATTTTGTAATGGGCCGTCTTGTTTCCGGCTATCCGTTAAAACAGAGAAAAAAAATCAGTCTTTTATACCCACGTTAATAACGTGTAGTTTGTAAGCAGATAAAAAAAAAACTTCTTCAGATTCGATCAAATCATTGTGTGTAGGACACGGGTTAAAACGAAACCTCCCACCTAGCTGTCCAATCGACATATCATTCTTTGATGCTTGTGATAGTGCCAGACCAATTTGTCTTATTGAAAGTAAATATCAATCCGGTTTGTGTCGTCATATTATTCTTTGAAGTCACCCCTTTCCCTTCCTCCTCCCATTCCCTCGCCCAACCCCCTCTTCTCCTGTCATACATGAACAGACATACCCATCCCTACCACAGCGAAAGATTTAATTAGGAAAAAAACTGAAGGGTGAGGTCTGAATATTACATGTAGTTTCCTAAAATCCTCAGTGTCCGTAGACAGTTTATTACAATTATGAATGTCGCAATCGATGGATCGAGTAGTTGGTTTAAATAACTTTTGTTCAATAATCAAATGAACAAAATACATTCACAGTCATCAGGACAAATGAGCAACAACAAGCCGTAGGCGATAACATTGACAGTATATTGGCGGTTACAATACATTAACGGTACACTGCACGTTTCACCACAGAGTTGGGATTTACGAGTTCTTGACAATAACAATTGCAAGAAAGTTCTCAGAATTCGTCGACACAATTATCAACATGCGTAAATAAAACAGACAGAGAAAAAAAACAGACTAAGTTTGAGAAAAACTAGTCTCCGATTCAGTTTTTTTTGTTTGTTTTTTTTCGATTTAAAACCCACTCCATACTCAATACAAACACGATAAATGTTGTCTGTGACGGCTAGATGTCAGCTAGTAAATCTTTTCAGATAACGCACCACCATTGTTTGATCGTTCCAAACACTGTAACCGGTAACATGCTGTGCTTGGTCGTTTAACGTGTGCACAATTCCTGCTCTCATATCGCGTTCACGTTCTGTTTGTGCACACGCACCAGAATATCATGCAATTATGCGGCCGAAGAGAGGAGAGAAAAAAATGTGCCGTGGGCGGGAAAAACCGACGAACGAGTATTTAACGATGACATAGAGAGCCAATCGGTGTAAATTAGTTGTATTTGATGTCATCCATTCCCCCCCCCCTTCCCCCAGCCCTTCCCCTCCACATCCGTGCCGGAGGAGGATTAGGGAGTGGAGAAATGGGGGAAAGAGATGACTGTGTGGATGTCCGTCGCATACATGTGTGTTTGCATATTTAAACGTATTTGCGACAAAATACACGTTCATGCGCGCGCGCGCGCGCGCGCACACACACACACACACACACACACACACATATATATATATATATATATATACAAATATAATATCCACACACGCACGCACGCAAGCACGCACTCACGCGCACGCACGCACACACACACACACACACACACACACACACACACACACACACACACACACACACACATACACACACACACACACACACACACACACACACACACACATACACACACACACACACACACACACACACACACACACACACACACATACACACACACACACACACCAAATTGGATCGATCTGGAAGCTGGCATGGCAATGGCCTGTTGAATTTGTCCAATATTGTTTGTGTCAGCATTGAAGGTCATCTTGAGAATGGCCGTGAGTGAGAGAGATTCAGCAGACCTCGGGAATGAATGCCAAATGTTCCCTTTAA
Organism: Conus canariensis; assembly: GCA_033310375.1. Classification (NCBI taxonomy): domain Eukaryota; kingdom Metazoa; phylum Mollusca; class Gastropoda; order Neogastropoda; family Conidae; genus Conus; species Conus canariensis. The sequence goes on along the minus strand of CM065716.1, from coordinate 42,379,066 downwards.
AAGTCTTTATGGACGACGCAACAGTCCTCTCCACCGAGGAAGATGAAACACGCAAAATATTGAAGCTGTTAAACAAGTCAGTTGCTTATCAAGGATGAGTTTTCAAACTAGAGAAGTCACAAAACCTCTCACTGTGGGAAGGAAAAGTAGATAAACAGGCTCACTGTAGCCAACCAAGCCATCCCAAAAGTGACAGAAGAACCTGACAAGAGCCTTGGAAGATGATCTTGTGACTCCTTGAAAACACAAAGAGGGGGAAAGAAACTAAGCAAATGACAACAGAACGCCTGCAGATAATAGACCAATGTGGCTTCCCCGGTAAACACAAATTTCATGCTGATCCCGAAGCTCCTCTGCCTCCTATTCATATACAATGTCACCACCAGCACAGTGGAATAGACTGGGGCCCCAAATCAACAAGCACACGATGGAATGGCTGGAGGTCCCGCCTGGTCTCACTGACGTTGCACTCAATTGCTGCCAGGCAGTGCTGAAGTTCAGAGTGGTCAGAGCAGGATTGCTAAACATGCTTGAGGACTCCGGAGGCAAGGTTGTAACATCAGTCCAGCCTAAGCTAAAGACCGGCAGACATGAAGACTTCAGGAGACGGTGGAGATGACAAAGGAAAAACCTTAAGATCAGGAAGTAAAAGGACACACGCAAACCAAGACACAGGGGCTTGGATTAACAGAAATAGGGTGATGGTCCAAGATAAAAGCAAAAGCAAAGAGAGACACGATAATACATGAGAGTAAGGGAAGAAGAAAATGGTAAGAGAATCCAGATGGCAGTCCGCAAGGCCAACAGGGGCAGCGGACAACGTAGGAAAACAAACTCCAAAGAAGTCTCAGCTGGAATGACGTATGGTACTTGACACCTCTCAGGAACAGCTTCGTTCTCAGATCTATATAATTATGATCTCCTGCCGTCGAGTTCATACCTGGTGAAATGGGGCAAATCAGACGATCCTACGTGTCCTGGGGAAATCAGTCGATCCTAAGTGTCCTGGGGGAAATCAGTCGATCCTAAGTGTCCTGGGGAAATCAGTCGATCCTAAGTGTCCTGGGGGAAATCAGACGATGCTAAGTGTCCTGGGGAAATCAGACGATGCTAAGTGTTCTGGGGGAAATCAGACAATCCTAAGAGTTCTGGGGGAAATCAGTCGATCCTAAGTGTCCTGGGGGAAATCAGACGATCCTAAGTGTTCTGGGGAAATCAGATGATGCTAAGTGTCCTGGGGGAAATCAGACGATCCTAAGTGTCCTGGGGGAAATCAGACGATGCTAAGTGTCCTGGGGCAAATCAGTCGATCCTAAGTGTCCTGGGGCAAATCAGTCGATCCTAAGTGTCCTGGGGCAAATCAGACGATGCTAAGTGTCCTGGGGGAAATCAGACGATCCTAAGTGTCCTGGGGGAAACCAGACGATCCTAAGTGTTCTGGGGGAAATTAGACGATCCTAAGTGTCCTGGGGGAAACCAGTCGATCCTAAGTGTCCTGAGGGAAATCAGTCGATCCTAAGTGTCCTGGGGGAAATCAGACGATCCTAAGTGTCCTGGGGGAAATCAGACGATCCTAAGTGTCCTGGGGCAAATCAGACAATCCTAAGTGTCCTGGGACAAATCAGACGATTCTAAGTGTCCAGGGGCAAATCAGACAATCCTAAGTGTCCTGAGGGAAATCAGACGATCCTAAATGTCCTGGGGCAAATCAGACGATCCTAAGTGTTCTGGGGGAAATCAGACGATCCTACGTGTCCTGGGGCAAATGAGAAAATCCTAAGTGTCCTGGGGAAATCAGACGATCCTACGTGTCCTGAGGGAAATCAGACGATCCTAAGTGTCCTGGGGAAATCAGACGATCCTAAGTGTCCTGAGTGAAATCAGACGATCCTAAGTGTCCTGGGGCAAATCAGACGATCCTAAGTGTTCTGGGGGAAATCAGACGCTCCTAAGTGTCCTGGGGGAAATCAGACGATCCTAAGTGTTCTGGGGCAAATCAGACGATCCTAAGTGTCCTGGGGAAATCAGACGATCCTAAGTGTCCTGGGGGAAATCAGACGATGCTAAGTGTCCTGGGGGAAATCAGACGATGCTAAGTGTCCTGGGGGAAATCAGACGATCCTAAGTGTCCTGGGGCAAATCAGTCGATCCTAAGTGTCCTAGGGCAAATCAGACGATCCTAAGCGTCCTGGGGCAAATCAGACGATCCTAAGTGTCCTGGGGCAAATCAGACGATCCTAAGTGTCCTGGGGCAAATGAGACGATCCTAAGTGTCCGCTATGTCAGGGGAAACAAACAGTGGATGATGCCCGGAGTTCACGCAAAGCAACGCTCAGCCAAAAGATCGCACGTGCGGTTAGCATTGCCAGAGGAAGCACTACACCACCAGTAATCCTAGCATTGACGGTTAAACTGACAGGAGGCCACAAAAAGCATGGTCCTGAACAGCTATGGTATCAAGAGCATAAAGCGGGTTTTACTGGGTGACTTGAATGACCGGTAGTGCACAGTAGACTTTCCAGAATAGAAAAAAAAACATTCAGAGATCATCGGGAAGTATGAGATCCGAGAGGTTAATCAAAATGATTCTGATTGAATTCACCGTGGTGCCATATGAGAGAGGAATAATGCAACCTCACATCTAAAGACTGAGCTGTATGCTAGTCTAGCCGGCTATTTGAAGAAACCCGGCTCACAAGCCAAAGTTCTCTCCATACATGTTGAAGCAGGGAGTTTGTAGGATCATGAAACAGTTCACGATTTCTTGTAAGAAGAAGACCGGAAAGAACTCTGGAGGCTATAGCGGAGGCAACTGTTAAGAATTCCAGTTGGATCTTGTCGAGGAGGAACTTCACGAGGCTTAAATTTTCTCACTTTGAAAAGGTGTGTAATAGCGATATGGGTAAGAAATCCACCTTAAAAGGCAACGTCTTGAGATACCCATACATCCCTAAGTTGGTTTGAATCCCGGTGTCGTATAATATCTGGGAACCGTGATATCTGGGAACGCGTTCCCAGATTTACCGTGATATCTGGGAACGCGTTCCCAGATTTCCTGAACTTCCAATCGTGAAATCTGGGAACTGGTGTGTAATCTGGGAACGTCTCAGAAACAAGAATATTGTTGATCTTTGATTTTTTTCATGCAAATTTCTCTTGCAATCACGCCAAGAAGGCCTCAATAGAAGGCCTCAGAAAAAAAAAAAGTTTTTCGTTCCTCTATTTTGTGAAAATTTGTTGAAATTACGCAAAGAAGGCCTCAGAAAGAGAGTACTTTGTGAAAATCATGCCAAGAAATTAATGAGAAAAAGTGACAAGAAGGCCAAAGATCTCAATTGCACCTAAATAAATTGTTTCCTACCTTATCTCGAAAATCCATTCTTTTTTCGTCTTCTTTCTGCCCTTCTGAGCTCTGAAAGACAACGTTCCCAGATATCACGGGCCTTCCCAGATATCACAGTACATTTTGGGAACGCGTTCCCAGAAAAATCTGTGATATCTGGGAAGGCTTCCCAGATATCACGTTCCCAGATTTCACGCGACACCGGTAACGCTAGGGGGAAAATGACCTGGATGTGGACGGCCCTCTTAGAATAATCTTATATGGAGTTCATGGCCGAAACACTTGCTGTGGGGGTCTCTCCTCTTAAGACATTCTGCTGTTAAGCTTTCCATAGAGTTTCTTCTTTTACGTCCACAGTGTACATGCAAACCATATCAATAATGTATTCAAGGCTTGAGTAGCGGATAGGGTTCATGTGCAGGTCAGATGTCTGCTTAATGTCTTCTTCGTCGTGCTCGTCCGATCCTCCATCGCTTCCCCCTCCCCCGTCTCCCCGACCCCTTTTCCCCTTCCTCTTCCACTCCCAGCGTCTTCCACCTTCCCCTTCCCGTTTTCCAACTGCCTCATTCTCCTCCTCTGCTCCCTCATCATTTTCCCCTGAGTGTTCATAGCCATGCACTGTCCCTCAAACTTTTGACGAGTCTTCGCTGAGATTCAGCTGACAGTAGCCGTCAACTAGTGTTTTAAAAACTACTACTTCTAGAAGTTGCTCGGGAGTTGAAAAAAAAAGAAAGAAAGAAAATCAAAAACCGGGTTGGTTGATCGGCCTAGTTGGTTAGATCACCGAGTTAGTACAAAAATGTTGCTGAATTCGAATTTCTCACGCGCCCAACATTGAAATTGCCATTTTCTTTTTTCTACCCATCTAAATGTGTTGCCATCCTAGAGGTGTAGTGTAGTGTGAGACAGGCCCTCTTCACCCACTAATTTGGGATGGTTAGCCTCTCTCCGTCTGCCATAGTATTATTGTAGGGAAGTATGAGTATAGCACATGAATGTAACTATGAGAAACAGCTGTGCTAGTTCGCGTTCAGATCTGCTATCCCCGGCTGAGAAAGACGAAGAGAATGGATAAAAACGGATCGTTTGAAAAAAAGAAAAAAAAAACTTGACCAACGGTTTCTCTCCGTCAAGCAAAGCCGCCTTGTAAAGAGATCAACGCTTTACGAGAAATCCCTGGCAGCGTGGGCTGTTACCCTCGCCGCGTCCCCGACCTTGAGGCTCAAAACTAACGTAAAATCAAGAAAGTCTGAAGCTTCGAACAACGCACGACGGGGGAAAGAAAGGTCAATCTGGAAATCGTTCAGACAGCGTACGAGCTCGTCTGCTGGTTTACGACTTGGATGTAGAGTTAGTAGAAGTGAATGGTATAGCACAGTGTAATAGACAGATGCATCGGCAGAGATTTGGGATATGTTTTAAGCGACACTTCGTGTGTGTTTGGCTTGCTTCCACATTCTGTAAGAACAGACAATGTAGCCGTCTTCGCTGCAGTCGTTTACACAATAATCGATCTTTGGCAGAAAAAAAAAACCGCAGAGATCAGTGCGATTACTTAATGAGGTGACACGTGTCTCAGAGTGTGTGTGTGTGTGTGTGTGTGTGTGTGTGTGTGTGTGTGTGTGTGTGTGTGTGTGTGTGTGTACGCGTGTGCTCGTATGTGTGTGTGTGTGTGTGTGTGTGTGTGTGTGTGTGTGTGTGTGTGTAAGATAGAGACAGACAGAGAGAGATTCGGACGATTATTCATGATAGGCTTGGCCCTTGCCCTGAGGCAAGGTGTATGTGAAGAGCATTGAGTGATTTCAGAATACAACGTGTTAGCATGAACAGCACGATCCACATTCGTGTGATGTTGCTATATCTCTACATGTACACACCTTATGAAAGAACGAAGCAAGGAAGATCAGCGTGACAGAAAATACAGGGTTGTCAGTAACACTTAGGTCGGATGAAAGTTCTTGACTGAGGAGAAAACCCCGTCATTCCTTCTTTTCCGACGTTTTGCATAAAATGACAAAATAACAGAATATGGTAGATGAAACACTGAAGCCACACAACACCCATGACAGAATAAATCAGTATGTATACATTTTGTCCTTGGTCTCTAACTGTCAATATCTGGGTTCGATACAGCAAGTGTAAGCATTGCTATAACGTACTTATGATATCTATCAATATTTAAGAGAAAAAGAGAGAGGAAGGGAGGGGAGGGGGGAAGCGGAGGGGATGTAGTAGCCTTCTTGTAGTGAGGCAGAGCCGAGGCTGTGAAGTATGGGGGCAGTGTGTAATGAGCCGCTCGTTTGTATCGATCTGGTCTTGCACATCAAACACTGCGCTTCGCCCGCGTGGTGGGCCCTGCACCCACTTGTTCGCATCTTTCCGACAGGAAGAATCTCTGTTTGTCTGTCCTTCTGTCTGTTTCTGTCTCTCTGTCTCTCTCTCTCTCTGTCTCTCTCTGTCTGTCTGTCTCTCTCTCTCTCTCTCTCTCTCTCTCTCTCTCTCTCTCTCTCTCTCTCTCTGTATCTGTGTCTGTCTGTGTGTGTGAGTCGTTTGTGTGCGCGTGTGTGTGTGTGTGTGTGTGTGTGTGTGTGTGTGTGAGAGAGAGAGAGTCGTTTTTATGTGAGTGTGAGGGATTTATCGGGGAGGGGAGAACAGACAGGAGAAAGAGAGAGAGAGAGAGAGAGAGAGAGAGAGAGAGAGAGAGGAGAGAGAGAGAGAGAATCAATCTCAGTAGTCACTAAGCTCATTCTTTCGACACGAGCGTAAAGAAGCAGATATTCAGACAGAACCAGCCACCCCACCCTGCCGCTGCTCTCACCCTGTTACCCGCCATCACGCATAAAAAAGATAATAAACAAAACTTAGCCAGAACCTCTCCAAACAAGCTATGAACACCCACTGATGAAACACTACATTGTCATTATCAATGTCTCCATCAACGACTCCTGCCATCACCATTACAACGCAGTCCGCATTCTCTCTCTCTCTCTCTCTCTCTCTCTCTCTCTCTCTCTCTCTCTCACACACACACACACACACACACACACACACACACACACACACACACACACACACACACACACAGGGAGTTGACAGTGATTTTTTTGTTTCATTGGGCATCAGTAGTCGGTTTCAATGTTCTTCAGGAAAGCAGCAATTTTCTCCAGAGAAATGATGATTATGCATATTATCTGTTTTCATGGAATATCATGTTTTGTTGATGTATATTATTTCTTGCTTTTCTGCTTGATATAGTTCCGTAAGATCAGTTATCGTGATTATAATTAATCATAACTCAAACGACGATAATCATGGCTGATATGTGTTCGCGCACTTAACAAACAGTTCTTGGAATGATACCACAACGAACGACTGGCGAAAGGGAAATAACATGATTATCGTATGCACAGCGACTTCAGTCGAGGCTTTTTATTTTCTTCCTTACCTCATGGCATCAGAAGCAGTCGATATTGTCATATTGACCACACACACACACACACACACACACACACACACACACACACACACACACACACAC
>CM065716.1:42357185-42362185 GCA_033310375.1 Conus canariensis | reverse complement strand
TTTCCCGGCTGGCTACGCTCCCCTTTTTTAAAGATACAAGTAATGTTTGCCTTCCTCCAGTCTTCTGGTACCTTTCCATTACTAAAACATTTATTAAATAATATGCACAATGGGTGGGCTAATTCATTTGATAGCTCTTTAAGGACTCTTGGGTGTATATCATCGGGGCCTTTGGATTTATTCTGATTTAATTTTCCCAATTTTTGTTTCACAGCTTCTGGTGTAACTAGAATCTCATTTAAATATTCCCCTACAATCACTTCTTCTACGTTAGGGACATTTGTGCAGTCCTCCTGTGTAAATACTCCACAGAAGAAATCATTTAGGATCTGGGCTTTCTCTAGGTCCGTTTCTGCATAACCATCCTTGGATCTCCGTTTGCCAATTCCATCCCTAACTCCTGTTTTTGAACGGACGTATTTCCAAAAAGCCTTTGGATTTTCTTTGCTTTCCTGTGCTATACGTTTCTCAAAATTACGTTTCGTCTTTCTGATTTCACTATTTGTTTTATTTCGAATTTCTATATATCTTCTCTTATCATACTCCTTTTGTGTTTTTAAGTATTTCTTATACGCTCTATTTTTGTTCTTAATTTTTATAAGCAGTTCTGTTGTCATCCATCCTGGTTTTCTGATATCATGAATTGTTGTTCTTTTTGGTACGAACTTTTCCACCCCTTCTAATATTTTTTCTTTTATTAGGCACCATGTTTCCTCGACCCCCTGGCTTTGAGTTTGCGACCAATCTATCTTTGCAAAGTGTTTTCGCATAGCATCATAATCCCTTTTGTTGTATATCACAGAATGAAGCACATTTTCCTCCCGTTTTCTTCCATTTATTGTAAAAGATAACACCTCATCGTCACTCTCTCCTAATGGTGGCAGGTGCGTAACATCTGATGTTAAGAATTTATCATTTACCAAGACCAGATCTGGTTGGGTGGGTCTTTGCCCATTCCTATAGCGAGTGGGCCCCTCTACCTTCTGCATCAAATAACAGTTTTTCAGAGTTTCCACAAATGCAGTACTCATAGGATTACCACCTTCCCATGTTGTCCAATTTATATCAGAGAAATTGAAATCTCCAACGATACATTTTAGTTCCGCAGGGTGATTTGAGATTGCCTCTAGCAGAGAGTTTAAACATTTTGCATTTTCTAAGTCTCTCTTTGGTCTACGATATATACAACCAAACAGCAGTTCTTCCTTCCCCTCCATGCTAAGACTTACTAAAACAGCCTCTTCAAACTTTACCAGATGCAACTGAGATGCTTGTAGGTTTCCTCTCACATAGACCAGAACACCCCTGCTGGGATTATCATTACTGAACTTATCATATCCCTCTATTGAGTATTCTACTGTATTTACTTTCTCTGTTGTATATTTTGGTAATGTTTCTGTTATAGCGATGATATCTGGTTTTAGCGTTGTTATAACTGTCTGTAGTTCTGTAACCTTGTTTCTTAAGTTATCTGAATTTGTATACATACAAACTATTTGTTTTCCTGTGCTGTCAGTGCAATCAGATTTAAAATAACCCACTTTATTTCCACAGGGTTTAAACGAAGTTTTAAAATTTTTCTCTTTATTTTCACAAAATTTTAAAATATTATCACACACCTTATGACTATTACTATTAGAAGAAGAATCAAAAGCTTCTAAAATAGTGGTATCACACACATTATTAAGACTAGAGTAAGAAACAGGAGCTTCTAAAATCTTGTTTTCACAAGAAGGGACGAAACGCCCCTTGTTGAACTGTGCACTATGTACACTGTACATCTCCCTGTTTAAGTCACTTTCTGGCTTTATCCCCTTCCCTTACACTGTCACTTGGTGAACATCCAGCAGCAGCAGCCGGACCTTTTTTCTCCTCTCTCACGACCTCTCCACCTCTAATTTTCCAGTTCCCTCCCTCCTTTCTCTTTTCCCTGAGTTCGTTTCTCAGTTGTTTTTCTTGCTCCCTTTGCCCTTTTGTGAGGTCTTTGTTTATGTATATTCTCTCTTTGGGTTCCCTGGTGTCAACATTGATGCGTTTTTGTCTTGTCAAAATCGTCTGTCGAACTCTGTCATCAACCACAGTGAACCTCAGAGGTCTTGGTCTAGTCTGGTCAGTCTGTTTTGGCTTACCAAGTCTTTGGATCTCTGTGATCTTTTCCAGATCCTCGTTTGCTGCGTCTGTCAGTCTCAGGCAGTCTATCAGGGTCTGTCTGTCCTGTTCTTCCCTTTCCCTTTCGTCAGTTGCTGTGCTTTCTTTTATGTTTATGGCTATAAGATTCTCTCTCCTTTTCATTCTCTCTTCTCCATTCTCCACACTCATTTTGACCTCGTCTTTGACCATCTTTTTTATCATGTCCTGTAGGTCGTTGTGACGGCCCTTTTGAGCTTCCGCTTTTTGCATCCTGAGTGTCAGGTCCTCTAGAGTTTTGGTCATTTGGTCCAGTCTGGTGTGCAGCATCCTGAATGAGCTTTTCTCTTCTCTGCAATTTTCGCAGAAGAAGCCAATGCTGTCGTCAGTGTCTAGTAAAACTGTGTAATGAGTGTGCGATATGTTAGTGCATTTCCAATGTACCCATTGAAGACAGATGTCGCACTGTAGTGCTTCGTCATTTGTTGTTACCTCTCTTTTGCACTTTGCACATTCGTGTTCAGATCTGCATGAGCTTTCTCTTCTTTCTTCTGACTGCTTTTGTTTTCTCCTGTTATTCCTCTTGCTTGACATCTTGTACCAAAGAGAAAAAATGGAAAGAAGTTACTCACCAGCCTGGATGAAATATAAAATCCAAAAAGTCGTAAAAGCTTTCTCTTATAAAAGATAATACTAAAACTATCAACACTGTAGGTTGTCTTTTAAACAAATTATTCTTTATATCACCCCAAAGTACTTGGATGAAATCAATAAACGTTGTATAAAATCAATTTTAGTTGTAAAATTTCGGAGCTCAAGCAAACTTCGCCCACACCGACCGGAACCGGAAGCAGCGCTGTATTCCCTGTTTCAATTATGTGGCAGTTCATAGTTATAGATTAGTTCAGCAACAGTGTCGACGACAATAGTTTCAGACTGGGCACAGTACGCTCATGTCATACTGTAGGTCGGGGTATAAAGTAGCAGTTTTTCAGAAGAAATTTCAGGTCTGTGGTTGCTTAGGAGAACAGAGCCACTTGCATGGCTTTAGAGGGTTGCAATGACTCGCCTGAGGTTGTCGCAGTCGTCAACAATACATTTCCCCATCACCTGCCAACACGTTATACCAATCACGGTAAGACTGTATTGATGTTGATGACGTCATGGTAGACTACGCTGGTATTGAATGTGTTATCTTTAGTGGCAATTTCATACGGAAGACAGTTCATGTGTGCTCTTGTCCGGAATGAATCCTCGCTATTCATCCGCAAGGATTTCTTTTGTCTCTCCTTTGAGACTGTTCAGCACGACACTCAGCATCACTATTACTTGCGTAGCTGGTTAACATGCTGATCCTGCAATCACAGATTCCGTACTTGGACAGATGGAATTTGTCTGCGGCTGTATCCATTCTTTCGGCCATCGTTTTGTTTTCAGTGTTGTCTGACAGATGGTTGGCAGTGTCATCATGATTCTGAATCTCCCTCGTATCCCTGGCAGGTGCACTGGGCACTGCGCGCCGTTTTTCTCAGCCGCCCTGAAAACTTAAGACGACATCCATCAATGAGTGACCAGTCCACAAATGTTCCCTCTCACAGACCGTCATGCTCTCGGGCATAACCGATATAATGCCGACACTGTTTGTCCTGAAGATCATTATGATCTGTGTGCAGACACACGCACTCTTCGCATATACACACTTGCAGGCCAACACACACACACACACACACACACACACACACACACACACACACACACACACACACACACACACAGAGTCACTTTTTTGTTAGTCTGGCTTCTCTACCAGGTCCACGAATTATGCCCATTTCCACCCTCCTCGTGATTACACGGCATTACTCAATTGTTAACCATACGATAAAAATACATTTATAAATGACATACTGTTTCACGTTTCATTTTTCTGTTTCTTTCAGAATTGTAGGATCTCCTGCTGTTCAGCCTGGACTGGCGCTCTTTAACCTCAATGATAACCACTAATTCTAATGTGCTGTTGTCTGGGAGTGATGAAAATGGGTATTTCAGATCGCTTCCTGGACATCAGTCAGTATCTCAAACAGTTGCAGTATTGTCACTTCCTACCAGTGACGCGAAGTGCTGTTGTTGTTGTTAATGAAAAAGCAGATTCTTTTTCATATCTTTCCTTCTCTGTCATAGGAAACCAGCCATTTGTGAGAAAAAGTGCCTGCGCGAGCAATGCCCATTCCGTAAGCGTGCACGTTGTGTTTAAAAACAAATCGTAATTGTCGTAATTTTTAGTGTTTAAAAACAAATCGTAATTGTCGTAATTTTTAGTGTTTAACAACAAATCGTAATTGTCGTAATTTTTAGTGTTTAACAACAAATCGTAAGTGTCGTATTTTACAGTTATCTTTCACAGAAAAAAAAGTGTAACATGAAAACTCGAATTGTGACGCGGGCATGATACTGAGCCATTGTGGGAAGGTTGGGGCCAAAGTCAGGTATCATGCCTTGCGGTGTACTTTAGAGGGTGTAAAAAATAAATGAATGTATTTGCGTAAATGATACAACGAAATCTGACACAGCATTCGTGCGCAAATTGTGTGTGTGTGTGTGTGTGTGTGTGTGTGTGTGTGTGTGTGTGTGTGTGTGTGTGCGTGCGTGCGCGCGTGTGGTGTGTGTGTGTGCGCGCGCGCGCGTGCGCGCACGCTTATCACCCTGTCTGTCAGTCAACATACCATTTTTACTATCTTCATCGTTTTTGTCATATTGCTGTTGGTGTCGTTTACAGCAGAATTCACCAATGACTGTCATCAGTATTGTCTTATTATTATCATCATCATCATCATCATCACCATCATCATCATCACCATCATCATCATCATCATCGT
>CM065716.1:42339685-42344685 GCA_033310375.1 Conus canariensis | reverse complement strand
GACTGACAGAAGTGTGTAGAAAAGGGAAAAAAAAGGTGTGATTGAAATTCTTAAGTCATTAAGGAAGTTGAATTGCATTGAACCATCAATATTTTGGAAACTTTTTGACACTCAGATTACACCCATATTAACGTATGCAGCGGAAGTGTGGGATACTCTTGACATCAACCAAACTGAAGAGGTACACACATTTGCAATTAAGCGTTTCATAAATGTCCCATTACATTCTTCTAACAAAATGGTTTATGCAGAGTCGGGGAAATATCCCTTATATATACACACTTGTGTTAAATGTATTAAATATTGGCTAAAACTTTTGAAATTATCACAAACAAGACTGTGTAAGCAGGCATACATAATGTTATTACAACAACATGAGAATGGAAAGTTTAACTGGGTGTCCAAAGTAAAGAAATTCTTGACAGAAAACGGGTTTGGTGTTGTTTGGTTAAGTCAAGAAGTAGGGAACGATAAGCTGTTCATTTCGGAATTGAAAATAGACTGGTGTGTATGTTTCAACAAAACTGGCACTCTAATATGGAAGGAAATGATAAATATGAAATGTTCCTTTCATTTAACAGTAACCTGCAAGCTGAAAAGTACCTATCAGTAGTAACAGACAGATGGCATAGAACTGTACTTGCATGTTTTCGAACCCAGAACCTTGGGTCTACATGCAAACAAAATATGGTTCATGCCTGGCACAACAGCAGTTAATAACTGTCCAGTATGTAATTTAAATGACAATGAAGACGAGTGCCACTTCATATTCCACTGCGAAGCTTACAGACAAATCCACGAAAAATGTAGCTTGTTTCAGTTGCCTGCTGTAAAAAGCCACAATCTAGCCCGTGTGCTGACACTGGAAAATGAGCTGTTAATCACATCTCTAGCAAAATACATTGCCGAAGCATGTTAAAGTTAGGAAAAACACGCTGACTTGATTTTCTGTTTAGTAAACGCTTTCCTTATTCAGTGCCCTGCGGTCATTGGTTATGAGATTATGAATGTAACTTACTTGAATGTACATGCGTGTGTGGGTGTATGTGTATGTATGCATATGTATGCATATGAGTATGTGCGTATGCACGTATATACATGTGTTTATGTATGTATGTATGTGTGTATGTGTATGTATGTATATGTATATATGTATATGTATAGATTATATGTGTGTGTGTGTGTGTGTGTGTGTGTGTGCGTGTGTGTGTGTGTGTGTGTGTGTGTGTGTGTGTGTAGTTATTCTTTGTATTTGTCAAGATGGGTAGGTTTGAAATTGACGTGAAACTGTACCTACATATATACAATGTTTATAGTTGTGTTAAAGTTAGTCGCTATACATGTCTTAGATCTTTTTCATGGGTGAATACGCTCCCATGTCACGATGGCTGTACTGCTATTGACATTAAAATGAGTCATTGAGACTCTCTCTCTCTCTCTCTCTCTCTTTAAAATACTGCTGCTCACAATGCTAAATAGGTGCGTGCGCGCGCGCGCGCGCGCGCGTGTGTGTGTGTCTGTCAGTCTGTCTGTCTGTCTGCGTCTGTGTCTGTGTGTATTTGATCATCCACAGTTGGTAAAAACAAATAATAAAGAAAAAGAGTGTCTTCTGGATTTAAATCCTACAGTCGCTCCATCCTCACCCCCACCCTAGTCCAAAACTCCCCTTCTCCCCTCCCTCACCCCTTTACCTGTCACACCAGTCGCCACTACTAACACCATCCACAACAGCAACATTGTCATCATGATGATAACAACACTAAAAATAGAGAAGGACGGTGAGTACGGCGAGCAGGATTGATAACGATGATAATGTTCACGATGAGACCGATGCAGGGACCATAAAAGACAGTGACAACACACCAAAAACAAAAGGCCAACACACTAAGAGAGAGAGAGAGAGAGAGAGAGAGAGAGAGGAGAGAGAGAGAGAGAGAGGATTTAAAGTCGATGATTTCTTTTCTTCCTCACGCAGTCTCGTCTAAACGAGAAAAAAATCAAACAGAGCAAAAGTTCTTCAGGATTGTATTCGTTTGTTTTGTCAGTGTGTGTGTGTTGTGTGTGTGTGGTGTGTGTGTGTGTGTGTGTGTGTGTATTTGTGTTTGTTTCCTGCCAGGCGATGTGAGAAAAACTCGTGCCGTGGCATCGTTCATCACCACAGACAGCAGCAGCAATAGCCGAGTGTGGTCGTATCGGCCCTGAACCACTATTGATCTGTCAGTGGTGGTACGCCAAACCACCCTCGTGCCTTTTAAAGAAAGAAAAAAACATTCTGGCATTCAACCCGTTTTTAGTTACAGATCAGTTTTCATTGTAAAAACGTCAGTGTCTGGCTTCTTCCCCCCCCCCCCCTCCATCCCTCACCCCTACCCCCTCAAGTCCGTCCGTCTGTTCGTCTGTCTGTCTCCGTCTCTCTCTGTCTCTCTCTCTCCCTCTCTCTCTGTCTGTCTGAATGTATGTATGTATGTAGGCCTATATCTGTCTCTGTCTCTCTCTCTCTCTCTCTCTCTGTCTCTCTCCCCTCTGTCACACACACACACACACACACACACACACACACGCGCGCGCGCGATATGCATGCATGCTCGCGCCTCCTTTTTCTTTCCCCCGCTCTTTGTCTGTCTCTGTCTGTTTGTCTCTCTCTCTCTCTCTCTCTCTCTCTCTCTGCGTGTGTGCGCGCGCGCGTGAGTGTGTCTCCACCCCTTACCTACCAATCTGTACCTCTGTCTTTCTGTCTGTGGCTCCATCGATCTATGTACGTACCTGTCTGTATGTCTGTCTGTCAGTCTTTCCATGTGCGTCTCTATCGACCTATCTCTCCCTTCCCTTCCCTTCTTATCCCCTCCTCTGTCGCCGCTTTCTCCTCTTTCCCCTGGGGAGAAGGACACAGGAGCCCAGCTGGGTGGTGACGCGTGCGACAGGCCGTCTGCAGTGTCGGTGCTGAACAATGCAACCCTATGTCAAGGACCGGATGACACGTACTTTTCGCCGGTTTGTCACGCGCAGATTTTTATAACACCAGAGACAAGACTCTCTCCGTCGTGCGTCGGGCTCGGCCAAGACTGTATTTCCTTACCAATTAAGAAATGTACAAACTCATTTTCCGTAATGACGCGCGAGCGTGTATGCGCTCACGCAGCAAGCAGGCAGGTGTGCACGGACACACGCGCGCTGTGCGCGCATGCGCGCGCGTGCGCACACACACACGCCACGCACGCACGCACGCACGCACGCACGCACACACACATATATGCCTGCACAAAGATAACACATACAAACCCACACTCTGTCAGTTTTTTTATTATACGTGCATACGCACCTGTACATATCTTCATACAAATTATACACATTTAACTGACTGCTCCTCATTTTTACTGGACTACTCCTCCATTACCCCCCCCCCCCCCCCCCCCCCCCCCCCCCCCCCGCCCCTGCTACATTTTTCTCTGTCTTCCACTCCTCTTCCCTTCCTACCCACTCACACACTCATGGCCATGTGCGCGTGCACCATCTAAAGGACGCTCGCGAGCGCGCGTGCGCGCGCGCGCGCACACACACACCACACACACACACATACACCACACACACACACACACACCTTCATGGAGACACTACCCACTCACTCATACTTCTCACGCCTATCTCCTCTTTCCCGCTCTTCCCCCTCTCCCTCTTCCCTTTTTTCAATATGTTCTATTTTTTTTTTCTTTTTCTTAGGAAAGAATTCTTTTCCCTAAAAATTCGTATACAACTTATTATTTGTTGTAGAGTGTTTCGTAGCATTACGTCAGCTGATGGAACATCCGAGACGCTTACTATCCTAGCTTTGCGTGGATCAGATATTAAACTGACCGCTGTTGTATATGCTCCAACTCTTCACAAGAGGCTCAGGGACCGTCTGTAGCATGGCGAAGCTGGAAAATGCTTGCCATACCGAATATAGTTCGCCGTTGTAACAGCATAACAAAACTCACGGACTTCAGACTGAAAATTTAGCACAAAAAATAGGGCCAGTTCAAGGCGCTGACGCGAAGGAAAACGCGAGTCCATTGAGACTGGTTCGATGAGAGCTCCTGGAGGGGGAAAAAAAAAGGGGGGTGGGGTGTTTCCTACGGGGCGAACAACATTCTTCCCCCATTAGAGCTGTTGTGTTGCAAAACACTTTCAGAAATTCAGCAGAAGGACCCCCCAAGGTTGGCGGAATACAGTAAGAGAGAGAGAGAGGAGGGGGGGGAGGAGAGGGGAGAGAGAGGGGGAGAGAGAGGAGAGGAGGAGAGAAAATAATGCTTTACAAAGACCTCTTTTCCCAGCTAAAAAAAATTTAACAATGACCTAGAGGGACAACCCTACAGTCACTCCCCCCACTCCAGTCCAAAACCCCCTTCTCCCCTCCCTCCCCTTAAGTGTCAAACCAATCGCTTATCTCTTTGTAAACGATGGAGAAGACTGTGTCTACGAAGGAGTCCGTCTGTTCGAGGGGCACAGGGACCTACTGAATTGAGAGCACAACGCAGCAAAACCCTGTGGTGTGCTCCACAACATTCTTTTCCTACATTTTGTTTGGGCCTTTTCACCAATATTGTCAATCGTTTTTTCTTACCTTTACCTGGGGCTTCATGATATAGACATAAAACTTACGGCAGACTCCATAAAAACCTTGTTCAGAGGTGTGATCTTTGAATTTCTGAAAGAGATAACATTTTTTCATCTGATCTAAGAGTTCATGGAGGAAAGATTTTAAACAAAATTCCGGTGTGTTTCAAAGGGTTGTGTGAATGGGGTTCTTTTTAAAATATTACAATGACTTGTGAGTTAAACTTCAACGGGGGTGACAGCCCTGATTTGGATCCGGGTCGGTGGGCTAAAGCAACTTACCTTACCACCCTTTTCCATCTTTTTTCGGTAACAGTCGGTCGTTTGGGGTATCGTGACGCGAGGGATCGCCCCCCAGCATTTCTGTATTTCCAAAAAAAGGTAGAGGTGGTGTGGCCAGCCCGTTC
>CM065716.1:42327486-42334986 GCA_033310375.1 Conus canariensis | reverse complement strand
CGAAGTGACTACGTCAGCAAGAAATAACTGGAAAAGACAACTGAAAAGGTGATTAAAGGTAATGAAAAGATGCAAATAAGGTAGGAAACGGTAGGAAAGAATAATGAAAATACAAGATAAACAAAAGTATAAACATTAGTAAAAAGTAGGATGTACAAGAAAATGGTCGGAAATGATAGGAAAGGGTGGGATTTAAGAAGAAAAGTAATAAAGAAGAAAAGATAGCCAATGCAAGGGGATTTTAGAAAATAGTAAGAAAGGGTACTGAATAGCAGGAACGTATTGGGAATAGTCAGAAGCGGTAGGGAAGGTAACACAAAGTTCGAAAATGCATGCTTCAGTTTCTACCTGCAGTCAGCACACTTTGAAATCGAGGTAGGGCATAGTTAGAACAGGAACGAAATGATGGGAAAATATAGGAAGTAGCGGGGTTAGAGTAAAGAAAAAGGTATGAAACAGGAAAATAAAACGAAGTGAAAAGCACGAAAAGGCAGGGAAATTAGGAATCGGTGGAAAACGGTAAGAAAAAAAATGGAATTAGCGGGAAACCAAAAGAATCGGTAGGAATGGTAGCGGATAGTAGTTAAAGAGAAGAAAAAGGGAAGGGAAGGGTGGATGGTATGTAAAGGTAGGGCAAAGTGAGAGAGGGAGGGGAAACTACTCTTCCCGCTTCTGTGCCAACCCTTTTCTACTTGTTACCACTAACATAAGGCAGATGGGGGTGAGCGGGGTTAAAAAAATGTTTTGGCTAAAGGAGAGACCGCTGTATTCTGTATCCGTATATCTGTGTTGACCCATCAATCAAAATGGATCTTTCTACAGAATTTCAGCCCTTGTTGACGTGGGTTCTTTTACATGCACAAAGCGCAAAGTGCATACGGCACCTGCAATTACCGACTGAGCCCCTCTCTACGATAAATGTTCAGTATGTTGAAATAGGAGTGATGATTAAATGTTCAACGAGGTATAAGTTAGAGTTGAACTTCTCAAATTTGGAATTAGATATTCTAATGTGTTGAATGTTTCACTAAATGTGTTTGCAAGGCTACTGAACGCTGTCGTTTACCTGGTTCACATGACACAACTAGTGTCAGACGGACAAGTCATTTAGTCCGTTTATTTTTACCACAAGCCGTGAAAAGACAGCCGAAGAGCGCAAAGAACCAATAAATTGGGGTGTTTTTCGTCTGCCTCTGCGCATATGTTCTTTTCTTCTTTGTCTCTCTACACTCTTTTCGTGTATTTCTGCCTCTTATCTTACATCTTTTCATGTCTGTCAGTCTGTCTGTCAGTCTCTCTCTCTCTCTCTCTCTCTCTCTCTCTCTCTCTCTCTCTCTCTCTCTCCGTATCCCAAAGAGAGATGATTTTTATTATTTTGTTTATTTGTTCGTAAGCGTATTGTTTGGTTTTTCATGTTCACTTTTTTAGCTGTAAAAATGACTCATCAGCATTGATGTTAGGACCTGATTAGTCAATGACATCAAAGTATCAAAGTCTGTCCGAATGTCTGTCTATCCTTCTCTCAGTCTCTCTGTTTGTCTGTCTGTCTATCTGTTTCTCTGTGTATGTCTATCTGTTTTCTCTCTCTCTCTCTCTCTCTCTCTCTCTCTCTCTCTCTCTCTCTCTCTCTCTCTCTCTCTCTCAGGAATTAAGAAGAAAGAAAAAAAGAAGGGTTGATCCCTCGGGAGTCTGATAATGTACAACCACGATGTCTATCACGTCTGTCGGTGTAAAGGCCACTGCCGGCGTACCCACACTGTCCTGAACACTGACATTTCCTGTCTGCTGTTTGTCACGCTTTAACACTTCATCTTGGCTTCATCTTTCCCATGATACGGTTTAAAATTTCTTTTCTTCACACAGAGAAAAGCTTTGTGGGTGCCGTACTTCTGTCGTGGCCTTTGCCCCTTTTCTTTAAAACCAGCTCTGCCCTCGCTGACATTTTGTGGCTTTTGCGCGTTGAGTTGTTGACGAGTATTCTTTTTATCATTGTAAATACTGATTTTTACTCCTTTTTTTTCTTGTACAGTCTACGGTTTTGTGGGTTTCGTCCTTCTGTCACGTAGTCCTCCTCTCTCCCTCCCATCTCTTCTCCCCATAGTGCCCCTCACGGCCCCCCTTCTGCCTCCATTCTCTCCTTCTGTCCCCTCCCTCACAAATCTTTCTACTCACGAGCTTCTTTCTCTCGTCTCTTCCGTGCCCTCTTGCGTCCGAGTTGTGTGCACAAACAGATTTGGTATTATCGTGGCGTTTGTCTTGTTTCTTGTCAGCCTGTAAATCAGCCGCGATGGCAGCAGTTCTTTGGTACATGATGTCAAGCTACTGACAAGGGTAATTAACTGTCATGAACTTGACAGGTGTTGTGGTAAAAACATTTGTCGTGGTTTTGTCCGTCGTTATTTCGTTTTACTTTTTAGTCCTATTACCTTGATAGAAGCTTGGGCTTCTTATTTCTCAGCCTCCGTCGCGCGCCACAAAGTATAAGTGCTGTAACCGGTCTAATCGTTCATGTTGTCTGTCAGAACTTATTTGGTCTGCCTCCGGTTCGTCATCCATCCACTGTTCCACACGTAAAGACAGTAGGGACTGAGAACAAGAGCATTGGGACACGCAGGCCATAGAAACCCAGGAGCAAAGTCAGTGCGGAAAAGTCAGTCACAAAAAGAGAGGGGAGTAGGTGGGGGTGGGGGGGGGGGGGGGAACGAAGCCGGTGCGTCAAGTGAAGTCGATGAAAAACCTGGGGAAAACGTGAACAAAAATGTAATTTATAAGGGCAATAGAATACAAAACCGGGACAAAACCAGTGAGGCAAAAGCGATACAAATCAGGAACGAAGAGAACTACGGCAAAGGCGAAAGAAAACTGGAACAAATGTAATCCAAATCCAGATCGGATCCAGTCGGAAAGAAATTGCATTGTGGTTGCACTCTTAAGCATCACACACACAAAAATAACATCACACATGAAAGTTCAAATGCATGCAACATTCAAGTTAAATTCATAAATATTATGTTAAGAATGAACAAGAGTAAAACATTGCATTTGAAAATAAGTCCAGACGTGTACGCAGATGCACGAATGCACCCCCTCCCTCCCCCGCCTGCGGCTATTCCTCAGTCCCAACCCTCATCATCACCCCTAACTGTCCCCCGTGCATGAACATCTACGCATTCACACGACCCACAGCACACAGAATGCACTCTGCAGGCACGTGAACGCGAGCGCGTGCATATGCACGTCAGCACGCACTTCTTCACACCATCCCCGTCCCACTAGGTACACACACTGTATCACTTTCCGTCTGTCTCTTTCTGTCTCACCATCTTACAGTTTATTATCTGTGACAAGAGTTCGAGCTGCAGTTTGAAAATTAAATTGAGTTGGGGGTGAAACTTTTCTCGAATCGGACAGTTTTCCATTTTACTGTCCGATATTGTCTTCATGTAGGGAGAAGTTCGAACAAGTTCGTCACACGCAATATCCCTAGCTTTACTTGTCACACGATATTAGTACAACTTACACAGGCTCTTCTTTATTTCATCAACAATTTACATGAACTATTTTTTTTTTCAAAACATTCTTACATTTCACGGTTAAACCATTATGCCGAGTTTTTTTTTTTTTCAAAACATGACTATATTTCACATTGAAACCAGCATGCCTCGGCATAAATAAAACCGTCAAAATGCATTCTAGGAAGCAGGAATAGAAAGAGTTTAGAATAACACTGTTGTCGTTGAAACACTGAGGCACCAGTAAACAATGTATTATCATCGTTTGACACTTATTACTGGTATGATCAAAGTATGGCTCAAAAGAAAACTTTTTGTCGAAAACTGTTCCTCTATGTGTATAAGCATACACACGCTCAACTTTAACATATTGGATTAAAAAGGTTAGATAACAACTGGCTTTTTCTTAAAATCAATGGGCAACTTTTTGTTTTTGGCCACACTGCAATCACGGTGATTGCGATAACACCAATTTGCTAATTTTAGAACTTCCTTGATGTAATTTGAGACAGAGTTAGGGAGATTTTCTTTTGCTAAATCATTAGATTTATAGTTGGTTAGGATGGTTGATTGCTTCCCCTGCTGCGTATAAAGTAAAGACGACAGAAGAGAGAAGGGTTCCTTAGGATGTTCCAGTTTAAATTGTAGTGTGCTATGAGACAACTACTTAATATTGGAATGACAGAGTCCATTGAATCAGAAAATCAACAATCCATAACATAAGCCTGGTTGCTTCCCATTAACTTGTAATTTTGCTGCCATATTATGATTGTATTATATCAAAAGCTGAAGAAAAATCAGTGAAAAGTATCTGAACAAGTGAGGCAGATTTTTCCAGTTGTGAAAAGATATGGTAGAAGATCCAGAATTTGGCATAATTTGTCTATCAAGTTCTGCTTGTATACAGATGGGAAAGATCAGAAAAATACTCTGTTGTTACTTGTCATAGAGGTAAAAGGAGCTGGAAGAAAATCGTTAAATCAGTTAGGATTCCGTTTTGAGGAAACAGGACGAACAACAGTAGTTTTCCACAGGTGTAGAATGGCACATTCTCTCAGAGACCATATAGTCCCAAAGACTGCTATAGACATACTAGAGCTAAGAAGAACAAGCCCTTAGTACTATTCGGCAAATACCGTCCGAACCCATTACGATTCACTCATTCAAACGTTAAAAAAAGCGACATATAACCTTTTCTTCAGCAATCACTGGTTCCCCATGTTTCCCTTAAGATCTGTCCAGACTGTCAGGAGTTCAGTCATCAAATCTGCCATAAGATATATTCAATCTTTCCGAGAAAGAAAGGTCCTGCTGTTCATTTCCAGACAAAACATTTATAACTTTCCATGCATCTGGCATACTGTCGTTTCAGAATACTTTTTCTCCCCCCCCCCCCCCCCCCTTCCCTTTTTATGACTCCAGTTTGCATTTTGTATGCTACCATTGAGCTTCTTATGTAATACTTTAAGATCTGCTTTGTCAGATAGTTTGAAAGGGGAGGGTTTTTTTTTTTAAAGATAATTAAGAGAAGTTCCCATAGTTTATCATTTGAAAAAAAAATCGACGGTTTTATTGGAACAGTTATGTCTTCACATACTGAAGCACAGCTGGCAATAAGACACTGTTTTCACTTATGTCAAATTTAGATTCTAAAAGCATATAGCTGTCTGTACACTCCAAACAACCTTGTGGCTGTTCCACATACTCACCGATATAACACTTCACCTGTTTCATAACAACGGGGTGCGTCTGTACTTTGGTCTGTATGTTGGAAAGAGATAAACTGCGTTGAGGTCAGATAAACCTGTGGATGACATTGCAATGGATTCGTATACTGAGGGCATGTTCATCTATATTTCCACAACATGAATCTAACGTTTTGTCTTTTCTTGCAGGACACCAATAACATATTGTTGTAAAGAAGGAAGATTCAGTTTGAAATCACATTTATGCAATAGAGTTGACACCAACGATTTTGTTGATCAGTCAAATGATATTACAATTTTTGGTGCTTAGGGACAAAATGATACCTCTTCATAGTAAGGGAGATATTCTTTTTGATCTTTCGCCGTTTAGGACAAGATTTGGCTTTATTTATTTTGAAGACTAAGTGGATTTTAAACAGAAAATAGCTGAAATAGAAAGTAAATTATTTGAACTTCTTCGCATTTTTTGGTGTTATCCTTCTCTCTTTTATCTTTGTCACTTTTTTCATTAACAGATGTTAACATATTTGTCGAGCTATGTGATTCTAGCGTTTTGTTGACTTTCATGCAGTTGATGCCCAGAACCTGCAACATACACTTGTCTTAAAATGTCTAAAAGATAAAACGCGATACTTCAGGGGAAATAGAAAGTAAAGCTTGGACAATGCCAGTGATTGCCGTGGCAGCACGTGTAGCGATGACGTCGGCCGGAGCATGGACCTTACAGATGAACACCTTTCTCAACTTAACGGAGCAGGTGTTCGAGTCGTATAGACAGGGTTAACACTTCAGGACTGGGTTACACACTTGACGACGCACTTTAATATTTGCACCGCTAAACCATTTCTCCCTAACATACTTACACAGCTCTTTCTTCTTGATTTTACTGTCACACCTATCCGCACGCCTACGCCCTCCAGTGCTAAACTGTCAGCGCTAATCTCCTCACTGCGCCAGGTCTCTGACAAACACAAGACATGTGCATGTTCAAGTTCTGTTGAACACTCAACATGCACAAGACAAAAGCGATAGAAACTGGAAAAAATGAGCAAAAGACGGTGGGAAGACAGGACAAAATCAGTGCAACAAAGGCAAAAGAAGGGGGGGAAAGACAGGAACAACAAAGGCAATAGAAACGCGAAACACAAAACAACGCGGAAAAGGCGACAGAACCCCGGGAGAGAAGAACATAGGCAGTGTGAATCCGACACAAAACCAAAGCGATGGAATCAATGGAAACATGGAACAAAAACAGTGCCCTCAACAAAGACAGTGATAAAAAATGCAACAAAGACAACGGTTCCTCTGGTTGAAAACAGTAGCGACTCACAAATGTGCTAGAAATCCAGAGCAAAGAAACAATGCGACAATACAAGCAAAGGCGGTATAATCCCAGAACCAAAAACAATGCATCGCATCAAGAAAAGCACAAGAAACCCAGAACCAAAAACGACATACTGGATAAGCAAAGGAGACGGAAAGACAGAATGAAAAAACAAAGCAACAGACGAGCACAGGTGATAGAAACCCAGTACAAAAACAAGGTGACAAACAAGCAAAAGCAGACAGAAACCAGAAACAAAAATGCACCGTGTTAGACGAGCAAAGGCAGAAGAAATCCACAACAAAAACAATGCGACGGACACCCTGAAGCGATAGGATCTCATAACAAAAACAATGCTGCAGACAAGCAAAGGCAGAAAAAAAACCGCAACAAAAACAATGCGACAGACATGCAAAGGTGATGGAAACCTAAAAACAAGAAGAGCGCGATAAAAGGCAATAGAAATCTAGAACAGAAACAACTCGACAAAGGTGTGGTAGTCTAAAAACTTGAAACACACATACACACAAAAGAAAAAATAGAGCAAGAAACAAAAGTGACAGAAATCCGGGACAAAAACAATACGACATACAAAGACGGTAGAAACGCGGAAGAAGTGACAGGGCAATACGCAAATAATTCCAGATAAACAGCAACCTTAGGGAGAGGGGGGGGGGGGACGAAGATGGGAGTGGGGAGGGTGATCTGGAGCAGACAGTAGAGACACTGTGGGATTGCTGTCTGGCTAGCCGGTAATTGGAGAGATTCTTATCCCCACAGACACCCCAATGAGGTGATGACATTCCACCTGGAAGCTAACCACTTTTGTCTGTCTGCCTGTTTGTCTATCTTTTTGTCTGTCAGTCTCTCTCTCTCCTCTCTCTCTCTCCTCTCTCTCTCTCTCTCTCTCTCTCTCACTCTGCCTGTCTGTCCGCTTCTCTCTCTCTCTCTCTCTCTC
>CM065716.1:42312486-42317486 GCA_033310375.1 Conus canariensis | reverse complement strand
GTAGAGGAATGAGTATGGCACTTTATTTATGTAATGATGTTATTATTCTTTAATTAAAATTGTGCCTAATTGTTACAAACAGCTCGACTCCGCTCTCATCATTATCATCTGTTGATTCAGATCTAGAGTTCTTGGGTTTTGCTTTGCATGTGTTTTAATGTGGTGTTTGTTTATCAAAAGACCTATGCACAAATTATGCAGTCATTCGGGGGGCTCATTAGAGTACCAGAATAAGGTGGAAAGTGTGAGAAGCTTCCAGAAACTGTTTCTTGAATATCCTGATCATGTTGATTGGCTGTAACACGTAATGATTACCGATTCATCGAGAAAATTGCAAGCACTTTGATTGGCTGTGCTTCGTCATGATTCTCGAATATTCTAGAATACTCCGTGATCGTTGACAGGGTGGGCATGTGTGCCACGCCATGTTTTTTGCATTTTCACTTTAAGAGTTGTAAATAAGGAAAGTGAGAGAGCGAAATGAATTTAAGATGAAGAAGCTGACAGCCAAAGCGTGTGAGAAGGACCCGTTCTTATTTGGGGACCGTTGTGATAGCCATTGATAAATTATTGATTTGTGAATCTTCTGCTGAAGGTAAAGATTCTGAACTTGTTACCAGCGTTGCACTTTTCTCTGTCCGGAGCGATTCAATGAGAGGCTGCTACCAACCTCTTGTCCTCCCACCTGCATGCAATTCGAGCTCACTGGTGTATCGAAGAACAGAAGTTGGACACTGATTTTCTGTTCCATTTTTCCATTCTAAGTTTTTTACCGTTACAGTCTTTTAGATCTTTTTTTCACTAGGCTGGAAACAAAGATGCAGATAAAGATCCTAACTCTGTGTCTCATCCTTTGTGCCACGTAACTGTCATTATCCTCACGCCGCTCATTCTGGCTCCCTGTCTACAGCCACAGCGTGGCTTCTTCCACAGCAGCTCCGACACCGGCAACGTACAGGGGGCAGTGATATCAAGTTTCCGTGAGGCAGTCCGCCGGAGAAGACTCCGCACTGCTGACAAGTCACTTCGGTGGATGTTCAGTACTGCCTGTTCCAATTAAACATGCGCAGGACACTTCCTACTATGTCCCCCACTGACAACAGTTATTCCTTAGTCGCCGGTCCAGGGCAAAACAAACAACGCTCAATGCCCACAGTTGTGTGTTGAATGTTGGCCATCGAAGGCAGCCTGTGTCAGGTTCAAGAACTCAACCCAGTGGAATCCAGCTTTTACAGCCGTAACAATGATGACCACCAGGGCCCCA
The DNA here is from genome assembly GCA_033310375.1 of Conus canariensis. Taxonomy (NCBI): domain Eukaryota; kingdom Metazoa; phylum Mollusca; class Gastropoda; order Neogastropoda; family Conidae; genus Conus; species Conus canariensis. The sequence continues at coordinate 42,316,222 of CM065716.1, read as the reverse complement.
TTGTCTGATATTGTGATCCAGAAGCAATGACTGAAATTCCTGGTTAACTACTACAGATTTTATATACCTCAAAACACACAGCCGAAAACATTTGGTGCGGGTGAATATGATTCAAAGCGCGTGCACGCTTGCGCTGGCGCGCGCGCAAGCACGCACACACACGCACGCACGCACACACACACACACACACACACACACACACACACACACACACACACACACACACACAGGTGCACGCACACACACACACACACACGCGCGCGCGCGCGCGCGCACGCACACATACAGAGAGAGAGAGAGAGAGAGAGAGAGAGAAAACGGTGCCACTGCGACACTTACATTTCACGTATATGCACGGTGTGTCCCTCAGATCACAAGTGTGGGTACTGCAGTCTGCTGCCCAACTTGTTAACGGGGTTTGGCTGGAATCCGGGCAACAGGATCTACAAATGGTTCGGCGAGAAACTACAAGAGAAGTGTGGAAACCCCGACATCACGTTTAAAGAGGTTTGCATCGTCTTTCTCTCGTCTGTTGGCATGTTTCTTTGTTCAGTGTGAGACGTGTGAGTGTGTTAATATCATCAGAGGTTGACTGTCAGATGAAAAGTGGAAAGGTAACGAACTTATGAACGAAATGGTTATTGAGGGAAAGGAATAAGAACAAAGTCACTGACTTTGTTCTTTATCAAGCCCTCAAACAAAAGAAAGTTATCCAAATATATGAAAGAAAACATTGCACAGAACTGCATATCAACACATATAAAACAATGAATACGTAACAATTCGGAATGAGTAATGCAAATATATAATTAGAGGAAGAGAGGGTGGGAGGGAAGTACGGATTGAGAACGACCTATGGAGAACGACAGAGAGAATGCGAAACAGAGAGAGGGACAGAAAGACAGACAGGGATGGGTGGTAGGGGCTGGGGAGTGGAGGAACAGCATGAAGACACAGAGTTTCTGAGAGAGAGAGAGAGAGAGAGAGAGGGGAGAGAGAGAGAGAGAGAGAGAGAGAGGGAGGAGCATGTGTACGTGAGAGAGAAATTTAAAAAAAGACCAGTACAGGAAGGCTGGTATGGTTTTTTCTTTCTTTTTTCCTTTTTTTTTGCGTGTGTGTGTGTGTGTGTGTGTGTGTGTGTAAAATGATGAATGTTGATGTACAGTAGTTTTGTATAATGGTGATGTACGATGATAAATGATACGTAATGGTTATGAATAATTACCAATAATTACATACACAATTGTTATGTATGACGGTGACTAACGATGCATACCAGTAAGGGATAATAACGAACAATAACGTATAACGGCGATGAAGAAAGGTGTACAATGTCCACGCAGGTGATGGAGCAGTGTGACAGGGAGCTGTGTGTCGTGGTGACCAACCTCAACCAGATGTCCACGGAGTACTGCCACCCCAAGACCACCCCGGATATGTCCGTCAGGCTGGCCGTGCGCATGTCCATGTCCATCCCGGGTGAGTCAGGCATGACAGCCAAGATGATTGCAGGAGGGGAACAGGGGTAGGAGTATGGATAAATGGGGGGGGGGGGCATTCTATCAATAAGCAACCAAGCAAACAATAAAAAAAATATACCTGAAAACGTACTATTTTCAGCCCTCACCATCTATTACTTCCCCTGGCAGGAAGTAATTTTGCTTTCACCAATCGACTGACCTTTTCGGGAGGTCTGCCCTATCCAGTGTGCCCTTCCAGTCTTGAACTGCTTCCTACTATACTAGTTTTCTTTTTTCCAGGTGGTGTAGTGGATAACGCACCAGACTAACAAGCGAGAGTGTCACAAGGTCTGTAGTTCGTATCTTGCAGGTGCAGGGGCAGTTTTTCCCTTCCCGTTCTTCACTGCACCTTACATAGTGGTCTGAGCGCTAGTGTTTCGGATCAGACGATAAGCCGGTGTAACATGTGCAGCACTCGCGTAGCGCGTGTGAAAGAGTGCACAGCAACATAGGAAAATCCACGTTGGTAGAAAAAAAAAGGAAGGGGTGGTATTTGCGAGCATTTAACTGTAGTATGGAGATGCCTTCTGTCTTGGGCGATGGAGGGGAGGGAAAAGGGGATACTACCCGCAGAGAAATTCATGTTGAGACGATGAAGCTATATAATACCATACAGGACAATGAGGTGAAATACAAAGGCAAAAAAAAAAAGATTAAAAGGACGCAGATTTGATATAAAATAGAAAACAGACAAGTGAATTTTCCACAAATGTATCTTTTTAGACGTCACACAAAACAGCCGTGTGACGTTTGAAGAAGAGTTTCTTTTATTATGCATTAAATCTGCGTTGCATTTGTATAATGCGGTTAGAAAATGCGGTATTTTACATCTTGTTTCGTGTGTTTATTTTATTTCGCCTCGTTCACAGTATGCCGCAGTCTGTTTCGTTTTCCTTACGATATAATGAGGTTTTCCCTGCCTTTTCTTACCTGTTCTTGCACCATGTTTCTCATTCTTTTTCTCACTTTTCAAACCCTTTCCTTATTCTCCTACTGTTTGCTATTTTTTCTTACTGTTTACTATTTTCACAACTTTTCCTGCGTTATGCTAAGTGTTGGCTGGGCGAAACTTGGCTACCTCCGGAACGTATATGTCCTTCTGCGTGTGTCTACGAAAGTGACAATCATGCATGTGAAACAGAGAGAGAGAGAGAGAGAGAGAGAGAGAGAGAGAGAGAGAGAGAGAGAGAGAAGAGCGTAAGAAAATAGAACAAGGGTATTCCCGTCCACTTTCCCACGCCCATTAGCAGCGTTTACTTGCGCTACACTCAGACCCTAGCTGAGTGCATGAGAACAGCCATGACGACCATTTCACAGACTGACCACTGCACACCTCAAAGACACTGACCCCATGGTGAGGTCACCCAACTGACAGGAGGCGGACCCTGGACTACAAGTCTTGCTGTCCGCTGGCCTGGATCAAAGACGTAGGGGGCGGAGGATCAGCATTATGCCTTCTTTTCCAACAGTTCGCCTTTGTTTGAGTCCTATTCCCTCGTGCAGGTCACTAACACTTCTATGCGAGAGAATCGTCCAGTTGGCTGGGCTTCCTTCTCAGGTGACCGTGTATGCCAGTTTCCTGTTGTTCAGTGTTCAGCGAGGTCGATCTACCGCCTGCACAATGCGGGATGAACCACTGTGCCTGTTTTTCAAACATAGCAATTTGATTGACACTGTCGGTAGCGAAGCGTGAACAGACAACCAGTGGGCAGGAGGGACAGTTAGAATCAACCAGACAACCATTCTGCATGTTTTTCAAACCTGACAAAATTTGACACTGTCGGTAGCGAAGCGTGAACGGACAACCATTGAGCAGGAGGGACAGTTAGAGCTAACTAGACAACAGGAAGTGTTGAATGCCTTCAGTATATGCAGTGGAACTCCAACTATCAGAAAGCGAGATACTGATCTTGTCCCCCCTGCATCTCTGGCTTAGTTCTAAACTCGTTTCGTTCGCCCCAGTTTCCGTGGGAACAAGTCAGTCAAGCATGTTACCTCTGTCATTGTCTCGAGTACCCAGGTAGCAATTCTGAGAAAGAACTTCGTTACGTTTGGAAACTGACACGTAAAGATTTCCTCAACAGTACCCTCGATGTAAACAAGATAAATTTGTTTTCTACTTTGAACCAAAAGTTTGAAAGGAAGTGTTTTCTAATTACTACATATCGCCGGAATTTTTTGATTAAAAGATATTGGTTACCTAGTTATTGTGCTCT
>CM065716.1:42304986-42307486 GCA_033310375.1 Conus canariensis | reverse complement strand
GAAACCAAGATTCGTGTCTCTTTCCTGTTTTGAAATAACAAAAAGGTATGTCCGCTCTTTCACGAGCGTGAGTGCCCATGAACACACACCACACACACACACACACACACACACACACACACACACACACACACACATATATATATATTATATATATATATATAATAACGCACGGACATGCACACAAACTCGCATTTACACACACTTGCCGCCTCACATGCACACGCACGCGCGCATACGCACTCGCATACGCGCGCGCGTACATACATACACACATACACACACACACAGGCACGCACGAACGCACGCACGCACGCACACACACGCGCGCGCACACACACACCGAAATGCACCCTCTAACCCACCACACACAGTCAGTGGAGGGAACTGGCGCTGGGGAACTGTCTGCTTCCAGTCATCCTGCAGTGAATCGGAGTGTGATTTGACCCTGTGGCGAAAGATCAAGTCCAAAGCTTTTCACAGACATGAAAAGGACGGGTCTTTTATCAGCACCAAGTCTGCCTCTTGACTTAGCGAGCGACTCGCCCCCGGGAAACTGCCTCAGCAGCAGACATAGGGTTTGTTAGTCTTTTTTTTTTCTTAAATCTAATGTAAGATGGTAAGGAAAGGGATGCGAGAGGGAACACAACGTTTTCCGCCGGTGAGCTTCGATTTCGGAACTTACCGGGATGGTTTGGATTCCAGACAACATTTGCCTTCTTACGGTCTGTCTGTCTGTCTGTCTGTCTGTCTGTCTGTCTTGTGTGTCTGTCTGTCTGTCTGTCTGTCTCTCTCTCTCTCTCTCTCTCTCTCTCTCTCTCTCTCTCTCTCTCTCTCTCTCTCCTCCTCCTCCTCTCTGTCTTTCGTTTGTTCTTTTGTTTTGTTCTTTTGCTTTCTTCTTTCATTCGATTTCTCCCTCCTTCCAAGCAGTTGCTTGATACCAATGTTCTTGTACAAAGAAAACCAAGACTCTGAACCGCGTTATGTGATCATAATTCTCCCGGATTGCACGGTCTAAAAATTTGTATTATATCCACCAAAGGACAGACACTGGGTTTTCTTCTTTTTTTTTTTCATTATTTCCACCGGACTTTGGTCAAAACTGGTTAAACAACGCATAAAAATCTGTGAGAGAAAAAGAAATACAGGAAAAGAACGAAAAGGTAGTAAAACTTCCTTCTGACTGAACGTAGCTCTGTGAATAAGAGAAGTGTCCCCTGTGTTCGCCTGACGGTCATTCCGGGCGAGTGGCCTGCGTCCATGCCGTGTCCCTGTGGGCGCACGACCTTTGCCGTAAGATCATTATCGGATGATTGGATCCCATTCTCTTTCCCCAGGAGCGCGTTCAGAAAATGGGCACAGATGGATCGAGTTTGTGCGTGTATGCAAATGCAAGTTTGAGTGTGATAAAGAATGATAAAGAAAGAAGATGGGGGAGAGAGGGGGGTGGAGAGAGAGAGAGAGAGAGAGAGAGAGAGAGAGAGAGAGAGAAGAGAGAGGACGCATTTTTGTTCGAAAAGGTGTGGTGTAAATAATTATTTGTATGATATTAAAAGAAGTGTAAACTGGTCGCAGAACAGAATACGCCAATGAGCTAGCTGTATATCGTATATGGTATTCCTGATTTGGAATGATTTGTACCAGTAAATTGCTGACCGCCTGATAATGTGTTGTGTGTAAATGATATCAGCATTGACAGTCTAAACATAGACCATCGCCTGAAATAGAAATATTAATGAATATCTAAGATGTAACACAGCACAACAGAACGCGGAAAAGACTTGATTGTCTTTGGCACTTTCACGCAAAATACAAATGTTTTGATAACTGTGTCATCTACAGCAATGATAATACACCAACAGATCAGAGGTGTCAAATCAACCTCGACGTGCTTAAGATGTTTCTTAAAATTAATGAATGAATGAATAGGTAAGCGATGCGTCAAACTAACTCCCATGCAAAAATCAGTCCCAGTGTTGCCTCGGACGTGGCTGGACCATTTCCGCCTTCGACAGTCAACTGGCCTGAAACGAAATATTCTTATCAAAATGCTTGTGTCGTCTACCCTTTGATTTAACCATACATAACCAAATCCGACTGTACAGAGTTTGACGCTCACATTCGACGTCCAGTTTGCCTTACCAATACGTACAATTCGTGTAATCTTTTGTGGGTTTTTTTTTTCAGTCTTGAATCTTCAAATCGCAAACAGCAAGGAATATGTTTGTAAGCAGAACTGAGTTACGATGGGCATCGATCTTTTTTCATCATAGACTGTATGATTAGGTGCTTGTGTTATTACATCAAGAAAATCCTTCGGGAGGGATACATAAGCTTTTTTTAACAGTGAAGTACGGAGTCATAAAGACACTATGTTTCAGCTCTCTACTGAGCTAGTTGCAAAGTGAGGCGACTGCAGGCGGAAATCTAAACAAATCTTAAATGTAATTAAAAGCAAAACGCCAAGAAAACGTAGACAAACGAATTACAAGACAAAACA
>CM065716.1:42282486-42294986 GCA_033310375.1 Conus canariensis | reverse complement strand
ATGCTGAATATCGGGGAGGTGGGAGTGTTGATAGAGGTATAATGAACATGAGGGAGTATTGATAGGGGAATACTAAACATCGAGAAGGTGGAAATATTCATATGGGAAAACTGAACGTCAGGAAGGTAGGAGTATTGATAGGGAAATACTGAACCTCAGAAAGGTGGGAGTATTGACAGAGGAATACTGAACATCAGGAAGGTGAGAATATTGATATGGGAATAATGAACATGACGGAGTGTTGAGAGGGAGATACTGAACACAAGGGAGTGTTGATAGGGAAAACTGAACGTCAGGGAGGTGGGAGTATTGATAGGTGAATACTGAACATCAGGAAGGTGGGAGTATTGATAGAGGAATACTGAACATCAGGAAGATGGGAGTATTAATATGGGAAAAACTGAACATGAGGGAGTGTCGATAGGGAAACACTGAACATCAAGAAGGTGAGAATATTGATATGAGAATAATGAACATGAGGGAGTGTTGAGAGGGAAATACTGAACACAAGGGAGTGTTGATAGGGAAATACTGAAAATCAGGAAGGTGGGAGTATTGATAGGGGAATACTGAACATGAGGGAGTGTTGATATGGGAATACTGAACAGGAGGGAGTGTTGACAGGGAAATACTGAACATCAGAAAGGTGAGAATATTGATATGGGAATAATGAACATGAGGGAGTGTTGAGTGGGACATACTAAACACAAGGGAGTGTTGATAGGGAAATACTGAACATCAGGAAGCTGGGAGTGTTGACAGGGGAATACTGAACATCAAGAAGCTAGGAGTTTTGATGGGGGAATACTGAACATGACGGAGTATTGATAGGGAAATACTGAACATCAAGAAGCTGGGAGTTTTGATGGGGGAATACTGAACATGACGGAGTATTGATAAGGGAAGACTGAACATGAGGGAGTTTTGATAGGGGAAGACTGAACATGAGGGAATATTGATAGGGGAATACTGAACAGGAGGGAGAGTTGATAGGGAAATACTGAACATGAGGGAATATTTATAGGGGAATATTGAACATGAGGGAGTTTTGATAGGGGAATACTGAACATCAGGAAGATGGGAGTGTTGACAGAAAAAAAGCTAAACATCGGGAAGGCGGAAGCGTTGATAGAAGAAGGCTGGGGAGCTGGAAGAAGAGAAACACTGAGCATAACACTGATCCTTATCACTGTTAGTGAAAATGTTGCAATAGGCAGCGATCCTGACAACTCTTCTTCGGGGAAAGAATCCAGGAAGTAGGATCGGGAATTCAGAAGTGGGACAGAGGGAGGAGGCGAGGAGGGATTGGAATTGTCGAGGCTGTAGTCGCCAATGCATCGACATCAACCTGTGACCAGTAAGCTTTATGATCAACTGATGTCAGGTGAGAACCATTATGTGGAGAGAAAAACACGGAAATGTGTTCAAGGACTCGGCAAGAGACGCAATAGTGACAGAGATCTTCGGTTACTGGGTCGGTTAACTTAGACAGTTACAGTCCAGCGCTGGAGTTTTGTGTGTTCACATCTCTGTTTCTCTGCCTGTCTATCTTATTGCCTGTCTGTCTGTCTCTGTCCCTGTCTCTGCCTGTCTTGACCGTTTGTTTGTTTGTCTGTCTGTCTTCTCTCTCTCTCTCTCTCTCTCTCTCTCCTCTCTCTCTCTCTCTCTCTCTCTCTCTCTCTGTCTCAATCAGAAATAATGTATGAATAATTACAGACTGATCTGCAGGGAAGGGTAGAAACGTATTTGAAAAAAGCATTTCAAGCTGACGGCGGGTCAGAATTAATCGATCCTTTCAGCTCGGAAAGTGAAACAAAATGACAAAGACTGACCCGGTGGATACCTCTTAAAGAGCAAGCATCGTTTGAGAGAGAGAGAGAGACAGACAGACAGACAGACAGACAAACAAACAAACGATCAAGACGGGCAGAGACAGGCACATGGACAGAGACAGTATGGATGGATATAAGTTCAAAAGTACAGCTTCGCCTGACAGTTCTACCAAGGAATCAGAAACCAACTCACTGAACTTAATGATTTGCTGTGGGGTAACCGGAGTACTCGATGTTTGGTCTAAGAGTGTCTGCATTCACCATTTCTTATATAAGAGATTTTTTAAAGCATTGGCACAGGCACAAGAGCACACACAGTTACACACGCGTCCACACGCATGCACACGCAGACATGCACCCTCATATATTTGTATGAATTCGCATGCGCGCGCACATACGCACACACACACGCGCGCGCGCGCGCGCGCACACACACGCACACACACACACACACACACACACACACACACACACACACACACACACACCGAGCGCGCGCGCGCGCGCAGGCGTACAGAGAGAAAGAGAGAGAGAAAGAGAGAGAGAACCACATTAGTGCCATTAAAAACTATCAATACTCTATATATCTTTATTTTCATTTCAAAGTGGAGTTACTGAAGGCGGAAACTGAAACCTATAAGCAAAAATAGAATTACTGAGCCGGCGAACAGAAGAACAAACGCATAAATAACAACACACACGCGCGCGCACGCGCGCACAGAGAGAGAGAGAGAGAGAGAGAGAGATTTGGCTGATCAGTAATTCTTGATTTTACTTTGATGTATGTATTTAAGTGTTGTTAAGTGGTGTGACATTTTGATTTTTGTAATTGTTTTTACAATGGTTAACACACTGCCATTTCAGAAATACACGATTAGAGAACAACGAAAAAAAAATGCAATATATACAGCAACCTATTCTGCTCCAGACCATTCAACATTAACACATGAAAAACAAACAAAAAACACATTAAAAAAAAATACGTTCTTAGCAAAGTACTGTAGACGTTTCCATTTTTTTTATGTGTTTTTGCATGCTTGGTTTAAGATGGTTCTGGCGAATTAGTAGTGGTTTCCGATTTCAAAATGTTTCTTCCATTGCGTTAACCTTATTGATTCTTCCTTCATGTATGAAGTATGTTTGCCTGCTTTGAGGCAGTCTTATCAAAGGTGACATTTGGTGTGTGCAGCATTATTTAGTGCCACACGCTACACCAACCACGGGCAGACCGATGTCTTTGTTGACGGGGGTGTGCTCTGTAACTACCCCATCCACTGTTTCGACGGTAAGTTCTGCCCCTTCCCCCGCCCCCCTTCTTCCTCTCCGCGCCCCCTCCCCTCTGCTTCCTCTACCCTCTCGCCCCCTCCATCCGTTCCCTTCTGTGTGGTGTGTGTGTGTGTGTGTGTGTGTGTGTGTGTGTGTGTCCTAAGTGTCTGTTTTCCTTTTGGTACAGAGACTGCGATGGGAAATGGGTAGGGATTGGGATGCAAAAACAATACACACACACACACACACACAACACACACACACACACATGTTTGTTTACCTTCATTAATACAGAACTTGTCTCTCTCTTTATTCATTCGTTATCAAAACAATATTATTCCATTGCTTACCTTTTTTCTATTGTTCAGTTTGAATTTAATCTCTCTCTCTCTCTCTCTCTCTCTCTCTCTCTCTCTCTCTCTCTCTCTCTCTCTTCCATATTACTTGCTTGCTTATATTATCAAATGATGTATCGATTTTTAATGCTAAGTAAAAAGTGCAAAAGATACTGACTTGAATAATAAGAAAAGGGTGGGAAAAGAAAGCCAAGACAACATTTGTCCAATTAGATAAACAACAGGCATTTTGTTTTTGCATACATTACCTCCCATGCATATCCTAACATTAAGTTATTTCATTGACTCACAAAGCTTGTCAGAATATGAAGGTACTGTATAAGTTCCAATCTAGTGTAGACTGTGGACAATTTATCTTTGAGTTTTGAATCACAAGACCAAAATTGGAAAGAAAAAAAAAAGAAGAAAGAAAGAAAAAGACCATGTAAGGGGAAGTAATCTTGTCGGAAAGTAAGTATGGTACAGATAAAACATTTCCCATGGAAACATGTTTAGAGGGAAGCTCCACCGGGAGATAATTCCAATCTTGAAAACGGCAGAAGTGTTACAGACAAAAAAAATCTTTCACTTGGAGGTGGGCCTCAATCTGACATAGACAAACAACATTGAATCCAGGAAAAAGATCTCACAGAGAGAGTGGGTGGGAAATCTAGTACAAGACAAAAATGATCAGGAAATGAAAACATTGGTTTTTTTATGGAAAAGAATCCTTATTTGGGAGATAAATCTGGTATGTATGATGACGATTTTTTTAACATCTTTTAGATGGGGGGAGTCCTTTGGTAGGCGGGGAATCGGGTATAGACATCAGACAGAATGATTCAGAAAAAAATGTCTTTGAAAGGGGGGAGTATACTGGGAGATCTGTCAAAAATGTAGAAAAACTCATCTTTTAAGGAAGAGCTTTTATTGGAGGACAAAATTGTCTTAACCAAGACAAAACGCTCCAGAAAAAAAAAAGTCTCAAGGGGAAAGAATCTTTATCTTTGGAGGAAAATCTTGTCCAAGGTAGAATTTCGTCTGATGAAAGTCATCGAAGGGACAGAGTCCGTCTTTGTTAAGGCGTTTTATTGTATTTAGTCGTGAATGTAAAGCCAGGGTATGTTAGAAAAGGGACAAATGGTGCAGGGACTAATGGGGATGGAAAGTTCCAGTCATATAGAGCTAATCGTAAATCTCCAACGAACAGAAGGCTAGGGTGTCTATATATTTGTATAATGTCACAACTATATGCACACACGAAAAAAAAATCTTTTAAGGTGTTAAGTTAAAATTCTTCTTTTTTTTTTAAGGTGTACTCTGACATCTACTCAAAAATCGATCAAGGAGAGTACACTTCCCAGATCAATCAGTTTACAAGAACGGGGTTGGTGGCTGCCCATGAAGCCTGTAGAGAGTGTCTCAAGTATCTGTCTAGACAATGTAGTCAGCAAGTAATCTGTCAGTCAATAAACACATGATCACAACGTATTGCGAAAAGGCTGTCAAATCCGTTGTTCAAACAATTAATTCAGTTCATCTGTTTTTAAATTAGTCAGAATTTATCAGCACTGCTGACCTACGAGAATGTAACAGCATTAGCTCGTTCTCAAACGATGGTAGCATTAGACATTTCCAGTGAAACGGCTGTCATGAGTTTTAGCTTGTTAACTTTGGGTGAGAGTCCAGAATGTGACAGTCCATGATGACAGTTCAGTGCTGGGGTACAGGATGGGACACTAGAAATGAAAACAAGGTAAGCATTAACTGGCGTTGCTGAAGATCTATGCTGGAAACGCATCATCTGTCAAGACGGGTCCGTGTATCCTAATTCCGAGATGAATTGTACTGACAGAGTGTGGGGTGTTTGTTTTAGTGTGTGTGCGAGAGACACAGAGAGAGAGGGGAGAGAGAGAGTGTGTGTGTGTGTGTGTGTGTGTGTGGCGCGCGCGCGCGCGCATGCGTGTGCGTGTGCGTGTGCCTGCGCACGGGTGGGCTATGCATTATTTTCTTTTCAAATATCAACTTAACTTTCCATGGCTATCTGTCATACCCGGGCGAAAATGTTCTCATCAGACAGTCCAATCAACCAAGTCATGTGGCCAATGAATCGATGCAGGTTGGTGGCTGTCGATGAAGCAAGAGAACAGTTTCCTGAAACGGCTTCAACCGCTGGACCAATTACCCCGCCTGCTGGACAGGAATGAAAGGTTCGGGTCCTTCAACCACAAAACGCTTGGTTTTCTGCTGGTGAGTTCATTGTCCTGTCTGTCGGTCGGGCTGTCCCTCCTTCCGTCTACTTGATCTTTAGTGTGTCTCTGTCTCTTGATATAGATCTTCCTTTTGTTGTGCCGCCTCCCTCCCTCTCTCTCTCTCTCTCTCTCTCTCTCTCTCTCTCTCTCTCTCTCCCTCTCTCAGTCTCTCTCTCTCTCTCTCTCTCTCTCTCTCTCTCTCTTCCTCTCTCTCGCTCTCTCTCTTTCTCCCCGCCCTCTCTCTCTCTCTCTCTCTCTCTCTCTCTCTCTGGAGGGTCGCCCTTGAAGAGCGGGCAGAAAGAGATTAGCTCTGTGATATTTCAGCTTCACATACCCTTTCATCCAACACCATCCTGCTGTCGGTTTGCTCACAACAGTAGCAGTGACTCTGGATGCCTTAATCCACTACGGTCACCCGATCTCCTGGGAATGGTCGGAGGAGGAGACAGAACGGTTGTTGTCGTTTGACTGAGGACTGGCACAGCAACGAACAACATGGCGTGCCAAGAAAAAAATCCAGCCAGTCGATAACCACCAACAGGGAGAGAAGTCGAGCAGAGGGAAGGACGACAGCAAGACAAGGTAAAAGCGAAAGATAATTCCGACTTTGAAGAAACATCGCCTCTGCTCGAAGACGGAGCCCCCTCTGTTCGAAGACGGAGCCCCCTCCAGAACTCCGCTTTGACACCCCTGTGACACCAAATAACATGTCTGTCGTGGCACTAACAGACCTAGCCAGCACTAACTAGAAGAATTAGGCTCTAAATCAATGTTGAACCGGTTTCAAAGTATTTTCAAAATTGCAGGCACGTGGTTTTGTGTGTGATAAGTACTTTGTGTTTGAACACAACGAAAACTTGAGCAGTTCTTGTGTTTGAACAAAACGAAAAAATGAGTGATGCATTTGCTATTGAAATTTCAGTGGAGCGCTTGCTTGCACACGTTAAAAAAAATGACATATCCCAATTATTTTCATTAAGCTTATCAATTTTCCTTCTGCTGAGCACGGAAACCGTGGTGCAGCTTCAATTTGCGTTCGTGTTCCTGAACATTATTTGCAACGTACATCGCGGAAATAGCTATACTAGGTGAGTTGTTTGGTCAAGGTCGTCAGAAAGGGACTGTTACTTTGATTTCTTCCTGTCCAGTTAATACCAGGGAGTGCCACAGGAAAGTGCCAGAGAATCCCGCCGTGTGTCAACCGATGTCTTGGTGTTGGACATTCGCACATGCGTTGAACAGCAAAGTCACATTGGTTTAGTTGATGTGTTCATATCAGTATATACAGAAAACTGAAAACAACGGACCTCGGCGAAGTGCGAGAGGCAGACTACAGTGTCAGTGCAACCAAAGATTGTGTGGTTAGCTGACGGCAGAGGAATCTCAGGACATATCCAGAGATCACACCAGTTTTATGACTTGTTTACCTATGAAGGCGATCCTGATACTGTTACGCACACGCGTGCGCGCGCGCGCGCGCACACACACACACACACACACACACACACACACACACACACACAGAGGCAAATAAACACACGTGCACACACGCGCGCACACATACTCATCATCAGAGAACAAGACACATAAGAGAAGGAAAGAAGGAGCGATAGGGAACGAAAACCCCGATGTGACGCCGCAGAGCTCTTTTCAAAAGATCAACTCAGCCTGGGTTGTCAAGTCTCGAGGCATGAAATATTCATCCCAGATTGTCGCACATAGTCCATCGTAGCTCTCTCTCTCTCTCTCTCTCTCTCTCTCTCTCTCTCTCTCTCTGTCTCTCTCTGTCTCTCTCTCTCTCTCTCTCTCTCTCTCTCTCTCTCTCTCTCTTTCACACCAGTCTTAGCAAGAAAATGTTCTCCTCGATTTAAACAAAAAAGCCTTTGATCTCGCAGACCACAGCATAAGATAAGGAAAATGACCATGTATGTTGAAATCACCCCCCCCCCTCCTCCGAAGCTTTCAGTCATGTCTTGAGGACATAACGCAACGTCTTCTTGAATGGTGGATGTTCTTCTGAAAAAAAACCGTGGGTGGTGTATCACAAGGCTGTAGTCTTTGGCCTCTTCTCTTTCCCATTTTTATAAATGATAGACCTCTGCATGTATCACCTATATGTGAGAATGAGGTTGTCTGTGATCTGTTTGCTGGTGACGCTTCTCTTCACTGTGGTAATGCAGACATCCAGACCATGCAATCATCACTAAAGCAGGGTATGAGCGACGTCACACACACACACACACACACACACACACACACACACACACACACACACACACACACCTGTGCGCGTGCGCGCACACACAACGTCACCTGCACACACACATATATGCACTTACGCATGCATAGAGTGGAGAGGGATACACAGACGAAAAAAAAAAAAAGAAAAATTGGGGTTGTGATGAAATGAGACATTAAAGAGCAGGGCCATTACTTCAAATCACGACCAGACATGTCCCTTGGCGAAAGTGGTATGTCCTGTGGGTGTTCTGCAATTGGAGTAGCAACGTGATTGTCGTCTGGTTCATCTATTATGAAGGCCTGTGTCTGAGGAAATGCCCCCACCAATCCCGTCTACCCGGAGCCTTTCCGTGGAGTACTGGAACATGCGGTCGTTTGTCAGATTTCTCATGGGTACTGTCCCTCTACCACTTGTTTGTCTCCCCCCCCCCCCTTCCCTCGTCTTCCTTACTGCTCTCTCTCTCTCTCTCTCTCTCTCTCTCTCTCTCTTTCTCTCTCTCTCTCTCTCTGTCCTCTCTCTCGTCTCTCTCTCTCTCTCTCTCTCTCTCTCTCTCTCTCTCTCTCTCTCTCTCTGTCTGCAAAATTGGAGAGAAGTTTATTCCCAGTGAATATTACCGAGAATCATGTTTTCTAAGACAGTTTTTGTCGATGTCATCAGCAAGACATAATTGTATAAACGCTCTCGCTGCTCTGGCATAAAGAGTCCAATTTCCGGATAATTGGGACCTCGTAATTCTCGGACTTTAGTCCACTTTTTGATTTGTGTGTGTAAACGGTAGTGTGTGTCTGTGTGTGTGTGTGTGTGTGTGTGTGTGTGTGTGGTGTGTGTGCGTGTGTGTGTGTGTGTGTGTGTGGTAAACGTTTAACATTGGCGTGTTCTTGGCAGTTGTAAGCGCTATCTTGACCAGCTTTGGCAAAACAATAGATGTTGATGAGGCCTTCCAACCCTTTTGCTGTGCTGATGAAGACGTTGCTAAATGGCAGCACCCGTAAGTCTGAGATTAACATTGCCAGCAACTTGTTCAATATTACACAATTAATATCATTTTAAGAATCGTGATCATTTACAATTTCTGCTGAGTACACTGATAAAATACATATGAAATAATAGTATATGTAATTACTGCAAAACGTAGATATCTTAAATCATATTCTATCAAAATGAGTCCTTTTCCTGCAGTTTCTATTGAGAGAGGTGGAGACATAAATAAATATATTACTGAAAATGGAACTGGGATAGACTACATATTTGTGAAATACCTTTTGTGAAATATAGCTATGAAGACTAAGCTTCTTTGTCATTTATGATAAATCAAGCATCTGAAACATATTAAAGCAGTAAGTGAATTAGCCTTCCTTGGTTCAACATTATCATGTTTCCAAAGCTACATGAATGCTTTTTCAATTTTACACTTACCAAATGATACAATACTAATAGGCAGTAGTCGTGGGAACATCCGAAATACACGGGTCAGTACAACAAAGCGTCGTGTGTGGTCTGTAACGCAGCGCCTCATGTATGACGTCACGCACATTTGGAAGACGTCGACCACTTGTCAGTCAAGAAAAGATAACTGATGCCAAGGTACTTGACTGAACTAGGTCACTAGCATGAACTTTTAACCCCGAAGCTAAGAATTCGTTGTGTAAGCAGAACAAGAGGAAGAGGGGGAAAGAACATTTTACATGAGTTAGGGAGCAGTGACCAATAGTAATTTTCCTGTTCTTTATTTACTGGAGAGTGGAATTGTTCACCCTCCTTCGCCTTCCGCTTGTCTTCAGAACTACTGAAAGCAGCTGAAGCAAAGTTTTCAGTGACATGCACTTTGGACGAAAGACGCGTTGGTGGGACGGAGGGTGAAATCCCGCTTTATTCCAGGAGGAGATATGAGAGTGGCTAGCCACTAAAGTGGCAGAGCAGTTTTGAACCCTCTGTCGACAGGGCAGTTCATTCTATGATCAAGCTGTGTCTAGTTACCCGCTCGTCTGAATTTCCACCTCTAAATCAGTTTCAAAACAGCACGCGTGCAGCTTATCGCTCATTCTCGGAGTTTACTTCGACATTGTGAAAGTGACTTCCCATTTAAGGGAACTAACTCTGACTGTCTGTTCAAAGTCAAGCCGAGGAAGGAGGGAAAAAACCGATGACATTGTTGGAGGAGCGATGTATGCTCAGTTTTTGGCCACCATGGACAGGCGAAAGTCAAGTAAACCAAGAATTCTCTATCGTCTTACACCAGGAGAAAGAGAATAGTCACTGACTGTGTCCTGCAACCGCAGTTGTAAAGTCCAGTCCAAATCAGCTGATCAAGCCAAAAAAAAAAGCCATGGTTTCTTCACAGTTTTAAATTGAAATTCTCTTTGGTTACAAGGTATCACTTTGAAAAATGGTTTTGATCAGTTTCAGTTCTGTGTAACTTGCCAGCAGCAATCCAAATTGTTCTTCTGTACAATGTTGTTTTTTTTTTTCGAATGATAGTTCCTGTGTAGAGAAAGAAACATTTTCGGAAGCGTTTTAACACTTTGTCCTTTAGATTTCCAAACGTCCATTCTTTTCCTATAGTAAAACAAGTGTCGTTAGCTTTTAAATTTTCAGGTGGAACACTGTGTGTGTGTGTGTGTGTGTGTGTGTGTGTGTGTGTGTGTGTGTGATTTGCGTGAGGTGGTGGTGGTGGTGGTGGTGGTGGTGGTGTGGTGTGTGTGTGTGTGTGTGTGTGTGTGTGTGTGTGTGTGTGTGTGTGTACTTTCTTCCAAATCACTGTCTTTTATTTTTCTCATCTTTCGGGATCAGTCCTGAACTGTAAAACATATCATCAGCATCTTGCTGTTGATCATCAGACAGAAGTAGTTGTTGGAATTACATTTACATGGTTTTCTTCCTCTTTCCCTATCTCTCCCACCCTCCATTTGCCTCTATAACTTGCTGTGTCGTGTTTTCATCACCAGCGTATCAAATAGGAAAATTGCCTCTGTTGCTCTGAGAATAATGGGAGAGCTACGATTTTTTTGCCTTGCTTTGCTGATTCTCTGTGTTTTTGTTCATCTCCTCCTACATGAGGGGCCATGGCCTAATAATGAACAATAAACTTGTGCCTCTGTCTCTGTTTCTTTCTCTCTGTCTCTCTCTCGTCTCTGTCTGTTTGTCTGATTGTCTGTTTCTCTCTCTCTCCCTCTCTCTCTCTGTGTTTCTGTCTGTCTGTCTGTCTGCCTGTCTCTATCTCTCTCTCTCTCTCTCTCTCTCTCTCTCTCTCTCTCTGAGTGCGTGTGTGTGTGTTACGTATGCATATGTGTGTATATGTGTGTGTCTGCGCGCGCACGCGCGCGCGCGCGCGTGTGTGTGTGTGTGTGCGTGTGTGTGTGTGTGCGTGTGTGTGTGTGTGCGCGCGCGCGATGACAACATTACCGATTCCATTCCGTGAAGCAGTTTCGTTTTGGTTTCCTTCGGAAGCAGTTTGTGAGTGTCCATTGAAGATCCAGACAACGAATGGGTTAGGCGGTGGGTTAATTAACAACTGATCACAGGCAATACAATTGAATCACAGGCGGTGAGTTAATTAGCAAGAGATCACAGGCAACAGGCCCGACAGTGAAAACAAATCGGGAAGGGAAAACCAGGACAGACCGAAACAGAGGTAACAGTGCACATCTTTCGATCTCTGTATTGACACCCTCCAGCTGACACATTAAACGTGTAAACAGCGCCGCGGAATAGTTCGGAAATCGTGTGTGTTGTTATATCGCCAGTTTCAGTGTTGTTATAGCCAGGCCGTCCAAACAGACCCCGCTTCAGGCCTGTCACCACGTAGAGGAATAGAAGGGGGAAGGAGGGGTGCAGGGAGGAGATGAGTTTGTTGAATGAAAGTGCATGCATCTCAAACAAAAAAGCAAAGAAAGAAAAGAAAAGAAAAAAAAGAAAGAAAAGAAAAACAACAAACACAATAGGTCAGTAGGAACAGTTTGTGATCTAACATCTAAATCTATGGACAAAGTTAGGTCGGATAAGTGTAGTTCGTGCTGCAGTTTTGCTTAGTATTTCGCCCTCCGTTAAAAAACGATTTTTTTAAAAACCGAGATTCGAATGCAACAAAAATGCATTTATTAAATCGAGTTGGTAAGTAGACACCGCAGAACGGACAGCGAGAGTCCAGTCTGGGTAGCGTTTGCATTTGCACCACCTAGTTGTCAGATTTTTCAAAAAGCTATGTCAAGAGTAGTAATTGAGAAGGAAGGGAAAAATGTAAACACCGTCTAGAATAAAAACATGTGAGCAAGGCAGAAAGGCAGAAAACCAATGGGCCACGGAAAAAAATCTGGAGTCAAAAAGATGATATCGAAAAAGAAGAATTTACTAGCACAGAATCTCGTATGGCGAGGATACTGTTTATGCTGAAAAGGTCCTCTGTGCAAAAACGGGGACAACCGCCAATCCAGGCACAAATGAAAACAAAACATCGAAGTCCCACTCCCCCACCCTCTTTCTTTCTTTCTCTCTTTTAGTGACATTTCCTTTGAATAACATGTATTGATCACTAAACTGAATCACTTGTACCGTACCCATTCAAGACATACTTTGT
>CM065716.1:42144986-42274986 GCA_033310375.1 Conus canariensis | reverse complement strand
AGACACCTAACGAGAGAGAGAGAGGGAGATTTGTGTGTTTTGTGGAGAGCGGGAGAGGGTTATGGGGAAAGGAGTAAACAGAATACGGGGGTGGGTGGATGGATGGGAGTGAGGGGTAGTGAAATATTAGACGGCTCAACTCTGACGTTGCATGACTGGTTTTGAATCGTTGTTATTTCCTCCTCCTGTGTGTGTGTGTGTGTGTGTGTGTGGTGTGTGTGTGTGTGTATGTATGTGTGTGTGTGTGTGTGTGTGTGTGTGTGTGTGTGTGTGTGTGTGTGGGAGAGAGAGAGAGAGAGAGAGAGAGAAGAGAAGGCACGCGTTTGTAATTTTGGTGTGTGTATTTGTGTTTGCGCGCACGCGCGTGTGTGCACGTATGCACGCGTGTGCACATGTATGTGTTAAAATAGGAGAATCGAAGACTATAGCATTAATGTTGTTCTAGATACAGGAAAACAGTACATCGTAGTGAAATGAACGAATAAAACAATAGAAGGAGGAAATGGGTAAGCCTGCTGTTGGCTAGTCTTGTAATGTCGAGACTTTCCCTAATGTTTGTTACCAGGAAAAGGAGTTCAAACGCAAGCATCGCCTGCATCTGTTTGGTGATGTGGATAGTGACACCATTCTGGAGTACCTGGATAGAGACGGCAACGGACAGGTGAACACACTCACAAACACACTCTCTCTCTCTCTGTCTCTCTCTCTCTCTCTCTCTCTCTCTCTCTCTCTCTCTCTCTCTCTCCACACACACACACACACACACACACACACACACACACACACTCTCTCTCTCTCTCTCTCTCTCTCTCTCTCTCTCTCTCTCTCTCTCTCACACACACACACACACACACAACACACACACACACACACACAGGCCGATGGATCGGGTGACGAATGCACACATAGCATGCATTCTTTGGGCTAACAATGCTATAAATAAAGGCCGCTGAGTTCGGGACAGGATAATATCCGCCCCCTCCCAAATGGACGAGGACCGAAGCAAGGGGAATAATCGTTGCTAAAACGCCTTATTACTGTCTGAAGTTACGCACCATTTTAAGGCCGCAGAACTTCATTCTTGCATAAACCAGCTGATTGTGACTGTGTGTTGTTGTTTTGTTGTGTAATGTTGTTATTGCTGTTGTTGTTCTTGTTATGTTGAGATATTTGCCCCTATATATAAATAAGTTAAAGGGCTCTAGACAAACAAATGCCCTCAAACAGCTGGAATTGAACGGCATTAATACTGCTGGTTACAATAAGTAATCCAAGCTATCTCACTTACTGGTTCTCAGACTTGGTCAGTTGCTCGATGACGTAAATAAAGATAAACAAGGAGATTAGCATGTGTGTGGGAATGTGTATAAGTGGGCGAACACACTTGCGCTCATGCACGCGTGTGTGTTTGTGGTGTGTGTGTGTGTGTGTGTGTGTGTGTGTGTGTGTGTGTGTGTGTGTGTGTGTGTGATATCAATCTGTTGTGTCTTAGTGGAAGGCGAGTAGATATGGTTTGTTAGAAAATCTGTTACATTTGTTTTCTGTTTGTCATTGATAGAAGTATTTTAACGCATCATAATCCATAATTTAAATCTATTTATTCACTTTTGACACCTGCTTGGGTCATAGAAATGACAATGTTATGAATATTTTTCAACAAACGGTAAATATGTATCAGACTTTGAAATAAAAGATAACAGAAAACATTACTGATGTAGACACGCTTTCCTTATCTGAAAATTCAGCATAATTTAACAATACTCTTTTTGTTGTTATTCTTAGCCAAGAAAATATTAAAAAGCTCAACAACAACAAAATTCTGTGAAAACCAGAAGAGGTTTCTTTCGTAATGCATCATGATTTTGGAAATTCGGTGATAAAATTGATTTCATCTTCCATAAAGTTCATGTCTGTTCTCTCAACTCAAATTTATTCTGCAAGACTACAGCACCGGTATTGAATAAGGAAATACATGTAAAGGATGGACAAAATATGTATATTCTTTTCTCTCTAAACAATATTTGACATTTCAGTAAAACAAAAGCATATTCCACTCTTCAAAAGATTCCCCCCAACATTGGAACAAGCTTGTTTTGAGAGGAATCATTTGGATGGTTTTACGCATCAGATTTAGACCCTAAATCATTTCTTTTATCATGGTAAATAAAGAACACTGCTGTTTTTCACACGTCAAATCAAGGCCACAAACATGAATGTTTTGCTCGTGTGACATGTCAGATTAAGACTTAAGATTTGACAGTGCTGTTTCACACACATCAAATCGATATATTAAACATAGCTCTTTTTCACATGTAACTCAATACTCTAAACATTGCTAATTTTACTCCAATACATAATACTTCTGTCTCGTATATGCAAGGCGATCAGTACTTCAAACAATGCTGATTTTCACACATTACGTCAGTTCCCTAAAACAGTGACGTTTGTCTCACATCAAAAGTCAAAATTTTAAACAATGCTGTTGTCATACATTTAAATCAAAACTTTAAATCAGTAGTGCAATTTTCATACATTTCAGTCACTGCCTGAAATACTATTGTTTCCCAGACATCAACTCAAGCTCGTAAGCATTGCTGTTTTCACACATTTAAGTCACTGCCTCAAGGACTGCTGTTTTACACACATTTAGTCAAGACCTTAGATACTGTTAAATTCTATACCCCAAGTCATGCTTTTAAGCAGTGCTGTGTTTTTACACATGTAGTTAATACCATAAAAAAATGTTTGTCACACATTAAATCAACCTCTGAAACACCTTTTTTCAACTTAATCATTACATTATACTTTAAAGACTGTGGGGGTTGAGAGAGAGGTCGAGGAGGGTGTGCGTTTTTTTATGCATTTAAGGAGATCGTAAGCTCTGACCTTCTTTTTTTTAACCTTCCCCGTGTCCTGCAGATTTCGTTCCAAGAGCTGGTGTTCTTCATGGAGGAGACGGGCATCAACATCCAGTTGAGGTTTCTGGGTTACCAGCGGCGTGAGGTGAACAACTTCTTCACCTTCCTCAACACCCTGCAGTCCACCCTGCTAACCAACGTCAAGAAACTCTTCGTGGAGGTACGCTGTGTTCAGCCTTTCCTGGTCAAATGTAGTCGCTCGGTTGTCCAGCCCCTTAACTATTACCGTCGAAAATGTTCGTCAATAAGTGACTGTAAAACGCTTGTGATGGGCGGTGCAAGAAAGTGGGGTAACCAAGTGTCATGGTCTGTCTCGTCTTGTTTGACCGTGGACAGTATACGTTTATTCAGATGAAGCAATTACACCTTTCTGTGCTCACAAAGTGCATTGACAGTTCTTCAAAGCCGCACGTACAAACCTGCATTCAGTAAAACTCGGCAGTCAGTAAGTTAACGCTTTGTCGACAGCAAAAGCTGCTGATGTGGGATGACATCCTTCGAGATTGACAATGGCTGTAAACAACCATTCGTAGAACTTGCTGTTCTCGTGAATTTTATCATCATGTTCATTGCTTTTGGTCACTTTTTGGTGGTATTTGGTCTACTTTACTCGCTTTCGTAACTGAAAGAATTCCGTGCCACTGCCTTTGTTATGTAGGTAATGTGGAATTATTTAGAACATCCCTTAAGCGCTAACTTATCGTTCTATTTGTAATGGTTTAATTCACCGGTCCTGGAGCCCATCAAGGTGTTCGGGGCACTCCAATAGGGAACAGTGAACCACTTGTCTCCACCTGTGACAGTTGTGGGCAAGGGCTTAGCTTGTAGCAAGGTTCTACACGGTCCCACTCGGCAACGTTGCGTTGCTTGCCCACCTCTGTCCAACCTGTCTGCTCTTCCCCGGGACTAGTCCTTGGACGATGGTCTTGGAGAGTCTGCAATAATTTGTATGTACGTGTTTATTTAACCCGTTGATTTGAATTGAAAAACAGTAGAGAAAGACATTCAATTTATCAGATTACGAGTATGTATAATTTTTTTTTCGTTTTACTTTCTTTTTAATGAGGGTGGAGAAGTGATAGCGACAACAAACAAAAGACATACATGCATGCAGTTGTAAACTCACAACGAAGAATGAATATGTGTGTGTGTGTGTGTGTGTGTGGGGCGCGCGCGCACGCGCGCATGTGTGTGTATATGTGTGTATGTGTGTGTGTGTGTGTGTGTGTGTGTGTGTGTGTGTGTGTGTGTGTGTGAGTGAGTGTGTGTATGTGCGTGCGTGTGTGTGTGTGTGTGTGTGTGTGTGTGTGTGTGTGTGTGTGTGTGTGGCGGCCCCAGGAGCGGGACATAGAACGTACAGTGGGGATCAACACGGGTCACGTGGACACGTCTGACTTCGTGCTGGAGGACGCTGACCGCAGCTTCCTGGTGGAGGTCAGAGCTTTGAACCACGTGATACCTTTAACTCCACGTGCTTCATGTTATTAATTATTACAAAACGCCGTGTTTTCATTTTCATCAATTTTTAAATCGCTGTCTTAGATGCCATTCTGGAAATACAGAACTCCATTTTGTTGTTGTTTTGCTGTTGTTGTCATCGTCATCATCATCATCTCTTATCATTGATATTATTATTATTGTTGTTGTTGTTATACTCATCAATATTATTATTCTTATTATTCGTTACTAGCCCCCGTGTACTTTGATGCTATTATTAAATACAGAACTCCATCATTGTGATAATATTATCGATTTCAAAACTCCAGCTCCTCAATCCCATTGTCTAATATGAACCTAAAACTTGGTCATTACTGTCTTTGACAAAATTCTGTGTCTTTGTATCTTTCTTTATAACGAAACTCTATGTCTTTGACGATATTTCTATTACAGAATGAACTGCTTTTTGTTGTCAAGATGCAGACTGGCACAAAAGTCCTTATCTCTGATGCTATCATCTAGAACAAAATCCCATGCCTTAGATATTATTAGAACTTATCCATCAAAAAAAAAAAAAAAAACCTTTGCGTCTGGGGCATCTTGTATCAAATTCTATGTCTTTCACGTTTCTGTCCGTCATTTCCATGCTAATAACGGCAGTACCTAGAACAAAACGTAATATCTGTATGCAATTATCTTGGCTGTGATGTCTTTGATTTTACTGTTTACTTCAAAACACCATACCTTTAAAGTTGTTATCCATGACAATCGTCTCTTTCATACTTATACAAACTAATTAAACAATATTTGACAGAAAGAAAAAGAAACAGAGAGAGAGAGAGAGGAGAGAGAGAGAGAAGAGAGCAACTGAGGACATGCATTAATACTGTATGTATTTTATTTTCCATCATTTTAGTCGAACACGCCAGCTGTTCGCATATGGCACCAAAAACAAAAAACGCGCGAGTGAAGAAAATCACGTATGTTATTTTTTCCCCGCACAACAAAGAGTGAATCTGACGAGGTGACAATCTAAAACGTTTACTCAGAAAGTCGGCCAAGAGGATGAGGCACTCGCCGTAAAAGCAGAAAACCTTGAGTCAGTGTTCCAGTTTCCCATGTAACATTTTTCCAGCCCCCTTCCTTAAAACCTTAAATGATTTCCTGAGTGCATGTGAGGCGATAAACCGAGCTATCGTATGCAGCATACACTTAGCGTGCGGAGCGAGGCAACTCGTAGACGTATGAGAAATTTACTGTATTTAGCTAGTGTTACTGGGGGAAGAGGGGGAGGGGGGGGGTGTAATAAATGATAACATCAAAGGCATTGGGTTTTATAATAGAAAATATCAAAGACATGGAGATTGGTAATATAGAATATATCAAAAATACGGGATTCTGTAATGAATAAAAACATCAAAGACATTCACGTTTGTAGCACATGATAATAGCAAAGATGTTCCATGATGCACGCACATTCATTCTTTTGACGGTATTCTCTCTCTCTCTCTCTCTCTCTCTCTCTCTCTCTCTCTCTCTCTCTCCCTCTCTCTCTCTCCACCCCCCCCCTCCCCACCTCAAAGGGACAGACACAGTGTAAACAGTCAGTATCCATGATCACAGAGAGGGAGACAGGCCTGCGAAGCCTTCCTCAAATACTACGCGGCAGTCAAAGACCTGCAAGCCAAGACTCCAGCAAATGGCGTGCCTCCCGCCGAATCCGACACGCCGCAAGCCAGTCTGAACGATCCTGACAAACTAGCGGAAGCTGACGTCACCAGCGATGGCAGCACGGTGGACGGCGATTCGCCGAGACTGGCAGAGGAAGGAAAGGACTCCCTGGCGGCCCTCAAGTGGAACGGAGTGGGGGCGGACATGGGGACTCTCCTCACCTTCACCAATGAAGGGGACCGGCAGTCGTGTGAGGTGTTCGAGATGGTCCTGACGGATGAAAAGTCTCCTTGTGAGTTAATTTTGTCTTTGGGGGAATGCATGCGAACCTTTTGGCTTTGTGCGTGTGTGTGTGTGTGTGTGTGTGTGTGTGTGTGTGTGTGTGTGTGTGTTGTGTGTGAATGAAAAAAAATTTACTTTTTGAAACTTCATTGTATCTGTTAAAGAGGTTTCTACCCATGAATGGCTTATCAAAGGTAGATGTGTGCCATTTGGGATTTATCCTCGAGCACCTATGTTCTTAACCGGACTGATAAACCTGGAGGCCTGATAATGAGTAAATACGTATGGAATCTCACCGACTGACTACCGTGGCATTTCAGTAAGCTGTTGAAGGATGCTTCGCGCTGTCATATTCTCTCCAAGTTTCTCAAGGTCAGTATGGTAGCAAAACTCTCATCACGACTCCCTGACAAGACCATCAATTTTTTTTTTACTAGGTACAGTGGAAGATGGACGTTCTAGAGGCGGGCCAAAGAAGTCTTAACATAAAGAACTGGATAGGTTCTTACTTCTGAATTTGATGCGAGCCCTGCCTGTCTAAACGTTGATCACAATACCTGTGCACTTAATAATTATAATAATGATAATATAATAATAATGATATTGATAAGAATAATAAAAATGATAATAATAATAATATGAGTAAATTGAAAGCACATAGAACTTTTGTGCATCAGCCTGTTGTACGTTGTTGTCCTATACAAGAGTGCCATAGGATCATGCAGACGCGCTTGAGACGGAAAAAAAATGCTTGGTGTACTCAATACCTGTGTGAGAAGTTGCGCCTTCTTCTTGTGTGTGTGTGTGTGTGTGTGTGTGTGTGTGTGTGTGTGTGTGTGTGTGTGTGTGAAAGAAAACTCAATGACATGTCCTCTGTGCAGTTTTACGGGCGGAGGAGGAGACCTGACCCTGTTCAACGCCTGGTGAAGAGTGTGCCGGTGATTAGTGACAACCCACTGACCGCAGTGACCGGCTTGTCCATCCCCTCCACAACCTCCTCGTGTGTGGCTCTCACTCTCCGCTACGGACCTGTCTGACACGACATCAGTCTGTCCATCAACCACTCATTCCGCTGTGCTCGGTTGCAGTAGCAGTAGCCTGCTTCAGTTTTTTTTTTCTCTCTCTCTCTCTCTCTCTTTCCTTCCGTTGGAGGGCTGGAAGTGGGATGAGGGAGGAAGGGGGTAGGGAAGCAGCGAGGAGGAGGGCGTCATGGAGTTAGTTGCCTGGCTTCGACCTTCTCCACCGAGAGCCTGCATGGCCCAGGACTACGGTAAACGCTCTTCACAATGCAGACGATTGTATGCACGCATCCCACTCATACACTTGCTTTGCTCACTGTGGAAAACGTAGTTATATCCATGGAGCTTTTCTTGCAGATGTGAAGCGTGTGATAACGCAATCGTGCTTTTTGTTATTTATCTTTTTTTACTACCCCCACCCAATCTCTCACTCACTCACTCTCTCTTTCTTTCCCTTTCTCTCCCCCCCCCTCTCTCTCTCTCTCTCTCTCTCTTACACACACACACACAAACGCACACACACACACACACACAGAGTAAAGTGTAGTTGTGACACAAAAAATGAAATGCATTATACAGATATGAATATATATGTAAGTGAGGAATCCTTGACGTCCGTGACAGAATACGATGCCTTGTAATATCAGGGCTTTCGTTTTAGCACGAAAACTATGGGCAAACGGTACAGAATATTCTGGCATCTTAAAATGTTATGCAGTGTGTAGATATTTGCCGACGATCCAATTTTTCCTTTTGTCGCTCGTATACAAACTCTAGACTGCTTGTCACAGTGAACAATGTTGCGTCATGTTAAAATATCTTTTTTTTGCAGAAATTTTGAGCAGTTGGAAAGTGTTGCTAAACAGACATTGTATTGTGTGCTCTGGTCCAAGAGAACGCTTCGTATCCTATCCATAGCCTTTCGTGTTTGCTGTAAATAGAGCTGTTAGGTAGCTATTGTATGACAATGACTAAATGTCGAAGGATTCATATTACCCACAAATGGGAGTGAATCACATAATGCATCAGAAATCACTCACAGGACATACGATAGTAGAGTGTAACCACCTTCGGAAAAAAAAATCCACGTCGTTAATGTACAGCAAGACAGCAATACGAGTAACGAATGCTCGGCGAGAGCCATACAGTTCGTGGTGTGTCAATGCGGGAAGCAAAACGGTCGATTTCTGCTGAAAAACGATATGTCGCATTTCGCAAACACGTACCGCGCGCGCACAAATGGAAGGAGGAGGCAGGGTCGGAGAGGAGTCGATTATGACATTGTTACTTCTTTGCTTTCTTGTCTGCTGCTTCCCATCCTCCCGTTTCTACTTTGTTGTTGTTGTTGTTGTTGTGGGGAGGTGACTAAGAGGAAGAGGTTGGGAATGGACGGGAGTGGAGGGACAGGGAGTGGGGAAGTAGCGGAGGGAGGGTTACGGGCCTTCTGGTGCTAAATTGTACATTTATACATGTGCACACCACTGTTTTCAATTTTACACTTTGTTTGCCAGGATTTATGTATATATACAACTGGCTGGTCGGCGCATCAATGCGTAGAGATGACATGTATGACCAATTTGCTCAGGCGTGACTGTGTATTGATCATTGATCTTTTGAATTACGCACGCCGCTTGTTTAGCTGTACGCTACTAGCTATCATTTTTTTTTTAGCTCGTGCATCAGATTCCCCGTTTTAATATTACAGTAATGGTCGTGTTGTATTGGCCTGTAACACAAGTGAAAATATATGACGGTTTTGATTGAGATTTGCTTAAAAGAAAGAAAGAAAAACAAAAACAAAGAAAATGGAAGAAAGAAAGAAAGGTGAAAATGGCTGCAACAAGCTTTTAGTTTTATATACTGTAACAATACACAATACGACTTCCATATCCATCAGTACGGTGCTGAAATTCTGCCATTGGCTATTCCAAGTCGCAGTTTTAGACCAGTTGCAGGAATGGCCCCTATCGCAAGGATTGCACAGACACTTAATGACGTCATTAAGCGCCGATCCATCTAAAGCCCACCACAAGGAAAGCCTCTTGATGATGTCAACATTCCCTGAACTGTCTGTCACTTCCATCCATGTAAAGTTGTTTAAAGGCATCAACATATATATGTATGTACATGATTTGATATAGAAGTCTCTTGATGACGTTAGTTTTCCATGATAAAAGCTCATGCTTTGATGATGTCAATAATCATATGTTCCTGGCGCCTCGCTCTGAGCAAAAGTCTCTTCGTGACATCAACATTCCAAATCCTTCGCGCCAAGCATTTTAATTTTTCACATCAACTTTAGCGTGTTTTTTTTCTCCGACATTTATTACACAGCTTTTTTTATTCAAATAAAGAATGTGGTGACATTTTGAAGAGCTGTGATATCACTGTTTACTCTCTTCCACTTTTCACTGCACGGCAATTATGAAGAAATTTTGACTGGCTTGGCTACGCTTTGCAAACAGGTATGGCACATGGGTGGGTAACCTACGAAGCCTAATTGTGGATAGCTGACGTTCGCTAGATTTGTCAGTCAACAACAATCGTGTTTGGGAAGTCACTTAGCATGTTCACCATATAGTCTCTCGATCGCTCGGACAGGCCAAAGCTGCTTGTTACGATGGGCAGCAAATTTTGGAGTCAAGAGGAATCGTGTTGACATTGTCCACGTTAGCGTGACGTGTGGTACAATCGCCGACGAAATACGGCACGAGTCAACCTGTATTCAAAAACCGACTCTGACGGACATACTTGCTCGGAGCTGTGGTCAAAGGAGATTCTGGATACCAGTGTATGGTGGGTGGAAGGGGGGGGGGGGTGTGAATTTCACGCAGATGGATAATGGAAAGAGTGAGTGCCGAACTAGACTTGTTCAGTTACAATCTGGCTTGCGGCTTTTAATTCTTTCTTCCTGCATTTCGTACGGTTTTGTACCAGGCTGGCTTTTAGCAACAATGTTATAACTGTATGCTTTACATTGACATGACTTAACACATTTCGTACCATTATTTTGTGTGTGTGCCAAGACACGTATCAAAACTGTCACCAGGTTCCGGCTCGATTTTTAAAGCCATTGTTGAACGAAATAGAACTGGAGATTTTATGCCTTTAATCCTACGTCATTACTTAGATTGAACTGATAAAAACAAATCTCTATGGCTGGAAATGAATTTTTGTGCATGTGATTTTCTTTTACACACACACACACACACACACACACACACACACACACACACACACACAGATGTGATAAGACGATGTTCAGAGTTTACTGATAACAGCCAATGCATTCTGTCGGTAAATGCATGAAAACACATTATGAAAGGAAGGTCTTACAACAACACCAAAAACAACAACATCATCCAAATTCTTTCTCCTATACAGTCAAGCCTCCTGAGGGGTTTGTGATCAATACAACACAAATAAAACACCTAAATGTGTGGATACCATGCTGAAAGATTTGAAACGTGACAAACTTGAAGAGCTGAAAAGGATTTACTGTCTTGCTCTTCGACAAAAGACCAGTCCAAAGTCGAGCCATCACCCGACAAGCACGACGATAACACTATCCAAGCATGCATCCGGCTCTCCGATCATTGGCCAATGTTTGACTTGTACAGAAAACACTTACGTTAGAAAATTATTTCACATGAGATTTAATGTACAATGTGACACGAACTGCTTGTCTTATCATAAACGTAAGTACATTAAGTATCATGCACAGAACGTGTGTATTGTTTATACAAAATGATGTCTGCAGTTTGGTGTTTTATATCTTCTTTATCGAGTTTCAGACTTGTAAGTATGATAAAACGCTACATAAAGGGTGCTATTATTTTATTGTGTGTATGGGACAGAGTAATGAAGGAACATACGTAGAAGGGGAAAAAACGAATTTGTTTATGACCTTACACCCTTAGAGACTTCATTTAATTGAATTGAAAACAGAGTGGTTTAATAAATGGACCGGTGCTAGCTAAATTAGTCTACATTTATCTTTTTTTTTATTATATTATCTTTTATTAGTAATTCGTATATGCGTCGAGCTCTGTGGCACGCAGAATTCTGTAAAGGTCCTTGCAATGGCTGTCAATTGATGTCTAGGTGAAAGCAACACCCGGCTCTAGGTACCATCCTGCTGAAAAGAAAAACTTTGCAGATGACATGAATAGTCTGTTTTTTTTCATGTTTGCTGGGATTTTTGTTTAACGAACAAGGGAGTACATGCCGCCCACAAAAAAGCAGGTTTGTGGGAAAGATTCAAGATGGAAACGATTTTACCCATTTTAGTACCTGTCATTGCTGTGATTTGCATTGAGATTTGTGTCATCAGCTGCTATCGTAAAGTGCAACTGTTCGTTTTACACGCTTCTGTAGGGTTGTGAATGCTTGAAAAAGCACATTCCATGACTGTATCCTGCAAACGGAAGCTGTGAAAATTAAGATTCGTTCAAAATATCTAATTTGCATTTTCAATTCATGTGTCAGGTATGGGATGGCCCTGTCACTGCGGCCAGCCCCATCACATGGGCAGTGAAAGGAGAGGCCGTGGGCAATGAAATGTGTGGATGGACAATGCAAAGAAGGCTGTCTCTTGAGGGCATGCAGACAGCAAGCTGTAGATCAAGTGTAGACTGCATTCCTTTAGTCCCGTACTTGTTTCAGTACCCAATTCTTCCATATGCATGACGTTTTGTCGAATCTATGTACCCATGACCTATTTGACATTCCATTTTGGATTTTGACGTATTTACTGGCGCATTTTGGTATCTGCTATTGTGAAAACGAAGGCTCTCTAATTTGATGCTTTCGTGTGGCTCCATGTGTAAGATTCAGCAGGATTAATAAACTTTTACTACCGAATTGGATGAAGATAAGTGACTGCTCGTTCATTTTCGTTGTCCTGAGTGTTGTGTATCTTGCCTGAAGAAGACCTAAAAGGTCGAAGCGCGTCGTGTTTTGTCTTGTGATTCGTTTGTCTACGTTTTTTAGCGGAGCTTTATCCATAATTTTTTCAAATGTTACTTAAGGTTATTGTCAAGCTATACGAATGTATGTCCAGGCTTCGTTCTGTTTTTAGTAAGGCGTTTATTTGTGTCTCCTCATCTCTTTGGGAGAAACTGCATGAAATGGTCTGATCTCTACATTTGTAAAACATTTCACTCTGAAGGCGGAAATCAGACATAATGTGGAAAATGCAAATGAGGGAATTCATATTTTTGAAGGGGGAAAGGGGAGGGCATTCAGATGTTTCTATAAACGCCCAGAAAATATTGAATTCGTGTGTGTGTGTGTGTGTGTGTGTGTGTGTGTGTGTGTGTGTGTGTGTGTGTGTGTGTGTGTGTTATGATGTTGTAGGTGAGGTGGCGAATGTTTTAGTTTCCCGTTGCTTTGTTTCCTTCCATTTTTGTTCATTGTGGCTGTGTGTTTAATATGTTGGAGTTGGAGACTGAGGGTTCAAGAAAGAAAACGTGATGGTAAATGTTCATAGCGTTGTCGTTGTCCCATCTGATTTTTAAGTATTGTTGCAACAATTTGTCACAAAATAAGATTAACAGATTTAAAGGATAAAAACAGATTTCAAAGCGAAATCATTGTTCTTTACATGAGAACCTACTTGTTTCAAAGACTACATGTTGTAATAGTTGCGAAAATATTTTCTCGCTCCTGTCTGTCCAAACATGTGCCTTATTCCTGCTCGGCGTGAACAACACTCAAGCCAGTCAGGATTCCCCACGAAATTTAGAGACAGAGAGAGGAGACAAATCCATCACTCATTATTGTCTCAACAGGGTTAAGACCCCCAAAGTGATTTCTCTTTAATTACTTTCCACTTCCGACAAGGGAGCTTGTCTTCAGTTTGATTTCTTCCATCGGTGAATGAACATGCACTACTTCTGGTTCGCGTTTACTCCATGGCATCGATTCCTATACTTCAAAGTTGAGCTTGGCTTCGACCATTACCGACTCATACGTCCGAAGTTTGTTCTCAACATTATGTCCCAGCTCCGTTGCTCAAGAGACACGCCGTAAGCGTTTCCCTCTCCAGATTGGTAACGCCTGCGGGTAATGGAAAATTATCACTAACAGAAAACTTTTTGAATGCAAGTCATTGGCCTTATCTTTTGGTCTCGAGTCCTTGGTTTGATCCCTTGGTTTGTCCCTCAAACTGACCAAGGCTTTCAGCCAGCGCACCACATCCATATGGTATCGAGGTGTTTGGTTGAGAGTGGCCGGCTGCCCACCCCTTCCCACCAGCCGCTCTTGTCCCCAAGTGCCTTGTACATGATTTGGGGTCTTATTTTGTCGTGGGAGGGTTTCTCCATTGGTAAAGTCACTCCAGGATGAAATCTTGATGAGAGGAGTTCGTGCGAAGGAGGTAATCACAGCAGTGCAGCCCCAGGTTTCACCTGGTAAGGGGGAGAGGACGGTCACAGGGAGGACTTTACTGAGCTTTCAGGACTCGGGTTTGTTTGGTTTGAAATTGCGTGTGAAAAGCATTTTGCTCACGTTTTTGTTGACTATTAACGTTTTTGTCGACTATCTTCATGTTGGTTATGATTTTGATTATGTTTCGGTGTCTCTGCTAAATGTTTCTTGCACTCAGTTCCGTTTTCTAGACGTCAGATTTTTTAGTCATGTCGAACTTCTACAGTAGAGTGTCCTTTTAAAGTTTTGAACTTGGCCAGCCAGACTTTCAAGATGGCGGCTTACTGTCATGAGAGCAGGCGAAGGCTTTGGACCCCATGGCACCTTTAGTGGAGGCTCAGGCGATCATTGGAAGGACATGTTCGCCAACCCATTTTCCCTTTATTTCAACATTAGTGAAAAATGTGCTGATGGAGAAATTCAAGCTGATCCTGGTCTGTCCTTTGAATGGTCCAAGACTTTGCTGAATCTGCTGATTAATTCGCTGGTGATAGCTCCCATTGCTCCGCACCAGAGACAGGCCCTGTTGATTCCATCCAGAATACGGTGTTAGCGTTCGGAGCTTGGATCTCTCTCTCTCTCTTCTCTCTCTCTCCTCTCTCTCTCTCTCTCTCTCTCTCTCTCTCCACACACACACACACACACACACACACACACACGCTCTCTCTCTCTCTCTCTCTCTCTCTCTCTCTCTCTCTCTCTCTCTCCCTTGCCATTTTCATGAGACGATTCCTATCTCAGATGACGCGATCCCGCCATCAATGTGTGCAAAGGATCATGGTTGGATAGAGATAATCAAGTTTGAAAGTGTATGGTAATAGGTGGATGATGTTCTCTCAATGGTGTTTACAACCTTCTCTCTCTCTCTCTCTCTCTCTCTCTCTCTCTCTCTCTCTCTCTCTCTCTCTCTCTCTCTCTCTCTCTCCCACAAGACGCGAAGATCGAACACACAGTCCACTTTTTGGATAACTTGCTTTAAAAAGAACGAAAACTCAGTACAGTCAGATGTTTCAGTAAGTGTAAAGACTCCTTCCCTTCTGGGATAAACCATTGATGTAAACTATAATCCTTTCATGAACAAGCTGGTTTCTAGCTCTCCTGTACGAAGGTTTCATCCCTGCAAGTCCTCAAAGTGAATGCTGTCCTTAGTTTTTTTGAATATCTGATCTCCAGTGACTTTGAGTCTTTGACTTACTATTCCACGAAGAGCTTGACACTGAAGACAAGCGTCTTTCTGTCGTTGGTATCTGCATGTAGAATCAGAACGACCCCTTTCCTCTCCAGAGATCCACATTCGGTCAGATTGTCTGTGTGCTCTACTTTCCTAGCCAATAACCACACGCCCTAACAGCGTGCCCTGACTATGTCCTTACCTCCGCTGCCTCCTTTGTCGTCTCTCCCCAGGTCCAGATAATCGAGTGAAGGCGAGGAGGAGGAGAGGGGGAGGGCAGATGGGAAGGTGGAAGAAAGATCAGATTTACCTTTACTGGGTATTAGAGTGTTACTTAGAAAGGACCGAGTCAGGCCCATTGTCACTCACTTTGTGGCACTCCTGGATCTGAAAAGATGATCCGGCAGGCAGGCATGTGGGCATGATCAGAAAGTGCTGTCCCCTGAAGTAGATGTCAGGGCGCGTGAAATCGGGGCTCATTTCGCCAGTTCTGTACTGTGGCAGAACATCATAGTTGCTGACATTGTATGTGCAGCGGGCTGGGAGTGCAAACTACTTCCAGTAGATTTGATGTGAGAGAGATGACTGAAGACCTAGCAGCTATTGATTGCTGAGGGGCTACTGTGGTTATTCAGACTGCAACACTGCTCGAGAGTAAAACGTGTAGTGATATTTTTTTTTCTCTCTAATCTGTGTCCATAGAAAAGTGAAGAAGATGAACTCATTGACCACAGGAAAGTTGTTGCCATTTATCATTCCTATGTGTAAGAGCAAAAGTTGAACTTCTGTTCTATTCCTCTCCTGTTAGAACAGCTCAGGTAAAATGAAAGCAGCCTATCGACAAGTAGTACAGACATACATGAGGTGAAAACCACTTTTAACTATTTTACGTGTAAAAAAAATCTTCTGTTTGAAGGAAAAGCTTATACCATATCACCCATGTGATGAGACATAGATCAGTCCGTCCCAGTTCACGCCAGTTGAACATAAACGTTGACCGACCACATCAAGCAACTTAACTGTCAATTGACTTTGCCCAACCCTAAAGATGGTTAGAATCGCCCACTGCGCGTGTAGGGTTTGACAGAGCCGTAATCAGACAACCAATGGCGCTTGACCGAGGCCGACATGATGCGTTTAGGCAGGATTCAATTAGCAACAGGATCCAATCACCCTACAGTTGGGTCTCATTGATCTTGCATAATTTAAGTATGGTAGCTATCTGACTAGATTGTTTTGGAACACTCGCACCTTCTATTGGTTCAGTAATCTGGTTACACAGTTGAGTCAATTACGTATTGAGGCATATTACAACACCAAAACTGCTACGTAGGCCTACATCATACATATTTTGGTGTCCTGGGAGATAAGAATCGGTTAGCATAATCAAATTTGGTGTTAATTTCATTCCTAGACTGGCACATTTTGTTATTTGTCATTGCGTGCAGGTGCTAGGAAGTGGATGACTAATCTATTCGCCTCGTGAGGCTTTGTTGAGGAGGAAGGTAACTCGGTTTTGGTTGAATCTGAGTGGTATCTTGGCTGCATTGAAGTTGGCATTCATTGTTAACGAACCTGGTTATGAAACGAGATTCGGACAGACTGCCCTTTTCGAAGTTAAGCACGTTCAATACTCGTTACCTTTAAAAGTATGGGGGAAAAGGAATGTTCAATTCGAAAGTGGCTTTTCGTAGTACTTGCCTATCCAACGGTTGAACTCCCACCCACGCCTCTCCTTATTGCGAAGAAAGGTGCCGAAACTAGGTGCAGAAACTGAAGGTGAGTTTACTTTCTCGGAAGTGGAGAAATTCAAGGGAAATCATTCAAGGAATCCTAAATATATCGGCTGACGCATTTGTCTCCATTCCCTTATCAAACTTTGTAGGGGTATCCCGTCTGGCTAGGGCGTTCATTTTGTTCACGTCGTGTAGGAGGAAGAAGGCGCTTGTTTTAAAAAAAGTAAAAATTCCCATACACTGATTTCAATACAAAAACTCTTTTAAAGACATCTTTTATTACGTTTAAAGCAATAATTGCAACTCATCACACTTCGTACAAAATATCGTTTTCATACTATCGAGAATTTTGCTGAAAGAGTGAATCACATATCTGTGACATAAAAAAAATGGTGGTGTCTATGTAGAGTTGATGGCTGGAAAGGTCTTGTTACTATTCATCATTCAACTAATTTTTGTTCTGCTCACACTTGAAGTTGCCTAGAAAAAGCCAGTGCTGAAGTTTTCCATAGACACACACACACACACACACACACACACACACACACACATGTGCGCACGCGCGCGGACAACCGATCGATACAGGGTGATTGCATAGACACACTTTATAATCATGTGAGTGAAAAATAGTAAGGTAATCTGTCTGAAAACAAACTCGAAACACATCTTGTTTATATTTTATATCGTATTCAGAACAGAAATTTTCTTTACATTTTTGTACTTTTTATCTTGTCCATTTGAATTGTGCATTAAACTAGTAGTACTATGTAAATCAACAATTATTTCCTTGTTCAAGGTCAGTAATTTTTCAACGTAAATATCATTTGTTATGAAAGTCAAGGGAGTTGTTTCAAGGGGAGCAAAGATCCGATTTCTTTTGAAAATCAGCAGTGCTGAATTTTCCCTAGAATACTCCTGTATTTCTTTTTTTTTTTTTTTTTCACATTTTTTCCTTAAACTGAAAATGGTTGGGGAAACGGAGGGGTGTTCTCCCATGGTTACATTTTCATATTACATAGCACGTCGCTGTTTGTGTGGCTGTCTTTTTAAAGATTTTTCATGTACTTTTTTTTAATTATTGCAGTCTTCGACAGCGTTGTTAAACTCCGGTCCTACTGGTTGGATTGTTTTGTCATACTTCGTGTGTACCCTAATCCAGACTTCTCGAAGCCTGTGTGTGCAACACAGCTGGTAGTTAAACAAGGTGTTGTTTTGAAGGTTAGTGTGTGTAACAGAAGTTCTGAACACATTGAGAGGAATGAGGGATCTCTTCCAACGGCAACTTTGTCTTCGTTTTGGACAGAGCTGACCGTAGGATCCCAGGCAATGTGAACGGCTGTCGTTACCATCTGTGACGTTTGTTAAGAGCTAATCCAGGTGTCTGTCCCAATCCAAGGAAGAAATAGCCTCTCCTTCATCTACAAACACGATGGCTGTGCACCAGAAGAATGAATGGACACTGCTATTTTGATAGTATTAAGTCAGTAGATGTGTGCTCAGTAAATGAATCGATACTGATATTTGGCGTCACAAAATCGATAAATGCGCTCCCAGTCAATGAATCGGCCTTGATATTTGACCGTACTGGGTCAGTAGATGTGCACCCAATAAATGAATCAACCTTGACGGTGCAAAGTCGATAGATGAGCACCCAGTAAATGAATCGACCTTGATATTTAACGGCATAAAGTCAGTCGGTGTGCTCCGAATCGATCTTGATATTTGACGGTACAAAGTCGACAGATGATTGCCCAATGGATGAATTAATGTTTGACGGTGTAAAGTCGATATAT
This sequence comes from Conus canariensis, assembly GCA_033310375.1. Lineage (NCBI taxonomy): Eukaryota > Metazoa > Mollusca > Gastropoda > Neogastropoda > Conidae > Conus > Conus canariensis. The sequence continues at coordinate 42,256,530 of CM065716.1, read as the reverse complement.
GTGCACTCATAGATGAATCGGCCTTGATATTTGACAATATAAGGTCAATAGATGGGCAACCAATAAACGAATCGACTTTTTGACAGTATGAACCTGATAGATACGCACCCAGTGTAGAATCGACCTTGACATTTGATAGTACAAAGTTGACCAACGTGCACCTAATGAATGAATCGACCTGGCTGTTTAACGGGAAAAAAGCCGTGTCAATCACTTTTCTTCTAGCACTGTAACATGCGCAAAAATGTCGGTTAAAATTGGTCCAGGAATGTGGTAAACTGAAACTGGACATTACACCTTCATTATGCTTCTCCTCATTGATAATTTTTTTTTTTTAAAGATCACTAAAGAGCTCAGATCCTGTGGCCCTTCATGTTCCGTCATCGCGATGACCTCAGTCTTGAATTTCTTTCCATGTCCATGGTGAATTCGGATCAAATACGTCAAGAACTGGCAAGTTCATGGGGTCTTCGGATAGTTGCAGTAGTACCCTCCGGAGGGGATGCTGCCTCGTGAAGACTCCATGACTGAACAACTACTGTCGTCCGTTGGGGGCGTAGTGAGTTGTGTCCTGTGTATTTTACATCGGAACACTCACCACCGAAGACCGCAGAAGTGACCAGGCAGCAGTGCAAGCGATCTCCTACGATGGGCTGGTCCGTTATGACGTAATACTGATTGGTCGTGTGGACTGCCGCTGCTGGGGCTGCAGCAGGATGAAGCCGGATGTAGCTGTGTACAAGATGACCAGAATGAGTGGTGTGGGGAAATTCTGCTGAGAGGGGCACAAAAGATAAGACAACAAGAAAATGCAAGGAGCCGTTAAGTTTGTCGTTTGTTTGTTTGTTTTTCTTTTTCTTTTTTTTTTTTTAAATTTACTTTGTGTTTCTTCCCAATACATGAAGAGCTCTCTGTTAATTGAAGGCGGATTGAGGGAAGATCTTATACGCGCCTTTTTATATACGCGCGTGCGCGTGGTGAAGCATTGCGAGAATGCATTCAATACGTATTTGTCAAATTATTGCAAAGATTTTGCCACCAAGGAAGGAAAATTAGTATATTCCATGTGAAATAAATAGCTACGCCGTCGTTGTTATGTTGACGTCTACCAGATCTGTACGTGCAATGACACTGAATGGACTTGGAAATGTAATGAAATGAAATTAATCTCTAAATGTGATGAAAATGATGTCTACAATGGTGTTAATCGTAGAAAGCAGCGTTGAATTCAGTCTGGCTTTTCTATCTCAGTCAACTCCCCCCCAATTTCTTGTTGCCCGTGCGTAATGCTCTCGATCCGCAATTGTTTTTTTTTTCTTACCTGTGTGTTTTGGCTTTTGTTCGTGACAGATTTTATTTGAATGTTGGCCATGTCATTTATAGTAAGAGAACAAATTGTCATCTTGACTCGGGCTGTTTTCTGTGAATTACGTGATTTAGAATTCTGTCCTGCTTTTTCCCCAACACCTTGCCTTGGGTCTCGGAGTCGGGCAGGCGATATGCAGCATGTTTGAATTTTCTCCTTTGGTGTTTCTCTGACATGTCCTGAAATACTTTTGCTGACAATTTTTTTTTTTTTTTTTTTTTTTTTTTGACACGTCACTTTAAAAAGTTTCCATACGTAAACTATGCACTATTTGAGCCCGTACATTGCGAGGCTGGATTTAACATCCACTCGCAGTCAGAGAGTAATACATACATACACACCCCGTGCGCAAGCAAGCACGCTCTCATGAATCCACACATAGTGCTATGCACGCGTTCTCTCTCTCTCTCTCTCTCTCTCTCTCTCTCTCTCTCTCTCTCTCTCTCTCTCTCTCATACACACACACACACACACACACACACACACACACACACACACACACACACACACACATACACACAGAGTCCGCGCGTACCTCCTGTCTGTCTCTTTCCGCCTTCTCCCTCCGCTCTGCCACCCTACATAAATATGTCTGTGCGCACACACATACATTCTACCTCCTCTCTCCCAAAACCCTCGATCCGACCTCCTCTCACACACACACACACACACACACACACACACACACACACACACACACACACACACACACACATACATACACACTCGGAGTTCGTCGATCAACGTTTGTAAGACAAGAGACGGTGAAGGAATCCAACCCAGTTTCGCATACTTTAAGAAACAGTTCGACATCGAACGTTCAGCCCTTCAAAGATCTTCTTCCTCCCTTTAGCCTACATATATTTTTTTTTTCAGAGGTGCTTACACACTGAACACTGATGAAATTCCTGAATTCTCGTTCCAACATGGTACAGAATAAAAAAATTGTACAAAAAGGGATATTAAACTAACGAATCTGATTTTTTAACTTAGAAAAATGACAGAGACAGCGTATGAGAGAAAGACCTTGGCAGACGTTTATCTATGCTATTTTTTCAATATATTTTTTTCGTCTTATCTTCCACGACTCTCAATGTCACCACTCCCAAACCTCTGATTCTCACTCGGCCATACGTAACCACACCCAGATTTGTAGTGTCGCAGCCCCAGCACTGACAGTCTACAGGCAGCAATCAGTTTCAAGCCGTCTCGAGGCAACACATCAGAGATGACGCTGCTTAGATGCCGAATCACATGCACGGGTGTTCGTTTGGTACCTGTTCTGATCTAACATACGCAGGGTACAACGTTTTAACTTCTAGGCGCTTTCTGACGACAATGATTGCGCAGTTGCTGCGTTTTTCTATGTTATGAAGATACTCTATAATTATCTTTGGGTGTTCTTTTTAAGTGAGAGAGACGGTGACAGTAGATGCAGGGGGGGGGGGGGGGGGGGGGGATAGAGGGTCCAATAGAGCGCAGTCTACACCATGTCCACCCTTCTGCGCATGACCGAGACACTGACCTGAGATTATCTTAGCTGTCCTAACAGTATGGGGGCTTACGAGATTCAAAAGGTCATCATTACTAGTTTCACCATAAACATTGTAACCATCACCAAGAGAACAATAATAGTTACCGATTACTGGTGGAAAACTGAATTATCAAAGAAAGAAAACGGCCATTATGACGTGCAAACAATTCTACTCACTTGTTTTGAAGCTTTTGAGACCGTACATAAGTCAAAAGAAAGAAAAACTCTATAATGTTATTAAACCCTGAGTAGTGAAAGCATTTAATAATTGGAGGCATTCCTGCTTCCGGCATGCTGCACATTTTGCAAAGCAGTCTTTTAAAAGGCCAATAGTCCGCGCAGTGATAGATCTTTCAGTGCGCAGGCACATGAATGGTAGCCGCTCATTTTCAGGAGTCATATTTGTTTTTGTGAGCCACGATTACTATTTTCCAGATGATCTCATCTGACGGCCATGTCAGCAACGAAACAAAACATCAAAAACGACAACGTGAGTTGTAACCGCTGTTTTCACGTGACATGGTAATCGTTACTGTTTTCTTAAAAGAAAATTTCTGGTTTCACGAAGTAAACGATCTCTGTGGGGTTTTGAGCGTCCTTCTCTGTACCTCAACGGTCGACGAACGTCTCGGGAAAAATGAGGACGGGCGGGAGGGGGTAGGATTATCTGCACCACCCCTACTCTCTCTCTCTCTCTCTCTCTCTCTCTCTCTCTCTCTCTCTCAAACTTCTTGTCATCGATCAGTAGAGAGACTGGGAATGAATAAAATCTCCCGGGTTAGTCTTGTGTCCCAAACACCCTCAGTTACATGATATCAGACATAAACACTTTACAGCAGACTCCATGAAAACCCTGTTCAGAGATGTCCCTTTAGTTTCTGAAAAAGATAAACTTATTTCATTTGATCTCATGTTTGACGAAAAAAAAAAAACATATGAATTTTCAGAAAATCCTTTTTCTTGTATTGTGCGAGAAGATTTTTTGAAAATCTATTTTGAGAGTTGTCCTTTGCGGTCGGCTGGGCTAGAAGCACCATCCATTGGATTGAACTGAATTAAACACCTTCAGGTCTTCGGTTTCATCAAGGAGAAGGCGTGACTGCGTGCAGATTTGTCCATGTACGCCAAACCGTAGCCTCTAAGCCGTGAGGTCCCAAGGCACAAGGATTACAGTTAAATCGATAAACTAGCAAGGGCCTTTGTTAGAGCACAGACCTCACTCAAGGTCGAGCAGACCCTGGATTAACCTTTGACATAGGTTCAAGAGTGGCGGGGAAAAAAAGATTTCTCCCGGGGGAAGTAATAGTACGTATGGACTGAAAATGAACTACCTATCTTGTTCTTTTTATAATAGAATATGACATCATCAATGTTAATAATAACTGGAAAGCTTGAATATTCCATAAACATAAACATCATGGATAGTTATCAGTCACGTTCAGTGGAAAATCTGTGGGGAAAAAAATCTGAATGTGGATCCGGTTTTTCATCCGGAGCCTCGCCAGAATGTCACGTTTGTCTTTTGGCCGCAAACTTTTTTTCCGCCAAGATTTTTTCAAGTCCATTCTGATTTTTCTTTTCGCAGCCTTGCTGACACATAAACAGACAAACAAATCAACGAATACAAGTACAATCGCAATCTTACTGGCGGAGATATTAAGTAACTAAAAGAGGCGCGAAGATAGCTGACCTTCGCATCAACCGAACGCGCCGGTCAGTTAAATAACACAACTGCAAGTTTTCAGAGTGTGTATAGTGCTCGAAGGTTTACAGTGTTTTTCATTCAACGTTGTGAATATTATTATGATGATTTTGTTTGTTTTACTGATATGTGCTTTACTTTTTTTTCAAATGGGTATTGCTATGGCACATGTTATGTTTAGATTCATTAGGCTTTTAAGTAAATGAGTCCATTTTGTCCATTTTGATGTGGCTTTTTTTTTATTTGTGAGATCTTTCAAACTCTGGGAGTTGTTTCCAATAAAAGAAAATCTGGAATTAAATAAAGATATGTACAATTGTACAAAGATCCTGGGGTGATCTATAGTTTTTTGCTTGTTTGTATTATTTCTAGGCTTGTCTTTCTGTCTGTCTGTCTCTCTCTCTCTCTCTCCCTCCCTCCCCCCTCTCTCTCTCTCTCTCTCTCTCTCTCTCTCTCTCTCTCTCGTCTCTCTCCCTCTGTCTCTGTGTCTCCCAGCCTCTTCCCTCCCTCCCTCTCTCTCCTGCGTCGTGTGTGTGTGTGTGTGTGTGTGTGTGTGTGTGTGTTGTGTGTGTGTGTGTGTGTGTTTGCAAAAGCGAGCAGGACCGTAAGATTACACCAGATCTACGCAGAAATCTGCGCTATACGTCACATTAGCTTACCACAATACAACCTAGCCTCTCACAATACAACACAGTTCAGCATAATACATGTGGCTGATCACAAGTGGAAGTCGCAATACGTTTGATCCCATTCTTTCTTTTTCCTTTCAAGTATTCATGCGTGTGTCAACCAAAGATGTTAAAATCGTTCACCAAAATGACTTAACAGCAAATCAGTATTTACACTGGCGCTGTTCCTTCATGACAACACGACGTTGATTGCTCCCTCCGAAGAGCCAGCGTTGTGGACGGTGACAACTGAAGACGGGCTGGGTGTGGCTTTGTGTGAGTCAAAATAGGCAGCCTGGAATACTGCCAGCGAGAAGGCTCTCGGGAAGACAAAAGGCCCTTCCCCTATCTCATCAAACCTCCCATCCACCACTCCCGTACCCCCACTCCCACCCGAATTCAAACAGCTGAAATAAAACCTTCAATAAGTAAGGTTTGTTTACTTTTTGCCTTGTTTTTTTGGCACAGAGAGAAAAAACTGTGACGTGATAAAGATGCTTCAACGGACCAACCACCAAAAGTTAACGTACCAAACAAACGAATCAAACACAGAGAGATATTGATGATTCATGCAGGCACTTTTCTTATTCCATAAATGTAGAAAAACGAAGAAGCTTTTTTTTATTTATTTTTTTATTTTAGACAATAAGGTACCACATAAACAACGACATCAAACTGTATACAGCTTTTTCTGTGAGCAGTATAGAACAAATCAGTGAAGCATCTTTTGCTCCCATGATACAACAGTCAAATTAATGCTTCTTCGCACCGATTCCCCTAGCACAGATGCAGAACAAAGCACACGGAAGAAACGTGAAAACTTGCTTTCCTGTGAACATTTGGTGACATTTCTGTCGGTCCATATTTTTTTGCCATTGCATAGCCCAAAGAAACAAAATTCCTCCCTACAACATTCATATCACAATCTGCGGAGACCCTGACTCTTTCGGGGTTCCGTCTGTCCATTCTGCTTCAATTTGTTGTCCAAGACGACCTGCATTGAAAAACAAGTACAAGTTGTTGGGGGGGGGGGGGGGGACGTTTACAACGTTGTAACAAACGCAAAAAAAACAACAAAAAACAACTGTAAACACACACATACGAACACAAACCCACGCACACCCACACACATACACAATACGTACGCGCGCGCTCACCCTCCCCCCCCCCCCCCCCCCCCCCCCCCCCCCACACACACACACGCACGCACGCACATGGACACGTACGCGCGCACACACAAATACTCATACACACGCGCGCGAGCGCATATTTCTCTCTCTCTCTCTCTCCTCTCTCTCTCTCTCTCTCTTCTTTTCTCACACACACACACACACACCACACACACACACACACACACACACACACACACAGCCGGCGCGCGCACTGTGTGTGTTAGAGAGAGAGAGAGAGAGAGAACCATGAACATAATGATCTCGTCTACGTCTTGATTCGTAACAGAACAATGTCAGGCTTTTGCTCACCGCCACCGTGGTCTCCGTGAAATTTGAAAGGCGTCAAAGACGATATGCCAACCAGTACCCCCACTGCCACCCCAATTCTCCCCTTCCAAATCCCTCCCACGTCTGCCGTATGCACTGGCACAAGCATATCAAAAATCTGCTATAGAAAAATCAATAACGCACTTAGGAAACTTGAAGAAAGAAAAACCGAGTTTATACTTAAAAAAAAAAAAAAAATGAACACACACACACACACACACACACACACACACACACACACACACATACACTCTCTCTCTCTCTCTCTCTCTCTCTCTCTCTCACACACACACACACACACACACACACACACACACACACACACACACACACACACACCACACGTTATCATGCAATAATCGGCTAACATCATGGAGTTAGCTGGATTGGAGAGACAGACATACAAAGACAGACAGACAGACAGACAGACAGAGACAGAGAGAGAGAGACGAGAGAGAGAGAGAGACAGACAGAGACAGAGACGGAGAGACAGAGACAGAGTCAGAGAGACAGAGGAAGAGAAGAAACAGAGACCACAGAGAGAGAGAGAGAGAGAGAGAGAGAGAGAGAGAGAGAGAGAGAGAGAGAAGAATTACTCAACTCATAATGACCATGCAACAGTCTGATGATTCCCTCTCCCTTCCCCTTCCTCCCGTTCTTCCATCCCCACCATCCGCCCTGTCCGCCCTCCCCTCCCGCCCGCCCTCCTTCGCCCCCCCCCCCAACCCCACCCCCACCCCCAAAAAGATAAACTATTTCCAAAGTCAGTTGCAATCAGGAAGCAGGCAGCGTATGAGGCACAAACTCGGAATTCACTCCTGGCTCGTTTTTCTCCATCGCCCTCCCCCACCTTTTTTGAAAAATGTACCGCAGCCGGGGTTTCCTTATGCGCTCGGACTTAGGCTTGGGCCGGCTGATTCTCCTCTCATGTCTCTGGCGCGCGTCCCACTCCCTGACGTAAGCGTTCCATTTGGGGAGTAGCCACCAGCCCAGCGCCACCAGGATGCAGCTCACAAAGAGGAAGAGGGCCGTTTTGAGGATGGTGACAATGAGCCACTGGTACAAGTCTGAGTCTTCTTCCGTTGGGAGCAAAGCCAGGGCCTTTGTTGCGTTGGCTGTTGTGTTGGCATCAGTATCGTTTTCCATCTTCGGTTTTCTTGTGTCACGCTGTTCTTGTTGCTGTTCTGGACGCTGGAGATCCTGACGGCAGAAGTGGTGGTGGTGGCGGTGGTGGTGGTGGTGGTGGTGCTGTTGCTGCTGCTGCTGCTGAAAGTAGTGGTGCTATTGCTGTTGGAGCTAGTGGTGGTAGTTTTGTTAGCGTGAGCTTGTGGTGGCAGCGTTGTCGTTGTCACTCGGTGAAGTGGTGTTGTTGCCCTTGTTTCTGGAGCGAGTGGTGGTGCTATTGTTGTTGTCGATTGTTGCCGGAGCGGTGTCGCCGTTGCTGTTAGAGCTAATGCTACTAACGTAGTTATTGTTATTGCTAGAAGCAGTATTTTTTGTTGTTGTTGCTTCTACTGGAGATATCAGAAGTGGTGGTGTTGGTGTTGATGCTCTTCTTTTGACTGGTCGGTTTAGTGCTGGCTGTTAGCCCACACGTCTTGTCCAACCATGGAGTGGTGTCCGTGATGGTGGTGTGTGGTGCCAGAGAGTCAGTCAGTGGTATTTGTTGTCCAGAAGTGAAACAGACTTCTGACTGAATATGACACACATCTGTCTGTTTACACCATTTTCAGACTTTAAACTTCCAGGAACTGATTTCACACATGTGTAAAACCTGCTTACATAGAGAGGTCATATTCCTGTGAGTTCAGTCTCTTCGGTGCTCGTTCAGGCATTCAGTTGGGCGCCAAACAACATGAACAGGATGAAAATCCGATCTGCAGTTAACGAATTTTCATCACCTTCGTTTTATGGATAATTGTTTCTTTCACTTCCGGTACACTTTGGGATATGTCACGGCTGATGCAAGTGTTTAGAGTCGATCCGCCGTCATAACCTTGCAGCGTTTCTAGCGAGGAATAAGTCACAGAAACAGCCAGATGGCCTAACAAATGAGTCACAAAATTAGTAATGAACAACTCATAAAGCTGGCCATCTATCTATCACAAATCTAGCCACGAACAAGTCATGAGTCCTGTTTTTTAAAAAACTCATAAATCCACCGATGAATGTACCAAAAATACAGCAAACAACAGTTCACAAGTTCGCCAATCAAAAAGTCACAAAGCCAATAGTGAACAACTCACAAAGCCAGCACTCAGTCTGTCACAAATCCTTGTCACAAATAAGCACACGGCCATACAGTGGTTGGACAGGAAAACCAGTTCAGGACTTCCATTCTGGTACAGCAATAGCCAGGCAGGGTGAAATGCGCACCACCAGCTATTCTCTCACTGCCTGCTGAAATGCCACGGAGAATGTTTTGACAACAACACCACTCTTATCCATGTGTCTGCCACGGTAAACTGATCATGGAATTACCTGACACGACAGCTGATATTGTGGACTACACACCAGTACAATGTCTGCAAACCTAGAATGTGAAACAACTTCACAAAAGCTGTCGTTGATGGATTGCAAACTCCTTTTAGTCCTTTTAAAGGTGTATGCACATGATCACACGCTAGCGTAGTATCTATAACTATTCTGGGAACAACTTCTGACAATTCAGCAAGTCTGATCTGTCTGTTCTAAAACCAGTTGGCTAGAGACGTAAAAATAAAAAAAATAAAAACCGTGACAGTGAGTTTTTAGTTACTCACACCTCTATAAGACATGTAATCAGGTGGCGTAAATCTGGTTATTATATACAGAAGGCGTCTGGCTAACGCACAACTTGATTGAACAGAAACAATTGCACGTCAGTCGGATCGCACCACCGTCGCGTAGAGAAACCAGGCTGTGTTCAAACGGAGCGAGCGCCCCTTCCAGTTTCCTACTTTTGCCTACGTTTCCCTACTCTCGCCTGCTTTTCTTACCTTTACCTACTTATTTGAACCTTACTCGACCCTTTTTCCCCCAGTGTTGCATGTTTTATCCTATGATTCTCACCTTTACTCTGTCCCCTCCTACTTTTGCATCTCTTCCGTCCTTTTGCCTTGTCTCATCTACCTTTTACTCCACTTCCTTGCTTTTGCCCGCTCTTCCCTGTTTTTACTTACTCTACCTCGCTCATCCCTGCTTTTGTCTATTTTGCCTACTCTTAGAAATTTTGCTTAGTCTGCTTTACTTTTGCTTTCTTTCCCTTAGTTCTCTGTTTGTTGCTTACGTTTCCCTATTTGTGTCTTCTCTCCCTTACTTTTTTTTTCTTACGCTTACCCACTTTTCCCCATTGTTCTCTTCTCAGCTTTTTCATTCTCCCATCTTTTTCCCTACCTGTGTCGTTCTACCGTCTTCAGTCAACATCGGACAGGCGGATAATGGATTTCTACTTCTTGCTACACTTTTTAGGGACGTATAAACTGTGGGGTATGAGCTCTGGTCGGATAAAAACTGTGCTGGCATGTTTTTGTCCTTACTGTCAGCCCCCCCCCCCCCCCCCCCCCCCCCCCCCCCCCCCCCCCCCCCCCCCCCCCCCCCCCCCCCCCCCCCGGCGGCTGAGACAAACTCACACTGTCGGAAGTTCTTTCTTTTTATCGAGTAGGAGAGTCATGTAATTACATGCAGTTTGCTCCACACTGAAGGCAGTATGGGGGAAAAAAAAGACTGTCACCCGACAGCACTCTGACTCAGTACGTTTCTTTAAAACTGACTCAAAACATTCGCTTTGTTTCCGTGAGTCGTACGCAAGTTTGTGCAGGCAGCCAAGACACAGAGTAACAAAATAGGTAGTTTACTTAGGAAACTGTAGGAAGAAGTGGTGGTGGCTGAATGAAGCACAGTTCCGTATAGGGGTTGTGGAAAACCCCGATGCCCATTTCTGCACTTGACGTAATCAGCCGAAACTACTCGAAGTTTCCTAGAAACGCTAGCTTACGATTATGAACATGTGCTCTAACTTTAAACTGGAAAACTGAAAGCAAGACCGATCGCGAAGTGAAAGTTGACAACATGTTCAGCCTTGCTGTGCCTAAATGAACAGGTGTACCCGTTTTTCTTTCTTTCCTTTCTCGCCCCTACAGAAAGCGGCCACTGATGACATTGTGTGTTGGTTGTCATTCACATGCCTTTTCAGGTTTGGGGTTAAAGCACACACACCACACACCACACACACACACACCACACACACACACAACACACACACACACACACACACACGAGGCCTGCGCGCTAGTGCACAATGACAACGGTAAGTCTATCAATACAAGTGGCCTGGCGAATTTATTTCAACTCTGTCCAGTTCAGTATCACTATACTTTCTCAGTATTAACAGAGTGACAGAAATTTCCTTTCAATCTAGTATTATTCGTACAATCTAAACAACTAAGACTAAACCATAAACTGTCAAAAGCTGATACAGTATCTCAAGTTATAACAACAGTTCATGTAATAACATGAAATATAAATCTGATATGAGGTCACTAAAGGACCTCGACGTTTTGATTAATGCTCTTAGAGTCCTCCTTAGGGAACAAAAAGACAGGAAAGGGTAGGGAGAGGGGGTGGTGGTGGTGGAGGGATAATAGCATGGAGAGGAGATAGGGAGAAGGGAGGAGACGGTTAGAAATCTGGGAGGAATTATTGATAACATATTAACTTATAATCTTAATGAAACTAAACGTGACAATCACATGACGTGTGTAACATGAACATTCCAGAATTAGGCCTACCATAACTTTGACTTGCGATGTCAGTTAACTGGTATTTCTTTTCCCGTGCTGTACATTTCGAATCATGCCTTTCCTCAGTAATAACAACGACACCAACAATCATCATCATCATCATCATCATCATCATCTATCATTCATCATCATCATCATCATCATCGTGGAGATGATTGATGATGATGATGATGATGATTGATGATGATGATGAAGGCCTGGTAATAATATCAATAATGATGATTATAATGATGGGGCCTTTTTCTAGCACTTTCCAACACATTAAAGCCTTCTGAATGCATATTCACACCCCTCCATTCCCCTACTTTCCACTCCCACCCTGACAAAAGCAGGTTTGAAAAATAAGATCACAGGAATGAAGAATAAAATGCTCTGTATAAAAGGCTAATTGAAAATATGTGTGAGATTTGCTTTGAACGATGCGAGTTATGGACTGTGACGTACGTAGGCCTACATTAACTAGCAATATGTTCAAACAGTAGAAAAATTAAGTACTCTTCCACCATGTTTTTGTCTACCGAAATTCTGGACGCGGAAAGTCTTCTTATCGGTCAGAGAACGAAGAGGCCATAATGGGACGTAAATGTTCAAAAGCTCACAGATATACTGAGGTGCTGTTCCAGAAATAATATGGAGCAGATATGAAGTTGTGCACCTTGTTCTTTATTAAACTGGGAGCTAGCGCTCTTCCGCGAGTACCGCAACGCCATTGCAAATACCGTGTAGTATTTAGTTATAGCATGGTAGCCGGATATACTGGTCTAACCGGACACTGGCGTGGGAAAATTTTTTTTTTTAATTTATTTTCTTGATTTTGATTTTAAAGTCCGGCAGGGTCAACATCAAAGGCCAAGGCCAGGATTCAATGTCTGGCCGATAATGGACTTACAGTCGGATAACGTCGCATGATACTGATATGAATACACCATCTCTGCTCTGAGTTGTCAGATTAACGTCTGCTAGAGGGGCCCGTGGTTTAATGGTTAAAGCGTTTGCATGTGGAACTGACGGTCGTGAGTTCGTACCACTCTTGGGTTCGGGTTTCTTTTTTTTTTTTTTTTTTCGGCTCGAAATTCCCGTCTGTCCTACCAGCAGTAACTGGGTACCTGATTCCATTCAGGGAAGGTTAAAGGCGGCGGAGGGAGAGGAATGAACTCTGCCTCTCGTCACGCTGTGCCCTAGACACGATGAACAGGTCACAGTCCCTACTATCAAGAGGCTATGGGAATTTCAATTTTTTTTTATTATTATTTTTTTTTTAATTTGCTATCGACTCCACAGAAAATCAAGCCCGAGGGGACATCACTGGGGAAGTCGTAGTCAGGTCCCTAACCTCGCTCTCGTACGGATGATTATTCCAGTCTGCCATGTTACCTGAGAAAGATGTGAAAGCGAAACCTGAATGCAACTGGCTATAACTTAGGACCGCTTTGGGTGCCTGGTCAACTCACAGTGAGTGCGCGGAGTTCGCAGGCAGATGTTCCGAGTTCGAACCTCTCAGCAGCACTAAATTTACGGCTATCTATTTTCACAACTTGTTCCAGAGGCGCCAATGTGATGGTTGTACCTCTCAGCCATATTATCTTTCGTGGGTGCAGACTCTTCACCTGAATGCAGACTCTTCACCTGAATGACTAACTTAGGGCGCTTCGGGGGTGCCTAAATGGCAGGTACATCAGTCATAGAGTACTTGAGTTCGCAGTCAAAAAAGAGGCGAATTCGATGTTCCAGGAGTTCTGAAGGAATGTTGTCAATGCGTGCAGCCTCACTACATTTCAGCGACTTAACAGCTGATACGACTGTTTCACGGAGTGTTTGGAAAGTCATCTTCTTTCGATGAATCCTGTACTGCTAGTAGACTTTGATCTTGTTGCTACGTCTATTGTTGAGTTCAAAGCAGTTATGATTCCGTATTTTTCCTGTGTGAGACAGTTACCGGCTTTGTCTAAATGGTGCTGACTTTTCTTTTCTTCTCAGTATTTGTTTAAATCCTTTATAATCAACATCATTCTTTGTGTCGTTGATGTCTAGGATTTTTTTCTCAGTGTCTTCACACTGTTGTTCGATTCTGATTTTCTTTTCATTTTCTATTTCATGACTTGCTCTCTTTTTTATAGCGTTGTATTTCCCCCTCTCAATCTTCTTGTACGGCTTAAGTGTCACACATCACCAAGATTATGCATGTGATTCACTGCTTGCATTTTATCGGCTTATCCGTAGGACCTTCGTTGCTGTTTGCTGTTTGACTTATCATATGGTTCAAGTTATCCCTAGGGGCACAAGGTCTTCTTCAAACAGCAATGATGGGCGAGTTCTCCTCCCATGGCCACTTTGAATTGTCTAATTATATCACAATCTGTCAGTTTCTCAAAATTTTCATGCAGAACGTTTCAGATTGCAGTAGGCATGAAAATTCGCGTGTTGACTGCGACCTAGGGAGTACTTACTGAAAAGTCACCTACCTATTTTGTATTCTGTATTAAAAAAAAGCCTTAGTCGGCACCTTGTTTTGTGTTTTCGTTCATATTTCACCTCGTTGTCAGTAACGCTGCAGTCTTTTTCATGTTCCTCCAAACTCTGTTAGATTCCATGACCGGACTGAAACAATCAGACAGGATTCTGCTGATGAGTCTCAGCTGGAACTCAAAAGTCCTTTCTAAACAGGCGTAAAAAAAAGTGTTTGTTCACAAGACAGACTTGGAATGCCCTCGTTTGCTGTCATTGATGAGGTTAATATTGCTGTCATTGATGAGGTTAATATTGACACTTTGACATCACCTTTTCGGCCCATTTCTCTTTCTGTCCCCTCCTCGTTTCTTTCTGACTTAAAAAGATAAACGTATAAATTTTGGCTAAGTTACTGTCATAATTACCGGAGAATTGGTTACATTCACTTGTTTACCTCAACTACTGAAGGCTGCGGCCACACCACGAGCTTTGAGCAGCACGATTGGAAGGATGACATCAGATACTGAAGAGGGAGGGCGTCACACCAAAAGCGATAGTCGCGCGTGTGGTGCTAGCAGCAAATGGCAGTCATGTTTCCAGTAGATCCTTCATTGACCCCAAGCACTACATATACGACAATTACCCATGGCCGACTCTAGAGTAACTGATGTCACCCTTCTCATCGCATGGCTACCATCGCTTTTGGCATGACCACTCACTACTCGCAGCTTAAAGCTTGTCTATGGCCAGGCTGCGGATGCTTGATCCTGATGATCCTGGAGTTGTGAGTGCGAATCTCCGCTGGCCCATTTCGGTACAGGGGGATTTTTCCTCCGGAGTTAACACTGGTCCTGTTTCCATTGCCGAAAAGTCCGAATTAGTCTATAAACCGAGGTTCCATTAACAGCCATGAGCTGCACTGCCAGTAGCTGTGCAATGGAAGGGACGATATCATTTACCGTAGAGGCAGCTATACCAAGAGTCATAGATACAGGGGCAGTGCTAATAGCAAACGACAGTAATGTTACCAATGTTTGTCATCCCTCACTGCTAGCCCGAGCCACGATAGCTTGTGGTAATACGGTTCTCTTCAGTGACAAATATTTTCGTCTCCTCGTACAGCTGTCAACACTTTCATTACTTTTGGTGTGGGAATCGACCACTACAAAATTCCACTTGTGACTTGGGCGAATGCTGAGGTGGACTTTGTTTCCAGTATTGCCGGGACTGGGAAAGATGACAAATCCATTTGAACTGTAAGAGGTGGGTAACACACACAACCCCACACACACACACACACACACACACACACACACACACACACACACACACACACACACACACACACACACACACACACACGCACGCACGCAAGCACGCACGGACGCACACAAAAGAGTGACAGCTGGCGGTGACAGCCGGATGATGAGATTTCCATCAGATATTGTAGAGGCAGCCACTCCATGAGCGAAAGCCAAACAGGTGGTACTAGCTGAGCGATTGTGAATATTGGAAACGTCACTGTCGCTCAATATTACACCACGCAATTTGGGTATCACCCACAGTACAGCCACTTCTGCAGTAACTGATGTCATGTCCTGATTATGTAGCTAAAGCACAGCTCTGCTGATCGTGGTATGGCTGCAGCCTCAGTTTAGGGTTCGGGTTAGGGGTAGATTAGGTAAGGGTTTAGGTTAGGGGTCATCTTAGGGTTACACTAGAGTTCTGCATTCCAGAATTAAACATACTAGTTTTCGTGTTGAAGTTTCCTAATGTTTGAGCCAAGCTGCCGAATGATGAAATCAGAGTATAGAGGTCAAGTAGTAACACTGTTGTTTGAATAAATGGGAATCGTCCTGCTTCTGCGAAGTAAACAACATTTTATTTTATTTATTTATTTTTTGTAATGTGGAAGAGATTGTTTAATTCAATTGTCGTATAAAAAGGGGTAAAACACGCACAGAAGAACAGTGACTTCGCATTTCTGATGGACACTGATTCATGTTCGATTTACATGATAAAGAAGAATTACAATATACAAAAACACACTTTTAAAATGAAATACAAGGGACATCCATTGCGTATTTACAACTGAAATTTGATGCAAATTAAATAGAATTATACTAAGATTCTTCTTCGAAAATGGCAAAGTATGTAGCAGTGCATGTAATATGAAGTTTAAAAGGAATTTAAAATAAATCCGACTGTTAACATGGACAAACAAATCACAAGACAAAACACGGCGCGTTTTGGCCTTTTAGGTCTTCTTCAGGCAAGATAAACAACGTTCAGGACAACGAAAACAAAGAACGAGCAATCACTTTTCTTCTCAAATTTGGTGCAAGATAGCGTTGATCGGCTGAATGTTGGTTACCTTGCCTGAAGAAGACCTAAGAGATCGAAACGCGTTGTATTTTGTCTTGTAATTTGTTTGTCCATGTTAACTGGTCGATTTACTTTTATGTCCCTTTAAACTTCATATTACATGTACTGCTACACACTTTGCCATTTTTTCGGAGTAAAAACTTAGTATATTTCATTTGAACATGAATTCCCTTCAAAATTGTTTCAGTTTCCGCCTGCAGTCAGCTCACTTTGAAACTAAATGTCATATGAGGGCTTCTGGGAAGTAGGGTAAAAGTGGTTAGATGCCCTTGCATGAAACTTAAAAGGTTTCCATTGAAAGGGCCTGTACTTCCTCTTTAGGTAGAGAGTTCCTGTCAGGCATTGTTCTCAGACTAGGGGAAAAAAGACATGCTGCGTTGGTCTGAGTTGTGAAGTATTCAAGTAAGTTGCCGAACATGGCCTCTCCCGGATCTTGTGTGGGAGGTTTCAGATGATGGCAGCCTGCCTGTGTCTTATGATGGAATCAGCTTTTATGCAGCATGGACAAAAAGTGGGCAGTGTGTCTGCTTTTTGAAGTGTTGGCCACTTCAGCTCTGTCAACATGTTGTTAATGGTTGAGGTTCTTTCGTAGTTGTTCAAGATAAACTTGAAGTGAGTAGCCTTTCTCTGTACAGTTTCAAGTTCTTGTGCCTCTGCTTGAATGTGTTGATCCCAGTCTGTTGAGGTGTACTCTAGCGCAGATCTCACAAGTGCTTTATAAGCTGTTGCCTCGATCCCTTCGTTGGTTTTCTTTAGGTTTCGTCTCAAGAAACCGAGTATCTTCCGTTGTTGGTTTTGGTACAGATGTTGTAGATGTGACTCTCCCAGTCCCCATTGCTTTAAAGAGTCAAGTCGACCACGGTACTGGTGCTAATAGTGTTCTGCAGGTCTTGCTCGTGGAGCTGGTACTTTCGTTTTGGCGGGTTTCCTTGTAACGTTCAGGATAGTGCACTCGTCAGGATGGAACACAATGTCCCATTCTTCCATCTTTACAGTGCTTGGAAGTCTTTCTGTAGGACTTGGCTGCAGTGTCCTGTGTGTGTCTGGAATGTGCCGGTAGAGGAAGATATGTTATTTTTCACACTTCATTTGATAATTCCTTATCTCTTTTTTCTTTTTTAGAATGGAGCCGCTCAAACTGAAGATTCGTCAGTGTGCATGTGTTGACATTGGCTGCCAGTATGCAAGAAGCAATAAAATGTTTGGTTTTAATTTGTATTTGTGGACAGAGATCTGAGGTGGCTCCTGCCAGCAAAGGGACATCAGTCTAATCTTCTGCGAAACGCCATTTTGTTGTGTGGGAAGATGAGGCGACCACGATGTAAGACAGTTTATTTGTCATGTTCTCTGTGAACTTGTGTTGGTTAAATGATCATATTGAAATAATCTTGTTTACTGAACGTATAGTACCAGTGTACTATGCAATCGATTATAGTGTGTTCTTTTTGTATGCACTCGTGTTTTTTTTTTTTAAGTCGACCTAAAGGCGCCGCGCTCCTTTTTATTTTTTTAAAAGCGTAAACCTGAGGAGTTTCCCGCACAAGTTTAGCACATTTCTTTTGGTGCAGCTATATTGTAATGTATTTTTATTTACTCTAAAAACACGATAACACACAAATTACATCACTTTCGCGGAAAAGCCTCTCGAATCATAAACCTCACGACGTCGCCATTGTGTCGTGGATTTGTTGAGTTGGTTGTCGCCCCTGGTTGTCTGCTATCTTGCCGGTCATTTATAACAGGATTTTGTTTGCTTATTTGTTTGTTTTTTTACCTATGTAGTTTAATACATGGATCAAACCTTTGGTAATGTGTGTGTGTGCGTGTGCGTGCGTGCGTGCGCGCGCGCGCGCGAGCGCACGCTGTCCTCGGCAACAGTATCAGCAGTTTCATTTAAGTGGATCACCAAGTCTTATCACTCATCCCAGTTGCCACCCCTCCCTCCTTTACTAAGTTCATTTATTTAGTATTTCTTATTTATAATTTATCTCTTAGCTATTTTTGTCTTCAACCAACTGCAGTAATCAGTTAAACCAGAGCCTGAAATTGCCTTAAGTTAAAAGCAGTTTCTGTGGTGAGATATTGTCAGTTCCAGGGAGCCAGTGAAACTTCCAGGCCTGTTGAACAGGCCCACTGTGGGATGGTTTAATCTGTAGCAGTATAGGACTTAAGTGGTAGTAAGTTTGTTTTTTTTTTCCATGGTACTTCACTCTTCCAAACCCAGAATATGCCATTGCCAGTGGAGATCGATCAGAGGGTTTGAGTGATTGACCTCAGCAAAAGTATAAATCCTCAGTAAAGTCTGGAACTGAAATAATGTGCAGCAGAACTGACTGAGATCTTGACTTCTGTTTTTAAATTTCAACAAACTTAAAAGAAAAAGTTCTATGCTGCCAAACGAAATAAACTAGTAATAAACTACATGACAAAAATGACACGTTTCAACCTCTTTGGTCTTCTTCAGGCAAGATAGACAGCATTCAAGACAGTGAAACAAAGAACTAACAATCACATATATGTCCTTGAAATGGGTGCAAAATGCATTTTTAAGATATGTTTTTAAAATATAGGACACTTGCCACCTGATTTAAGATCAAGCCACTGAGATATTAGCATATATATCACTCTTCTCAGACAATCCTAGAGAAGGGAGTTTTTTTTGTTGATGATGCCTTTTGACCTATACAGTAGATACTGGGAGAGGTTTGGATTGGGTTAGATGAAAGCACAGTAAGTATTTTGATAAAATAAATATAAATAATAAGTACCTAGAAAATTTTTCACTTGTAGTTGTACGGTTTTTGCCCCAGTCTGTATGAACATTGGGACAAACATTTACATGCCCCCATATTATTCCTTCTCACCAGTGTTCTGTTCACCAAGAACAATAAGTTTGAAGGTGCAGGAAGCAGCAGGTATCAACGTTGTAAGTGTCAAAGCCTTGATTTAAACAGGAATTGTTAGCATTCATTGTGCTGTTTCTGGTTCAACTTTCAGCCTGCAAAATTGCAGTGTTACCACTCAGTGCATTTCCAGCTCAACTGTGACTGTTCATGCTTTAGTTTTGGTGTGTTTCAGAGTTGTCAGCCGTCACCTGAGAAAAATATTGTATGCCAAGTCACCTACACTTCATTTGCCATTATCACCATGTCACGAAAAAAGGCAGCTGGTGGGTCTGGATTGGAAAGGTACGCTGTTTTACTAAATGTCAGATATAAAATAAAAAATAATTACAGTTGAACAGTAAATCAAACTTTCTGGTAAATTGTTGAAACTGCTGACCAGTCTATTGGTCCGATTGACACACACACACACACAGAGGACATTTTGTAGAAATGTATTAACATTATGTATAGATCTAACTAGAACCCCTTGCATGGTTATCCATGGTTATACACTGTTTACTGTCCTCTCTTAGTGGATCTATTATTCTGTTATCTTATTTGTGTTACGAGTTGGTCATATTTTGTATGACACTCAATGTTAACAATGGTTGAGGAGAAAACCTGTATGTTAATGTTTATTTACAGTTAGTTGCTGATGTAGCTAGCAAGCAACAAACATTGTTTTTTTTAGCATGGCTTTAAAAGTGTATTACACGTCAATAAGTTTCAGAATTCAGTATTGTTTCCTTATAATTTTCAGGATTACAGGATCAGAGGGATAGCCACAATTCAGTTTCAGGATCATTTAGATTTTTTGTCTTTTTTTTTTTTTTCACGGATAGAGCAAGCACACCAACAGTCTGAAGCTTTGATACCTATGAATGGGAATTTTTTCTCTTGATCTGTGCCTTTTTTTCTTTTTTTTTTTGTTTTTGTTCTTATTTTCCATTTTGATTTGTTTTCTAGTGTTGAACGATACAGATGTTGACCATTCTTATAAAATTAATGGTCCTTATTTCCTTTTTTCTTTTTTTTTTAAATTTTCCATGTTCTCCTTTTTTTTGTTGTTGCTTAAAGCCTGTTTTTATCTGTGTGCAGTGAAGATGATCTGTTGGACGATGAGGAGGCGGTGTGTTTAAGGTCAGTGTCTGTATGGTCAAACAATAGAAAGTGACGTAGTTCGTGTGTTTTAGACCACTCCTTTAGTTCAGAACTTTTCCATGTTTGAATTTTCCACTCTTGACATTTTCAGTTGTTTATCACATGTTCCGTTCAACTTGCAATGCAGTCCTGGTGTGGCTGTCATGGTCAGTTGGGCTGTCAGCATTTTGACTTGACTTGGAATTGACTGTATCATGTTGGGACTTGCACGATGTGAGACATAAAGACTTTACAGCAGACTCCATTAAAACCCTGTTCAGAGATGTCCCACCTGACGTGATCTGTGAGTTTCTAAAAGAGATTAACATTTTTTATCTGATCTAAGATTTTACGGAAGAAAGATTTTTAACGAAGTTTCTGGTACGCTTTTTACGCTTTTAGAAGATGTATTTTAAAGAGATGTGTGAAAGGTTGTTGGATTTTTGTTTTTGTTTTTTTGGTTGATGACTTGTGAGTTGATTTAGTGTGGTGACAGCCCTGATATGGCCCTTTGCGGTCGGCTGGGCTATAAGCAAGATTACCTTACCTTACCATTGTGTGAGTGAATCTTTGAATGCATGATGGGCACACAGAGACAGAGATGAAGGTGAGACTAAGAGGGGCTAGCTAGGATTGTGAAAGACCATTCTTGTGTACACCAAAATTCTGCTTTAGGAAAGCCCAAGTTTGGGCTTACCCAGTGTGGGAGCAAGGTTTGGACCTGTTTCTGTGTTTGATGACCATAATATTAAAGGATGGAAGGGGGGGGGGGGGGGGGGGGGGGGATTCAGAGGAGATCCAGAGGTATAATAAAAAACAACAAACAAAATCAGACAAAAATGTTTTGAAAACAGATACATAGATGGTTACCACTTCTTAGAATATAGCTGAAACAAATGTAGCTGGTGAATTTCTATTTTACTCTTGATCTTTTTTGGCTGCTGATGTCTAGGGGAAAGGTGACAGTTCTCTCTGTCTATGTCTGTTTACCTTGTCATCGTGTTCTGTGACTCTTTCTCAGTGTCACTCACTAAAATGTGCTCTGTGGATATCTTCCTCAGTTATGCACACTGTCTTTCTCCTTTTCTCATTCCTTCACACAGACACACATGCATGCACACACGTACTTGCACACACGCACGCACACACACACACACACACACACACACACACACACACACACACACACACACACACACACACATATACCAGCATGCTCACATATTTGCACACACACACACACACACACACACACACACGCACACATACCAGCATGCTTACATATTTGCGCGCGCGCGCGCACACACACACACACACACACACACACACACACACATGTAACACAAGCAAACACACCCAAGCACATGTGCAATCACATGCATGCAGTTTCATATAATGTATACATGATTGGATAGCCTGTGTCATTTGTTTGCATATTACGTTTATGAATATTCTTTGTGTTCTTCATTATTTTTTTTTTAAACTCCACAGCATAAAATATGAAATACCATTGACTAGTATGGAAAGGAGAAAGTTAAGGTACACATTTTGTGTTAAGAAGCATGTGCAATACAGAGGTTGTCACTCTTGAATATTCTTTTTTTTTTGTTTTGTTTTGTCCTATAGATGGAAGATGACGAGATTGACGAGGAAGCATTGCTGGGGCTTGGGGATGACGATACCGGTTATCTTCAGGCTGACTTGTCAGGGTTTGTTAATTTTGTCTCAGCCTTTTTTCTTTTTTTTTTTTCATAAATCAGACAGTGAATAACATACAGTTCACTCTGTTTTCGAAGCTCGTTAAAAATTAGACACCCATACTTCAAGGCACTAAAATTCTTGAACATTTTGATTCTGTCCAAGGATCTCTTTTTAATGATGCTGGATGCAGCTTCCTCAATATAATGGGTTTTTTTTCACTTTCAGGAAATGTGCTTTTTTTTTTTTTTTAACTTTGTCTTATTTATTTATTTTTTTTTTAGTGTTATTGTCCACTGTGCATTGCTGCATATTCACCTGTCTGTATTCTAGAAAGTCTTGACTGTTTTTTCTTCTTGCAGGTTTTAACATGAATTTTTTGTGTTGGTTATGAATTGGTGACCTAGTAGTGAAAATGCAAACATATACCATAGACTAAAGTAATATTATCTGCTGTTCTGCTTTCTGTCCAAATGGCTTTTTTTATGCATGTTTTGTTGCATCATTGCTGTAGTCATTAAATTGTTACTACTTTTGTTGTTGTTGTTGTAGAATGAAAAATTGGGTGTAATCCATCGACTTGACCGCCTTAACCCTTTCAGCCTTAAGCTGCGACTGCCTGTATAACTTTGACATCTAGCATGTTTGGGCTGTTCCTTTGGAAGAATGGGGCTGATTTACTCATATCGTCATAACACAGGATTGGCATACTTTAAGGGTCTGGAGTTATATTAATATAATATTTCTATAACCTGTTGTATTTGCATCACGTTTGAATTATCCAGTGACATGATTTGAAAGGGTCTGGAGTTTCATTGATATAATATTTTTATGACCTGTTGTATTTACATCATGATTGAATTATCCAGTGACATGGTTTCATGAGAAAGTGGGGCTTAAACAGAATATTCATCACTTCATCAACATTTCTTTAGACATATTGTATTAGCATATTGTGATCAAATGCAAATCATACTTTACTATGTCATAGTAAAACAAATCTTGTGCAATGTTGTAAATGTATATAAGGTCTTGTAATTATATTTTTAGAGTTACTAGCTTCAATCTACCATGAACATTTCATTTAACACTTACTTTACAGTACTGTAAAGTTAATTCAGTGTCTTACAGGTCACCAAATCATCAAAATTTTGCCAATATGAAGCAGCAATGATACAAGAAGGAAATTGCTTTGAAATAATCTCCCAATGCTTTCACAGGCTAAGGTATGGAGATACTTGATTTTGACGTAGATTGACACCTGACCTCTGGTCAGGTGCAGATGGACATATACACATTTGTATATTCTGAGAAAAGCTATCAACATCCTGAACTGTTTCCACCTGGTGTCCAACCCTAGGTTACTGGGTGGAAAGAGTGAAAATTCTTTCTGCCCAGCCTGTGTCTCCTGGGTACCAGGCAGAAAGAAGTTAAAGATGACATTCTCATGATGAATTACTGTAAAGCGCCCTGTTGTGTTGTTTTTTTCTTTTCAAGACTGACAGTTTTGTTCATATCCTTAAGAGTAACCTTTAACCTAAACTTGTTTTTATTTTTCCTCTTAGCGGTGGCAGCTCAGAGATGGCTGTGTGTGGTCATCTGGGCTTTAAGCCTTTCACTCCCGGCTGCGAATATAGCCGCGGTTCAAGGGTCATCGCATAATTGGATCATCTGACCGGTCACATGATATTGTTTACTTGCTTGCAAATAGCGGCTCCCATACAACGTGTTTGAAGCGATTTCTCAGCAAGTTTTGGGTCGATTTTGATGCGTTGTTTTGTAAAGCGAAAATTAGTCGAGCAGATCAACATGGCTGCCAGAAGATTTACTGCCAAAGAGGTGGTGAGAATTGTGTTTGAAATGCCATATGAAGGTGAAATTAGCAACGACGAAAGTGAAAGGAAAATGAAGGTGACGTGGTTGTCAATCATCCTGACAATGAGTCAAGTGATTCGGATTACCGGGATGAAGATATTGATCTACCAAGTACATCGACAGGTAGGGGGCGTGGTCGTGCTGGTAGTGGGCGTAGCTGAGGACGTGATAGGAGAGGAAAAAATTGTTAAAATATGACACAAAAATTGTTAGAGTGTGATACCAGTGACAGTGGTTGACAACACTTGTTATTTTAATTTTTTGCCAGTTTTTTTGTACGACGGGTGAAGTGCTAGTAAACGTCGCATCTCTAGCCGACATTGACATGCATTACTCAATGCATCCCTGAACACACCGTGTGCTTTTTTTTAGTAAATAATTGCACTTGGTTGTTATGTCCTATAGATTTGTGCACGTTTCAATACCATTTCCACCTATGATATATTGAGACTTGAATTTTCATGGATTTTTTTTTTCAAAATATTGTATATTTTTTCTGAAAATCTTGGTTATCTTCCCATGATTGTGAGTTATCTCATCCTGTCAACATGAAACATATAATAATTATATTCTCCATTCATTTTCCTTCAAGAAAATGTATACTTCTGTATGCTTTAGAGCAGTACTTGAATTTTTGCGATTTTTTTTTGTATGGTTGGTGTTTTTTTCCCAAAAATTACAAATAGTTCTGGGAGTCAAAGGGTTAATAACACTGAAACTGAAAATTGCCCTGGAGACTTGGTAGAACATGTATTGGAGTAATTATGTTATGGTCAGAGAGCTGAAAAGAGGGAAAGTATGCAAAAAGTTGTGAAGATTCCAGGCTAAATGCTAATCCTGAAAAATGCCGTTTCATCACCAGTGTCAGTTGCTGATCAGCTCTCTATCACTGTGAGATTGCTAACGACATTTGTTACCGTGGTCACCGTGTTGTGCTGATTGTTTTCTTTTGATTTTCTTGAATCCTGACTACATGAAGGTCAAAGAACTTTGCTTGAATTTCATGGCTGAACTGTTATGTTATACAACTGTCTTTGTGTAGAACAAATAAAAAAACGTTTTAAAATGCTTTATTTTAATTTAATTCTTAACAAGTTTATTTTGTTTTGCAGCGCTGATATTGAAGACCCTTTTGGAAAAGAACAAGTGAGTCACTGTTCTTGTTTGCCTGTTTTTGTTGTACATCAGTATCTTCTGATGCTCTTTTTATTTGTTACAGTTATAGTTTTTATTAATTTAGTTTCTAGAATAACTGTTTTGCTAATTTTCATTTTAATTAGGAGAAAAAAAATCCCTTGTGGGTTTCGGTCAGTCACTCAAAAGCTGACAATCAGAGCTGATGCAGATGGGTCTAGTGTTCCATGAGTTACGAGTATTTGCAGAAGGCATGCACATAAATCAAAGAAAATACAGTAAAACCTCAAGGAGGAAGTAGGTCGGCAGGGCATCTTAACTCTGCTGCAGGGCAAGAAATGTGGCCAGACAAGGCAGGAAACATTAATCAGAGCTTGCAAGAGGTTGACATGATTAGCATACTTGGCTGAACAAGGGGTATAGTATGAAATTACAGATACTGTTATAATCAACAAAATGGTGTCATCGTTGCCACTGCATGACTTCCTAAACTTCAACTGTCTACTTAGTACTTTCTTGTTGCATGATCGAAGTAAAATCATGGCAACATCATGCTGTTAGTAAATTAGTCACAATCTATGTCATAAATGTTTAGAAGTTTTCAGTCAAAATAGTAAATCTTACTGCCACAATTATTTTTGTTCAGTTTGCAGAAAGCAAAATTCTCAAGAACAAACAGGAAAAAAAAAATCTATTGGTTGTGCATTCCATGGAAGCATGTGAGTGGTGCCAGTTTGCAGCTCATTATTGTACCTGAACTGGTACTGCTGCCCACTGCCATATTGACAATGCTACCAGCAACACAAAATCTTCTGATCACTCTCCACCTTGTTAACTTCTCCTGACTTGTGAGTTGATTTTAACGTGGTGACAGCCCTGATGTGGCCCTTTGTGGTCGGCTGGGCCATAAGCAACATTATCTTATCTTATCTTATCTGTTAAACTTCTGCATCTAGTGCTTCTCAGACATTCAGCATTTGATTCAACATAATCTCTTTCAAAGTCACCTTAACACAAAATGTTTTCTGTTATTTTCTCAGTGGACTTGTCCCATCTCCTTTCTTCATTCTTAACTGCCATTTTGTTTCCCTTTTAGAATGATAGCACTATGTGGCTGTGGCTGCTTTTTCATGAATAAATCGGTGTGTAGCATATAAAATAACACCAGCACGTAACTGGAATCCATACAGTAGAATTTCACAGGAAAATTTCATATACAATGCATGTGGAAAGGCCATCTTTGTGCGGAATAGACAGTTCCACTGTACACATGTACATAATAACAACTGAATATGATTGATTTTAATACAGGGAGACAGCTCAGATGGCCTGCTATTGCTGGGGTAAATTATGCAAGTGATTTAAATGACTTTGTAAGAAACTGTGTCATGATATATGAGTCAGACTTGTGAAGATTGCTAGGCGTTTACAGCAAATTACTGAGAAGCAAAGGTAAGTTTCTCCAGATTGACTTTTGAAGTTGCATATAATTTTGAATTTAGTAAAACATCAAACAGATCCTTTAGTAATCTACAGGACCTTTTTTTTCAATACAGCTTAATTAGTTCACAAGGTGGTGGGGGTGTAAATATTTAATATTTTTCATGTTTTTGTCAACAGCTTGAGTTAGTTCACCTACTCATGAAATAGCATACAAAAGAATATTCAAAATAACAAAAAAAGGAAAATGTAACCTGTTTATGGTGTGCTAGATGTAAACAGAAGGGTACATGTTTTGCCTTGTCTCATTTAACGTTCAGTATGTAAGTAAAAAGATAATACAAAATTACTTAAAGCTGTCACTGCAATTGATAGGATGAACTGTTGGAGATCGGGGTGGATGAGGAAGAGATCAATGAATTGGCCGGAGAGGAAGAGAGCTTTGGCAACCAGAAGGTCACGCTTGGGGAGGAGGAGGAGGTGGAACAACTGGACTATGTGGATGATATCCTTCCGGCAGATCAGCCAGACGTCCAAGTGGAGTACGATGGTAAGGGCCCCACCTCTGGACTAGTGAAGGTTTATGATAGTACTACAGTGCTGCCTGGCTTGTAGTTTTCTGTCTGTTGGGGTTTCCTCTGTTGTGTTTTCTTTTTCATCTAATGTGGAATCATAAGAGACATACCTTCTTGAAGTTATGTTTGGTTTACAGTATGAAAATTTTTTGAAGTGTGTGTTTGCTCATGTTAGTGGTTTGTTTGTGCACTTTACCTGTATTTTACTTTGAAGTGTGATTTCCAGTACTTTGCATTCCATCTGAATGCAGAACATAGGAAGCAGGAGATAGAAGAGCTTTGATCCCTTTTTTTCTGTAGATTAAAATGCCCATTTTATTTTACCACTTTTCTGAGGAGGAGATTAAGTGTGCCAATGGTTATTAGAGTAAAGGATTTGAATAACTTTGGGGACTAGTTTCTCTTGCATGAACATATGATGTGTATAGTGTGTGTAGTAGTTTGTGTACATCTGCTGCATTCCATGAAAAATGGTCGACAAGAACTTGTTTCAAACAAGGTTGTCATGTACACTTGTGTGCGTATGTATGTATGAATGCATGCTCTGCTTTGTGTAAACAGATAACATGGTGGAGTCCACTGTATCAGAGACAGATCTGTCCCAGGATGAGGGTCAGCAAATGTCACTCACACAGTCCTCCTTCAACGACACCCCCAACCAGGTATGTGAATGTTGTCTACAAGTTTCAAAACATCTTTGAGTTGCCTTAAGTTGAAAAACCATCAAAAGTCCATGAAAACTGGAAAAATGTTATGACTGAGCTTGAGGAGAAGAAGGAAGGCTAGAAAATACAAAAAAAGATGTAAGATGAGATGGCAATCCATAAATGATGGTGTTAAACACATTTCTGTGCAAGGGATTTGAAACAGCTTTTCCTTGCCTCTACAGTTTGCATGATGCTGACCTACAAGAGTTGTCTAAGAGAGGCGCTTGATTTCTAGTTTTTAGAATATATATCTATCATAACACAGATTTAGATAAGTATGGTGTGCATGTTTACAATTCAGTACAACTTTATTAAAAAAAAATCATCTTTTGTATGGTATATTGAATATATAACAATGGACAGTGTTGAAAAAAAATTTACGTCAGGCAACACATACTTGGTTTCAGCAAGAACCATGTTGCTGTTCAGGCTGAATGCAGTAGGTGATCAGACATTGAAATTAATTTCACTGCCTCCAATCTCTTCTTCACCATTACCTTCAGGTACAGAAATATTTGAAACAGAATCTGTACCATCACCTTTTTCTTTTGGGCCCCTTCACTCTGTAGTTAAGAAATACAGTTGGATACAGTGCTTGTTTCAAAGCAACATTTTTTATTAAGATTTGTGATATTTATTAACATGTTGTTGAATTGTTACCATTCCTTGTCATCTTTTTTTTTTTAACGGATAGTAACTGTATAAATAGGTGGCCAAAAAACAACAGCAACAACAGTTTCGTTTTGATTCTGCACTTTGGGCCAAGTGCTATGTCTGCAGATTCATTGTTTGTGCTCATAAATGAGTTATTATCAGTTGCTCACATGCTCTTGAAACCTTGATAGTAACATGTTTCTATCAGTGTGTGCATCATCAGTATATGTGTTGGATTGTGCACAGGGTTTCTGAAAGTTTACATTAGACTTGCGTTCTTAATGATCACAATAAAAATCTTGAAATTGTGATTGCAAAAGCTGTGTGAACCTTGTTGCTCTGTTAGTTTGTGTTTTATATTGAACAAGAAAGTAGTGGAGTTCAACAGGTGTGAAATGCTTGGGAATACATCTTTCATCACAGAAACAAAGGAAGATGTTTCTTGACTTCATCAGAAGTGTAAAAGTCTGTACCAGCAGTCCTCAAAACCCACCAACAAAGCTTACAACATGATTACTTATCCTCTTGAGGAGGATACTCATTCACATTGGCTCCACGATTAACTTATGTTTGTTACTAGGAAGTTTAGTAAGTGATGTTCTGTGCGTCTGACCAAACATTGTTGAACACACCACAGCAGAGCAGTGTCCCCTCAGAAGGGTTGTCTCATGATGGCTTGAAATTGACTTCCTGAGGACTGCAGGGGCTGGGACTGAGACGCAATGAATCTGTGGATGCATGACAGTGGAATAACGAATGCTACTGAGAAGGTACTGAAGATAAGGCAGAAAACACTCCTTCTGTCCTCTTCCTCTCCCCAACCCCCACCCTAAAAAAAAAGATGCATTCCTGTAATTGTCCATCTAAAATGAACAAATTGATGAAAGGATGCATAAATTTTCCCCCAAACCTACTCTTGGAAAATTTACTTCCTGGTGAAGGAACGTATGAACATTTTAATGTATTTGTTTATTTTATCACTGGCAATCAGTTGGGAGTGATGAATAGCAGGTTGGGTCACTGCTGAATCACTTTGGTGGTATTCAGTGGTACCTGTTCCGATCCAGTGGATGCAGGACACCACCTACTAAGCACAAACTGATGATGATGATGAATGCAAAACCTTATAAAATAAGAAAAGGCACCCTGCCTCTCTCCAGTCATCTTTCTTTTGCATTGTTTTTAAGTCCCTTTTTTTAAAAATACATTTTTGTTTGTTAATCTTGCCAGCATATTGTGTCCTGTGTTTCAGACGTTGACCGAGAGCAAAGAGAGTGATAGTGAAAGTGAGGACAGTGAAGGGGAAAAAACTGGCAGAGGACGCTTCAAAAGTGAGCGACCCAACATCATCGCCGTCGGAAAGACCAAGTCCAGAACCAATATCCCTGACACTCTTGGTATGTTTGTACTTTGTGTGCATATTTGTGAGGTGCAAAATTTGTGGAGTTTTTTTTTTTTTTTTTGGTTTGCTGCTTTTAATTGTGTGTGTTTGTGTGTGATTTAATCATATATAAAATTCCCAATCCCTTCCCAATTTTCTGCAAAAATTTGTTTTGTTGCTAAAGAATTCCTTTCCTTTTTCCCTTTTTTTTTTTTCCTGGTTACCTTTTAAACGAAAGACATTCACGGCTGTTCAGAGCAAGTTACTTAGTTTTGAGTCGCAGGGGAGTTTACAGCTGCAGAGGCCAAGCCGTGAATGCAGGTCAGGGAAAGGGGTGTTTTCTGCAGGCTGCTCCCCACCAGCCAGCTAACCGCGCTGTATTCGGCCAACTGAATGTCATCTGTGCATAGCTGGTCTG
Source organism: Conus canariensis (assembly GCA_033310375.1). Lineage (NCBI taxonomy): Eukaryota > Metazoa > Mollusca > Gastropoda > Neogastropoda > Conidae > Conus > Conus canariensis. Next base: position 42,226,240 of record CM065716.1, on the reverse strand, counting down.
GCAGCAATGTGTTCGGCATGGTTGAGCGGCCATTACAAATGGGGCTATAGGTTTGATAATTAGTTATTGTCATGAAAAATGTAATATATCTGCGCTCTTGAGATGACTGAATTGGCGAATTCCCAACAGTTCTTTTAATACCAAACTCGACTGGGTTTATTTTCCTGTAGATAACGTAGATGCGGCATGAAAGCTTGTACGCAAGTGGTCAGGCAATATTAGAACAATGACAACACACACAAAATTGTGCAAAAATGATGTCATCACTTTCTGGGAAGTTAATTTTCCATAGTTAAGTAGTACACAAGTTTGATACATGCCTCTGCTCAGACTACAGCAACAAAAATATTGGATCAGAAATGTGTAAAGCCTTGTTTGTTTGCCCTTTCACCAAGTGTCTCATTCAAGACGGAAAAATAAAGCTGTGCATTATGAGGAATGATATGGCTGGTCAAATTTTATCCTGATGTTCCGGGCTTCTTGTTTCATAGTACACTAACACAGTGCTGTACAGTGCTGTGTCTTGTTGTCCATTACATTGGCACTACAGTGTATAAATTCTCTTTTTTCATACCTCTGTCTTCCTCGTTGCCTTTGTCTTCATGTCTGTGCATGTCTTACCGACTTTTAAAAAATCTTTCCACCTGTATCTTTTTGTCACATTATTATGTCTATTTTGCATCTTCCTGTCAATTCTTTTTTTCTTACCAGTGTCTTTCTGTGCATATCCTCATGCCTGTTCTACATTTTTCCGTGTATTCTGTCTTCCTACCACATCTTTCTGTCCTTATCTACCCATCTGTTTGATGTCTTCGTGTCCATTTTGCATCTTCCTGTCTATTCTGTTTCTTACCGACATCTTACTCTCCCTGTCTTCCTGTCTGTTATACAACATCCTGTCGATTCTATCTTCCAGCCAATATCTGTCTGTGTCTTCTTATTCTATGTCTGTTTTATTTTATCTTCCTACGATTCTTTCTGTCCTTGTCATCCTGTTGGTCTTTCTGTCTGTCCTGTCTTTCATTATCTTTCTGTCCACATCTTTTGTCTGCTTGTCTGCTCTGCCTTCCTGCTTATATCTGTCTGCCCAAGTCTTCTTACTCATGTATTCCTTTGACTTGTCATGTCAGAAGTGTCAGCGGAGCAGCAGGCTCAGATCGACCAATTCCCCGACAGGAGGCAGCGAGGCAGAAATCGCCCAGACCGAGGACGGGGGCGGGATCAGCAGCAGAGAGGTTTCCATGGTAATCGCAACGGCAATCAACAGACTGGGATACCAACCCAAATGAGCCCAGGTCAGTCGTACCCCCAGAGAGGCAACCTCCGGCAGAACCAGACGTTCCCTCTTCCTCCTTTTGGAGATCAAAGGGGGCTTATGAACCGCATGCCCATGCTGGGGAACAGAGGTCAGGGGGGACTTCTGAGAGGTCCATTGCCATTGAGGGGCCAGGGTCCTCAGTCTTTGATGGACAGGGGGATGGGGGTGCCCAACCAGGGTAGGGGTTTTACCATGGCCCGTCCCCCTCACCAGGGGGGCCTGCCCCAGCACCTTATGCCAGGTTCTGTTCCTCCTCCATCCATGGTTGGACTTGATGGGCCTCCTCGTCCAGTCTTCCAGCAGAGAACACCACTGTCACAACCAGCTGTGCTGAGGTAAGTTAAGGGACATTTATCCCTGGTGACAGTTTGGGTTTGTCTTCCATAGGCCCTGTGTTATCATTAACATGAGTTTTGGGTGGTCCTTTACTTTTTTCAGCCTCCTTAACTCTTTCTATACTGAGGACTGTATATCCAGTCCTTATGTTTACGACCTTTGTATACTAAGGACTGCATATGCAGTCCAAAGCTTTGGAATTTTTCACCGAAGTGGGCAAACCTTTTGTACGAAAATACTTGTTACAGATAGCTCCTGCATACTAATTATAGTGCAGGCTTACTGGTACTTAGGCTTTGCAAGCTGAATGCTCGCGAGCAGACGCTTTTCACACCACGTCACCAGCTTGGTTTGGCTTGATGTGGCAACGTGGTGTCGTCTGCTACACCGTCAGGCACGCGTGGTGAAAGAAAGGCTACAAATTGCCATTACAGTGTGACTGAAGCCCTTGAGTTGTTGAAAACTGTTGAATGATTTTAGGGCATAGAACCAGTTAATGTAAATTTTATGTTCATAGGGTGTGTACCACCCCTATTTTTACATGACACGCAGACTCTCATTTTCTTTCTTTGTCATGCATACTGTCTTACAAAATAAATAGAAAAATAACTTTGCTATATTGTTTGTGGTTTCTCAATCATTTATAAACATAACTTGAAAAAATCACAAGTCTGTGTTTATTAATTTTTTTTAATGATTGTTTAAATAGATATATACAAATGGTCAGTTTCTGGTGGGAAGTAAGGGGAGATAATAGTATAGAATGAGTTAATTCTGTGCCCTTTCAGTGTCACTATTCCCAACACGGCCTTTTCAGGATAGTTGCATGGTCCTAGCACCAGTGGGTTACAAGGAGCAGTATATATTAGGCTTGTCATGAAGCAGCTCAATAAAAGAGACACTGCACTGCTGCCATGTCTGTTTGATAGTTTCTAGGTGTGCTCATTGTGATCCTCTCAGTAGATCCAGCATATCACCTGAAGCAGCTTGAGGATCAGTATTTCTAGTTTGAAGAACGTTCCAGTGTTTCATTTTAATTGTGATGCAGGAGAGATTGTTTGATGTTTGAATATGAATGCAAAAGACATGGTTCCCTGTGAAAATGCTAATGCGGCTGGGATGGCCTACATTTTTCCCAGAGGGACAAAAATATAAACTTGAAAGAATTTCATTAACGGAAGTGTACTAAAGACTTTCATTGACTTTCACCCTCTTTGTTTACTTTGGGAGGTGCTTTGTCTTGATTTTTCATGCACCAGATCACAGAACTTTCAAGTGTTTCTTCACTGTTATTTCTTTCAGGCCCGCAGTTCCGGTGTCAGGCATCACCACCAGACCACACACAATCCATATCAACCCCAATTTCCGTGGCAGTGTTCCCTCCACTGTGTCAACCATGACCCCACTGGTTCAGTCTCGACCCCCTTTCTCCCAGCCCTCTGCCACATCTTCTAGCTTCAGATTGCCTGCTGGGTTACAGACCATGGTAAGTGTCAGGTCTCAGTACCGTCTGTGTGTGTGAATCTTGAACATTGACGTTTCTACGTCTCCAAGTGTTGGAGCTAATCAGTGCAGTGCTATTAAATCTGTTGACAGTCATCCTTCTGATGTTATTTCCACTTTTCACCCACTGGTGATGCCCTTTCAGTGTCGCTGATGATGCCGGTTCATTTTTCTGGCTGTTTTCTTCTTTCCCATCGTGGTTTCACTTGCTCATCAACAGAGGCATCGACATTCATTTTCTTGTGAGTGTCAGTTCAAGACAGGCAGCTTGCATGGCTTTTTTTTCAGATTCAGATCTCCACTGTTCTGCATGTAACTGATCATTGTACTTTGTGCCTGTACTGCACTGATCACAAGTACATTAAGAAAAGACATTGCGCTGAATGTCATAGTATTCTTTACTGTGAGATTCATGTGAAATATTTGCTTAAGGTTGCTGGGCTTAATGACCTGCAGTAAAAATAAAGTGGTACAGTTCTGGATATGGGTGGCATCATAGCCAATGAAAATGTCTTGAACATGCTTCCACTGTACAAAAGCTTATTCTGATTTGGTTGATTCGCCAGCTTTTCATATTCTAAGCCATCATCGTCGGTTGCTGATGTCATTCTAGATGACTCGGTGATAATTTTTACACACAAATGTGCGTCTCTGACGCATAAAATTCCTATCTGACGCACTGGAATTCAGGCTCGTGCATCATCGTGACACACTGATTTTCTCTTGTATGCATTATAACTGAGCAGTGCGTCATGCAAAAGTGCTTTCATTCTAACCGCCACGATTGAAGTTGTTAGAAACATAGCCTTCCTCAGCATTTTAGAACGTTCTGAATCAATGAACAAATTCTGCTTGAGAACTCTTCTCAACTGAAAACCAAGTCGTCAAAATAGACTACCCAGTCTATGATTGGACCGTAAGATCATGTGATTCAGCTAACCGCGAAAACCATGGAAAACTATATGAAGTTCAGTTTCTCAGAATGAAAATCAACAGGTCAGCTGTGGCTTGCGGGTGACAATCCAGTCAATGGAACAAAAGTCGAGAGAACTATGTGTGCATCATGGATGATTAAAATGGCTCCGTTACGGACATACAAATGTGTTGCGCACTGTGCAAGAGTGGACAGTCTACAAGGTTTCGTCGAAGGTTCCACGAATATTCATCACTTGCCTGTGTCACCAGGCTTCCAATGATCCTTGCATTGCGATTGGAATATGGTCAAGTAATAAATTTTTTCAGAACTGAAGAAAATGGCTCGCGTAGGGGAAATTCTGTGATGATAAGCGACGAGGATTTCCAACAAATCAAGTTTCACTGTTAAAATGCTGATCGTGTAGGTACTCGCATTTATTCATACTAGTTGATAATACTTTCCTTATACTGGAACAGGAATCTGAATAATGATTTAGCACAATCTGGAATGTTTAATTAACTTTATTATTAGCACCTCTTTGCTTATCTATAAATATTTCTGTCTCTTTCTCTGTATTTATGTGTGTAAGCTAATGACAGCACGCTTGGGAGCGTGTCTGTGTGACTATATTTTCAAGCAGTTATAAATGATGACCCTCTAAATATTTCTGGACCCCGCTGAAAATTTGGAAATGAGTTTTTCGCACAAAGTGTGACCCCCTAAGTGTATGAAAATAATTATCACTGTGACTTATGAAATAATTCATATCAAGATGTCTTGACAGCCAACTTACATGATGAATTGAAGAGCGAGTGTGTTCCAAATCCTTTGATAAGTACAACTATTTTCAGGGAGGATTATGTTTTCATGCTTATCTCCCATGTACAGCTTCCTTCATGAAGTTGAATGTGCGTTGTCACTGTGCTGGAATATTTGGATAATTAATCAGTGTTACTGTATGCACTGATTTCTGTGTTTTTTGTTGTTGTTTTTTTTTTTTAAGGAAGCTGAGACCACAAGGTTGAGTTTGTGCCTTGCAGCTGTAGAAGACAAATAGGATTATACTGCTTGCTTTTGGAGTGCAAGTGGCCATTGAGGATATCTGTTAATTATGAATCTTGGGGTTGTTTCTAACCTGTGAAAGTATATGTTAACCATGAATCTTGCAGTTATGTCTAACCTGTGAAAGTATGACTATGTCCAGAGTATTTCATGCACGGGGTTATGGTCCACTGTTGGTTCTGTGTCTTGTTGGTATGTTAACCATGCAAGGTTGGACTATGACAGTGTGCAATGTATCACAGGCAGGGAGAGGTTGTCCATTGTTGATCCCATATCCTGTGGATGTGTTTGATATGTTATACTATGCGTCCGGTGTATTAAAGGCAGGGGGAGGTCGACTTTTGTGGCCCCATGTCCTATGGGTACATTAGACATGTTACATTATGTTTTGTGTCCTGTGTATTTAAGGCACAGGAAGATAGTCAGTTGTGGCCCCATGTCCTACGTGTATGCTAGGCGTGGTATTACAGTACGTGTGTAGTGTATTGAAGGCAGTGGGAGATCACTCGTTTGACTCCTTGTCCATTGGGTATGCTATGCATGTGATATTACAGTTCCTGTCCATTGAAGTAAAGGCAAGGGGAGATCATCTGTTTGGCTGCATGTTCTGTTGGTGTGTTACACAGGTGATATTACGCTATGTGTCCTAAAAGTAGTGGGAGATTGTCATTTGTAGGTCCCATGTCCTGTGGATGTGTTACACATGTGATATTACGCTACGTGTCCTAAAGGCAGGGGGAGATTGTCAGTTGTTGGCCCCATGTCCTGTGGATGTGTTACCAGATGATATTACGCTACGTGTCCTAAAGGCAGGGGGAGATTGTCAGTTGTTGGCCCCATGTCCTGTGGATGTGTTACTCAGATGATATTACGCTACGTGTCCTAAAGGCAGGGGAGATTGTCAGTTGTTGGCCCCATGTCCTGTGGATGAGTTACACATGTGATATTACGCTGCATGTCCTAAAGGCAGGGGAGAATGTCAGTTGTTGGCCCCATGTCCTGTGGATGTGTTACACAGGTGATATTACGGTATGTGTCCTAAAGGCAGGGGGAGATTGTCAGTTGTTGGCCCCATGTCCTGTGGATGTGTTACTCAGATGATATTACGCTACATGTCCTGAAGGCAGGGGGAGATTGTCAGTTGTTGGCCCCATGTCCTGTGGATGTGTTACATATGTGATATTACGCTATGTGTCCCAAAGGCAGGGGGAGATTGTCAGTTGTTGGCCCCATGTCCTGTGGATGTGTTACACATGTGATATTACGCTGTGTGTCCCAAAGGCAGGGGGAGATTGTCAGTTGTTGGCCCCATGTCCTGTGGATGTGTTACACATGTGATATTACGCTGTGTGTCCCAAAGGCAGGGGGAGATTGTCAGTTGTTGGCTCCATGTCCTGTAGGTACGCTACACATGTGATATTACACTATGTGTCCATTTTCCTAAAGGCATGGGGAGATTGTCAGTTGTTGGCCCCATGTCCTGTAGGTATGCCCAGTTTGAACGACAAATCGAACTGAACGTCAAGTCCATCGGATGGAGACTATAAGCGAGCCAGACCCGTGTGCCTTCCTGGCCCCCTGCACACGTTAAAGAACCCACGGCAGTTGAAAATCGAAAAGAGCAGGGGGGTTCCCTGCTGCCCTGGCAAAATTGATGTAGATTGAAGATAGCCGCCTGGTATTTCTTACCAAGCCACAAAAATTGTCACTTACTGTTGTTGTGTGCCATCGTGTGCCGGTGGGGGTGGAGGACACGTATAAACATCGCATGCATCATATGTGAGAAACTGGAGGAATAAATGAGATAAATGAAAATGAGTGACTGATATTTGAATGGTACGGGAAACGACTGAATGAGCACCAGTAGGCTGCTCTTCGGCCGGCTCTACCTGGGTAGGCAGCCCGTCGAGTGAGTGAGGTAGTGTGTTAATTGTAAAGCGCTTAGAGCTTGGTCTGTGACCGAGGATAGGCCCTATATAAATACCCAATATATATATATATGCTACACATGTGACATTACACTATGTGTCCATTTTTCTAAAGGCTTGGGGAGATTGTCACTTGTTGGCCCCATGTCCTGTAGGTATGCTACACATGTGATATTACACTATGTGTCCATTGTACTAAAGGCATAGGGAGATTGTCACTTGTTGGCTCCATGTCTGGTGTAAAGGCAGGGGAAGATTGTGAGTTGTTGACCCACACATCCTGTGGATGTGTTACACATGTGATATTTCACTGTTTGTCCACTATATTAAGAGCAAGAGATTACCCGTTGCAGTGGTATGTTCTGTGGGTGTATTAAACATGATGTAAAATTGTGGCTGTGTATTGCAGGCAGGGGGAGGTGGTTCGGTTCTAGCCCAGGGTCCTGTGCATTCAGGGATTCAGGGTCATCAGCCTTTTAGTCAGTCACAAGGTAACTTTTTTTTTTCTTTGTCAAAAGGAATGTAAATTGTGATATTGTAGTAATTTAAACTACGGTGATATGGTATGTCATGTCAGCTTAATGTCATTGTATCTGCCAAGGGTACTGCTTTCCCTTTATGCATAAATTTCAGTATTAGAGTACATGTACGTATGTAGGTTCTTCATGGTATTGTTTCGGACCATGATGTATCAAGGAGAAGATTTTCAACTCTGTGGGCATTTGCATAGAGTTCAGTACAAAATAATCTTAAAATGATGATGAAATTGTTGAACTTACTGTTAGAATTTCATTTAACAGGTTCATAGTCATGTGAATTTGATAATGTTTTGTTGTATGAAAGCTAGTAGTATACTTGAATGATGGTTTGTGGGATTTTGCTTTCATGAAATCTGTGCCAGATTCTCCACTTGTCAAATTTAAAGCTGTTCATTGAAAAATTTCCTATAATGTATATGTACACATGTAAGCATGTTCACATCTATACTACTCTATGCTGTTTCAAGTGTCTTCAGAAATGATTCACAAAGAAGTAGATTTGTTTCTTCATCCTTACTTCAGTTCAGCCATCATGCTGAAAAGGGATTGATCTTTCTGAATTTGCTGTTTGAAGACAAAAGAATGGATTCCAGACCTTTAACATTTGTGGTAATTCGGGGCAGCTAGAGCAGACTTGAGACGTGTGGCGGGTTGGGGCATGACAGCAGATGTTTCTAGCTTTGCTTCTCCAGTGCTCTTTATAGTTCAGCTCCAGAGTTGAAGACACTTGTAAGAGCTTGAAACGGCCAGTTATCATCATTTGTTAACAAGGATCCAGTCAGATCCTCTTTCAAGGTAAGTTACAGATGTCCGCAGTCACTCAATATGGTTAGAACAGTGCAGTCATTTCACACTGTTTTGCATGATGTGCAGGTTTTCAGCAGGGCCCTCGAATGGGAGTACCCCCCAACCAGTCAGGTGCTGGTGCAGTTCCAGGCCATCAACAGCAACATCAGCAGCAACAACAGCCCAGGTTTGGGTCCACTGGACCAGGTCAGTATCCTGCTTTTATTTTTTACAGTTACTGAAAATAGCCAGTCTTTATTACTTGGTTGGTTTGTTCTTTGCAAGTTTGGTGGTCAGGTACTTAAATATTGTAGCTAACAATCTTTTTTTAGCTGAAAGATACTTTCTGATTGCCTTGATCAAAAATTTCCTTAAAAGGCCATAATAATTGTATAGAATGTTAAACTAAAAGGGGAATTGTTTTGGAAAAAAAATAATCTCCCTAAGCCCCAAGCCTGATTGGTTTTTGAAAGTTGGCATCATGCTGTCTCTTCTCTCTCTCTCTCTCTCTCTCTCCTCTCTCTCTCTCTCTTCTCCACACACACACTTTCTCTCTCTTTCCCCTTCTGTGCATAAAAATTTGCACACACATGGACATGCATATGTGTACATTGTAATATTGGGAGATACATATGCGCGCGTGCGCACACACACACACACACACACACACACACACACACACACACACACACACACACACACACACACACACATGCCTGCAAGATGATGTGAGAGACGGAAAAAATAAGTAATGTGAACAAGAGAAGGAGAATTAATTTGGAAATACTGAGAGTGCTTTCTTTTTTATAGTAAGTTGTGAAAAGGTGCAGGGAGCATTCTTGAGGGATGAGGGGAGCGTTTGGTGGTGAAGAAAGAGTGTTGGTATATAATGTATGCTTATTTAGTGTGTCCACTGTGTGGTCAGGTATGGTTCAGGGTGGCCCTTTGGGATCACCAGTCAGACACCCTCCAACCTCTGCAGCCGGCTTTCAAGGTCAGCCAATTGCCCCTCCACAGCTGCAGGTAGGCTTTGTGTCTCTGTGTATGTGTGTCTGTGTGCTTGTTTTGTCAGCATGTGCCTGTCTGCTAGTGTTTGTATGTTTGTGTGTGTGTTGGTGTATGTGTGTTACTTGTGTGTTTGTGTGTGTGCAAAGGCTAAAATCTGTGCATTGCTCTAGTTAAAGCAGCCTTACAGATTATGTCAAAAGGTAAATGACCACAAGTGGGAGATGAAGCAAATGAATAAAAAGAGGTTAGCCAGATAAAACAGTACGGAATAAGCAGTGAAAGACATAATTACCTGGTGGGCCAGTACCACCTTTAATTTGCTTACCTTATGAATGATTCAGGAACGTCTGTTGTGTGACCTGGAATCAGTGAATGGAAATGGCTAAAATAATGCTTGCATATTATCCTGATGAAGCTTTCTAATGAAGATCTCTCTGTGCCTTTTTCAGAACCCTCCCTCTTTCCCTGGCTTTGGCAACCCGCCCCCTTCCTCCTCACATATGCCCCACCAGACCCCTACCTCAGCAGGGCGTTTTGCCACTCCCCAGCAGGGGCTGTACCGCGGTCCCTCCCCCCAGCAGCAGCTGCAGCAGCAGCAGATGGCACGTCCTGGGATGTTCCAACGCAGGAACGCGGGGGGCGGGGTTCAGCCACAGAGAGGAGTCGCTCCGCAGAATCGTGGTACAGTGACCATGGCCAGGCAAGTGTTTTGATTGCTGCTGTCTGACGCTTTGGCTACACCAACAATGCTTTGTGTGATATGCTGTGTTTTCTTGTGTGTGTGTGTGTGTGTGTGATTTTATTTCCCACAATAGGTTTCAGGATCCTGGTGGTTCTTTCAATACTAAGAGCTCCCCCAACTTCTGGAAGTTTTGTGCTAGTAACTTTCTTTTTTTCCGTCGCCTTCTTTGACCACCTTTCTGCTGTCTTTTTTTTTCTGTCTTTTCTTACAATCAAGCACTGTTTTTCTGCTTGTCAGTTTAACTTCTGTTTTGATTTTTTTTCTGTACCTATTGAAGCAGATTGTTAATACTTGGTTGTATAATTTTACCAGGGATATTACTTTTATTGGTGTGGATTGTTTCAACTCTCATAGTTCTTTCCCTTGCGAATCATAGATTTAACAAAGGCATTTTCAGCTATTCCTGAATATGTAGAACACATTCATTTGATACTTTATGGATGGAGTAACACAAAGCTGTTAGCCTGATTGAGCGCCATGCTGTGTATTCCTGTCACAGAAAACTGACCCAGCAAGCAAGGAATGTGCAGAAGTTCAAAGCAGCCGCACAGATGGCCAACAAAAATATCACTGTCATTCCTTTAAAACGCCAGTCATCGGATAATGAGGACAGTGGTGTCTCCCCAAACAAAGTGGCCAGGGTGGTGGAAGACGGCATTGTTACAGTAAGTGGCACATGTCGATGCAGGCATGTGCATCATGTGTGTGTGTGTGTGTGTGTGTGTGTGTGTGTGTTTGTGTGTTGGGGGCACTTTCTATTCATATCATTTTCTGATTCTCCAGAACTGTCAAACAACATTGCATTGCCAAAATAGATGAAGAATTGTTTACTTTTCAGTCTGACAAAAATTGCATTTTTAATCATTATCAGTTCCTGTATTTCTTAGCATTGCATTGGTTGCATTATAATATGAAATATTCTAATCTGGAACCTTCTAAGTTCCACTTCTTTTATTTTATATATTTTATAAAAGATCTTCCAATTCAGTCTTTATAAGCTTATCAAACCATTTGATAACAACATTTTGGTATGCAGTTATTCTTTGTTTAAATATCAGAGTATTTTTGTTCTGTATTGACCTGAGAAAATTATCTCTACTGCTTCACTGTTATTGGATTCAATTTTGATTCCTTGTTCATCTACATATTTTTTAATAGCTCATGTGCACCTGTAGTATGTAAAAGAAATGTATTAATATCATATTTTTGTCTAAATTCTTTGAAAGTAAGGAAGTCACTGTTTTCTTCTAAAAAGTGATGCAGCATCAGTTATTTTTGGGTGTAGATAATTTGCAGGGAGATTGTGGCACATGGGGTTGCTAGCACATGCACACATTCCTTGAACATGGACATATAAACTTACTCTTTGTCACCCTCTCTCTCTCTTTTCACTTTGTGTCTCTCTGTATCTCTGAAAGTTGTTTATAAGATACATTGTGCCAACTATCACTGTCATGTATGCATCTATCTTTCCTCAGAATTGTGTAATCTGATATAGACGTAACTTTTGAGAGCCTAGCAGCATGTATGAAAAAGCATCAAGAGTGAGGCAAGATAGATTTTTCTTGAGGATATAATTTGGATTTTTTTTATTTTGTTTTTTTGTATGCTGCTCACATTCATCAAGGGATAATAGTACAGAGGTTTCAGATGTTAAATGCAAAATTTTAGTCACAGAACCTTGCACCGATGATGAGTTATTTATAGAAAATACTAATAAATACTGTGAAGACAGGCAAATGGACAGAAGCAGATGGGGAGACAGAAAAACAGGCAAAGAAAAAAGAGAAATCAAGAGTGTCTGTCTTTTAATCTGTCTGACAAAGAGACCACAGGAAGGATGTTGGAACATCAATTGTCATCACATTCATAAGCGAAGCGGCAGTCAAATCTTTGTAGGTGTTGATTGTCAATTTTCCATTTGTGTAATCAGCATTGGTGTGTTACACTATCATGCTCTGCCAATGTATATATAAAAGGGTGAACCTAGATATTCAGGAATGCGAAACTGACAAAAGTGAAAACTAAACAAATATAATCTCTCTAACCTGGAAACAAGACAGTTTTCTTGTGTCAGATACCCATTTTTTGTGTGTGTTTTTTTCCACCCACGTTCTAGTGCACCATACACTGTAACACAGTTTCTCACTCGGAGACACACTCAGAATACGTGGAGAACCTGCATGGATGTATATTGATGCTGCAGGAAGATGACCTGGAACTGAAGCGAGGTCTGGAAGAGCAGAAGCGGTTGAGAGAGATGATCAGGAAGCGGAAGGAGGAGGCACGCCGTCGCCAGGCTGAAGTACGCCGGAAGGAGCTGGAGTCCAGGCTCAAAGAGAAGGGTGAGTGGGTGTAGGTTGTGTATTGTGTGTGTGTATTAGATAGGGGAAAAGAAGAATGGAGATGACTGGAGTTATGAGGTGGATAGAAATAGACTGAAAGATTGTTAGCATTTGTGTCTGTGTAGTGTTGCGTGCGTGTTTGTGTGTTTATGGGCATGTGTGCTCTTCAGACAAATAACTCTTCCGTTTTGGTAGTCGTTCCATTGATTTGCACTTCATACTGCTCTGACACTAATCTAAACACAATTCTGCTGGAGAGAGTAAAAAAGAAACATTTTTGTAGCATTAATTCAGATGGCATAGATCTAAACAACTGCTGTCAATATAGTAAGTTGTTGGCAGTTAAAACCCTGTCAAAGAATTTTTCGATTATCTCCTGTGACTAACATGTTGAAGTGCCAACTGAACTTGCAGAACTCTGAGGCAAGTGAATGGTGTATCGTGAGGCAGGGTGAAAAATGAACCAAACTGCTTTCTCTTGTGTTTAATGTATGAGTTTATCTTTTGATTTTAAGACTTTGTGCAGTTCTAGCAGTTAACTTGAGGCTGGGGAGGAGGAGACTGTAGGAGGGCGAAGAGATGCAGTTTTTTTTCACAACTTTGAATTATTTCCCTCAATTGTGAGATATGGAGGAGGAGGTTGGGGGAGGGCGAAAGGAGGGCAGGATGTGTACATATATCAACACGCTATTTTTTCACAACTTTGAGAAATATTCCTCTTGTTTCAAGCCTAGTTCTTGGATTGGTAGGCATGGTTCAGATGAGTGTGTTCCTTTTCTCATTGGTTGAAATGCTACATGCCTCAGACCAAACATGCACACACGTATGCACATGCGCTTGCGCACACAAGTGCACACACATTCACACACTGGCAAGCACACAGGGTGCAGACTCTCTATTTCTTTCTCTCTCTGCTATCTGTCAGTCTCTGTCTCTCTGTCTCTCTCTCACTTTTAGATAAATATAACTTACATTGCCACTCGTAGAATGAAATGCATGCTGACCTTACTCTGTCATTATTATCACCTTACTCTAAGTGGTGTGTACGCCAACTGCACGTCTCCAAGGTACCAAATAATGCTGCTGACTTGTCACAGGCATGACCCTGGAAGACATTGAGGGTAAACCATCCGAAGAGACCAGCGCTGAAATGGCTGCACCGGTCACCCCACAAGGGGCTCAGAAGATCAAGACCGTGGTCACCCAGGGAGGGAAGAAACAGCTCATAACAGCCACCCGCCGACTGCAGTCAGCCCGCAGTAAGCAACTGCTGCGGAAGCAGCAACAAGCAGCAGCACCACAGGAGGTTCACCAAGAAGGCCCTCCTCTGTCTTCAGGACCCCCTGGGCAGTTCCAAGGCCCACCGTTTCAGCAGCCACCTCCAGCTGTGTTCACTTCAGCCCCACCTCAGCAGGCTCAGATGACTCCTCGTATGGTGACCAACCCAGAGTTCAACCCTCAGTTCCCACCACCCAGACTTACTCACCCGCCACCCCCTACACCCCAGCTACGGGGACCTCAGGTTCCCCCTGTTGTGCCCCCTCCCTCCCCATACAGACAGCCTAGCAGACCAGCGGCTCCGGGCGCCCTTCAGCCTCAAAGAGTGGCAAGACAGGCGGTGCCACCTCCCAATCGCCCTCCGCCCCCAACACCGCATCAGCAACAGTTTGGTCAACGTGCAGCAGGCAAGACTTTCACTGCTGTGCGTCACGTGCAGCAGACAAACAGTGCTCCACCCCCTGCCGGTGCCACTGTTGGTCGTGGTGCTGCCATGGCCATGGCTCATGGGGGTCAAGGTCAGATGGGCCGTGGGCGGGGTCAGGCAATGGTAAGGGGTCAAGGGCAAAGTCAAGGGGTCAGAGGGAGAGGTCAAGCAATGGGTGGATGGGGTAGAGGACTACCCAGACCCCAGCAGCCTGTGGCAACCTCCTCCCCCAGTCCCCAGCCCCCCAGCAGCAGGACAGTGATGCCTTTAGGAAGGGGTAGAGTGGTAACCCGAGGGGCCGCAGTCATGCGGTCAGCCATCCCAGCCAATGGCCGCACCGTTGTCCAGAGACAGGTGATGGCTCATCCCGTTCCTGTTGGTGTCAAGGTTAGTGCTGGCATTGTGTGTGGATGTATGTGTGTGTGTGTGCATGTGCCAGGTTGGTGTGAGCATGGGTGTATGTGAGCATGCTTGTGTTTGTCTCAAGTTTGTGAACTGTGTGCATATTTGCACTCATAGAAGCAGAGGAGAGCATTTTGAATAATTTTTAATATGAAGCGTGTGTGCGTGCGTGCGCAAGTTCTTATTGCTTGTTAGTGTTTCATGTACACGTTATAGTTTGTTAGTGCGTGTGTGTGCTTTTGTGAAGTATTTGTTTTATTATGTTCTTGTCAGTGCTAGAAATCCTTGGCGCACTTGTGTGTGTTCTGTTTTCTATTTAAGTTTTTTTTTGTTAGTTTGTTTTTAATAAGAGTGGGTGTATGAGTCCCTTTTTCCTTCCTGTGTTGTTGAAATGTGGTAATGATTGATGCTGGAGCTGAAAATGTATGGTAGTATTTTGCGACAGCCGCAGCAGAGCATGGGTGGTGGAATACAGAAAGTATCCATTGACAACCTGGCCCTGGGAACCACGGAGCTTCAGATCCGCCAGGGCTGCGAGGCCATTGGGCCTGTGATGGTGAGTGTGTGCTGCCTTGGCTGTAGGGGAGGGAGAGGGAGGGTTGGGGGGACGACTGCAACTTTCCTTCTCTTCATTGCCACCACCATCATGCCAAAGCCTGGATCTGATTCGCGTTATCCTTAGACATAAAAGAATTTAAATGAACTTTTGCACACACACACACACACACACACACACACACACACACACACACAAAATCCAGAATTTAACAGAAGTTTTGCTTCAGAGTACACAGGAAAAAAGGTATTCAATCCTGTGTTAGGATACTTCATGCTTGATGTGTACTCTGCCTCTTTGACTTAAGATTTCAGAGTATGCATGGATGGAGATTGTCAAGATGACCAGCGTTACATGAACTTAGCAAAAACCAGACTTTCGATCTTCCTTGGGCCACGACCCTACCAAGGAACTGATGGTCCTGAAGTATTGAAGAAGGGTCATGCTTCAAAAGTGAAATGAGTGACAGTTTACAGCAGAAATGCAAGAAAATCCACTTCAGCTCCTCTCATGGGTTTGAAGTAATTAAAGGGCCCATACTGCCTTTTTCCTTCTTTTCAAATATGGAGTGTGATCCTCTCTACCTTCACACATTCCTCTCTGTTGTTGGAAAATATTCTTTTCATATGTGATAAACGGTTGACTCGTCTGCAGTTACTATGTTAAGGGTGATCTTTAATAAAAAAAAAATTTGGCGTCATATACTTTACCATGTCAGACCATAGCATTCAACGGCAGTTAGCCAGCTCTGTCAGGCCGAATTTTTTCCGTGGCCAATGCAGTCATAAGACAGTCACGTGATGTCACCCCACTTCCGGCCCCGGAAGAAGCCAGTGTCAACTTCCTATAAGTCATTCATCTTCGGCCTGCCGTCAAAGCAAGATAAGTCTTGTGCTCTGTCTCGCCTATACTTGCCTTTGTGTTAACTTTGCTGTGTTTTGTTCTATACTTGATTCAGTTGTGGCTTGCAAATGTGAGGCTCTTGGTGGGAGCGTATTTATCAAAAGATTTGTCTCTTTTACCGGCACTCTCGGGAGCGTATTTATTAAAAGATTTGTCTCTTTTACCGGCACTCCCGCGACTTTGTTACTCGCGATCGTCGGCACCGCTCGCCGGTCGTGTTCCCCCACCATATTGCCGAGCCTCGGGTTCAGCACGCATTTTGTGCTGGTTCCGGCTTGCACTAGACCCTGAGTATTTTTGCCGTGTGAGGCTCTTGGTGGGAGCGTATTTATTAAAAGATTTGTCTCTTTTACCGGCACTCTCGGGAGCGTATTATTACAGATTTGTCTCTTTTACCGGCACTCTCGCGACTTTGTTACTCGCGATCGTCGGCACCGCTCGCCGGTCGTGTTCCCCCACCATATTGCCGAGCCTCGGGTTCAGCACGCATTTTGTGCTGGTTCCGCTTATTAAGGTTTAGGGCTCAATAACTATCACACCTGTACTCTTTACCCTTCACAGGTAGAACGTGTTCGAGTAAGGGTGTGTGACACTGATCTGCTTATTAAGATTTAGTGCCCAAGAACTATCACACCTATACACAGTGATACTCCACGTGTAGAGATTGCTATTAATAGCCATACCAGTCACACGACCGGTGGCGTGTACGGGTAGTTCGAGTTTTCAGTCGATCTCTCGAGCACTTTGCACGACACCACACGGACGATCGAGATTAATTGATTTTCTCGATCGGCCACCTTGTCTCCTCTTTGCGGTCGTGTGTTCCGGGTTTGCTCTATCCACCTGTGCCCAACATGGTGAAGGACACCGCCGGGTCGAGCCACTCCACTGCTCGGAGTTCGCTCAATTTCCCGGAGAACCCGCGGGTCGATTCCATCTCGGAGCAATCCGTTCGCACTGATGAACGTACGGTTCGGGTAGACAGAGACGACTTCTCCGCGGAAGGGACGCGTGATCTTCCTCGTCTACCAAACCGACGGACGCACGACCGCGGCGTCCCAAGGCTGATAGGCAAGCGGCCACCATTTCAAAATGCCTTTCATTTGATCTGCCTGCTAGTCTAAGGGCAAAGCTCCCCTCAAGGTGCTGCCCAGAAAGTCTAATGGCAAGGCTCCCCTCAAGGGGCCCGGCCGAGCAAAGACTAGCCAACGGAATTCGCCCTCCCCCACCCCTTCTCCATCGGCCAGCTTGCCCTCTAGCCTACGGACTCGCTCGGAGACTTCTAACTATCATGCTGAGTCACGCGAATCTCGGCCCCCGGGGCACCTTGCCGAGCCGCGGACCAGCACGGGTGACGGATCTGGGATGGAATCACCATCCGTCACTCGCCTTGATGAGTCACGTATCTCTTTTTCCCCCCAAATTGATACGTGCACTCATAGCGCTCGGCCCCACCGGGCACAGGTGCAGCCAACACCTGAGCTCGAGGAGCGCTTCGACTCCGGAAGCAGCCTTATGGTCACCCCGACGCACGACCTCGGTGGTGTCCATAATCCTGGGCGTGCGGGCACGCCGCGCCATGGGCCCGGCCGTGCCCATGCACAAGGACGGTCGACCTACCCCGATCGAACGTCACCTTCTTCCCTAGGGGTATTGGACGTTGGGGAACCGACCTTTCGGATCCCCATTTGGGCAACGTCCGCGGTCCCGCTCCTCCGGGGGGAGGATCTACCAGCGGGACCAAGGGTAACCTGACATATTCCTCCAGGGGGAGGAACACGGGACCGCATCCTGACCAATCCGCACTTTCGCGGGTTGGGGGCTCGACTTCCGCATCCTCCTCCATACCATTATGGCCCTCCCAGGCCCATTCCAAGGACGTGTATGGTGCAGTGCACGGACCTGGATGGGGACGACAGGCCACGGCCTCTCAAGCCCCCCCCCAACAGTGATTCAGGTTACCCGGGTCCCCGGGGACTTTCTGCCTACAAGAAGAAGAGGGTCTCGTGGCTACGACTCGGCGGATGTCTGACCTACGCATTCGCCCAACGCGCTGGTCAGACCTTGAGTGCGGCCTACCTACCATGGTTTTTCCCCAGGGCCGCCACAGCCCGTTTACCTCCCCGGGGACCGGTGGCTCTATGCCCCCGAGAGAGACCAGTGGCTTAACGCCAACACCCAGCACGACCAGCTACATGGTCGAATGTGGCACCCGGCCTCACTTACCTGGGTCGACCTTGGTCTCCCTCCTCGGGCGCTGTCCTATCGGCAGGACGATGTCCCGGCCGCCGATTATAGGGCCACCGGGGACACACTACAGGCACCCCTCGACTTACCTCCTGAAGACGGGTGCTATGAACCCTCTCAGGACCAGTACCTCCCTGAGGCGGACGATGACGAGGAGCTAGCCCCCACCTCATTGTACGATGTCCGCACGATAGAACGGTGGCGACCAGACCTCGTTAGGAGGGAGGCCGCACCCGCTGACGAATTTCTCTCCCTCTCCCCCGGCCCAGAGATCTAGACCAATCTACCCAAGAACCCCTCAGTCGCCTCCTTGTTTACGGACAATCCCGTGACCAGGGAGATGGGCATTTCCCAGTCGGACCGTCGGTTGATCCCCCACCTGCCCCCCCCTACTTCCGGCGCCATCTCCTTTAAGAACCTAAAGGAATGGGTCCGAGTAGCCAGGATGGGCATCCTCCACACCACGGCGGGACACACCTACTTGGACATGCCCCTTCAGCGAGCGGAGGCTCTATGGCCGGAGGACGATGGTGCCATCCCAGTACCGGGGGACCCGGGCTCTGAGGCGCACCAAGAGCCTGACCCTCGCTTGTTCAGCGATCCTTTCATGCGACACCTAGTTAACAGGATTTCGCATCACCTTTCGGCTGCGGCGGACAGCGCAGCCAGAAGCCACTTCAACTGCTTGTTGGTCGCGAGAGAGGCCGTGCTGGCGCGGACCTCTCTCTCCCCGACGCTTAAGGCAGCCCTGCGATGCATCCCGGGCCAGGTCCAGTCGCTCTTTGGCGACTACTCGGCTGACGTCATAGCACAAGCAGTTGAGGAACGCAAGCAGGCTGTGTCCTTTGCGCCCAGGCCACCGCCACGCCCTGCTAGACCCCCACTTCGTTCCTTCCCCAGGCACAGACCCTATCCCAGACAATCGCCTTCCCGCACCGCACGGCCCGCCAAGCGACCTAATCTTCTCCCAAGGCCTAAGCCAAAACCCCATCAGCAAAATTTTCGGTTAGGCCAACAGTCACGCTCCCGGAGCTGACTAGGGAGACAGCCCGAGGGGGACTTAGATCAGGTAGCACCCCCCCTCGCCCTATCCCCCACCCACCAGCCCAGACCCTCGCCCCCCCTGGCGGGCAGCCTCTCCCGGCATGCCCACCAGTGGAGACGCATACGCCTCACCCCTGGATAGTGGCGGTGCTACAGGAAGGGTTTCGCCTTCCTTGGGCCCACGAGCGTCCCCCCCCTCATGCTATCTCCCCCTCCCTCCCCCAACGAACCCTCCCCCGCCAAAGCAGAAGCTCTTCGCACGGAAGTCCAAGACCTCCTCAAAAGAGGGGCCATCTCGGAGATTTCCCACCCAAACCCCGGCTTCTACTCTTTGTGATCCCAAAAGCCTCGGGAGGATGGAGGCCCATTCTAGATCTTTCGCCCCTCAACAAGTTCCTCAGGCCCACCAAGTTCAAGATGGAGACCCCCACCCAGATCCGAGACTCCATCCATCATCGCGACTGGGCCACATCCGTAGACCTGAAGGACGCCTATTTTTCAGATCCTGATTCACCCGGCCCACAGACGATTCCTACGGTTCATCTGGCAGACCCCGGAGAGGCCTGCACGCATAGTGGACCTCATCTCCTGCCTGTCACAGGCACCCCACACCTCGGCCACAACCCTGTCCTCCCTCCTAGGAATGATGGAGTCCCTGTCTCCCCTCATTCCCCTGCGGCGGGTCCCCAAACGCCAACTTCAGAGGGAGTTCCGCCGACGTTTGTCACAGACCTCCGACCGCTGGGACCAGGTCATTCCCCTCGGACACTGGTTCATTTCGGCGACGGAGGAGCGGCTCACTCCAGCCACTCTCTCCACCGGGGTCCCCATCTCCCTCCCAACCCAACCCAACCACTGGAACTTTATACAGACGCCTCCAACTTGGGCTGGGGGGCCCACGTGGAGGACAGTCACGCCTCGGGGAGTGGGAGCTGGAAGCGGTCAGGCTAGCCCTTCTCCAACTCCAGCACAAGGTCGCGCACCGACTTGTTCTCCTCCTCACGGACAATACGTCGGTAGCTTGCTATGTCAACAAAGGGGGAGAGGCCCGCTCCATAGGCCTCTCCCTCAGAACAGAGGCCCTCCTTCGCTGGTGTCGCGCAACCATTGGTTTGTGCCCATGATCGACCTGTTTGCCACCAGCTTCAACCATCACCTGCCCCTGTACGTCTCTCCCGTTCCAGATCCCCAGGCGGATGCAGTCGACGCACTATCCCTCCCCGGGACGGGCCTACTGGCGTATGCCTTTCCCCCCTTCCCCATCCTACACAAGGTGATCAGGAAGGCAAGGCTGGAAAGACCCAGGCTGATCCTCGTAACGCCATGGTGGCCGACCCAGTCTTGGTTCCCGGACCCCAAGTCCCTCACCCACGTTCCCCCCCTCCGGCTCAGCCCTCGCTGGGACATGCTGAGACAACCCCGGTCAGGTCTTCCTCACTCCAATCCCAAGATGCTTCGCCTACACGCGTGGCTTCTATGCCAGCCCAACTGCGAACATCTGCATCTACCCCCCACTCGGAGAGACCCCAGTCCGTCCTAGACACACTAGCCGGGGCAGGGGCCTCTCAGGGATTACGGGACTTCGCCTCGGCATCTCGCAGAGCCAGCACCGAATCCCTCTACAACTACCGTTGGGAGAGATGGATAACCTGGTGCTCAGATAACTCTGTTCCCCATTACTGCCCCTCCAACATCCAAATAGGAAATTTCCTCTCCCACCTATCCTCTTCCCTTAAGCTGTCGGCTGGCTCCATTCGGGGCTACAGATCAGCTATCTGCACTACCATTCGTCAACTGGGGGGCCCTTCTTTTGACAATGACTTTCTCCTCAGAGAGGTGTCTAGAGGAGTTGCTCTACGGGAAGCTCAGTCCCCTAGGCGCATTCCCCTCTGGGACCTTTTTACGGTCCTCGATGCCCTCAGAAAAACCCCTTTTGAACCCATTGCTTCTATTCCTTTTGACCTCCTCTCCTTTAAGACCACCTTTCTCCTCGCCCTGGCCTCGGCCAGAAGACGAAGTGAGATTCACGCCCTCAGCGGTGACCCCACAGATATCGCCTTCCACAGGGACGGCTCAGTCTCTCTCAAGTTCCTTCCGGAGTTCTGACATCTTGGGAAAGGGAGAAAAAGATGGAGACATGGACCTTTGCCCCTCCAGGTGTCTCAGGTACTACTGGGAACGCACACGCCCCAGGCGCTCCTCCCAGAGACGACTCCTTATCTCCCTCAACCCCAACAATACTAGAGATATCTCGGCGGGAACTATCTCCAGGTGGCTCTCCAAGACGGTGAGATCTACCTACGCTCAGGCGTACAAGGATCTCCCTGTCCTATCACCCAGGGCCCACGAGGTCAGAGCACTGGCCACTTCCACAGCGTTCCAGTACTCTGTCCCCGTGCGCCACCTGCTGGAGGCAGCCTACTGGCGTTCGGAAAATCCCTTCATTAATTTTTACCTGAGGGAGATCCGCATGACCAGAGCTGATGGGTCTAAGGGGATTTCCTTTGTGGCGGACAATGCAGCCATATCGGTCAACCCCAAGAACCACTAGGGCGCTCGCCCTCCTCCGATTCCTTTAAATTCTGCTATGGTCTGACATGGTAAAGTATATGACGCCAAAATGGGGAGTTTGTGTTATACTCCCTGTTTGGCTAGTATACTTACCATGTCAGACTCTAATTCCCTCCCTACCTTCCCCTCTGGCGCCAAGGTTCTCGGGGTCACCATACACCAGGCCTCGCTGAATGACTTATAGGAAGTTGACACTGGCTTCTTCCGGGGCCGGAAGTGGGGTGACATCACGTGACTGTCTTATGACTGCATTGGCCACGGAAAAAATTCGGCCTGACAGAGCTGGCTAACTGCCGTTGAATGCTATGGTCTGACATGGTAAGTATACTAGCCAAACAGGGAGTATAACACAAACTCCCCATTTATGTATGCTGATAAAATGCAAACATATGATTTTTCTTTCAGTAGTGAAACAATTTTTTCTAATCCAAGTTCAGATACAAAAGTTGGATTTTATAAACTTAATTGGTCAAAGTATGGATCACAGTATGTGTATCATTTTTCACTTCACAGACTGAGGTAAAATGATAGGGAAAAAAAATGGAGGAAAAGAACATGTTTTTAATCTTTAAATATTACAAATTACAAACTAATTTGACAGTAACATTCTCATTGCACTCGAATTGCTGTGTCAGATGCTGCAACATGCATTGTTGGCGTTTTTCATGCTAACAATACAAAGACCACAATTAATAAAATACAGTCTCTGGAATCAAATAAAATTTAACTCAACGTTTAATACAAAAACAATAATTGACAAATTCCATAAATTTGCTGGCAAGATTTGGCACCTTTGCCTTGCCATTGATTGTCCAGCATAACTGTAGACGGTTCTTTCATTCTGAAATGTCCATTCAAACAGAATAATCACCTTTTTTTTTAAAAAATGATTTCGAATTTCAAGTAAGTCTTTATTGGTCTGCAGTTTAGCGCTTAACTCACTCCATGCCAGGAGTTTTTCCCCTTGCTAATCCCTGAATACCCGGGGTTTGTATAGGATAGGAAAAATATTCTCACAATTATAGATGAGCAGACAGACGCTTGAAATTTGGTGAATGGATACAATGCATATTAGACTATATGTGAACAAAAAATAAAGTAACTTACTAACCATCTTGGTGGTGAAAATTGTCACAAAATTTGCCCTATTTTTAGCACTTTTGCACCTATCAGAAATATATATACTAAGTGTTCCTTAGCAGCTCAGAAATGTTCTACATCACATTTTAGCACAGCTGGAGTCACTGAAGACACAGAAGATATAATATGGAATCAAAAGCAGGTGATGGAGAATGTGAAAATGCAAAAAAATGTGTCTTTGCTGGATGAAAAACAAAAAAAAGTTCACTGTGCACAAAACACTGGTGACAAATGACATTGCATCCTGGGCACAGCTTCACACACGGTGGCAAACCATGGACTGCAAGATGCTTGTTGTAGAGAATAGACCCCTGAATAAGAGTCAAGGTCAGAAGATGAAAAACAGCTTCTTCCACCACTTCATGGTCTTCCTATTCAGGGGCATGTAGGCCATGAGCTGATCACTCATGTCTACTCATGCCATGTAGTCCTGTACTGCTGCTGGTTTTTGCACAATAAATATCAGTAAAAATGTGCCTGGAAACACAAACATACCCATGCACGGAGTTACAAAACATGAACATGTGTACCTATTCTCTCTCAAACACACACACACACACACACACACACACACACACACACACACACACACACACACACACACACACACACTTTCTCACACACACACACACACACACACACACACACACACACACACAGAGTAATGCACAAATACTCAGTACATATAATCACTAACTCATTTTGTTTATCCCTCCCTTCTCCCCCCTCCTCCCTGCCCCCCCCCCCCCCCCCCCCCCCACCCTCCCTTCCCCTCTCTCTCCCTAGTCTACTGATACATGAATGGATCACTGCAGAAAATATGCACTCACTCAGTATGTAAAATATGCATGACACATTTACACACAGCATAATTTATGTAGTAATAATTTCTCTTTAGCCACCTCTGTGGAATGCATGGACAACTCAAAGAACTGCAAAGGCTGAGTGTTCACTGGCCAGTCATTCAATAAACCTGGTGTGCCTGTGAATGGATGATCGAGAGTAAATAAATTTAGATTATCAGTCCAATAGTCAGTGAAAACAGCTCCCAAATCGTCGACTTCTTCTCCCATTTCAGCGTCAGTATCCGAATGAAACACTTGTTGTTGAGGCCCATGTGCTCGCACAGTTTCGTCTGCTTCTTCGCCACTATCAGCGCCCACTTCAGTGTCGGAATCCCCGTCTGTCTCCCCAATGCAGGGGTCGAAATCCTCATCAGAAGAATCGCTGATCTCTTCTTCGACATCTGATCCTTCAATCCGGATCATTTCCAGTGCGTCTTCAACACTAACTAACAATTCATCAGCCCTACTGTGTCGAACGCTTCGTTGCGACGTCATCTTTTCAATCACGCAGCAGAGCTGGCCGACGGTACCCTGTGTTCTCATCGGCTAGCGAGCGAGCCACGCCACACACACAGCGTAAATGAATGAAAAGTTGGTAGGGGATAACTAAGGAATCATCTCCCTTCTTGAGTTTCGTAACCGATACGTCACGCGGACAGGGCGAATTTTCAAAATCCAAATCCGCATATGCGGACATTGGTAGCGAACGCTTCGTCGTACGATGTCCGCATATGTGACATTGGTAGCGAGTGAGTTAATATGATTTCATCACAAACTGGGAATCAGCAACAAATCGACTTTCTTCAGTCTTCAAATTTGTAGGTCAGCCGTCATAGTTGACTATTATTGACCTGTGTGCACAGAGGCGTAAGATAAAATAAACAAAGATCTAATAGGGACAACAGAAAGATAGCTAAAGAGCTGTGAAGTCGCCTTAGTACCCCAACCACATACCCCTGAGTTCAGCTCCGGGGCAGCGTGTTGTGGCAGGAAAAAAAAAAAGAGGGGGGGGGGGGGGGGGGGGGGGGGGCACTCAACTAGCCTAACATTTCTCTTTTCTGAAACTTTCAGCTTAGTGAAAGAGGCTTCATCGACGGATATAATTTACTATTGAAAAGGGAGTGGGAAAATGTCATTTTAATTGTGTTGCTTTCAGGGATGAAAACTCCTCCGCCGTTTCCGCCGTCTCTGCCGTTATTTTTTTGCATCTCTGCCGAAAAAATCCGCTGATAAAATATTCAAAGAGTGAAGCTCCGAAACGATCTCAACTTGTCTGCACAGCAAATTCTTCTCTGTCGGTAATGTTCTCAAACGGCGTAGTTCTCATTCTGCTTCCTTCCAATATCATTTCTCATCATGGCGTTGATTCACAGCGAGAGGTTGCTGCCAGTGAGTGAAAAAAAAAAAGAAGAAGTAGTATGTGAACCACTAGAAGAACGAGTGGCTGCAGAAGGAGGTGTGTGACCGCAGAGTCGGGGATGTAATAAGAAAACGACAAAGACGGCAAGTTTGAAGCGTTTTGCAAACCTTGCCAAAAACGTGTCACTTTGGTAGTCATGGCTTTGTGGCAATCAGAGATCACATCAAGCGCCCCAGTCACCAACAGAAAATTACAACATTACAGCATGTTTTCAGATCATTGGCTATGCAACAATCTACGTTTCATTTCCAATGATAGTTTTGACTCCTACTCTGATTTTTCTACAAGTTCCATTTCCATGATAGTTTGATTCTAACTCTGATTTACTTAATAGGAAAAATGAGTACTTTGAAGTCCTTTTTTACAAACAAACAAAAAATGATAAACACAAGCTTTCGAGTCTTAGACCCTACATCAGGAAACACTAAACAGTAAACACAAGGGGAAAACAGGATAACAAAACAACGGAGGAAAAAAAACTTCGAACCCACTTCGACTCGCAGAGTCTTCCAAGCAAGGGAAAAACGTCAAAGTCGTGAAAAAGAACATAAAAGAACAAATGACATCAAAACAAATTGATGTCACAACAGTATTGTATAACACTTTTCCCTGGTAGCACAGCATAATGCAAACGTTTGCTACATGTGTTAGGTCTGTTAGGTTTCTGCTAACAGCCCCCCTATGAAATCCTTTTCCACCAGCCCCCTCCCCCCACACCCTATATACTTCCCCTCTCCTCCTCCTCCCCCAACCCCACCCACCACCACAACACACATACCCCACACACTTTGCCCCCCCCCCCCCCCCGCCCCATCCTGTCCCCTACCCCACCTCGCATACACACACACACACCCACAAACAAACACACACACACCCCACCCCCACACACCCACAAGCACCCCTCCCCCCACCCTCAAAAACTTGTCAGGGGGGGGGGGAAGGGGGGGGGATATGATTAGTTGTATGGGGGGAGGGGGGGGGGGTTGTGTGCGGTGTACTGTTGTGACATCAATTTTTGATGTCATTTGTTCTTTTATGTTCTTTTTTGTCCTTTGTGTGTAGTGTTTCCCGATGAAGGGTCTAAGACCTGAAAGCTTGAGTGTTTTTTTTTTTTTAATTTTTAAAAGGACTTCAAAGTAATCATTTTTCATATTGTGTTTATTGAAGTCCAGCAGTTGTTTTTATACAACTGGTTTACTTAGTTTGATTCCCACTCAGATTTAATTATCTACAGGCCTTATTCTTTATGTCCTGAAAGCACTGTTTGTCAAATTTTCTCCAGCTACAGCTCTGAGGATTCATCATACTAAATGTTTGCTTTGTCTCAATTGACATAGTTTCTTTCCATGTCAGTCTCCGTCTTCGTGGTGTTGAAAGTTGTTTTATAGAATGAGTTGTTTAGAAGCAAGAAAGTGATTTCTAAAGATTTTTATGCCTTATTTAATACAAAATATGCTTCAGCTTCAGGGGGCGGCGCACCCTGACCCCCGCCATGCTGTTGCCCTGGACCCCACTGGGGGCCTACAGCAACCCCCAGACCCCCCACCAATCTCCTCTTTGTTTTCATCCCTGGCTTTAATATGTGAAGTAAACATTTCTCTTTTCTGAAACTGTTGCAGGGTATTGTAATGATTGAATCCCAGAGGAAGGCTATTGTCACATTTGCCAACCAAATGCATGCGGCAATGTTTGCAAAGCAGTGGAACAGGTTAGTGGTATATGTGCATGCCACTGTGCGTGTGTGTGCATGCATGTGTATGTGTGTGTGTGTGTGTGTGTGTGTTGCGTGCGTGCGTGTGTCTGCGTGCGTGTGTCAGAGAGTGACATTTGGGAGTGAAATACTTCACATTATTCTCACAAAGCATGCGATAATATGTTTGCTGTCAGTGTGTTAATGTAGCAACTGATTTCACAGAAGAAAAAATAAAGATTTACAATGAATATCATGTGAGTTTGGAATGTTTGAGTGAAGTTTGACATGAACATGTATTTGTTTTTGGTGTGGTTGCATGCTCACTGGTGCTTGCTTTCGTAGCTGAAAATGACTTGATCTAATTGATGAAATTATCCATCCTTTTGATGTGTAACTTAATTTATAGTGCATTTCAGGGCTGCACAGATTCAGATTATACTATAGCGTTACAGCCTTTGGAGTTAAAGCACATCAGGTACATTCCATCAAAACACTCTTTTTGTGTATATTCATGTATATATACACACACACACGTGCACAGGTACACACATTCACACACACCCACACTCAGAGCACCTGAACTAAACCATGGTAAGCCAATGTGTTATCATGGCAAAGAACAGTGTGCCACATTGCCTGGAGGAATTGAGTCTTGACGCCAAGAACATTCTAGTTCTGTCACTTCCCACATTCCTCCTACAACAGTGTAGGTTGTCCCTCCCACCTCTGTCTCTCTTTCTCTCTGTTTATCTTTCTCACACTCTGTCCCTCAGTCTCTCTCTCTCTCTCTCTCTCTGTCTCTGTCTCCATCTCTCTTTGTCTGTCTCGCTCTCATTGTTTCTCTCTCTGTCTCTTGTCTGTCTGTTTGTCTGTCTCCCTCTCTCTCTCTCTCTCTCTCCCTCCCTCTCGTCTTTCACACATGCTCCATGTTTTGTAGTTGCACTCTGTCTTGCACAGTCTTCTTCTTTCTGTCTCCAAATTTCTCTCCCTCTCAGTCTGATGTATTCAAACTGATGCTATTGAAAGCTCATTGTAACATGCCAATATTTTCATTTTCTCTGACTGTGCTGCTACCTCCAGTTATAAGGGAAAGTTGCGTCAGACTGGTTTTGTCACTCCGCTCAATGTGGATAGAAAATCAATGTGGATTGCACTTCATACACTGTAAAATGTGGAAATCTTCATAATGAATGGTCAGTAGTCAGATTACATCTGAGGAAAGAATTAGAGCAATGTCATCCTCCAGTGTGTGCAATGAAGCAAGAAATTGAAGGTCTGAAGTTCATAATTTCAGTTTTCATGTTAGAGATGAAGAAGACTAAGACCTCAAGATAGGGTGGTCTCTTTGTCTAATTCCATTGGGCTTAAAAAAAATTTTGTTTGTCATAGGCTCAAAGCCTCAATGCATCATAAGTTGACTTGGTTTCCAGCTCCATTAAGATGTTTTGGGGTTACCCATCCTAAACATGATTAATGTGTGCACAGCACATGGTGCTTACATAAAGACATGTATTTATGCTTACACGAATGGACATGACAGAGAGGGGAAAGCCTGGACCCTGCACCTGTAGAAGAAATGATAGGGAGATGAATGTTGTTATGGTAAAGACAGACAGTATATAACATCAGTGTGAGGTTTTTTTGGGGCAGAGCTATCAACTGTTTCCCTGTCTTCCTCCCCCCGTCTGTCTCCACCATTTCTCCCTTCTTCACTTCTTTCGGTATCTACTGAACATTTTTGATAATGCCAGCTAGCTGTGTTGTAGATGATAGCCTGTCCAGCAGTATAAATGTGTTGAGACCTTGGTACAACATAGAGGAGCACAACCATATGTTACATCGTTATTGGTTTTGTGGAGAAGTTTTTTGATCAACAGTGCAGAGAAATTACCTCTGCCACAGTGACTGTAAAATGATAGGGTTCATGTAAGTCCTTCAAAGTCTTTAATTAAAAGTCCTTGAATTTGGAGGACCCCTTTCAAGGACAAAAAAAGATAATCCTTGCGATTGGAACATTAGTGCCTATGAGTACCTCAAAAGTGCTTAAAAACAACAGTTTTGGTGTATGGAGGAGGAGAAGGCCCAGAGTCCATGGCTCGGATTCATGGCAAGTTGATGGCATACTTAGAGCGGAGGATATTTCGCTTCCCGCGTTGTCAATTTAGTCATGTGCTGGTACTGAATTTTGACCATGCTGAAATGTACATTTGCTTCTGATGGAAAGTCTTCAGCTTTCAGTCAGACATTGTCAAGAAGCAAAGAAGTTTCATGAATGCACTGGTTTTCGGGGGTGGGGCAGGGGGTAGGGGGGAGGGGAAGCAAATCCCCCCTGCAAATCCCCCCCTGTCTTCTTCTTGATCTCTGATGAGAAAAGCTGAGAAAAGTAGTTCATGTAATATTAGGCCAATCATTACCTTGATGTAATCATCATTATCACCCTCATCAGAAAACAGGGTGCGAAAGATATTGGCAGCAGAAAAAAGCGTTAGGAAAAAAACAGGGATTTTTTTTTTCTTTTAAGAAAATGTCTTCTAAAGATTGTTATATCATTCTTATCAGCTGTTAACCCTTGATTCCTGTCTTGTCATTCAGCTGAATTTGGGACACGGTTTTGTTATGAATAAGGGATAATGTTAAGACTAATTCTTTTTTGTTAGTGATGAATGTGGCCGTAACGAAGCACCTGTAAAACATATCATAGGGAGGTGAATGTCTTCATGGTTAAAGACAGAAGACAAGAGTGCAATATCAAGGGGGGTTCTTCGGGGTACAGAACTATTCTCTTTTGAATTGGTAATTGATATATACTAAATTGTAATTAGACCTATCACAGAAAGTGATAAGACTTAGTTAAGGGAAGATAAAGAAGTATGCAGGGGAAATTGGACTCTGTTCACCTGGAAAAGTTATCAGAGATCCAGAAGTTCAAGTGTCTGTAATCTAGTCAGCAAGCCAGCACCTGTAAAACAAACCATGAGGAGATGAATGTCATCGTGGAAAAGACAGGGTGCAACATCAATTGAGGTTCTTTTGGGGATAGAGCTGTTATATTCTCTGCCCCCACTTTCCCCCTCTCACAATTGTATTTTTAATGTCTGCGAAATACTGGAAACATCTTTCATAATTAACCTCTTTATTGTTAACTCTCTTGTCACGAACAGACGCTATAGCATTTCCTGATGACGTTACGTTTCCGTACGAACGAACGTTATCAAGATTTCGGCTTTGACTGACTTTTCATGCAGTGGCAGCGTGATCAGTACACGGCAACAAGCTATAAATAGTATCGTCAGCATTCCTTTGTTTGCTTGCTCAGTGGTTTTGCGGCACCCCACCACCCACTTTGCCTCAGTTGCTGATTGACCAGACCAACCCACATGACTGACTAATCTGCATAGAAACATGGCGTCTCTATCAAGTTCTGCGAATGTGTCAGAGAAAAGTCGAGCCCGTGGGTAACGTTTTAGCATTCCTGAAGTTATTGAAATGCTACAAACGGAAGGTTTAGACATTGAAGAAGAGGATGACGAAGCTGATGAAAGTGATTCCAGTGAAGAATTTCGAGGAGATGAGGAATTTGACTCTGACTCGTCTGTGGAGCTTAGTGATGATGAAGGTGAGGGTGGGCCACTTCGCCATGCAAGCGGGGCGTTGAAGTGCCACGAAAGACTGGGATTTGAGTGAGCAAAAGTTCATTGGCTTTCCTTTACGCGACTGGCATGAAGATTCGAGTTTTTTTTTTCCCCGAGAATGCTCCTTTTTCTGGTACTTTAGTCTTTTTGTGTCAGCTGAGTGCCACGCCCCCATTTTTGTATTATTCCAAGTTAGCTAGTGCATAGTAGGCATGTGATTCATATATCTTATTTTATTTCATGGATTGTATCTACCTGTTTTTCAACTCATTTAGTGTATTTACTGGCTTTTTCTGCTGAATGTGAAGCCATGGACCCACTGACAGTGCAAGAGTGTTGTGATGCACCTGAAAAAAACTGGACATTTTTTCACCCTCAAGCACAAGAAATCATATAAAGTGGGAAGTTTATTCTTTTGTATTCTACTAACACAGTTTATAAATAACACTTTCTGAAAATTCCATTGAGTTATCTCTTGTTTTGTATTTTTGGTGATTTTTTTACTAACCATAACATATGGCCCGTCCACAAGGGAAAAACAAGGACAGAACTGTCTGTCCCAAGTCAGTTAACAAAAGCATCTCGGTGCTGTACCCATGTTTGAAGGACAGTAACTGTACTATGTTTAACTCATTCAGAGAAGGCCTGGCCTGTTGTCAATTGGTTACAGCTTTTACTCAGATTTTTTTTTTTTTTGGGATTGAAAAGGATCTCTTCCACCCAGCAGTAAATGGGTATCTGATTCAGTTGAGGGAAAGTGAAAGGTGATGGAAGGAGAGGGATGGGCTCCTGTATGCTGTGCTCTAGACACTGTGAACCTCTGACAGTTCGCTGCCTGTATAGCCAGTAGGTTGTGGGAACTGAACTTTTAACTCATTCAGCTAATCAAAATGGGAATGTCCCTTGCGAATAGGTCATGACAGAGAGCAGTGTCTGATGTGGGAATGTCCCTTGTGAATAGGTCATGACAGAGAGCGATGTCTGATGACCATATCTGATTTCTTATTCCTTCAAAAGGTTTTCTGTGACCATCATATTAGTCAGTTGCAGTGTACTGTCATCTTTACATCACCAGCGATTATGGCACTGTGATTAGCATCACAGACTGTGGGCTGGGAGGTCATGAGTTCAGTTCTTACCAGAGCTGTTTATCTGTGGGATTTTATCAGCTCTGACTAACTCATACCAAGGGTTGAGATGGCTTTTGAGTTCAGATGGGAAGACTGGCATTATACAGTCAAGTTTAATTCTTTTGATAGATGCACCTATGAGAGTGTTAAACAAATTTACTGATCTGCACTGCAGATGTCTGTATTTCTCAGGCCTGGTTGACACAGAATGTGTGATGAAACTAAGCGTAGAGTACAGCCATGCCATGTCTCTGATGGGAATGAAATTATTGTCAAATTTTCATCACCTTCATCCTGATCAATCACTTGTAAAGAACTCTTTTGTGGCCCTTCATGTCCAGCTCTTTGGATGACTTTTATTTCAGTTTCCTATATGTCTTGTGTTCTTGGTGAATTCATGTCGAGGTCATCTACATTGGGACAGTCATTTGATGAACAATTTTGCGCCTTACAGAGGGGAGACTTACGCTAGCTCAGCAAGTAATCAGTTGTCATCAGTAGACACTTTGTAGGAGGTGTACAGTGTTAATTTAATCAGAACAGATACCACTAAACATTATTGCAGTGACTTGGCAACAGTACAGTGTTTACTCTGGTGGGTTTTCTCATGACTTGCTATTTACTCCCCGTGAATGGTTAGTGCTGTGACTGTGAAGGGACAAGTCGGGGTTGAATATACATACATATTGATATTTTCTTTTTGGTCTCATCTTGCACTTCAGTGGCATTACTCCCATGCTGCTCATTCCAACACACACACCCCCACCCCACTCCCATCCCTTCCCTCACCTCAGTTCAACCCTGACTTGTCCCCTGACAGTCACAGCACTAGCAATTCACAGGGAGTAGTCAATAGCAAGTCATGAGACAACCCATATACATACATACATAACATATATATATATTATATATATATATATATATATAAAAACAAATGAGCCAGCACCTGTAAAACGAACCATGGGGAGATGGATGTCATCATGGTAAAGACAGGTGCAACATCAATGGAGGTTCTTTTGGGGACAGAGCTGTTATATTATCTGCCCCCACTTTCCCCCTCTCACACTTGTACTTGTATGTGTCACAGCACTAACAATTCACAGGGAGTAGTCAATAGCAAGTCATGAGACAACCCATATATATATATATATATATATATATATTTTGTGTGTGTGTGTGTGTGTGTGTATGTGTATAAAACAAACATAGCAATGAGCCAGCACCTGTAAAACGAACCATGAGGAGATGAATGTCGTCATGGTAAAGACAGGGTGCAATATTAATGGAGGTTCTTTTGGGGACAGAGCTGTTGTATTCTCTACTCCCACTTTCCCCCTCTCACACTTGTATTTGCATGTCTGCAAAAGTGCTGCAAACAGAATCATTAACTTCTTGACGTGAAAAATGAACCAAATCTGGCCAATGCTGTACATGGGTTTGAAGTACAGTAGACACACTGTGTTTGACTCATTCACTGATGCAGTCTTTCAAAATGATGAATTCCCATGTGACAGAGGTCATGACAAACAGTGGTGTCTAACCTGACCTGATTTCTGATTCCATCATTACCAGCTGTCACAGTGTAATGATCAGCGTCACATAGTGGAAGCTTGAAGGTCACGGGTTAGATTCCCATCTGAGCCATTTAGCCATGAGTTATCATGAGTACAGCCATGCCATGTATCTGATGGGAAAGAACCTCCATGGTGAAATTTTCGTTACCCTCATCCTGATTAATCAGTTTTAAAGAAGTCTTAAATTTTTGTCACCCTTCATGCCCAGCTGTTTTGATGACTTTAATTTCAGTTTCCTGTATGCTGTGTCCTTGGTGAGTTCATATCGAGGTCGTCTGCATTGGCAGGTTGATAGGGATGGTCATTACATGAACAAAACTTAATGCTGGTTCAGCAAATAAGCACTTGTCCTCATTAGACGCTTTGTAGGTGTGTCCTGGTTTTTTTTTTTTTTGTTATTGTTGTTTTAATGAGAACAGATACCAATAAACACTATTGCAGTGACTTGGCAACAGTGCAATGTCTGCTTTGGTGGGTTGTCTCGTGACTTACTGCTGGCTACACTCTGTGAATTATTGCTGTGACTATGAGGGGACAAGTCAGGGTTGGGCTGTGGATTGGGGAGGGGGGGGGGGGGGGGGGGATAGGGTTGGAATGAGCAGAATGGGAGTAATGCCACTGAAGTAATATGGAAAAAAGACCAAAAAGAAGATATTGTGTATGTGTGTGTGTGTGTGTGTGTGTGTGTGTGTGTGTGTACATATATACAAACATAGCAGCAAGCCAGCACCTGTAAAACGAACCATTGGGAGATGAATGTCCTCATGGTAAAGATAGGGTGCAACATGAATGGAGGTTCTTTTGGGGACTGAGCTGTTACATTCTCTACCCCCACTTTCCCCCTCTCACACTTGTATTTGTATGTATGCTAAAGTGCTGCAAACAGAATTATTAACTTCTTGACCATGAAAAATAAACAAAAGGTGGCCAGTGCTGTAGATGGGTTTGAAGGACAGTAGATACACTGTGTTTTTACTCGGTCATTCAAAATGGTGAAGTTCCTTGTGATAGAAGTCACGACGAAAAGTGGTGTCTTACCTGACCTGATTCCATTGCATGGTTTTTCACTGACCATCAAACAGGTCAGCAGCGGTGTCATGTACAAACATCTTGACATTACTAGCTGTCACAGCGCGATGATTAGCGTCACATAGTGCAAGCTTGAAGGTCACGGGTTAGATTCCCATCTGAGACATTTATTTATGGGATTGTTTGGCCCTGACCAGCTCCTACCTATGGGTGAGTTTGCTGCGGGCTTAGATGGGAAGACTCTTACCACACTCAGTTGAGTTTCATCCACTTAATTTGTGGGTCTCTAAGAGTGTTATTCAAATTTCCTGACCAATGCTGCAGGTATCTGTATCTCTCAGACCTGATTGACACCATGATATATAAAAGAAAAAGATCGGGTCCACTGTTAGAATGTAGTCTCCAATCAGTATGGCACTTTATAGCAGTATTTTCATCGTCCTTATCCTCGTTGTTAGCATCAAATTCTCTTGCCCTTTATGCCCTGCTTTCATGATGACCTCAGTCTTGAATTCCTGTCCTTATCTATGTCTTTGGTGAGTTTGTGTTTAGGTTATCCATATCAACAAGTTCATAGGGACTGTCAGTAGGTGGATGCGATGGTACCCTCTGGAGGGGGACACTCATTCATTCTGTCTCTGCAACTATGCAGTTATTGTCATCAGAAGGGGGCTTGGTGTGTATTGTTCAGCATATGTTGGATCAGAACAGGCACCAAAGAACAACACCAAAGTGACTAGGCAACAGTGCAGTGTGTCCTTTAGTGGGTTGCCTCAGTAAAAGCTCATGGTATCAACTGCTTCTTGTGAACTGCCAATGCTGGGGCTGCAGTGGGACTAACCAGGATGTGGCTGTGGAGGGGAAATCCAAAGGAACAGCGCAAGAGTGATGCCAGTGAAGTGAGACAAAGACTCACACACGCCCTGTCCTCCTCCCTTCTCAAAAAAAAAACAGATATATGTGAGCATGTTAACAAGCCAGCACCTGTAAAATGAACCATGAGGAGATAAGTATCACCATGGCAGAGACAGGGTGCAACATGGACAGAGGTTCCTTCTGGGACAGAGCAACAGTTCCTCTGCCCCCACTTTCCCTCTCACACTTATATTTTATGTCTGCTGTAGGCTGCAAATGTTTTTATGATCTCTTGACGGTTGATTGTTAGTAAATGCTTGTTGGTACTGTGCATGGCTTTGAATTTGCCCAGACCCATTTTCCCTGAAATTGCTTTTGTTGTTCTTTTTAAACAAAGATGAGCGTATTTTCTGCAAACAGTTTATACAGGTCTTCCACATTTTTATAAGAAGTGTATCTGGAAGATGACATTTAGCTTTAGTATGAGCACTCTTGATCAGTTACCAGTCAACATGAACTGGAAGATGACATTGTCATTACATGCGCTATTGATCAGTTCTATCATTGTCAGTCAGAAAGGAAAGTGATCTCTGTTGAAAGCCAAACATTCTTTGGCATACCCTAGCTCCTGACCTGTGTTTCCAGAAGTTGGCAAACATGGAGCATTGACTGTTAGGGATCATTTGACTTGAATGTTTGAGTACTGGATAAATGGAGCTGTTGCTGGTCCAGTTAGGAAATGCTGTGTTAATAGACTTACTGACCTGTGACAGGCTGAGAGTGTTAGGTTCCACACAATTCACCGGTACCCAACACGGATGCAGATTACAACTCTGTTATTGTTTTACCATTCAGTCCTTATTGCATTTGTGTTGTTGGTGTTGTTACAGGCGTATGATCAACATGTCCATGGTGTCCGTCACCTTGCTACCTTGACACTCAAAGGACTTTCTGTCAGTACCAGTGGCCGCCCTGGTCTTCTCCTTGACTCAGGACAAAGGAGTCTGTCTGTCCCAGGACAACAGAATCTGCTGAAGGAGGATGTTGGAATGCTGGTAATACAGAGGGCAGCTGTCTCCCAGAGTGTGTGCCATGCAGGCTTCTGAATGAGATATGTATGGAGCTGCTGCAGCCACTGGCCTTAGACTGGAAACTGGAAGCCTCCCGTCTGCTTGCGATTTTAAACTGTTTGGACGTTTCTGTTGTTTCTTGATGAATAGAACCCATGTGCAGGGCTTTAAACATCTATTCTCTTTCCTTTTCTTTTTTTTCTTTTTATTCAGACATTGCTAGCTTACGTTTTGTGGTTTATGACCAATTTGAAATTGCAGTGTTAATGTTTGCTATCTTGTATGGAAGGTGACCATTTTATTGTCATCAAGTGTTGTGCTGTCCAGTACAGTTTGCCATGGCGGTCATGGAGGGAAGAAAACAACAACACTGTGCAAAAACGTTAACAGTTTGAAGCTTTGCAGACAGTGGGGTGTGTGTGTGTTTTGTTTTTCCAACGGATCCTTCAAGTGAAAGCCGTGTAGCACGTCATCATTGACTACTCATTTAAAAGGATGGATGCTGATCTTCAGTTATCATCATCACCAGCAGAACGTCATACAAAGGAATGTGGCAGCAGAGAGGATTTCATATTTAGCAGATAGCGCCATGCAACTGATTGTTTGGATCATCAGAAACACTTTTTTTTTTTCAATGTTCCAGGAACAGTGCTTCAGACAGCATTGATGTTAGGGGCCCAGGATGGTTTCCAAAGCAGTGTGGCAGGGAATGGTGGAAGATTGGCTGCTTTCAACTTTTTTTGTTTTTTCAGTTTTCATCCAAATTTCCTGAATTGTGTTGTATAACTTGACCATATATTTTTTATGTTTTGTCAACCAGTGCGAGGCTGTTTATTATGGATTTTCTTTTTCTTTTCTTTTTAGTTCTTATTCTGTTTCGCCACATGAAAGTAGCTGCTTAAGGATTTATCATTCAGTTCCTTGTCAAGACGTTTCACCATTTCTATGGACTTTATGGAGACAGCCATCCATCAGTCAAAGACACTTTGAATCATTGAACTTATGAGTTCACCGTCTCTTTATTTATCAACAGACCTTCAGGTTTGTGCTTTGAAGAAGAAACATTTGATTCTTTGGAGATGCTTGCATCCATGTGCATATGGATTCTACAGCCATTGATCAAAGATTCTGTGCTTGTGGATGCTGTGTCTGTTCATATTGTGGGAACCGGGCAGATCATCGGTCATCGCCTGTGCATCTCAGCATGTTACTGTTGTCCTCTTGGTCTCATGAGGAGATGACTGACTGGCAGAAAGGTGACAGACCAATGACTTTAAGAGGAAGAAAATCTGTTTGTTCCCTGCACTGGTCTTATTGTGGCTTTCCTGTGAACTCGGACATTTGATTAGTGTTACTGTTAGAACTGCTCTCTGCTTCTGTAGAGGACAGCGAAATTTTATTGAATAAATAATTAGATATGTTTTTTCCACAAGTAAATAAATCATAGACAACTGGCGTATTATTTTATTTCATGGTAGGCCATATGGACCAGTTTGGGTCAGTGTGGCAACATTAGTCATCCACAATCTTTCAAAAAAAGAAAAAACAACAAGAAGAACAGTGACCTTTTTCGATGGTACAGTAGATGTTTGTGGTTTGAAAAAGACCTATGGTTCTTTCAGAAGTCTGTTTTGGCTGACTTCTTGTACCAGCTTTGTTGTCTTGGTGAGGGTACAAGGACAGGGTCTTACTTATTTGATGCCCTTTTGTTTACTAGAGTCTGAGTTTCATTCTACTCCATGCATCTGGATAAAACATCAGGTATTGAAACAGTTTGTTCCTTCCCACAAGGAACATAATCCTCTCCTTGTTCTGAATGTTTACTGCTTTTAATACTCGCTGTAGATTGGGTAATTGAGGCTGGTCTCCCATTTTTTAAGATTATGGGTTTATTCAGTTTTTCTGTTTGTATGTCACAACTCAGAAACAATCTTGTTACAACTGCAACAACTTCCCTCTATTCCTGTCCCCTTCGTCCCTCATCCTCAACTTGCAAACCATCCTTTCCCCCTTCCTTCCTACCCCTACCTGTCTCTTTGCATATACTGATTGATCATTAATACCTCTGTCATCAGTGTTGCTTTAGCGGCTGGCTATCATATACATTGCAGTCACAGTCTTGAGACCACAAAATGGCCATGTTGGTGTCAAGAGATCACATCCCATAGGAGACACTGCATGCTCCCAGATCGGTCTTATGTGAAGTCATACAGTATGCAAATTCAGAAGAGGCAGAGTCCAAGCCTCTCCGCCAAAAGTATTGGATCAGTAAGGCAGCCATACACAGCTGGTGGAGAGTTTCATAGCCCATCACTGCTTGCTTTTTATAACGTGGCATGGACCATTGTCCAACAGCTTGGATAAGAAAATGCAAACCGGACTCTATGGAAAGTGGACCTAGGATCTGCATATAGCGTCACAGCTTGAAGAAAATGCAAACCAGACTCCAGTGGAAAGTGGACCTAGGATCTGCATATATGCTGTTCACAGCTTGGATAAGAAAATGCAAACCAGACTCCAGTGGGGAAAGTCGGACCTAGGATCTGCATGCTGTTTACACGGTAAAGGTGGAACAAGCGTGAAATGGGTTGACTAAAGCAAAATACCTGTACGTAGATAACACTGAAGGCTGAGTAACAACAAAGGGAACAGAGAGGTGGAAGGGTGGAGGAAGGACATAGACTGGCCTCCCGTAAAGAGAAATGTGGAATGGGGAGAATGTGTGTTGAAAGGAGTAGCACATTTTAAGGTGTGCATATTTAATTGTATGAAAAGAATTTTTGTTCTGATATGAATACTTATTTTTTTTAATATTTTATCAGGATTGTTAAAAGCAACATTTTAAGTTACTGATTTTTTGTCCCTTCCTGCCAGATGGTTTGTACTAGTTACCAAGACATTCTTCTCTGATGAATTCTGTAGAAACAAGGCCTATGCTTTATTTTTCATCCACCTTTAATCATGACACCTAAGTCATACAATAGTGAACCGGAAAGAAACTGCCTCTGATGTAATGAAGAAAGATCTGACCATGATTTGTCCTTCATCAGGTCTGTCAAGACTTGAGGCTGACTGCAGGTTGATTATAACATATTGAACCTGCTTCAATCAAGTGTCAGTTGTTTGGAGTTTATTCCTAGCGTTTGTTTTCAGTTTGAAATGTGGCACTCTGGCTACATGCGAGGTATTCTCTTAGTCCTGTCCAGCTGTGTGTGTATGTCTTTCAGCAAGGTAAGTGGAAAACAGTTGTGAACTTTTTAAAAACAAAATCATAAGACAAAACTTTTAGGTCTAAAGACATCAGAATTTGTTTAAAATTCTAGTGAGGCTTGAGAACTCTTTTTTGGGTCACAGATTTCCGAGAAATCCAACCAGGAAAAAATTAACACCGTAGAAGAAAACAGTGCACTGAGAAAAAAAAAAAAATCATGAAACAGCTAAATCACCCTGAGTCTGTCACTTTTTCCAGTTTTTAAAATCCAGGTTTCCACAATTGTATGTTCAAGGCAATGCCACCAGTGGCTGTTTTGGAAAACCACGGCTCTTCTGCATAGATTGATCACTTAGCATGCACATGTATATGTAGGTTAAAGTGATTTGTTCAGCATTTCTCTGATTGTGCTTTGTGCATAGGCGTCAATTCTTGTCTCTTTCTGTCTGTGTGTCTCTCTCACTCTCTCTCTTTCCTTCTCAAACCCTGTCTTCCATCCCATCATACGCACTCACTGAATCATTATGTTTTAGAATTAAACTGCTCCACACTCCCAAGTCTTCGGTCCTGCCCCATCCTTTCCCCACCCCCCTGCTCCCACACACTCACAAAACTGTCTGTGGACCACTCCTCTACCATACATCATCCCCACTCTTCATCTGTCCACTTTTGTCCTACTTTTTATGTTGTTCTTGCTTAATGTTGATAAGTTGTGTGGGTTGGAATCTGTGTTTATCCTTATATAATTGAAAACATACTCATTTGTGTGCAAATACACAAATGTATATGCATTAGCATCGGCACATGGTCAGCAACTACATGCATATATACACTTTATAACCTACTTACAGTTCATGACTAGTATGTCAAGAAGCATTATATCAGATTTACTGAATGCACAGACATTCACACAGACAGGCGCAAACACACACATGTACACATACACGCACGCACACACACACACACACACACACACACCACCACTGTATAACACCACTCCACTTCACTCACACCACATCGCACGCACACACACATGCACGCACAGACAGACCACACACACATGCATGCACGCATGTAAAAGGACAAAGCAATTTTATCATGGCTAGAACCACAACCACTGTTTTCTTGTTAGGGATTTGTTTGAATGTTTACAGTTTTTCCAATGAAAACATAATTGATTACCATCTCTTAACAATATCACGAGTCCATGGACAAACATACATGGATAGTAAAATGCATCCATCACCTTGCCATTATCCGCTGCACCTCAAATATGCATGCACATGCTCACACACACACACACACACACACACACACACACACACACACACACACACACACACACACACTCTACAACACAACACATAACACAAGAGAAGACTTTTAAAAATCAGACTTGTTAATGGAGACCAGCCTCCATAGAAACAGAAGTTTTTTTTTTCCTTTCTCTTTCTAATGTGTGAAAATTTTATTTTTCCAGTCCCTTTGCTTCAAGTATCTGAATGTTCAGAAAAAAAAAAAAAAATTGATTAGAATGAGCTACTTTATTTACTTCATTAATGAGGATAATAGTGGGTAATCAGAGGCTAATTTACATCAGTACATACTCTGAGATATTGTTTTTCTGTTTGAATAATACAGAGTGGGTAACTTTTAAATTCTTCAAAGTGGTTATTTTTAGTTCTGCTTTGTGTTCTTCGATGCGCACTGAAGCTTTTGGGATTTTACCTGAAGGAAGGAGTTTGAACAGAGAGAGAGAGAAAGTAACTATATTGCATCTAAAGAATCATTTTTCTTTCAGTGTGTTTTTTTTTTAATAAGGTAGTTAATGCCTTTGGGTTGTTTTGTCACATCTGGGCATGTATTTATATATATGTACTGTACATATTATAGGTTAATTTTACTTGATCTGTTAGTGGGAAAGAAATAGGATGGCACAGTATGAGTATCCATGCCATACGCAGAAAAACAAGTGTTCTTCCCAAGGATCATAAATCAAAAGACGCAAGTGAAGTCTAAAAAATCTTTGAGGTTGAAATTGTTTGGACTGTGTGAAGCTGTGTTTTTGATTTAAATATGTTTGATGGTGTTGGCATATATATTTATATGTTGGTCAGAGTAAGTTGGTCTGTCTGAGCTAGTTACTGGGTTTGCGACATATTTAAAAAATAGTAATTTTACATAAGGAATAGTAATTTATAAAGGAACATGTTCATTTTCATCTTGAGGTTGTTGAGCAGTCCATTCATCCTTTAATCATCCGAAGCCTCAAAATTCTTGTTCTTATGATTGTCATATTGCACCTCTTTGTTTGTTTGTTTTTTGAATCAACCTCTCTTCAGACAGTAGGTCATGGGAGTGCGAAAATGTGTATATGGATGTGTGTGTGCGCTACCAAATGTGTACCATTGTTTTCACCAAATGAAGGTGTGAGTTTCTCTTATGTCTTGAGAAAATCCTTTTTTTGCTTTTCTTCTTAATTTTTTTTTTCCTTTATTCACCACATCCAACCCATCATGTTTATTAGAAATGAGTTCCAACCGGAAGAGAGACAACTTGTAATTGTGGGGGCTGATCATTAAGTAGTGATTCCTGTTCTGTCATGTTTTTGTGCAATATTGGTAGGTATTATAGGTGTTGGAAGGGGTGGAGGAGGCCTGGGGGAAGGGAAGTAGAGGGGGGAATGGGGCTTGGGGATGGAAATTATGTAATCAGTGTGTTGTTCAGGCAAACGCCTCTTTCCCTCTCCTTTGATTTTGATTTGTTTCTCCAGGCCATTCTAATCGCTGGTCAATCATACCCTTACTCACAGCATTAACACACATAATTCAGTCAGCTGTACCTGCTATTTGAGGAGGATAGGGGTTCGTAAAGGATTCTCCAGAAAAAGCCACCAAGTATGCAAATTTGCCAAAAGCACTTACAGAAAGACAAATTGATAAGAGCACTCAAAAGTGTGTATATATATATCTCAGCAGACATTCCCTCTATCTGTATCTTGCTCATGCATGCACACACGCACATGTATACACACATGTTCACACAGTTTCCATTTTTATCAGTTTCCCTGAATTGAACTTTAAAAAATGCATTCATTTTTAAGGGGTTGTCTCTTCTCAGTTCGTACAGTCTGTCTTTCTCTCTCCTCTCTCTCTCTCTCTCTCCTCTCTCTCTCTCTCTCTCTCTCTCTCTCTCTCTCTCTCTCTCTCTCTCACCACACACACACAACACACACACACACACAACACATAAACTCATGCATCTTCATATGCACATGCTTACATATAAGCTTGCACATCTGCATGCACCTGCATGCATCTACACAATTGTGCATACACACATACTTGACAAAGAATAATCTGGAAAAAAAAAGTCAGCATAGAATGTATGTCTTAGGGGAAAAAAACACCCTCTAATAAATGACAAATTGTGATTGAACTTTAACAACATCTTGACCATGTGATCATATAATTGGGCCAGTGTCAGTTCCAAAGCCTATTGCGATCATTGAAAGATAAACTCTACAGTACCACCTGAGAATGAAAGTGATCTCATTTTCAGATTTTGATATAACTTGATAAGCTGTGTTAACTAGCTTAAAGAGTTAACTACTTCAAGCGTCAGATTGTCATGGATGCAGGCAGAAGTCCAGTTCACAACACAAAATTCGAAGGTTCTCATGTGCTGTGAGGGAAGGAATTTATGTTGCCAGTTCACTGCCTCTTTTTAATCCCATCTGTCCTCTTCCCCTCCCACCACCATCTTTTTACATCTTTGTTCAGAGCCACTGAGGACTTGTGTAGAATTGACTTTGACAAGGTGACGGCCCTGATATGGCCTCTTGGTCATCTGGGCTAAAACAACATGAAATGGATGCCGGTGAGAGTTGACTTGTTTACCTGCTCTTGTTTTTCTCCTCATTATTCATTTATGTTCGTTGGTTGTTTTTCCTTGCCTTGCCTGAAAAAGACCTGTCAGTGGAGGCTTTGTTGGTTTAGTGTTTATTATGTTCATTTAGCTGCCCAATTTCTCAGCCTTCTGTTTTCATGGAAAAGTTATGATTAATATATAGGGCTTTTTCGGTTGGTTTTCCTTTCTTTCTTATTTTCTTTTATAAGACTGCATGTGTTTTGGCATTATGCTCATTCCAAATCATTTCATTTTCCCAATATACGGTACATTATCAGTCTCGTACTATCCAGTACCCAAAACCTACATCTAGACAATAGCAGTCTCATTCTGTCACTATCCAGTGCGTCAAACCTACATCTTGACAAAGTCAAAGTTAAATAAGGACAGGAGGTATTTATGCAATGCATTATGGACACTGTGC
The DNA here is from genome assembly GCA_033310375.1 of Conus canariensis. Lineage (NCBI taxonomy): Eukaryota > Metazoa > Mollusca > Gastropoda > Neogastropoda > Conidae > Conus > Conus canariensis. Next base: position 42,182,397 of record CM065716.1, on the reverse strand, counting down.
ATCAGGCCTTGTGACATGCATAGTATATTTAATGTATAGTTGTCTAGGCATTGCCTGGATTATTCTGGACTGTAAGACAACAGGTGTCTAAACACATCATAAGTGGCTAAACAATAACCATTCTCTAAGGGGAACATACAAAATAATTGGTATGCTCTGAGTTAGAGTGATATTTTTAATGTCATGTAGTAAATGTGTCCAAATACACAATAAAACAGAAGATTATTTTGCCCCATGATGTTTTATAGGATACACATCTTTTTGTTTTGACAGCTTTAGACCCAGACACTGATCAGTGATCTGTCCAAATGCAGTTCATTCTTTACAGAGAATTTGGCTTAATCCGCGTACATGTGTGTCTGTTTGTGTAGAACTTTATAAACTAGTGACTGAAAATTCACAGTCAACAAGAAATTTGCCTGATGCTGACAAGAGAAAAATAATGACTTTTTTCTAGGATACTGTGTTTGAAGCCATGCATCATGTAGTATGCATTGTATGCTGAGGATGACATAAATGCGAACAGACTTACGGAATATATTGAAAACATGCAAAGACGAGACATCAGGAAGACAATCAAGTTAACACAGGAGCATAGTACTGAAGACATACACAAGACAGGAAATATGTGGTAGACATTACAAGGCAAGACATCAGGAAAACCAGGTGAGACAAAGGCCATGAAAGGAAGCACGTGACAGATACAAGATACATATTTAGGGAAGGTTGGAAGACTTAAAATACAAGACATAGAGAACATCTGGTAGAGATACAAGACAAGATATACAGAGTATCTGAAGACTTGTAAGATGAGACATTGGGAAGCTTGAATGACATACAACTTGTATTACTATGGTCGCATAGGAAACATGTGTAGCTATCCAAGGTAGCATATATAGTGAACATGGAATAGCCATGTGTCAGAAGACTGCTGTATCTATCGGCTAGTTATGGAATTCTCTCCCTCTCCCCTCTTTTCATCCTCAGCCCCCTTCCTCCTCTTAGGCTGATGTGACCTTGATGTGTATATGATAATTACTTGCCCCCACACGTACGCACACCCCACAAAGATTAATCAGTCATTTTCCCACATTTGAATATTGTTGGTATCGATAATGGATTGGATGCCTCCCTCCTCATCCCCAAATGTTTCATGTGTTTCTCCAGTATTTTTTTCTTTTTGTTTTCATCAGTGTCTGTTTCCCATCTGTGTTGTTCCTAAAGACATCTCCTTTTTTTTCTGTATTATCATCATCACTATCGTAATCATTATTTTGCTGTGGCTTTGGAACTTCAGCTGTACAGAGACAGGTAGAAATTATCAGAAATGAAACAGCCGTTTCTTTCTGCCAATGACTGCAGATTGAATTTGTTTTCCATTTCGTCCTGATAACTGGTTGTACATAGTTCGTGCTTACATTTTTGTTATGGAAAAAAAAAATTATGTTGTTCATACAGGAAAAACCATATATAGTGGAAGAGTTTCATGGTTTTAAGTCTGTATGTTCATTAATAGTTCTGAAAACTATGTTACTTTAGAAGTCAGATGCTGTTATTCCAAAATGCTGTTATGAAGAGATTGGGTGTTGTTGTTGTTGTTGTTTTTTTTTTTTTTTTTTTTTTTTTTTTTTTTTTTTTTTTTGTCTTGGGGTGAAAACGGAGAAAATAAAGGTAATGTTTCAAATATGTATGGCAGGATTTGGAGTCATTCTGTCCAGAGTGTGTAACGGTCATTGAAGAAGAAAATGTTTTGATTTACTTCACAATTGTACATCCTTTTTGTAACTGTAAAGCTTGTATAATGAATTTTTCTGTGAAAAGCTTTGAATTGGCAAGAAAAAAAATGTACATGAATGATGTGTACCTGTTCATGGAAGTTTTGCTCTGCATGCCAATGTCTGTCAGTGTAAAAGCTGACCCATTGTACGTTTAACTTGTGTACATATGTTGTGGTGACCTGGCTCCTTTGTTGTGACTATGTCAGATGATTTAGTTATTAAGCTGTTTGTAACAAGAATGCCTGTTGCACAGTATGGACATTCCTGTCGGAGGAAGTATTCAGAATGTCTGTCTGTTTCAGGCACATCATTTGGTGAAAGTAATCAGGGATATCTGTTACCTTTGGGCATTTCACTCAAATGTAATATTCAGGGATGTTTGTTATTGTTATTTTCAGGCATTCCACTCAGATGTAGTTTTCAGTGTATCTGTTAGCTTCAGACATTCCAACTCCGATGTAGTATTCAGGAATGTCTATTACCTTCAGACATTCCAGTCAGATGTAGTATTCAGGAATGTCTATTACCTTCAGACATTCCAGTCAGATGTAGTATTCAGGAATGTCTATTACCTTCAGACATTCCTGTCAGATGTAGTATTCAGGGATGTCTATTACCTTTAGACATTCTACTCTGATGTAGTATTCAGGGATGTCTATTGCTTTCAGACATTCTACTCTGATGCAGTATTCAGGGATGTCTATTGATGTAGTATCCAGGAATGTCTGTTACCTTCAGGCATTCCACTATGATGTACTATTCAGGGATGTCTGCTGCTTTCAGACATTCTATTCTTATGTAGTATTTAGTAATGTGTGTTAGTTTCAGGCATTCCACTATGATGTGCTATTCAGGGATGTCTGCTGCTTTCAGACATTCTATTCTTATGTAGTATTTAGTAATGTGTGTTAGTTTCAGGCATTCCACTCTGACCTGGTATCCAGGAATGTTTACCACCTTCAGCGTTCCACTCTCTTGCAGTATTCAGGAAAGTCTGTTCGTCTCAGGCATTCCATTTAGATGCAGTATTCAGGAAAGTCTGTTCGTCTCAGGCATTCCATTTAGATGCAGTATTCAGGAAAGTCTGTTCGTCTCAGGCATTCCATTTAGATGCAGTATTCAGGAAAGTCTGTTCGTCTCAGGCATTCCATTAGATGCAGTATTCAGGAAAGTCTGTTCGTCTCGGGCATTCCATTTAGATGCAGTATTCAGGAAAGTCTGTTCGTCTCAGGCATTCCATTTAGATGCAGTATTCAGGAAAGTCTGTTCGTCTCAGGCATTCCATTTAGATGCAGTATTCAGGAAAGTCTGTTCGTCTCGGGCATTCCATTTAGATGCAGTATTCAGGAAAGTCTGTTCGTCTCAGGCATTCCATTTAGATGCAGTATTCAGGAAAGTCTGTTCGTCTCAGGCATTCCATTTAGATGCAGTATTCAGGAAAGTCTGTTCGTCTCAGGCATTCCATTTAGATGCAGTATTCAGGAAAGTCTGTTCGTCTCAGGCATTCCATTTAGATGCAGTATTCAGGAAAGTCTGTTCGTCTCAGGCATTCCATTTAGATGCAGTATTCAGGAAAGTCTGTTCGTCTCGGGCATTCCATTTAGATGCAGTATTCAGGAAAGTCTGTTCGTCTCGGGCATTCCATTTAGATGCAGTATTCAGGAAAGTCTGTTCGTCTCAGGCATTCCATTTAGATGCAGTATTCAGGAAAGTCTGTTCGTCTCGGGCATTCCATTTAGATGCAGTATTCAGGAAAGTCTGTTCGTCTCAGGCATTCCATTTAGATGCAGTATTCAGGAAAGTCTGTTCGTCTCGGGCATTCCATTTAGATGCAGTATTCAGGAAAGTCTGTTCGTCTCGGGCATTCCATTTAGATGCAGTATTCAGGAAAGTCTGTTCGTCTCGGGCATTCCATTTAGATGCAGTATTCAGGAAAGTCTGTTCGTCTCGGGCATTCCATTTAGATGCAGTATTCAGGAAAGTCTGTTCGTCTCGGGCATTCCATTTAGATGCAGTATTCAGGAAAGTCTGTTCGTCTCAGGCATTCCATTTAGATGCAGTATTCAGGAAAGTCTGTTCGTCTCGGGCATTCCATTTAGATGCAGTATTCAGGAAAGTCTGTTCGTCTCGGGCATTCCATTTAGATGCAGTATTCAGGAAAGTCTGTTCGTCTCGGGCATTCCATTTAGATGCAGTATTCAGGAAAGTCTGTTCGTCTCGGGCATTCCATTTAGATGCAGTATTCAGGAAAGTCTGTTCGTCTCGGGCATTCCATTTAGATGCAGTATTCAGGAAAGTCTGTTCGTCTCGGGCATTCCATTTAGATGCAGTATTCAGGAAAGTCTGTTCGTCTCAGGCATTCCATTTAGATGCAGTATTCAGGAAAGTCTGTTCGTCTCAGGCATTCCATTTAGATGCAGTATTCAGGAGTGTCTGTTACCTTCAGGCATTCTACTCTGATGTGGTATTCAGCAGTGCCTGTTTGTTTCAGGCATTCCACTGTGATGTAGTATTCAGGAATGCCTGTTAATCTCACACATTGCACTTCGAGGCAGTTTTCAGAATGACTGTTACTGTGAAGCATTCCATTCTGATGTAGTACTCAGGAATATCTGGTACTCTTAAGATGTTATTGTAAGATGTTAATCAGGAACACCTGTTATTTTCGGTCATTCTGTGGTAATTTTTGATGCAAGAATTCTGCTCTTATGGATGTGCTCAGGAAAGTAAAGTTAAAACGGATTCTAAAATCTGTTGACTACCGTGCATATATTCAAAACAGTTGTAGCAGTGGGTTATCAAAGACTAAACAGTGAACATTGGCTGAATCTGTGTCTATGATGTAATAAGTGGAGAAAGACATTCCTAGATTATTACCCAAACCATAAATATGGTAGGTGCTGTGTATCAGATTCATTTCCTGTGAAGAATCATCATTCATGGTTTCAGTTGTTTAACCATGCCTCCTCTGCATATAACCCTTGGTGTTGCTTGCATCAGTACAATGAATGTGGTAAATCATTGACCATTCACTCCAGGTCAAAGATGTTTGCCAGACATTCATACATAGCAGTATTGGCAGGTTCTCCAGTTGACAGTATCTCTGTACTGTTCATACTGCTGACATAACTGATCTTCACCCTAAAATACACATCTTAATGGTGAACTGCGCTCAGCAGTTGTCATAACTGTGATTGTACTGTGATGGGTTAAAGAGATAGTGTTACAGACACTTGGGCAGTGAGGGATCTCCTTAGCTTTCAGTACATTCAATCATGCTCAGAATGGTAGGGGTAGGACAATTGTTTACTCTGACTCTAGGACATCCACCCTCTGCCACAGTGCTGAGATTTGGCCAGCCACACATAGGAGCCAACTAGGCTCCTAACCAGGGAAGTTGAGATAGCCTGACACTTTTTCAGGTGAACTGATTCTTAGTAGTAAAAAAGAAAAAAAGGTGTGGTCCTTTAGGAAAAAAGTACTGAATACTGCAGTTTTTAAATGAAACAACAGCAGTCTAGTTGTGGAAAATTTATTTTCAGTTTCACCAACACTTCCAGAGGGCATCATGACCAGATTTTACTAATACTACTTGTGAAAAACAATTGTGTTGGTTCTACATGCGCAGGTGTACTGTAGTGACACTTTACTACTTCTTTGGCTGATCCACAAATTGATTCCATTTTCTTAGTGACTGGGTGATTATCCTCTTCCTTCTCCTCCTCTTCAGTTGGAAAAATCAAACAAATGATCCTCCTCCTCCTCCTTTTCATTGTGGAAAAATCAAACAATGACCCTATGTGCGCAGATTGTTTTGTGTCTCTCCTTACTTCTGTTACATTTACTTTTTTGACTGGAGACTTGGAAATATTGCTGAAAAAGTGCCACTTGTTTGGCTGCAAAAACTGACATGCACTAAGTGAAAGTGAAGCAAGTCTCACATGACTTACTACTGAGGCACAGTTTTGGGTGCCCAAGATGTTGCCTAAAGCTGCCAGTGCTTAGTTGAGTTCTGGAATCATTGAGTAGGTGTATGTTGCAGATGTCATAGTCTGTGTACACTGTATGAACTCTTAACCACTCTGGGAAATTTTCATGCCACTTGGGCGATCCAAAGAGTAGAGTGAATTTGCCCAACATGATTTTAAGATGCCATTGGTGAATAGGTGAATATTCAGTCATAGCCATGTGCTGTATCCTGAAGAATGGTGCTGAATCATACCTAGATATGTGCCAGTGTCAGGAAGCTTACTGTGCATGTTTGTTGATAGAGAGAGGTCTGTCTTTGTTTTTTACAGATGTAATTGTTTGAAAATGAGGTGTGTAGCTGTGTGAATCAGTTATTCTTGAATGTCAGAAGGCAGAGTTGGGGTGAGTCAAAGTGTGGACGAAAGAGTGTGATGCTTCATTGTCACAGGGGTAGGTTTTTTTTTTTTTAGATAAAAGCAAACAAAAAAAGAACACTGACTCATTAAATACAATGGTCTTTTGTTTCCAGGTAAATAAGACGTTTTTGATAATTTTTCTCTTTGGATTCCTATTGACTGTATGGGATTAGATGATTTCAGAGAGCAGTCTGTACAGTATGAGGCCATGTTCTGAATATGTTAAGACACGCATAAAATGAAGCATCTTTCCAAACTCCTGGCCATTATAGAATAGTTTGTTCATGTTGGTTTGTCAGGTAGTCAGGGAACTTGTTTCACAAAAATTTTCAGGTAAAAGTAGCATAAGAATAATTGCACAACAGAAGGTGAGGAGGAGAATTTCAGTCTTTCAAGCATCATACTGGTGAGTTGTATCTATGTTTTTACTGCGTATTGCCTATGGCTGTGTTGTGTGTTCTTTATCACTGTGATTAGTTTCAAAGCTGTTACTGCACGGACTCGTAAAACTGGTAGCTTGGTCATTTGCAACATTTTACAGTGAAGTGTGCAAGTGCAAGTATCCACTTTCCCACTGCTAACATTTGAATAAAGTATGTGATTCCATTGTCAGAATTTTTCTTGGTATTTCATCATCAGAACCACAAAAATCCAGGTTATGTCTTGTAAACACTAACCCTGACATACCTTGCACACATACAAAACATTTGCATTACTTGCTTTATCCAAAAAAACTAAATTTGGCTGGTTGCAAAGTGAGATGACTGCAGGCGGAAATCGAAAAAAAAAATTTTTTAATATTTGAAATAACTCCCGTCAATTAACATGGACAATCAAATTACCAAACAAAACATGACGCGTTTCGACCTGTCAGGTCATCTTCAGGCAAGGTAGACAAATCTGACAATACTCAGGACAAGGAAAACGAAGAACAAGCTATCACTTCTCATTTCAGCACAAGATGGGCGTTGTTATGAGAAAAGCTTTTGCCTGTATTTGATGTGTCGCTTCGAACAAACTTCCACACTCTCTTTTCAGGCTAAGAATTCCCATAAAAATATATTTTTTTCAAAAGGCATACACAAACCAGTTTCTATCCTTCTCATTCAGAAGTATGTGCATTGTGTCTGTGTGTCATTCTTTTCTGTATTTAAGTTTTATGTATGTCTGCCTTTGTCTTGTTCAGATATACGTGTTTGTGATTGCCAGCCAGGAGAGAGCAGGGGAGTTAAAAAGATGCTGGAATTAATGGTTTGTAATTTGATCCACATTGTTGTTTCTTTCCCTTATGTAGTTTCCCCTTTTTGTGAACTGTGCTGTTCCTTATGTTATTTAGGAAGTAAAACTTATAAACCTTCCTTATTGTTCTGAAGGCACATAACTTCAAAGTCATGCTGCTTGTGCTGTCCCTGTTTTTGTGTAGCCAATTCTGCCAGTTCAGGGATAGTGTAAGTTGCATGGGCTTGAAGCTATGTAGCTGTCTCACTAGAAGCAAAAAGCTACAACATTTTTTATTATCTGCTATGCCACTATTGTCATTCGCAAGTGAAAAAAAAGTGCTCTCGGATAACACCTTCACTCTTGATATGTCAGTTGTAGCGGTTAGTGATGTGTTGCAATAAATGGAGACAGGTCACCATGGTATACATCTGTTACACATCAAAGTTATGAAAAGGGTGTCAATGTGAAGATAGTGAACATTCACAGCCTGTGATAACTGTCATGAAATGTTTCATGGCACTGTGACATAATTACCAAATTTGAAATGAAGAAACAGTACCAATGTGTTCAAGTGCAGAATTCAAAACCATAACCATGTGAAATTCAGATTTTTGTGGGTTTTTCTTTTTCTTTTCTTTTTTTTTTCTTTTTCTTTTTTTTTTAATTGTCATTTCAGTTTTTTGCTGAAGTTTGTGATGAAAATTCAGGACTTTTTGTTTTATACCAAAAATGTTGATAATTGTGGTTTAACTTGACGGAGCTCTGACATGGTGCATTCAGTAACCCTCAATGTCTGGTAGTTACTTTGCCAAAGGAGGAAGATCAGAAAATGGCTGGGTTACTTGGGTATAGAAATAAGGGCAAAATCTGTTGTTCAGTTCAGAACAGCAATGGTGTTTGAGTGAGTTATATTAACTACAAAAATCAGTGAACGATATGAAGAAATTTGAAAAATTTGCGATCTTAGTGTGTGTGTCCCTCTCTGTCTGTCTGTCTGTCTGTCTGTCTCTCTCTCTCTCTCTCTCTCTCTCTCTCTCTCTCTCTCTCTCTCTCTCTCTCTCTCCTCACTAGCCCTGCCTGTCTGTTTCTGTTTTTCTCTGTCTCCTCTCTCTCTCTCTCTGTCTCTCTCTCTCTGTCTCTCTCTGTCTCTGTCTCTGTCTCTCTGTCTCTGTCTCTGTTTATGGGGTGACACAGGGTTGGAGGAAAGTGGTGGAAGGGGGATGGGAAAGAAAATGACAACCTTCACATGATTGATTTATGATTCAGTCCTGATATAGCCTTCAGTGTCTTCTGGGCTGTTCACAACACGACTTAATTTACCCCTGGTGAGTTATCTGCACATTTCAGAGCACTACATTTTGATTTTTCAAGAATTATGACACCATACCACTTTTTGCTCTTTCATTATTCAAACTCGTACTTGCTTATTCGGGTCAAATGCAAAGAGGAAGTTAGAACAAGGTAACACAAAGGTGATGTTTCAGTTTTAAAGATGGCTTGGCATTCTGTTCTTGTGTTTGTGTGTGTGTGTAATCTTTTTTTTTTCATCTGTTTGTTTATTTTCTGCTTTTTGTTTCTAGTATGGAGCAACACTTAAATCAAATGGCTGCTCATTTATTTTCTTTGTTTGTTTGTTGTTTTTTTCTCCACAACTTGTGGTTTTAATGGCTTCTCATCTGCAATTTCATCTTGTGTTGCACATTTCACCTTTTGAAAAGACCATGTTTTCCACTACAGATAGGGTTGGTTGTGTGCAGGATTCGTTGTTGTGTGCAAGAGGAGGCAATAGTTTGTGCGAGTTCAAGAATATATAGCAAATGCTCTTTTTTTTCCTCTCCTTTTTCTTTTTCTCTTTTTTTTTTTTTTTCTCTCCTCTCTGAATTTTAAGGTTTGTTAATTTTCTAATTCATTGATCATTTTTCTTTTGAGTGGAGAGGGATGAATGTGGAAGGTAGGATAATGTCAACGTTAGGTTCTCTCAGCAAACAAAAAATGGTTATTAGCTTTGAAGGTTTGTAACCTTGCTTTATCAATCAAGCACAAAGTTGTTTCTTTCAGTGGTGTTTAGCAAGAGATGGTTGTAACAATTGTGGTGCTGGTCTCTTTCTTTCTTTTGTTATGGTTTTGTTTGTTTTCCTCATGCCTTAATCAGCCAGCTGCTGAGCCCTGACATGGCCCCTTGTGGTTGGATGGGCTGTAAACAACATGGATGAAGAAAGAAACTGATAAAAGCCGGCAGTTGGTGTTGTAGTGGATGTGGGAATCAGAAGAGGATGGCGCCATTGATGACCTGTGAAGTCGATGTGGTGCAGCTAACCACCAGGTGCCGCTGCAGCACCAACCAACACCAGTGTTAGATAAGTCATACTATCACCATCCATGGCATACAGACGCGTTACTTGTGATGCTCTGGATTTCTGTATAAGAGATACATATGACAAATCCATTCCCTGCAGAATTTTCATGTGAAAGTAAGCTAGGTGATTGAAAATCAGAATATGGGTACATGTCCTTGATTTCCACAGTCTGAAGATTTCCTGTGAAATGAAACATCACATGTTATGAATATTTTCTGTGTACAGTGATTGGAGTTCTCATCCCTCTTTAGACCCTTAATGTCGACATACCTTCGAGAGGTTTATAAACATCATTCGGCAGTGATGTCAGAATTATTTCAAAAGATTAACTTATACAAAAGTAAAGCCAAGTTTACTAGCATGTTTATCAATCTTAAAGTAAGACATTGAAATTTATGGACATGAAGTCAACATTAAAAACGAGAAGGGAAAGGCTGAATTTTTTTTTTTTTTTTTTTAATGTAAAAAATTCTCATTCATTTTTAATTTTATCCATGGTGGAGGTAAAACTGATCGGTCTTTTTGTAATTTCACATGTGGTGTTGAAACTCGGTAACAGGTGCATTAAGATAGTAGCCTGAAGATTGTGTAAAGTTCTAATAGTTGTTGTGATACTAGAATATGATTTTGAAAAATTGTAAATTTGTAAACACTGTATTTTTCTCCGGCTAGTTTAAGGACCTGTTACCATTTTCTGATTTTTATTTATTTGATTCATATGTTTCCCATAAATCTGCCATTAATTTTTGTTGTTTGTTTTTCTTTTCTTTTTTTTAATCTTAATGATAACAGAGTTGGTTCTTTGAATCAAACTCTGTTGTTCCTCAACATTTTCACTCAGGTCTCGTCTTCAGTTCCCTTTTTTTTTTTCTTTTTTTTTTTTTTTTAGTAGCTCCTTTCCCTCTTATTGTGGTGTTTGGACAGGCCTTCCTTTCTTCTTTTACTGTATGGGTTTAACCGCTATTCCATGGAAACTTTGCTTACTGCTGACTAGTTATATGAGATCCCAGAGGCCTCAACTACTTCACGTCACCGTCACATTACTTGAGTTACTGAATAGGTATCATCAAGAAATTTACTTCATGCCTCCTGTTTGTCTCACATTCACATGCAATATGCTGGTGGATCAGCAGTGACAAACTAATGATTTAGCGCCAGAACATGGTTTTCAGACTGCATGAAGGCTGCCACTGAAGAATCTGGCTATTGGTCTGCCAGGAGGTTCCAGTCTGGGAAGATTGATGCTGGTAGCCAGCACTAGGGTTGTACTTTGGGGAACACACATGCTGTAGACTTTAGTGTTTGAATCCCCTGAAGATAAACCAGCGTGGGAGATGGATTATATACGGCCTATTTTCTGAGGTTTGCTTTGGTACAGAATCGGTCAGGCCTTGAGGTATTACTGAATGCACAAATTGGGTTTAACAGGCTCAACATTGGCTGCTTTGGGGGCAAAAATGCTCCATTTGTTCACTTGTCATAACATTTTCTTCTTTTTGATTGTTGGTGGTGTGTGTGTGTGTGTGTGTGTGTGTGTGTGTGTGTGTGTGTGGTGTGAACCTTGCTGCTTTGAAACTTCAAGTTTTCCAAAGCAGATGAACAAACAAGCAAAGAAAACACAGAAATGTGACACACAAGCATCACAGCAGTCAGACTAATGTTGATCATTTTTATGTGCCTTTGCATTTAGCTTTTTCTTATTTTTCTTGACAGCATCTATACAGACTTCATATTTTCATAGTTCAGCGTCAAGCTGATGACTTAACTATTTCTCCATACCCCATTTCTTCTTGCTATGCTCCCCTTCTTTAAACAAGAAAAAGAAAGAAAGAACAGGTAGTTTTTCAGGAACCAAAGAGATTGAATGGAGGGATGATGGCAAGTTTGACCCACCATTTCCCATTGTACCCGCTGCACTGTTGGTACAACTGTGTGCCATTGTCATGAAGTCTTTCCTAAACAGATGGACTTTCTGGAATGATCTTCAGTGGTTTGTATAAGTTCTGGTAAGGATTGTTTGGTATATGTTCCCAGTGTTGTCGGTGACATATATTATCAGCCTGTGATTGTGATGGATATTTATGTCCAGTTACAGTTTATACACATGAAAGTGCCCTGGGACTGACAACTTGCTCCTGCTCATTGTTGTGCGTTGTTATATAATATGTTAGCAAAATTATTAAATGTGTGTGGTTGTTTTGAAAGTTTGAAAGCGTCTTCATTATCCGTTCACAAATGTGTAGATTATGTATAAACATTTGCCGCGCGCAGTCTGCATCTTAACTGCATGTTCAGTTATTGCTATCCAGGACCAAAAATCTCATGGCAGATATTTGTAAGTGAGCTTGGAATGTGAATGGCATTGAGAGGATTGAGTGACATGAGTGATCAAGGTGTATGGCAGAATTGTGCCAACGACAAAAAGAATTGTCTCCTATGATGTGCATGGTCTTTTGTGATATTCTTATGATGTGACATGTTTTTGTTATATGATATTGAAAAATAATTACTGTTTTTCAGTATTTGATTGGCTTGCAGTTGGTTTGAGCAAGGTCTTACAGTTGTTATATACTGTTTCCACAGAATTTTTATGCATACTATGCATCCAGAACTTAACAGTGGTTTCATATTGTTTATTTGAGGCCATGTGATCTCATCATGTTGTTAAATAGTGTGATGATATTCAGAATAGGTGTATATTGTGGTCATGTATTGTCGGATCTCATCATGTTGTTACACAGTGTGACAATATTCAGAATAGGTATATATTGTGGTCATGTATTGTTGGATCTCATCATGTTGTTAAACAGTGTGAGGAAATTCAGAAATGGATATGCGTAGTAGCCATATATTGTTGGATCTCATCTTGTTGTGAAATAGTGTGGTTATATATCAGAGTGAGTGTATTTTCATAAAGTCCAAATGGATATTTTTGTATGAGGTATGATCTGACAGTTTCCTGTTCTTTCGATGTGACTGCTTGAGCTGTTCAACTGCTGAGATGGATGGCATGGCTGAAAACAGTATAACTGTAGCTGCACACATGTATTACTGTGATATTTTCTCTGTTTAAGTCATCAGAACCCCTCTTGGTTCTTCATGATGATGTATTGGAAGTGATTATGCAGTGTGTATAGAAGTGATTATGCAATGTGTATATTTCTAAGAATGTTCTCAGGGAACATCTGAAAAGACAACAAATATTCATATCGTGTATTGATTATTGTAACTATGAAAGAAACGCATGATGTATGCATTTTAAAATTGTTTTTTATTTCAAGAAAGCTGTGAAAAAAGGAGAGATTATCTTTGTGAAATAGTTATGTGTGTGTTCAAAGTACATGCATTTTTTTTAATTGTAATGATCAATATAATTTCTCAGGAATTAGTTTTACATTTAAAATGTTAGCTGACCAAGACTTTGCCTGTCTTTTCAGTTTGTAAGGAAGAGTTTACATGAGAAAATGAACTCAGGTTCTTTCTGATTTGGCCAGCTTAGTACAGTTGAAATCAAACGCTCTCTAATGGGATCTGTGAAGATTATTGTTACAAGTTTCGTAAACTGCAAACTCTGGATTGTTTACAAATTAAGGGGTGAAAATAGAAAGGGTGCATACTTCTGTTTCGAATCCAAAGGCAATAAAACGAGAAATGATTTTAGAAATAAAAGGGAGTCCGGTTGCTATATCAAGATTAGCATATCAAGAAATGGCAAGGTGTTGTAGTTTAAAAGCCTTAATAGATTTCATATCTGTTTGTTTACGCACATGCGTGCACGCATACACGCACTTGAGCACGCACACGCACACACACACACACACACACACACACACACTTTAAAAAAAAAAAAGAAAGGGCAAGGGAAGGGGATTTGTCCTGAATAAAACCCATATCGCTGTAATATGTTTTGATCAAGGTCAGAGAGTTGAGGACATTATTTAGAAATGAATGAACATGGAGAGATGAAAAGGACATGCTTGAGAGAGAGGGAGAAGAAAGAAGCAGAGAGTGTATGTATATGTGAGAGTGTGTATGAGAGAGAGGGGGACGGAGAATGAAAGACATGCTAGGAAATCTGTTTTTTTTTTTTCTTTCCCCATAGTCATCTTTCCTCTTGAAAGCTGAGAGAAAAATTGAATGTGGCAAGTCTGTGTGTGAGATCAGTTATGATACTAAGTTCAGTATTCTTCAGTTTAAGACAGGTGCTTCTATGCCTTGTAAAAATAAATTGATGATTTATTTTATTTCATGTTCACGAATCACATTGATTTGGTAATTCTATGACCATATAAATATTCATTGCTACCATAAAGTCTTGAATGATTAAACTAGGACACACACACACACACACACACACACACACACACACACACACACACACACACACACACACACATATCAGCTTCATCTTCTTCACTATAACTATTTAGTAAACAGACAACCTGTTACTAAAATCAGATTATCAGAGCAAACTTGCTTTTGCAGTCTGTGTGACTGATAGAATGGGCGAAACAGAATGTGTAGATGAAACCAAGAAAGCAGGAATTAACCACTCAAATTTTCCTTAGTATAGTTGCGTACATACTGGTGCATTTCCTAGAGATCTTGGTCAGCTGACATAATGAAATGTGATATCTGTTAGTGATCTACATAAATAATCAAAATTTCTGTTCATGTGTGTGTATTTTATCATGCACTAAAAATGTAATATGCTGATGTGTCTTGCTTATGCATTCATTTTCTGACACAGGTCAAGTGTAATCTAGAGATATGTTCAGCTGTGTGTGTATGTGTGTGTGTGTGTGTTCCTATTACCTGGCCATGAGTTTCGGTGACCATTGGAACTGATCTTTAACCCTGAAGAATGTGCCTTTCAAGAAAAGGTGTAGGTTTGTTATGGATTTGTTTTAAATGTATAATATGCAGCTCAGTTCAGAAACACGTCATTTCTCCAAGATCCATTCATTTTGGGTGTGGATATTTGCTTCTCACTGTGTGCAAAAAGAATGTGGTGTTGAAACTCACGTATTTGTTATTTATTTTCAGTGTGTTTTGTTGTACTTTCCTTTAGGGATGTTTTTGCTTAAACCTCTCCCTATGTCACGTCTGTCAGGTGGTTTGTCGAGATCCGTGTAAGCATGTCTGCAACATGACTGGAGATCTCAGTTGCACAGGGTGAAAGAAAGTAAACTCAGTGAGCAAGTTAGGGGTCAGTAGAATTCAATTTAATGAGCATAGCAGGGCAATTAATGATCAAAACCAATTAAAGCCATGCAGTATGTGATCAAATGAGCAAACCAAAGTAGTTAACAAACAAAAAAACAGTCATAGGTCCGTAGAATGTGACTGATCAGGTAATGAGTAAGGCAATGCAATTAATGAACAAAACCAGTTGAATGTCTGTAGAATGTGATTTAATGAGCAAGGCATGACAGTTAATGAATTCAACCGGTCAGGGGCCTGTAGAATGCAATAATGAGTGAGGCAAGGAACTTACTTTCTGATATACACCCAAATACATTAACAAGCTGTAAGGACACCTTGATGAATCCCTCATCCACCTGTCCTCAGTGCGCTGGTGAGAGACACATCTGTCTATTTCATGCCTTATCCTCCCATCTTTTCTTCTGCCGGCCACATCTTCTTCCTCCCGCAACAGTGCCTGGCATTATGGTCAAAAGAAAGAAATTTATGGACAAGATCAGTCAGGGGACTGTAGAATGTCATTCACAGAGCAAGGCAAGGCGCACCTAAACAACACAAATAGTTGGAAGGCTGTAGAATGTAATTCGTAGTGCTAGCCAAGGCGTTAAGTGGAAACAACCACCAGTCGGGGGACTACAGAATGTGATAGATAGTGCAAGGCAAGGCAGTTAGTAAACTCAGCCTGTCAGTATTGTAAGGAAGTTAATGAACAGAACCTGTCAGGTTCCCATGTACAATTGAAGTAAATAAGCAAACTAAGGCAGTTATAAATAAAACAAGTCAGGGGTCAGTAGAAAGTCGTTTACCGGGTGAGGCAAAGCATTGCACAAAACTAGAGGTCTGTAAAATGCGATTTTATGAACAAAGAAATGAATGCAGTTAACGAAAATGGAGCCATATAGTGTAATTTTATGAACAAAGAGATATATATAGTTAACGAAACTGGAGCCATATAGTGTGATTTAATGAACAAAGAGATGAATGCAGTTAACGAAACTGGAGCCATATAGTGTAATTTAATGAACAAAGAGATATATATAGTTAACGAAACTGGAGCCATATAGTGTGATTTAATGAACAAAGAGATGAATGCAGTTAACGAAACTGGAGCCATATAGTGTGATTTTTATGAACAAAGAGATGAATGCAGTTAACAAAACTGGAGCCATATAGTGTGATTTTTATGAACAAAGACAGAAAGTAGGGAACAAAACGGGTCATACACAACATGATTTAATGAACCAAGAAAGGCACCTGATGAAGGAATGGAGAAAAAAGAAAGTTACAGGTCTGTAGAATGTTATTTAATGAGGATGGCTAGCTTGTAATGAATAGAACAAGTCGTTTTGTGCTATGTTTTTTCATTAAACTGTGTAGTGAACATAGTTGGTTGTGCAGATTGATATTAATTAATCCACTAGAGTTGGGTATTGGGTTTCTGTTATATGTAATCTCTGTTCATCACACCGGAGAAGACAATTTCATTTCAGAATCATTGGACATGCGAGATGATGCCCATACTGGGGTAGATTAACTGGTTCCAGAGTTTAATGTTACACAGTTATTGACATGTAAACAGGTTGAACTGAGTCACTTGCCTAATGGCTCTAAGGGCAGTGAACTGTCAGAAGTTCACCATGTCTGGGGCACAGCATGATGGAAGGTGGAATCCATCCCTCATCTTCCTTTGACCTTCCCTGAATTGAATCAGATACCCAGTTACCCTTGGGTGAACAAAGAGCCTTCAGGCCTAACAAACCTGACCTCATGAATAGTTTTAAATTTCTGTAGACTTGTTTCCATAGGCAGATGCACTAACTGTTTGTCTACAGCCCTTCTAGATTTGTTTTAAGTGAACATAAAACTTTATCAGAGCATGGTTTCAGTGTGTAAAAGCCAGACTGGCCTAAGTGGGGAGAGGAGGTTTTTCTGATAAGACACCCCCATCCCCACCCCTTTTCCTCCCTTTTCTAAAGCATGTTCATTTGCTTTTAACTTATTTAATTTCAGTTTGTCTGCAGAACTTTGCCCATGAAAACTGCCTTGTTACTGTGGTTTCTGTTCTGTAGGTCCAGTGTATGTTTAACCAGTCTTTGGTTTGTTTTCGTAAGGACAATGAACTTTAACTCGAGTCGCCTACGTGTATGTGAAAGTTTGTCACAAGTTTCAGTTCCAGTTCTGTTGTGTTCTTTGATGTGTGATTGGTCTCGCATTTCGTTGTAAATGTTTTATGCCACAGTTCTGTTATGTTGTTTGATGTGTGATTGGTCTCGCATTTCGTTGTAAATGTTTTATGCCACAGTTCTGTTGTGTTGTTTGATGTGTGATTGGTCTCGCATTTCGTTGTAAATGTTTTATGCCACAGTTCTGTTGTGTTCTTTGATGTGTGATTGGTCTCGCATTTCGTTGTAAATGTTTTATGCCACAGTTCTGTTGCTTTCCTTGATGTGCCATTGTTCTTGCCATTTCCTTGTAAATATTTTATGTCACTTTTGTAACACACTTTGTAACTTTAAGTGGTAGCTTTTGGAGGAGAGATCTTATCTTCGTCACAAAGACATGCTTGACTGGAAATGGCAAAGGGAAACTTGGTTTGGGGGTGATTCATATATGGTTGAATATTGTTGCAATCTTGATGTGGCTGTTATGATGTGGTTTGATTTTGATGAATATTTGACTTGGTTTTTGCGTTAATGAGTTTCTCACTTTCCGATTCTTTTGATTTGCTTGTTGTTATCTTTGAAATGAAAAGTATGGCTTGTGGAACTGCTAGTATTGTGTTCAAATCTGTATAGTTTTTGTTTGTTTTTCAGGACAGCAGAGTTTGATGTTGAATGGGCGGAAGATAACCTGTTTATAGCATTTCTCCTCACCGCAGCATGAGATCTGTTTGTGTGTGTGATTGTGTAACACACACACACACACACACACACACCACACCACACACACTCATATATGTGTGTGTGTGTGTGTGTGTGTGTGTGTGTGTGTGTGTGTGTGTGTGTGTACACCAGTGTTACTTATAACTTTCAGTATGAAGGTCACTTTTACCCCATGGTGTAAAAATATCTTGGAGCTGTTTTGTCAAATCTGAAGAACAGCCATAAATACATGAACTAGAATACCTCATGACATGCAGTCTGATTTAATCACTGTCAGCAGTATGGATAGCTCCTTTCTGGAGTTGTAACCATCAAATCTAATTTGTTACAATCAACTTTTGTCAAGTGATGAACAGTAGCTCTGCAAGCAAACACCTATGCACCACTTATTGTGTCAAGGTTAAAAAAAAATGCAACACATTTCTCTCCAACCTGTGCTTTATAAGGAACACTGTGTACACATTTCTGTTTTCATGGATCTGTAAATTGTGTAATGATTCATCCGATTTCATACCGTTATTCAGGACCTTCACATACAGAAGCAGGAAACGGATGACTTGATGTTCCAATGACAGTGGAAGCTGGAAGATTAAGTCTATTACTACTTTGCCTTCATTTTCAGAACAGAGAAGGTGTTCAACAAACTGCTGTTTCATGCAGCAGCAGGAAGCATCCTGAAATCACCGATGTCTGTTTATTTGCAGGAGAACCTCCAAGGAACTGCACAGATCCAGAGAGTCTCAGCATGGATGGTGTACTTTTCATGGATTATTTTTAATCCCTCCCCATTTTGTTCGGGGATAAAACAAATTATTTCGGCTTAAAAGGACATGGATAGCTTTTGCATCATTATGTTTTGCAATGTCTGTTTTTGTTGTTTTGTTTGTTCCTTTGTTTTAACACAAACGGGTGGTTTCTACAATATCAGTTTTCCACAGGTGTTTTACCAATCCTTTCTCTCACATCCCCCTTCTTTCCACTTCTTTTCCTTGCATATTTTTCTTACCTATTGCTCTAGTTTTTATTGTACACGTGTGTTTTCCAGCAATCCTGACAAGGTCACAGTTTGTAAGATGAACATTTCAGCTTTACTAAGCTTTTCAAGTTATTTTTGTATTGGCAGCCCATTACACTGCCTTTTTGTATCCAGTAGTAAGAAAATTTTATACTTTTTACACACACACACTTTTTACACGCGCGTGTGTGTGTGTTAGTCTGGTAGCCCTTTACACTACCATCCAGGTCTTTCAGTTTGCAGCAGACATCATGGACTTGATGCTCATTTAGTGACCATGTGCAGGACAGGGAAGAGGAGGGTGGGGGTGGGGGGTTAAACATCACTGAAGAAATTCAAGGGTAACATTGGTAAATTGTAGGGGTGGTGTGTGTGTGTTTCAAAGTGGCCTTGTGTATGTCTGTTTATTTACGTTGAATTATAGATTGGCAGCACATTTGTTCCTTTTCAGCTTCAAGTACAATTTTCTATTTTGTGATAACTACCAGGCACCAATACGGTTAAAATTCACCAATACAGTTAAAATTCACGTAAGTGACGTCTTCTTCCCCTCTCCCTCACCCCACCCCCCACCTCGCTGTCACACACAGACATGCGCACGCTTTTCAGGCAGATATGGATAAGATGAATGAAATTCTATGTGAAGATGACTGCCAGGCCAGTGTGTTGCACATGCACACACTTTTCAGGCACATGTGGATAAGATGTATGGAATTCCACACAAAGACGACTTCCAGGCCAGTGTGTTGCACATGCACACACTTTTCAGGCACATGTGGATAAGATGTATGGAATTCCACACAAAGACGACTGCCAGGCCAGTGTGTTGCACATGCACACACTTTTCAGGCACATGTGGATAAGATGTTGGAATTCCACACAAAGACGACTGCCAGGCCTGTGTAGTGCACATGCACACACTTTTCAGGCACATGTGGATAAGATGTATGGAATTCCACACAAAGACGACTGCCAGGCCTGTGTAGTGCACATGCACACACTTTTCAGGCACATGTGGATAAGATGTATGGAATTCCACACAAAGACGACTGCCAGGCCTGTGTGTTGTGTTTCGATGATCTAAACTTTAGTATTGGCCCTTCAGTGAAGTACAGCTCATTTTTATAATGATGGTGATGCTAATTACAAGAATGATGGCAGCTCACCTGACACCTTTTTATCAGATGAAGTTTGCGTGTGTGTAATGAGAGATAACCTTTTCAGACTGTTTGAAAGTGGTCCAAATCGGATTTCTTCAGGTCTTCGAAATTAACCCCAGATAGATATTTCAGCTTGATTTATTCTCATTCTAATGTATTTTTGCTTTCAGCGCAGCTGTCCTAGTGGCAAGTTTCACGCTGTTGAAATCTGTTTGCTGCTTTGTTCAGAGTTGATGCCTGCCAGTTCCAGATTAACCATCTTGCTGAGCTTTCCATTGGAAGTTAATTTTTAAGAAATTCGTTTACCTTCCAGGGTGACGTCAAGGCCTTTCTTTCAATGGAGTACAACCTCCCGTTGATCATTTTGAGGTGCCTTGATTGATATGTTGTTTTTTTCTCCAGGATAAACATGTTTCTTCTTACATGATTGCTGTGTCTTCTTTTTCAGAATACAGTGCTGCTGACTGAATTCTTTCCATTTTCTTTTTTTCAGCGTGAATTCCAATAGCTTTTCAGGAATTCGGTTTTCAAGTTCTTGCCATCAGGATCTGCATAAACTGATTTTTTTTTATGCTGTTTCATTGCTGGGTTCTTTTTCATTCCCTTTCTTTTTGAATATGACTGTTTGATTGGCAATTTTAGCCTTTTGCTCTTACAGTTGATTGCCTTTTTTCTTCCAGGTTAATGTTTTGTTGTGACCGACATGAAAAGTCATATTTATTCAGTGGTGCTTACATGTACTATTGTACTGTTTTTTGCCTTTGAAAATGTCATGGTGCCAGTGGACCAGTTTGAAAGATGTTGATTTTTTAACATGTTTTTAAGTCATTGTTGAAAGAAAATAAATGAAAGAATTTTTTTTTAATGAAAGAATGACCACTTTTGTTTACATATTATTTGTTTTCAGTTGAGCTCTCCTCTCTCACTCTCTCTCTCTCTCTCTCTCTCTCTCTCTCTCTCTGTCTCTGACTGTCTCTCTTTCTCCCTCCCTCTCTCTCTCAACACACGTGCACACACACATCACAACACACACAGCCATGTATGCGTGTGCACATGCACACTTACAAACACACACACACACACACACACACACACACACACACACACACACACACACACACACATACCATTTTTTCCATTTTTTTTCCTTTTTTGTTTCACATGCAAACTCGTAACATTTGTTTACTTTTAACTCTCATTCTTATTTCATTTTCGTTTGTTCTTTTCTTTAAAATATTCCTGCAGAAATGATGTGAGTGTTGGCAAATGCGCTAAAGAGTTTTTTATATTTTGTGATATTGGTAGACAGGGAGGGAGGGAAGGGGTGCGGGAAGAGGAGGCAGGTATCACAATATTACATGTACACAATATAACTGTATACATACATATATATATATATATATATATTTATACATATATACTATCACATATATGTGCCCGTTTTGTGTTTTTACACACCAAGTAACCTGATGTTCCACATTATTAAAGAAAACTTTCTTAATATTCCACACTATCAAAAAAAATTCATACCCCAGACTAGAGAAATACTCAATACTTCACACTACTTTCTCTCTCTCTCTCTCTCTCTCTCTCTCTCTCTCTCTCTCTCTCTCTCTCTCTCTCTCTCTCTCTCTCTCCTTCACCCACAAACGCTTACTACTCCACACTAGCAAAAAATGCACTTTACACTCCACAGTCAAAAAGATAGGCTCATTTCTGCAGTCTCAAAAGTACAACTAATACTCAACACTGTTAAAAAGACATACTCCATACCCTCACAAAATAATTCCCCACACTGTCAGAAATACATTAATTACATACTGCGCTCTGCCAGAAAATACACATACCCCACACTCGAAAACATATTCATACTATCACTAGTATCGCATCCACTGAACCTGTTTCCCATGCTCCACTTGACTTTCTTCGTTTGGAATTACCTATTGTTGTTTTCTCTTCATCACTGTTGTAAATTGGACGCCCTGACACTTGGGCTGTGAAAAACCCAGGTCATCAAATCTACAGTCGCCCTCCTGCTGTCCCGGATGCATATCCAAGTCGTCGTATTACATTGGAGTGGTCGTTAAACTGATCATAACCAAATAATCTATCGCTCTATGAGATTAATAATAAAAGCAATAATGAAATTTAAACCCACATGTATTTTTATAAGCAAAGGGTGTCATTAAAAAAAAAGTACACAGTTGTTCAACTTTTACCCCCAACTCGAGGGAGACTTCTGTTTCTAAGCGCCAAGATTAGTGCTCGTTTCACCAGTCACACATCAATCCTTCGATTCATTCGTCAGGTATAAGTACAGGTGAATATAATCCTTCTTGTGAGGCCATAAATCCAGTTTACCCATTGTGAAGGCTCTGCAATAATGGTTGCAAAGAATCATGTGCGTGTCTCGCTGTTTATCCGTATGGGTTTTTTTTTGTTTTTTTTTTTGGTTTGTTTGTTTTTTTTTCATTGGGGGAAAAAAAACCGCTAAAATGTGTGTGTGAGTGAGTGAGCGCGCGCACGGTATGATGCTGTAATTCTTCAACTGGCGCAAAGTGAGGGATAGTCTCGTTAACTCCATTGTAAGGGATGGTGTGTGTGTGTGGGTGGGGGGGGGGGGGGGGGGGGGGGGGGGGTGGGGGAGGGAAGAGGAGGAGGGGGCATGGAAGCTGCGCCACAGTTGAACATCAACGGTTTCTATTTGGTGTGTTGTAAACTCGAGTAGTTCCACACAGTTACGATCCAAATTTAACGCGTTTATAAAGTACATTTCTCGGCCACTACCCAATTTGACACAATCATACTGGCAAGCACCTCCATTCAAGCACCTCACTTTCTGTGGATCCTTCACCTGTTCTTTCTCCACTTTAACAATTTTTTTTCCTGTTTTCCAGACTGGGTCTAAAAGGAAACGGCCAGAATATGTAGATTATCTTCACCGACAGGCCGTATACACCAGAATGCGTCCTGCAGGGACAATAAATCGAGGTTTGTGACCAGTATCGTTTATTTCTTGAAACCATAATGGTGAAAGTCGATCATTTATTTCCATCGAGCCCCAACTAGGAGGATACGTAAACTACAATCAAATCTAAAGAGATAACAACAGGTGGGTTATGAGGAAACGGTACAATGTGAGTTCTTAGTCTCACAGATTGCGTATGTGTGTGTATGTGCGCGCATGCATAGGCGTACGCGGGTGCATATGTGCATGCACGTGTGTGCGCGTTTTGGGGTGTGCCTCTGTGTGTGTGTGTGTGTGTGTGTGTGTGTGCCTCTGTGTGTATGTGTGTCCCGATCGCACTCAAAACTGCCTGCAACATCTGTCGGACAAACCACAATCCTGGCGCAATGGCTGGCATTATGCAGTCCTTGAGCCGCAAAGTGTCTGGCCCAGAAACTGAATACCCTGCATTTTTGTTACCCACACACAGTGCACTTTTCTGCTTCCCCTTTCCCTGTTTGCCCTCCATTTCCTCTTGCATGCCGGACTCCTCGATCCCCATCTCTTTATGTCCCTCACCCCCCCCCCCCCCCCCCCCACCCCACACACACACACACAAAGTAATAAATGAAAAAAGGAAAAGTAAAAAAAAAGGAACTCTGCCCAATCAATGGTACAGGAACACAGTCGACAGATCATACTCATTTCGTCATCTCTCTGTCAGAGATATCAAACTACAAGTCCGAGAATGAAGTTCGCATTTTCTCTCAGAGAGGAAACTTTTCTTCTCTTTTTTCTTTCTTTTTTTTGTTTTTTGTTTTTGTTTTTTTTTGTTTCTCGTTTTCAAATTTTTAATTTCATCTTTTTTCTTACTTTTTTTTCTTCTCCGTCCCCCCCCCCCCCCCCCCCCTTTTTTTTTTTTTTTCCTTGTTTAAAGAGCAGCAAAAACATTCCCTTCTTAGACGATCACGTGACAGCACGACCTCAACGGTTTCCCCGAGTAGTCCCCCGTCACGGCTCAGGAAGCGTTTCACTTTGTGCTCCTTTTGACGGACCTGACCGGTAGCCCTGTCGCACGTGCACGATCAGTCACTTAACGGAAGTGAACCATTTTGACCGCCCGTCTGCCAGAGGTCCGGGAAAAAAAAACCGTGTGTAAACGTGGTACACCGACTTGCTTATCAGCGACCTCAACACCCCCACCTTCCTCTTTCCCGAAGCGGAAACCCCCCCACAATAGACAGGAGAATCGGGGGGGGGGGGGGGGGGGGGGGGGGGGGGGGGGGGGGGGGGGGGATCAGTCTCATGCTGTCATGAGCTTCGAAGTCGTATGTTCGAGTTCTACTAGCGGCAATTATTTCAGGGATTTTTCGACCTCGGCCAGACCCTGCTCAGATTCTATTGTGTTATACGCTCGATTCAGAAGACTGGAACTACAGAGCTGAATTTCGTCAACTTAACAGTGGCGTCACTGAGAGTTTGTTGAAATTTCCTGACAACACTGCAAATGTCTGCTTTCATCGGCCTGGTTACATGGAAGAAAAGGATACGTTATGAAACGAAGCATAGAGCGCAGCTCTGTCATGTAATCTCAGACAAGAATGGCACACCTTTGCATCATCTTAATCGCTTTCATTCTCATTGGCCATGTCACATACACGTGCACACACACACACACACACACACACACACACACACACACTAAGTGCGTGTTGCACATAAAAAAGATGGTAAGAACAGGGAAACTGTACATCTCTCTCTCTCTCTCTCTCTCTCTCTCTCTCTGTCCGTCAATACTGACCTTAGCAGAAACTTCACTTCCACTATACACCATACAGACAGTATGCGAAATGATTTTCTTTTCAAAGATTTTGGTTTTCTATCCTGCGCAATTTGTGTCCATAAGAATAAACATTTCAGCATGAGCTATACTTTTGTGCTCGCCTTTTTTGGTATACGAGTGCACCGAAAATGCAAATTATATGTATACAGTAATTTACACAAATCGATCACTATCAACATTTTGTCTATTCTTTACATCGCGTATTCATTTAAAAAAAAAAAAACAAAACAAAACAAACAAACAAACAAAAAACCCGATTGCGCATATAATTCCACACGGTTAAGAATTGTTTCATCAGTTATAAAAAAAAAAAGAAGAACAAATGTCATTTGATATGCTGATACAATGTATTATTCATGCTCTTATAAAAGCATGCACCAAAGAAAACTTTTGTTGTTGTTGTTGTTGTTGTTGTAAGGCGTCGCAGAGGAGAACCGTTTTCTGTCTTCATTTATTTCGATTTTTAACGGGTTGTATTTTACATCTTTACATTTCTGATCCACCAAAAACCATTCGAAATTGGATTCAGAAAAAAAAAAAAAATGAAATTCATCCATCAAAAAGCTTTGTCGTCAACTAACGGTCTCCAACAATCTGGTTAAAAAATTCATTGACAGATGCAAAACCTACAACGACAATGAGGTGTGCTTTTAAAGTGTGGAAGAAATACTGGTTGTGCAGTGGCGGTAATCATGGGAGGAAAATGTCCATAAATCAGTAACAATGATAACCACAGCCTTGCGGGGACTTTGACCGCCATGTTTTATGGCTTTTAGATCGAAGATGTCTCTGGGTTTTCCTGCCTCGATCGCAGGTTTACGAGTCAATGTAACAGGACAGCGCATGCCTGGATCTGAGTTATTGTATCTCCGAGTGGAACTCGGTCTTGACAACTTCCGGAAGAAAATGGTGTACATTACACAAAAGTAGAGGACCTGAGCGGACGCATGTGCATGTATGACGCCAATGGCAGCAGCTTAGTTTCAAGGACTTAACTGCATGTGATTTGTCAATGCTATGCCACGTCTGCCAAGCCATAACAAACAACTCCATCAACAACAATAACACCAGCGAAAAGGAAGGGTGGAGAGAAAGAAGGTCCTCATGTACAAAACTTTACAGGTAACTGACGTATATTAAAAAAATAAAATTAAAAAAAATTTTTTTAAAAGCGTTAGTCAGGGATTGAGTGACTTCTGTTGAATGAACAGAGTTTTGCACAAGTTCATCAAATGGAAAAGTAGAACACAGTAACGAGAATATGAAGTACGTGTTCACTGAAACATGTCAGATGAACAGATGAAATGGGGAGGAGGGGAAGGGGGAGGGAGGAGATAAGAAGAGTTCGATGAAGGAAAAGGAAATGTTAAAAGAAATAGATCTGAATGAATCAATCAATCAATCAAGGAACGAATGATATTTTTTTCTTAATTCAGATTTTTTTCATGGCAGTCGATGATGATGTAGATATTTTCCAAAAATAGAAACAAAAGCATGCACGCCACAAAATACGAATGAATTCTGGGTTTTATCACCAGTCTATTGACTCTCTCTCTCTCTCTCTCCTCTCTCTCTCTCTCTCTCTCTCTCTCTCTCATTCTCTCCATCCCATCCTCACTCTACTTCATGCACCTCTTCACCCATCCAACCTCCTCATACAGGACGCACAGACATGTTTTCCTGTCAGGTAAAAATCAACTTCTTTTGAACCATTTAATTCCAAATTAATGCGTAGACTTCATGGTGGGAAGGCGATATGTGTGTGTGTGTGTTGTGTGTGTGTGTGTGTGTGTGTGTGTGTGTGTGTGTGTGTGTGTGGTGAGAGAGAGAATGTGAGGAGGTCGGGAAGGAGAGTGATGCGGGAGAGAGAGAGAGAGAGAGAGAGAGAGAGAGAGAGAGAGAGAGAGAGAGAGAGATGAGAGAAAGAGGAAGGGATGGAAAGAATAAGACAAACAGACACATAGAAACTTTTATAGACAGAGAGTGAGAACGAACAAAGAAACGGAAATCAGTAAACTTAGCGGGCCTCTCTCCGGCCGATTCGATCGATCACGACTACACAGCAACTGTCGGTTTTTTTGCTGATCAATGCAGTAATGGCTACCCGCCGCTAACTTCTAAATCCTCGAAGCAGGATAATGACTCCCCATGGCAGTTAGATAGGGTAGACACGGGATCACGCCATAAGACCCTATAGATTCTGTGCTGATTTGGCCACCATCATTCTGTGCCTGAAACAAGTGAGTCTCGCCTCCCTGGTAGAACATATCCAATAATTGTACGTGGACGGTGTTTTCAGGCACCCAGCGTACGAACCTGCAGGAAATCAAAGCAAACACGCGAAGGCAGGAAGAGGGGAATGTATGTGAAGTCTGGGATGATAAGCGTTCAATAGTAAGTCAGTAAGTACGGTTTGTAGATAAACCTGAACAAGATACGTGTTCACGCACTTCCAGCATAATGGTGTTTGTTTGGTACAGTCTTGCTCGAATAGAAAACAATGAATGGTTATAAAAAGAGAAAAAAATCATTAAAAAAAAGAGAAAAGTTTTAGCACATGAAAGAGAACACCAATCGAAACTCGAGCCGGTTTAGATACTTTTTCCTGTTATCTGATTTGTCGTGCCCTCCTGCTAGTGTCACTACTCCCACCCACCCATCCACCCCACCCACCCTCTGTGTCCAGCTTCCACAAAACACAGCCACACCCAGGTAATCATATTGTTGTACGGGCGCCAGTGGCCCACATGTAACTATTAATGTTTGGAAGAATGTTAAAATAATGCGGGAAACTGTTTCTCCACTTGGAGCACAAAATTGCTTTCCTTATCAGTTTCATTGCTTTCACTGTCAGTATCAGGTCGTCCTTTCATATGGTGGCCTTGCAAAAACAACAACAACAACAACAACAACTTTTCAGGGCTCTGCACCAGGATACAGAAGAAGGGGCAGACTATAAAAAAAAAAAGTGGTGGGAGGACAATGTCCATGAAAGGATACGCCTGACCTTTGGTGATTCGCTGAAGGCGGCAGAGGTGAGACGAGGATGGAGGAGGACTGTCAGTTCAAGCTGTGCCCAACAACTAAAGGGTTTAGCGACCGATGAACAGATCGTTAGGCCTATGATATAGACTTAAAATCCTACACTATTCTATGATCGTTCTGAAGTCGACGTTAGAATCTTATTGGTTTGTAGAATCTAAATCTAAACTTTTTTTTTTTTTTTTAAACATCTCAACGTCATCTGAAGCATCCAAAGAACGGATACAATCACAGACTGACAAAGAACCCGTCGTTGTTGATAAAGGCACTGCAGGGACACATCTGTGTGGGAACAGCAAGTTTGAAATTAGAATGACTGCAAGCAGGAATAGAAGGAGCAAGAGGACAGAAGTTACAGCACGAGACCGCTAAAAGAATGGCACAAAACACGTGGCGATACAACAGCAACGCACTTGGGTTTAAAAAAGAAAAGAATGCAAAGAAAAAAAAAAAGAAAAGAAAGAAAAAGAAAAAAGTCAACAGTCTAAAATAAAGCGACACACAGGAAATAAAAACCAGCAACAACAACAACCAAAAAAAAAAAAAAAAAAGGTTGCAACAGGCAAGGCAGATTTTTCTTTTCTTTCTTTTTCTTTCTCCTACTTTTTTTTTTTTTTTTTTTCGCTTTTGTGTGACATTTGTTTGTCGGCCCTTTTTTTTTCAGTGATCGAAACATGGCGCTTTGGCATTTCTTTTGTTCCATTCCTTTGGCTGCATTGTGACATAGCTTTACCCTCTGCATGTCTGTCCCTCAACCGCAGTTCATCACTTGTGGTGTCCATACACGCTGTGACTGGTGTCACCCGCTAATTTGTACGCCCCAGACACACAGACCTCAGGACAGTCACCAGACGGCAGGTAGATTCAAGGTTATGTTCAGCAAATGCTACTCATGAACCTCCTCACCCCCACCCCCTCCTCCACCTACCACCCTCACCCCCCCCCCCCCCCCCCCCCCCCCCCCCCCCCCCCCCCCCCCCCCCCCCCCCTCCAGTCTGGCCTCCTCTCTTAGGGATGGCAGCGCTGTAGCGACTAGACCACCAGGAGACGAGAGAGTTCGATGGAGGTCCGACCAACCAACAGACAACACAGCACGCAGGTCGTAAAGCTTTTCGCGCCGTCAAACGATACCATCTGAGGCCCAGGGGCAGAGCAGCCTGGCTCTCTGGTTCAGTAACCACAGGGTTGTGTCCCCTGTCTAAACCGACATCAGAGGGGAAAACTGTGGCCAGGAGTGGACATGAAACTAAACACCTGTTTTGTCGTTGCTAAGACAAACATGCAGGGGACAGACGATAGGGGAAGATAGAAATGACGCATATGGAGGGGGTGGTGGTGAGGATCGGAGTTTTGTGTGTGTGTGTGTGTGTGTGTGTGTGTGTGTGTGTGTGTGTGTGTTGTGACAAGACAAGACAAGGCAAGACAAGACAAAATTCTTTATTTACGAGGATAATAGATAAGCACTGACGTGCTTTTTTACATCCAGTCCTCGCCCTGAGTAGGGACTACAACATGCAGTGAAATCAATTAATGTAAGAAAGCAAAGAAGCAAGCAAAGCGGTCATGTAATCATAGAGGAACAGCAAATGAAAATAGAAGAGAAATGAAAACAAAACAAAAAAATAAGAATAATAATAAACAGAGAGAGAGAGAGAGAGAGAGAGAGAGAGAGAGAGAGAGAGAGAGACAGACAGACAGACAGACAGACAGACAGAAAGACAGACAGACAGAATGCCAGTCTTCACAGAGCCAGGCAGCGTGTGCACGCGTGGGTTTTCCATCGCGACATCACCCTATCTCAGCAATCAGAACTGATAAGGGATGCTGCTGGCTGGCCTCGCGTCACGTGGTCTGTCACGTGACACTCAGCTCAGCGCAGAGCAGTCTGAAAACTTAAATCTACCTTTCAGTTGCTGCCCTTCCCTCCTCTTGTCCAGGTGGGTGTTTTCGGTCTTCAGACGTTCTGTTGGAAGTCACGTGTCTGATTTTGCCGTTAGTTTGTTAGTCCTACATAGACCTCACCTGGACATCCATAATTACGTGTTCTTTCCAGGAACAAAATTGAGTCCTCTTCGTTTTCTTCTGTGCATACTAAAGTTTGTTTTCCACTCATCAGTTCTGTGTCATACTTCAAAATTATTTTCAGCACGTGCGGCACGAATGAGCTGCTCACTGGGTCAAAGGTTTGTCAACTCGGCACGTTTGGTATTCCTTTGTCTTTTCGTTCCTTTCCGATCTTTTTGAATGTGAAATGGTTGGAAAGGTATTGCGTTTTGGCAGTGTTTTCAAATATATCATTCTTTCATCCTCTCCGTATGTATCTCTTCATAGGGTATTTTCTACAACTGTTTATTGTCCGCTAGACGTCATTTATTGTCATTGTTACTTTGTTGTCGTTTTTGTTTTATTTTACGTTATTTCACAATATATTTATTTATACATTTATTAGTGTTTACAACGATAGTATTAAACATATAACGCTCTTTCTCAGTAACTACCACCATCCTTTACACACGCGCACACACACACACACACACACACACACACACACACACACACACACACACACACACACGCACACACACACACACACACACACTCTCTCTCTCTCTCTCTCTCTCTCTCATACACACATTCATACACACACACACACACACACACACACACAACACACACACACACGCTATCAGTTTTGCCAAAATTTTGTGAGATGAAAATTATTATTCCTTCTCGGTCACTCTGTCTCTGTCTCTGTCTGTCTGTCTGTCTGTCTGTCTGTCTGTCTGTCTGTCTCTCTCTCTCTCTCTCTCTCTCTCTCTCTCTCTCTCTCTCTCAAGGTGGACTTACATTGGAGTGTTGATGCCTGTAGTGAACGTGTATGAATATTTGGAAATATATTTTTCCAGAAAAATATGCTTCACGTTTGTAATGCAAAGATCTTACAAGTAGAGCCAAGCGTGCATTACTATGCATTATGCAACAGCCTTCAAAATTAGAAAAGACATCTTTGAAACTATTATGAAATTGTTTGACTCTCAAGTATAGCCCATCGCACAGTATGGAGATGAAATATGGGGCTTTTATAATTCTGCCGCTTATTGCGAAAATTTTCATCTATTTGCGTTGAAGAAGTTTTTACGAGTGAGCATGCGAACACCTCATGATGAAGTAAACAGATATCCGATGTATTTGAATTCTGCGAGCAGGTGTGTAGGCCTACGTTACTGGCTAAAAAAATAACACAAATCGAAATTTTAAGGTTGCCCAGGAAGGCATATAATATGTCATGTACGAGTTGGGTCCGAGAGGAAGACAAAATTGGGTTTCAACTGTGAGGGTTGAATTATGTCAGCTTGCTTCAGGTTTTGTGCTGCTACGACAGGGTGTTGGAGATATCAATGAAATCCTTTGGATACTTCGGAATAGATTGATCGATTGCAGATGGCAAAAATGGTCATGTCATTTTCAAGAAAGCGACTGTTTTGCTTTGTACAGACAGTTCAGAAGTATGCATTGTGTTCCAAAATATCTATTCATTAAATGGATAAGTTATTCAAGGTATATCATGACAAAGTTCAGATCAGGTATTTCCGATCTCTTTGTTCATTATTATCGTTATAGGAAAGCATAGCTTACGTGATCTTATCTGTTCCTGTGTTAGAGTGCTGAAGAAGATGAAGTTCACTTTGTGTTCTGTTGTCCCATTTTGAATAACTTGAGGAGTTAGGTGTGTGTGTGTGTGTGTGTGTGTGTGTGTGTGTGTGTGTGTGTGTGTGTGTGTGTGTGGACTGGTTGCGCCTGCGTTTATTTTCTCTCATCTTCATCTTACTGGAAACTTTCAAGAAACGATAAAAAACAAACAAATGAATCAAAGTATATACAGTGAAGGTAGGGAGGAATGTGTGTGTGTGTGTGTGTGTGTGTGTGTGTGTGTGTGTGTGTGTGTGTGTGTGTGTGTGTGTAGGAGAAAAACATAAAGAGAGAGGTGGGAAAGAGAAAGGGAAGGGAGCGGGGTGCATGCGCATTTCCAGCAAAATCAGTAATACTTAACCCATGGTTTAGTCCGTAGAATTAGATATGATTCAAAAAACAGTGACAGTTTCTTGGCCTGACTGCACGCGCTCTATTGCAGGAAGAAAGAACGGCAAGGCACACACCTTAAGCTGTCAGAGGAACGGAGGACAGCGGCCGTCAGACGGCAGCGACTGGGCACTGAAGTAACAAAGTAAGTGACCTCGCAAAAACAATTCAAAAGAAAAGTTACGGCAAATCTAAACAGTGACCAGAAAAACGCTACAGCTGTAGTACCCACGACCAAACCACGACAAGACTAAACCAAGCAATAGAGAGGAACCACAACGCAACAAATACAAACGACAACAACAACAGCAGCACAACAGTAGCTACGACCACTGCCACCATCACTCGTACCTGCATTACTTTCACTCTGCTTCACCATCAACTACTATCGCCGCCACCGTGAGTCCTACATCTTTTACTTTTACTCTTCTTCACCTCTATCATCGTGAAGTTATCAGAAACAGATGCTGAGAGCCCCCAAGCAACAAAGATGGATGAACGTCCCATCCTCGACCTCCCTAAGATCTTCAACCTCCTCCTTCTCTGCAGTCTCCCCTGCTGGATAACGCTCCTAGTAGCCCCAGCATCAGCAGCAGCAGCAGGAGCAGGAGTCAGACAAGCCGTGTTTCTACCGGCTGTCGTACATGGACGACCACGTGGTGGACACGCAGTCCGGGCCTATGGAGGACACCCTGGTGGCTCAGCGGTCCCAGATCCAGAGCGTGACGGAGTGTGCCGCGGCCTGTTTGGTCGAGGAGAAGTGCTCGTCCTTCTTCCACGACAAGGGGGGACAAACGTGTCTGATGCATTCCGTGGTCTTCCTGGCGGCCGATGAGGCCGTGCCTCAACCCGGGACCACCTACTGGCAGATCAGTCAAGGTGAGAGAAAGATGAGTGGTGGTACGGGGGTGGGGGAATGGTGGAGGGTGGGGTTGGGGTAGGTTGGAGATGGGGTGGTGGTGGTAGGAGGTGCAGAGGGGGAGGGGGAGACAGGATGAAGGGTAAAAGCAGAAGCGGAAGTTTACTAGTATAGGCCATGATCTCCTTTTCAAGGTACAATCTGATGACAAGGCAACAGAGAGAGAGAGAGAGAGAGAGAGAGAGAGAGAGAGAGAGAGAGAGACAGACAGACAGACAGACAGACAGACAGAGAGACAGACACAGAGAGAGACAGACAGACAGAGACAGAGACAGACTGACAGACAGATATGCTTCAGCAAGCATTAATGCTTATTGAAATATGGGTTGCAAAAACATACGTAACACATTGTAAAAGGTTATATAAAACAACGCATACTGTGGTACGTAAAGACTACACACAGCTTAAGTTGGTTCTGTACTTAAGCGATATGTCATGTTGTATATTTGGACAAAGATATACTGTTCACATTCATAGACTTGTATTCATAAAGGCCGAAGCCCCATTTCAAGAGGTGTGAATGAAAGAAGTGAGCCCTAGATTTTTTTAAAATTTATTATAAACAAAAGAAAAATAACCTATTGAAGAACACTTCTAAACGAAAGTTATTTCACTTTAGAAGACAACAGTGATCACCCATTGTTAATATAACACACAAAATCAAACTGTTATTATCATTATCATTATTATTATTATCATGATTATGATGATGATGATAATCATCATCATCATTATTATTATTATCATCATTATTGTTATTATTAGCATTGAATTATCATTATCATGTAAATAGATAGACAACAGATGGATAGGAAGATAAATAGAGACAGAAAGGCAGGCAGACAAACAGATAGCTAGAGGTCTATATCATGCTTATCAGAGGAGAGAGAGAGAGAGAGAGAGAGAGAGAGAGAGAGAGAGAGAGAGAGAGAGAAGAGAGAGAGAGAGACAGACAGACAGACAGACAGACAGACAGACAGAGACAGACAGGCAAACAGACTGATATAGATTTATGTAATGTTTATCAAAATAAGCAGAATGATTATATCATGACCGCTAGTTACCATAAGTTAGGTTTGATTCTTTTTTACCGGACGAGCCGCCTGTCTGTTCTCCCAGTACATCTTCCTCCAACCCACACCACCCCCTGTCCCCCATTCCCCCTCTCCAGTTCCTCCCCCTTCTCCTCCCCCTCCTCCTTTTCCTCCCTGCCCTTCTGTCCTGTACCTGTTCCCCCATCCTCCTCCTCCCGTCCCGCTCACCCCTCCTCTTCTCCCCCCCCCCTTCTAATTCTCCCTCTCCTTCTCTTTCCTCGTATCCGCTTCTTCCCTTGCCCTTCCCTTCGCTCTCGTCTCCCCTTCCTCTTCCTCCCCTCGTGCCTTAGAACTACTTTGAATGCATTGAATAAGAAAAAAAAAAAAAAGAAAAGAAAAGAAAAGAAAGAAAGAAAGAAAGAAAAATGTCGGAACTCGGGACTGAACCAGAGACCTTTAGATCTTCAGCCTAACGCTGTACCAGCCAGGCTGTATCTGGCTAACAGTAACACACAGTGTTTTTCATTTGCATGAACGCCTGCGTTAAGGAAAGTTGGACCCGCTTCGAATCCTCACATCGCTTCGCTTCGCCATATGGGTTGCATTACAAATGCCACAAAATGACTTATTACTAGCATTCACCCGCTTGATCTGCCCATGCATGCAAGATTTGGAGAGAATCTGTAGATTTGTGTAAAGGACAAGAGTGATATTACGGATAGACAGGAGGACACACAGCCGACACAACGTGCTTTATATGTATATCAAATATACTGAAGCTCCCTTTTTCAGGGTGCAAGGGCCAGAACCCACAGATAGTATTCCATCCATAGCAACATATAGTTGGGAAAAGAACGTGGGCGGAAAGGAGTTGGAAGGAAATTAAGAAAGGTGCCAGACCGCCAAACGAGTGGGACGAACCAAAAAGGCACTCGGGGGAACTTAGAGGTCTGCTAAGGTCGAAAGGATCCTGGATCCGCTCTTTGACCCAGATCCGCGTTTAAATGATAAGGGTTCATCCTTTGAGCACATTCAGTCTTTTCGTCAAATTCTGTTAAAATCGGTATTCCGGGGTTTTGCATAATTATGCCAAATGGATCCTGGGTTGGATCTTTGATGATCGTAGCATCATTGCGGATCCGCACCAGATTTCAACTGGTTCGTCTGTAAGACACATTCATTTCCATCTTTTCACCGAATGTCGTCAGAACGTTGTTGTTGTGTTTCTTTTTCTTTATATTTTTTTCTTTTTTCTTTCTTTCTTTCTTTTCTTTCTTTTTTTTTATTTTTTTTTTAAAGTGTTTGTATATTTATGCATAACAGATCCTACATTCGACCTTTGACTGCATTCTCAGTACGGATCCGCACCAAATTTTAATAGGTTCGTCTTTTGGTCCGGTTTTAACTTCCCACCAAGTTCTGTTTTGTCACTCAAGTGTGGTAGTATTCGTGCAGTCTTGTTGAACGTGTCTTCGAACCGGATCTACACCAAAATTGAATGGATTCGTTCCCGAGCCGCATTCTGTCTTTCCATCAAGTTTCATTCTAGCGGGTTCAGGAGCTTTTGCGTGACCTTATAAACAGACA
This sequence comes from Conus canariensis, assembly GCA_033310375.1. Classification (NCBI taxonomy): domain Eukaryota; kingdom Metazoa; phylum Mollusca; class Gastropoda; order Neogastropoda; family Conidae; genus Conus; species Conus canariensis. The sequence continues at coordinate 42,146,942 of CM065716.1, read as the reverse complement.
TTATGGATCGACAGACGAGCACACTGAGCTTTCGAACAGGTGCTTGCGTTGTGTGCCAATTTTGTGTTTCAATAACATGGAAAATAGAGTACAGTCTTGATGTAACATTGCGAAGTTGAAAAAAAATGGCTGTGTGTGTGTGTGTGTGTGTGTGTGTGTGTGTGTGTGTGTGTGTGTGTGTGTGTTGTTGTTGTTGTTGTTGTTGTTGTTGTAATTTGCTATTTGTTTGTGTGTTTACAGACGACTGCCCAGCCAGTGACGGTTTCTACCTGTACAGGCCTTTGGGTCTGTGTTACAAGTATTATGACCAGGCTGTGTACTGGAACGAAGCGGAAATCGCATGCCAAGGCGCCGGAACCTCATTGGTCAAAGTGAATGACTCTGCCACCTCCGTTCATCTGTACGAGTTTCTGAGAGGCTCAACTGGTAAGTGTTGTCTGTCAGTCTGTCTGTCTGTTGCCTGCCTGCCTGCCTGTCTGTCTGTCTGTTCTTTATGGACGTATTGCTGCAGCACGCATATATACAAAACATAAATGGAATATAAATTCTGAAAGTACGTTACCTTTTTCAGTAAAGATATGAAGTTCATTCCTGTAAGGAAAGGCAGCTCAATCCTGTATATCTGTAATAATGCCAAGTTAAGTAGAAGAAGTTTGCCTGACGACTGCGGTGACGAAATTACAATGGCTTCTCGATAAATGACCTACGACAGAGTTATGGAACCTTATAAAAAAAAATGTCACGATACTTTAATCCATCACATAAGTTACCTTTATCGTAAATTTTCCCTATAATGGATTTATAATCTTCAAACTGCTTAAGTGCCTGCATGTAGGTACGATGTCTTAAAAACACACATAATAACCGTGGGAAGAAACATTTCTTCATTTTATCATCAAATGAAGCAACCCAATAGTTCACAAAATGCATTTTAGAAAACGAGTGCAATATAAATTTCAGACAAAATGCTGTGAAGATTGTTTGATTCAGTTCACGTTTCACACAAACAGCCATCTCAAATGAAATACCTGCTACAGATGACTCCACGGGTACAGATCATGTAGGAGGTTGAGTGGTCGCTTTTAACATAACACCGAGGCCGCGGGAACATCCCCTTCACGTTCACCCTCGTCTCAACGGGACTTGAAATCCAGCTCTGAACTCTGAAAAGCTGAGCAGACGCACTCATGTAATTCCTGGTGTTAGCCATTCTCAGACGTTATTATATCCCTGGATTTGCGTGCAAAGTTGCTGCGTTTGTAGCAACAAAAGTTGAATAGATATCACCTAAGTGAGGCGGATTATCACGGCGTGCGTGCGCACTGTGTGCGTGCGCACTGCGTGCATGCGCGCGTGCGCGCGCGCGTGTGTGTGTTGTAAATAAAACCTAACGGACAGGCGCAGTAACTGAGGCGACCAGAATACTGGACTGTTAATAAAACTTTGAGTCGTGGGTTCGACCAACAACAGCAGGTGGGTCAGGTCTGGAGCGGGTGTCCTTGTTGTTATTGTTGTTGTCATTTACCTTTCTGGTCAACATGAAGAAACACCTCCAGTACCTTAACTCGCTCTGCAGATACACCCGTAGGAAATCAGACACGCGCGTTACAAAAACAAAAAAGCCAAACCATGTCTGCGTTTGGAAGGTAACAAATATCCATTATGCACCCGGATACTCGCGTAGGAGATGAGTTCCTTTGTTGGCTCACTTGGTCATGACACCGTGTCGGCAATCAGGCTTTGCGCGAACGAATCATGCTGACAGCCAGCGTAAAAACCTATCGTTGCCGCTGCCCGTCGCAATCTGTTGTCGTACTGATGGTGATGTGTATCGTAAGATTGATCTCCCTTTCCGATTGTCCTGGGATATTCTGGGATAGCTATCCCCGTCTGCCATCCCGAGCCCGGTGGGCGTGTTGTGGAACCTGATGGCAATTAACTACGGAGAGAAGGTAG
>CM065716.1:42134986-42142486 GCA_033310375.1 Conus canariensis | reverse complement strand
CTAGTGGTAGTAGTAGTAGTAGTAGCAGTGATGGTGGTGGTGGTGGCGGTATAATCATCATGATCATTATCGTTGTCGTCGTCGTCGTCTTTATCATCACTACTATTATTATTATTATTATTATCATTATCTATCCAGCCTTTCGGATCATATCCAAGAACAATTTTTTGATTGATGTCCAAAAATACATTTTAACGTTGTTCAAGAATCCACTTATTTCTGCCCCTTTACATTTATTGTAATAATGATGATATCATAATACTGATAAACAGAGAAAAAAAAATGATGATTAAAAATTATGTATCTAGAGAGCGCTTCACTGAAAGTAGTGGAATTACCATCAATATTTTTCTAGGCTAGACCACACACTCAGAGAACTTTCACATACCTCATCCACACGCATCGCATAATCGCCGCCGCGCGAGCATGCACGCGCGCGCGCGCGCGCGCGCGCCCCACACACACACACACACACACACACACACACACACACACACACACACACACACACACACACACACACATACCTCCCCCTCTATCCCCGCTACAGGCATTCCATAACCCTCTTCTCAATTCATCACACACAGACCCAGAGAGAGAGAGAGAGAGAGAGAGAGAGAGAGAGAGAGAGCATTTACAGAACTGAAGAGCAGAGTACAACGCTGAATACACTCCGTGTGTGGTGGTTTACCATAGTTCAGGTGCACAACAGAGGACAGGTATTCATCCACAGGACTCGCATTTATTCTGCCAAGACTATACTGTGCATGGCTTTCAGAGAATAAAGTTGGAGAGCGCGAGATGAAATCAGACACAGACCTGACAAACCAGATGGATGTGGTTACCAAACGAACCATTAAGCTTTTTACACATTATGACAAAAGTCGAATGGAATAAGTACCGATTTCTCATCACAGGCTAGGATACAGTGTGTTAGCATTGAAGTCTTACGGGCTGGGAGATCGTAGGTGCTATTCACATCAGAGGTATTTACTTGTGGAATTTTTCGGTTTCCAACTGGCTCCAACCCGGAATTTAGAGTGGTGTGGGTTCACGCGTCTCTGAGAGTAGTGCTCAAGTTTTCTGACCAACCCTGCAGGTGTCTGTATTTATCAGGCCTGGTTCATGATGGGTAACGTTATGAAAGGATGCCTAGAGTGCAGCCCAGTCAGGAGATCTCTGACCAGAACGGAACTCCAAAGCATCAGATTCATCATCATAATTTTCATTGATCGTAATGAAGCAAAAAAAAAGTTTCAAGTTCTATGACCCTTCATGCCCTGCTCTCTTGGTGACTTCAGTTTTAATTTCCTCTTCACATCCATTCCAATGGTGACTCTGTGTCAGATCATCGGTACCGGCAGATTCATGGGGACTGTCGTTGGATGGACGTTTTAACCCCCTTAGGAAACGAGTGGCGTTTTAAGGGATAGGGAGCTCACTCAAGCTGAATCCACGACTAACTTATCATTGTCTTAGGGGATTTAAATAGATGCTGTCCTGCGTATGTTGAAAATGAACAGACACCACTGAACATCACCAAAGTGAGTGGGTGGCAGAGCATTTTCTCCTGTGGTGAATTGCCTCATAAAGACCTGATGCAGTAGACCATTGATGCTTGAGCTGCGACTGTAGAAACAAGGGTGTGAGTGTGTAGGGGTGACAACCAGAATGAAGGGCGTGGAAGTGATGCCACCTGACGAACGAGAGGAAAACAGTATTTCTGTGGGATAACACGTTTTAAAGACACAAACAAAATCAATCTAAAGGAAAGAAAACAAACAGAAACTTTCAATGACCTAAACGAAATGACTGTAAGTAAAACTTCTATTGGTCTTTTCCTATTTTTGTTGCAGACATTGCGTTTTGAAATTTTCGGACTTACTACCTCAGAAATGATGTGTGAGTAATGACACTGGATTCAGTTGTCCATATATCTTGGAATTTTTGACACATGCAATGGGTTTTTTTCGACCTCTTTAAAAATACATTTTTCTAGAACTGAAAATGAACCCAACATAACGATTACAATTCAATGGCTTCTGATTTAATTTTAAATCATCACGAATTGAAAAACTTAAAAGTCATTTAACATCAACAATCTTACTATGTAACTTATTTTGTGTGAATATTTAAAAAAAAAAAAAAAAAAAAAAAGCATATTTTGACTTGATGTTTCTAAAAGGTTTGTATGCGAAATGAATATCAAATAAAACAAAATCAGAATCAGATGAATCGGCTTTAGCCAAGTACTGTAACACGCGGTGAGCGACAACATATCATCTATTATTGTTTGAGCAATGAGTATAAACTTACATACTTATGTGTGCAATAGACAGGCCTGGAATTCTATTGTGAGTTTTTATATTTGTTTTAATGATGCCTCGTGCCTCAAATATGTGTGAAGATTTGAACATTAAAAGAAGCAGTATGCAGTTTTTCGAGAATATTGTCAGTACTCTATGTTTCTGTTTTGTTTTATTTGTCTAATGGAGTGTTTCTGTTTAGAATGTAAAATTGACTTGTTTGGAAAGTGAATATTACGAATTGTATAGTTTCAGGTAAGACAAATGAAGAAAGTAACAAAAGTTTACACTATTTAGGAGACTTTTGTCTCCATATTTTCGTTGTTGGATTTGTTATGGACGTGCTGTTATCTGTCATCGCCATTAAAGAATCTACAAGAAACAGGAATCATGAAAGTTATCAAGATTTTTTTCAGACAATCTTCAGAATGTGATATACTTTTTCGTAGATTAGTCTTTCAGTTTCAGCACTTAACTTGGTTTCTATTTATAGCATAGGTATTTCTTACATGCATAATCCCGTGCTCAGCTTGCTTGGATTCATGATGTGGCCATTACAATTTAACATTATGATAATGACCTAGAACATCGTTTCTACAAAATGCTTTGTTCTGAACCCATGATATAGTGTTTAGTATTACTTACGGAAATTGTTGGATAGAATTAAATTACCATTAATGTCTTCATTTCACTGGTGTAACGTTGGACTAGCTCGTATCTTTGTCTGTTATCGTACATCTCTTCTTCACCTTGAAGTGCATTCCTTGCAGTTTGATGGTTCGTTTTGTATTGCCCGCTTGCACGTAGTCTACATAGATATAACTGTTGTTTGTTTCTACTCTTTGTCTTTTTGATTACCTTTTCCGTCACCATGACTTCATAAACGGTTGGATATGCTACTGAACACCAGAAAAGAAGTACTGACAGCCCACAAACCTGCGGACCAGTCAGAGGACATTACAGATCATGGAAAGTGGCTGAATCAGAGATCGCATTGTTTGATTTGTATGTGTCGGAAGAGTGAAAGGGGGAGACTTGTGGATGCCGATCAACGAATACTTCATTAGATCCTGTCTTCTGCCTGACCTTAACCTTAACCTGATTCTAATCCTATCCATAAGGTAAGAGATCTTAATTCTGACCCTAAACTTTTAGAAAATCTCATAAAACGTAAACTCCTTCCCGCAAAGTGTTAGTGATATTCGTAAGAATGGTGTCCCCTGATCATGACATTTGCGCCCGATGAGAAATGGTTGCAGTAGTTAAAACACCGATAATCATAAAGCCATTGGCTCGTAACCAACGTTTTTATCATCACTGACAAGTGGACGATGGAGGAGGGGGGGGGGGGGGGGGGATGGGTTGGGGACTTTATGGCCGAGAGAGTTCCGTCTCACTGCAGTCGTCATGGTCATGTTTATTTGATACGGACGGATCAACTTACTGATTGAAGAGTGCTAAAATGATCCAGGTTTCAGTTTGTTAACATGATAAACTGATATGAGAATAATGTGAACTGTCGTTGACGTTGAACAAGACACACACACACACACACACACACACACACACACACACACACACACACACACACACACACACAGAGAGAGAGAGAGAGAGAGAGAAAAGAGAGAGAGAGAGAGAGAGAGAGAGAGAGAGAGAGACGCTGGGGGGGGGGTCTTTACTTTGAATGTTCTACACACAAAACACACACACACACACACACACACACACACACACACACACACACACACACACACACACACACACACAGAGAGAGTTTGCATCAACGGTCTAATGCACAATTACTTCTTTCAGGAAAACAACAAAATAAATTATGGATATGAGAATAGGAGGATAAAACATGCCGACCGGTTCTCTCTCTCTCTCTCTCTCTCTCTCTCTCTCTCTCTCTCTCTCTCTCTCTCTCTCTCTCTCTCTCTCTCTCCCTCTCTCTCTCTCTCTTCTCAAATCAACGCAAACAGCACACCAACAGCGATTTAAGATATAACAGCCAGAGCTCATTTTCACGATTGACGCAAGCAGTATGGGTATTTTATGGAAACAATACGATGATTCACTAACGCGATTACCTGTAATCCATGCGATTAGCCAACGTAAACCTCATGATAACAACTACAGTCTCTTACACACACACACACACACACACACACACACACACACACACACACACACACACACACACACACACACACACCTTCTCACGCCTCACCTCCTTTCCTCCCTCCTCCTCCCCTCCATTCCCCCTTCTCCCCTCACCGCTGCACCTATCATTCCTCCGCTCCCTTTGCCTACAGAATGATAAAAGGTTTTCAGCTTAAAGTATCAGCGCACTCGGGAAGTGCAGACCCACACTACAATCGAACAAATCCTGGTTTTAAATCTTTGCTTGAGAATGAATTCTCTCTCTCTCTCTCTCTCTCTCTCTCTCTCTCTCTCTCTCTCTCTCTCTCTCTCTTCTCTCTCTCTCTCTCTCTCTTCTTTGTCACCTTAGTTGATAGGGTTTTTTTCAATGACGTATGTCACAGACTATGAGACAAGGCTTCAGTTTTAAACGTTTTCTTGTGCGTGAAAGCTCCTGTCTCATAAATAAATAATGGGCCTAATGATATCATGTGCAGCTGTCAGCTTGTTTGTAATATTCACGTACGGTGATCGTCACCGTGAAAAAAAGACTTAGAAATTTATCCGCGGATGGCTTATGTCAAAATGCCCGAGGCTCATAAAACATTGTAATATAATTTGTTTCACATTTGACCGTTTGAGAGTTTCTGGTATTCTAAATCTTAAGGGGAACACACAGCTAACTTTGCAGTATTGATTTAAAACAAACGTAGAACCATAAATCCCTAAACAGAATAAAACGATTGTGAAAGATGCAGAAAAAGCGTTTTGATAGTTGCACTAACTTCAGTAGAACTGTTTCTTTGTTTTGTTTTGTCTTGTCTTGTTTTGTTTTCCGTCTCGTTTTCCATGCCTGCCCCGCCCGTTCTCGCTCGCTCCCCCCCCCCCCCCCCCCTTTTCTCCCTCCTACCGTCTCCTCCCATTCCACCCACATCTGCCTTTTTCTCCATCCTAACTGGCATTATTCCATCGCCGCTCATTCTGGCCACCCTACACAAAGCCAGAATTGTGCTTTTCTAGCTGCAGTCCCTGCACTGGTATACGACAGTCCACAGACAGTGTCGCGCCGTCACGAGGTACCCCGCCAGTGCAGACACTGCCCTGTGATTGAATCGCTAAGAGCTGCGTCAGAAAGACTTATATGAGCTACGTAATACTTCGCTTGTAGATGGAAGATTGCAGTTACCTTGGTCAAAGGTGTCGGAACCGGGGCTACTCCCCCCCTCCCCCCCCCCCCCCCCCCCCGCGCCCTCCAATAATCTAGGTTGAAAAAACATTGGCTGCTTGTAAGGGTGAGTCCCTACCACTCCCCACCCCCACCCCTTTCCCTGCAACCCCCATCTCCTCTTCCCCGCCCCCACTTTTATTTGGAAATTGATATTGCCCCCTCCTAACATTTGGAAAATGGTAGCCCCCTTCACCTACTCCTCCATTTCCACAAGAATATTGACCCATCCCTCCTCCCCCCCCCCTCCCGCCCTGCTTTTACCAACATTCGGAAAATAAGTCTTCCCACCCCCACTTTGGTAAAAAATTGGGAGATTGCGACGATGGTTTGTCAGTTCTGACTGTTCCCACCCCCTCGCCCTTCCCCAGTGCAAAGTATCTTCCGATGCCACTTGTGGGTATAGTTATTCATTGTTTAGGCTGACAACCAAACTGACAACGTTACTTTTGGATTTACATTCACATCCAAAATTTCAATTTGACCAACGGTCATTTTCTAGATATTGTTTGGTGTAGCTTCCGAATCACTGTTTCCAACCAGCAGCAGTGGATCTTTTCTCTTGTCATCGTGGATTATCAGTGTGTGAAGCAGCTGACCGATGTTGAATTAAGTGCCCCCAAGACATTTTTCCTACCTTTGCTTAAGGAGTTGTCATGACATAGAATCGCCGACTGCCTGATAAAACACGTATTTCAGAACTATGGCCTCTTTTTAGTTTCATACATCAGACGAAGCTCTATGCATAGAAATCAACATGTTAATTACATTTGTTATCTAAAATGATTCAACGCGGAGACAGCCCTGATATGGCCCGGCTGGGCTTTAAGCAACATTACTTTACCTATTTAAAGTGAAAAAATGTCCACATAGTATCTTCTTTTAAGTGTCCATAAATTGACATTTCGTCAAATTGCGATCATAAGATAGTATACACACATATATATATATATATATAATGCTGAACAATTAAGAAGTGGGGGAAAAACAAGTGCAGGCTAACTATTCTTCTGTCATTATAGCTATGACTTGGCAAAGATTTGAACTTTTAGAAGAAAAAAAAATGAAAATAATGGGGGAATATATCTTAAATAACGAGAAATCCTTCACTAGCTGCCTGAGGGAACTATCATAAACCCTCTCAAAGACAGATCTATTCGTATTGCCTGCTCCTAGGCTTTTCGTCCGCTGGATCGGACTCATCAGGGAGACATGGCTGATTGTGTCTGCGCTCCTGGTGTCAAATAGAGACACACCACAGTCTATAATTCTGTGGTGTTCTCACCACCAACGGCTGAAAAAGATCAAATCACAGCACCCCCAAAGCAGCCAGCGAAGGATAGTAAATGGAATAAAACGAAAATGTGGAGAGGAAAAAAGTTGCTGAAAAACTAAAAGCATTATGCAAACAGTATAAAATGTAGGGGACAGTCTTTGAGCCTATGCTTGAGGATCCATTCAAGGATGCAAGGGAGATCAAAAGATAGATAGATAGATAGATGTGTGTGTATATTGTTCTTAAACTGTGAAAGGCATTTTGTATGCAAAATTATGAAAGTGAATACTGTTCGGTGCATTATTTATGACAGGTTTTTGGGATCTATCACTTTTCACCCCCGTCTGTTGCCTGTCCCCGACGTTATCTTGTAATTTGTATATATTACGAATTCATTATTAATCTGCATGCGTATTCTTTATATGAATTTTCTCCCGATTTACTTTTCTTTTGTACCTGGGGGATTCTTTCGTCTGTCAATGTGTTCATGTAATACCGTAAACTTGTGAATAAACTTAAAACATTAATTCATTTCTCATACCAAACTGAAT
>CM065716.1:42122486-42124986 GCA_033310375.1 Conus canariensis | reverse complement strand
GCTTGCTTGCTTGGATACTTACTCACTTACTTTATTGAATACTCAGTCGGCCGGTGGGTCGGTTCGTCAGTCAGTCATTTGGCCAATTAGAGCGTGAGTGAACGAGTCAGTCAGCTAGTCACATTCAGGTTTAGGGTCCATACCCACACTAATGGCACACGGGGAGAACCATTCCAGGAACGGGAGAGCAGTGAGGACCCAGCAAACATCACGCTGATGCCAGCAGAACAACAGCACGTTAATATAAGCAGAGAAAATGGCAATAATTGTGTTTAGGCGACAGCGGGATTCGAACTCGGAACATCTGATTGTGATCCCGGTATTCTACTACTAAGCCAGTCAGGGAACCCAGAACGGAATCCGGCGTTGGCATGCCGACATTATTCCCTACGGGTCTGACTGAACTTGGTCCCAAAGTTTAGGGTTCGTACTGACCATGGTGTACAGCATTGTTGGCAGCGGAGTCACTGTCAGAAGACAACCGCCCGACAACAGTGGTTGCAACGCCAGATACAAACAGACAACGATCTATGAAAACTGGCACCAGATCCAGCCACACTAGCAACGATCTATGACAATCAACATCAGATCCAGCAACACACAAAAATATCGATCTATAACCTTTTTATCATTATCAGTCCCTTAATCCTGGGGTCGTTGAGGCTCCACAAGAGATGACAATTCTCTGCTATACAGTTCTGTCCTCTGCCACTTTTGGGAATCGCCAAAGGTTAGACGTGTCGTTCCTGGGTGTTATCCTTCCACCTCTGCTCATGCTGCTGCTTTCTCTTCAGTTTCATGGTATAGCGCACTACAAGACGGTTTTTAGGAGGCTGGATGTTTGATAGATGTGACCATTCCACTTCAGCTTTGTTTCTTGACTGTTTGTCAACAGGTCTTCAAAACGGAGTTCAATGGCTGCCTTAATTCTTTGGTGCTTTTCTTCTTCCGTGACATGGACGTTGTAGGAGATGTGCAGGATTTTACTGTTGCACCTCTCTCAGATGCCTGGATTTTGTTTGGTTGGTTTTTTTTTTAATTTTTTCTCCATTTCTTGCAGATTTTGTCATCAGGGTCCATGTTATAAATGCACAAAGACGGACTGACATCCAGTCTGTTTGGAAACGGGAAAGATGTTGTTTTAATTAGTTTTAAATTTTGACAGCATCTTTGATGCCTGGGCCATTGTGGACGGGACTTCAGGTTTGGATCCTTCGTCTGTCACAACTTCTCACCAGTACCTGGAGCTGCTTGCTATCTCAAGGTTTTGAACATTGTTTTGATGTGTGTCTTTTGATGCCTTTGGTGTTGCTTGTAACCATTTTTTGTACAACAGTTCTTATGCCATATGTTGCGGATGTTTTGTCCAGGTGTTTTATAGATGGGCAGATTCTTCTCTCTGTCCAACCAAGCTACTGGTGGGTGTCATCGGCAAAGTGCTAGAAGACCATGTTAAACAGTAAGCGTTGGAGGTAGGGCCATCATTAATCTATGGCAATCAACATCAACTCTAGCCTCACAGGTAATGATCTATGACAATCAACACCAGGTGCAACCTCACAGGTACCGATCTATGACAATCAACACCAGGTACAACCTCAAAGGAAACAATCTTTGGCAGTCAACAACCAGATCCAGTCGCACAGAAAACAATGTATGGCAGTCAACGCCAGATCCAGTCGCACAAAAAAAACAATGTATGGCAGTCAACGCCAGATCCAGTCGCACAGGAAACAATGTATGGCAGTCAACGCCGATCCAGTCGCACAGAAAACAATGTATGGCAGTCAAACGCCAGATCCAGTCACACAGAAAACAATGTATGGCAGTCAACGCCAGATCCAGTCACACAGAAAACAATGTATGGCAGTCAACGCCAGATCCAGTCGCACAGAAAACATGTATGGAAGTCAACACTGGATCCGGTCGCACAGGAAACAATCTTTGCAGTCAACACCAGATCCAGTTGCACAGAAAACAATGTATGGAAGTCAAACACCGGATCCAGCCACACAGGCAACAATCTATGACAATCAACACCAGACCCAGTCGCACAGGAAACAATATATGGAAGTCAACACCAGATCCAGTCACAGAAAACAGCCTGTGGTACTCTACACTATATCCAGCTATCTGTTGTAAAATATAGGACACATTCATTATCCATAAATTATATGAAAGAATCTATGGCAATTAATACCAGTCTAGAAATTCATGTCACAACTCTGATATTTATAAATTTCTTCCTTTTAAATGAGGTCAATAGAAGTGAGAATTACTGTTCTCACGTGTTGGTTATTGTTTTATTCACGCCCACAGTTGGCGTTATAACGTTATAATTTGGCATTATAACACTCACTGTCTTTTATTTTGATGAAGCAAACTTTCACTTTAACCTGAAAATAATGAACAGTATTTACTGTTTTCAAGACACCCAGATCACTCTGGTCACAAAGATGATGACTTCTAATTAGTGTTCTTTCTTTCTTTCGACTCATTT
>CM065716.1:42114986-42119986 GCA_033310375.1 Conus canariensis | reverse complement strand
AACCAAGATAATACACGTAAGAGAAAGGACTGAGGTCCGCCCAAGATCACGATTTTCTGCAGTCTTATCAACGACATGCATTGGCTGGGCAACTTGCTGGTCAGAGAAAACGTGAACCAATCTTAATAATGACAGTCACGTCACTGATGAATGTGGACCATCTTTGCAGCGCTCACTTGTGAAATCATCTTTATTCAGTTTTTTCTTATACAGCCGTAGTCTAATGTGTCTTGTCGTCATACTTCCTTTCGGATATAGTTTTCTCAGATGTGTGCATTCACCATCATGGAGGTTCGGTGGGGTGGTGGTGGTTCAGCAGTGTCACATTAGGAAGTGAAAGTTAAACAAGGAAATAAATTGTCGAATTTGGGTAGCTTACTTTTACAATAACAACTAGAATCAAATGGTAGCACAACAAAAAGAGGAAACATTCGGAGGGGCACTCCACTCCAATCAGTTTAAGTCCTCAACAACGGAGGTACAGTGTGTGAACTGCAGCTAACAAGCGATGGTCATTTCAGCCAGGGGAAACAACCCCACAGGCTAGCTAACTCCAGTTGCCTGCTGCAGAGAGAAACTCAAACATTACACCAGAATAAGATCTCCAAGATTAGGGTACCATGTTATATTTTTGGAAGCCAATTTTAGCTTATTTCTTCTTTAAACCTGCTTTTAACCCTTCCCATTAACATATTGTTTTAGATTGCCGCTAGACGAAGTTTGCAGAAAGTATTTGGATTATTACGTTTCTCTTCCGATTGAACTTTGAACTTTGACCCATTATATGACCTGTCTTCTTCTTCTTCTTCTTCTTCTTCTGCTTCTTCTCCTCCTACCTCCCTCTCTCTCTCCCTCTCTCTCTCTCTCTCTCTCCTCTCTCTCTCTCTCTCTCTCTCTCTTTCTCTCCAAAGAGATATGTTAAAGAAACAAACGTCGGGAGATTTGGAGAGGAAGGGACCTCAGCAGATACGGAATGGAAAAGACCTCACGATGTATGAGAAGGAAACAGACCCGATGAGAAAAAACAATCTTAAATGAGGCAGGGACCAGCAAACAATAGATAACGAATAAGTAGGGTAACTGGTGCTCCCATGATGAGATGGACTGTTTGCCCATAACTCCAAACGATTGCTGCTTACGACACCAAATCGCCCGACAGAAATGCCCGCATCCCCCCTCCCCTCTTCCCTGTTCCCACGTTTATTTGAAATTGATATTGCCCCCTCCTAACATTTGGAAATGATAGCCCCCTTCACCTCCTCCCCGCTTTCACAAGAATTTGGACCCATCCCCTCCCCCCCTCCCCCTCCGCCCTGCTTTTACCAACATTCGGAAAATGAGTCTTCCCACCTCCACTCACCCCAAATTCCCGCTTTGGTAAAAAATTGGAAGATTTGACATGGTTTTGTCATTCTGACTTTTCCCCCCCCCTCGCCCTTCCCCACTGCAAAATCTTCCGACGCCACTTGTGGGTAAGTTTTTCATTTTTGGGGGAAAAAACCAAACTGACAGCTTTTTACTTTTGGTTTGCTTTCCATTCAAATTCCAATTTTTTGACCCAAACGGTCATTTCTAGTATTGTTTGGTATAGCTTCCTAATACTTTTTTCCAACCAGCAGCGGGGGATCTTTTCCTGTCATCGGGATTTATCATGTGTAAGCACTGACCGGTTAAATTTAAGTGCCCCCAAGACTTTTTCCCCCCCTTTGTTTAAGGAGTTGTCATGCATAGAATCGCCGACCCCTGATAAAACAGTATTTCAGAACAGGCCTTTTTTATTTCATACATCAGACAAGATCTAGCAAAAAAATCAAAATTTTAAATTTTAATTTGCTGTCTGAAATGATTCAAGCGGAACAGCCCTGATATGGCCCTTTGGGGGGTCAGCGGGGTTTTTTAAAGCAACATTCCTTTTACCTACCTACTGAAGTGAAAAAATTTCCACAAAGAAATTTTTTTTTTAGTTCCATAAATTGACATTTCTTTCAAATTGCGGCATAAGATAGTATAATATAAAAAATTTTTATATATAAATATATATATAAAAAAAAAATTTTTTATATATAGCAGTTTGGGGGCAATGAAAGTTTGAAATGTTAGGAGTTTCCCCCCCCTTTGGGGGATTCCCCCCCCCCCGGAGACTTAAGCTTGTAAAGGCTATTTTGAGAAGCAGTTATTTTTCCCCCCCTTCACCCACTCAAGCACATATGCTAGTTAGGGGGGAATTATTTTTACCACCGGGGTATGAATTTTTATTTCCCCTTTTTTCTTAAAATTTCTAAGCCCCTAAGAGCAAGTTTTGTTTATATATTTTAAAAAAATTAAAAAAATTTTTTTTTTAACTGTGAAGGAAATTTGTAAGAAAAATTTATGAAAGTGAATACTGTTCGGTGCATTATTTATGACAGGTTTTGGGGATCTATCACTTTTCACCCCCGTCTGTTGCCTGTCCCCGACGTTATCTTGTAATTTGTAAAATTTTAGGGGGTTCATTATTAATCTGCATGCATATTCTTTATAGAATTTTCTCCCAATTTATTTTTTTTTGCCCTGGGGGTTTCCCTTCTTTGTCAATGTTTCATGTAATATCAAAAACCTATAAAAAAATTTTTAAAAACATTAATTCTTTCTCATACCAAACTGAATCTTCACGACAACGCATTCCTTCCCCGATCTACAGTTCTGGATTACAATGTAAAAAAACCCCGCAAATTTTCCCCCCTTTAACATCTGATATTTGTCGTCGCGACATGTCTTATTTCTACAAGTATTGTGTGATACACTTTCGTTGTCCAGTCTGCACTGAGTCACTCTAGAATACTTTGTGTGCACTGAATTTTTCAAGCATACTTTTTTTCCCGAGGAATAATCAATACTTTTTGGAGCATCCAAGGATTGTAAGCCAAAAAAAAAAAAAAAAAACCCCGGGTCAGTTCTATTTGATCGGCATTTAAAAAGATTCTCGTACTGAAATTAAATATTTAGCATAAAAGACTTTGCACAGAATGAGAGGTCGATAAAAGAATAAATTTTTTTCTGGCGTGTTGAGAATAATCGGACGACTTCTACCGTTTCTTGTGTGCTGGTTTTATTGGGCCCCCAATTGATTGTTTACTAATGACTAAAAAAGATAATTGATTGCAGAATTTGCGAAAGATCACATATGTATGTGTGTGTGTGTGTGTGTGTGTGTGTGTGTGTGTGTGTGTGTGTGGTGACGGGGCGCGCGCACGTGTGTGTGTGTGTGTGTGTGTGTTGTTTTTGTGTGTTGGGTGTGTGTGTGTGTGACATGAGAGATGAGTGGAAAGGAAGAGCATTACGCACAAAAAAGTTTTCACACCAAAAATTTTTCGAACTTTTATTAAATCTTTTTTTCTCATTTGAGAAAGCAGAAGAGGAAGAAGAAAAAAGATAAAGAAATGGAGGAGAAAGGAGGAGGGGAAGAGGAGGATGAAGAAGAACAAGAAAAAAAGGGAAAGGAGAAGGGGGGGGAGGGGGAAGAGGAGGAGGAAAGGAGGGGGAAGAGGAAGAAGAAGACTCAATAAAAAATTTTTGTTGTTTAAAGCCAAGCCCACAAAAAAGGGGAAGGAGAACAAGAACAACAAAAAAAAAACAACAAAATGAAAGCATGAAAAAACCAACAACTTCATTTAAAAGAAATGAAGGACGTTAGGAGAAAATCTGGATTCCCGGGGTTCCTCACACGCCCGGGGTTCACCCCATAAGATTGACCAGGGACTGCGCACGCGCCCGACGTCGTTGCTGTAGTCATTTCCCGGGGGTACCCTCATCCATTCTACTAAAGGTTCGAACGTTTCCGGTTCCGGCATTATAAGCGACACAGCCCCTGGTTGAAAGAGTCAACATCATGAAATGGCCATCATTTGTAGAGGAAACATGGCTGGAAAAAAAATAAAAGATAAAAAAAATAACAATAACAAAAACACACCAAAAAAAAAACCCCCAAAAAACAACAACAACAACAAAAAAACATGCCTTCGGGTTTGTTTTTTGTTTTGTATGAATATTTACTTGTGAAAAAGAGGTGAGGCGATTTTTTTTAAACGGGCAGGGTTCGTTTACTCCTACGCCAACAATTAGCACACAAAAAAATGTGTTTAACATTGACCACCAAAGGGGGAAAAAGCAGTCGGGGGGAGAGAGAGGGGAGAGAGAGAGAGGAGAGAGAAAAAAGAGAAGAAAAAGACAGACAGACCCCAGGACAAAGACAGACAGACAACAGACAAAAAATTTAAAAAGGGGGAGGGGGGGGCGCAGAGAAAAAAAAGAGAGAGGGGGGAGGAGGAGGGAGGGAGAGAGCAGGAGGGGGAGAAGGGGGAGCAGAAGGAAATGAATGTAAAAGAAGAAAGAAAGAAAGAAGGAAAGAAAAAAAAAAAGGGAAAAAGAAGAAAAAGAAGAAAAGCCAGCATTGGAAAAGAGGACTTGAAAAATACCGAAGAAGTAGGAGCAGAAGGAAATGGAATGTGAAAAAAAAAAGAAAGAAAGAAAGAAAGAAAAAAAAAAGAAGAAAAAAAGAAGAAGAAGAAAAGGAAGAAAAAGAAGAATCAGCCAGCATGAAAAAAGGGCTTGAAAAAAACAGCCGAAAGAATTTTCCTCTCTCCCTCTCTCTCTCTCTTTCTTGGGGTGTGGGGTTTTGTGGGGGGGTGTGTGTGTGTTGTGTGTGTGTGTGGTGTGGGGGAAAATTTTCAGTTGCGGAAGCTTTACGTTGTATTGTACTGAAAGCATGTTTATTTTTTTTTATTTTTAAAATTTTGTTTATTGTTTTATTTTAAAGGTACTATTTCCTTGCTGTATATCAATTTTTTTCATTAAAATTTCGTCACAGTTTTTGTTAAATTAAATTACCTTCGTCCACATGTAGAAATTCTGTTCATTTCGTTTTTCCCCCTCTCTCTCTTCCCCCTCTCTCCTCTTTTTCCCCCCCCCCCCTCTCCTCTCTCTCTCTTCCCCCCTCTCCTTCCTGACCGTCATCTGGTCAG
>CM065716.1:42113248-42114886 GCA_033310375.1 Conus canariensis | reverse complement strand
CCCCTTTTACTCGCGGGAAACCCCAGAAGGAATCGGGGGGGGGATGGGACTTTTTTTAGGTTTGAATTGGCCCAAATTTGGTTTTATGAATGGTGTACAGCATTTTTGGCAGGGGAGTCACTGTCAGAAGACAACCGCCCGACAACAGTGGTTGCAACGCCAGATACAAACAGACAACGATCTATAAAAAACTGGCACCAGATCCAGCCACACTAGCAACGATCTATGACAATCAACATCAGATCAGCAAAAACACAAAAATATCGTTTCTATAACCTTTTTATCATTATCAGTCCCTTAATCCTGGGTCGTTGAGGCTCCACAAGAGATGACAATTCTCTGCTATACAGTTCTGTCCTCTGCCATTTTTGGGGAATCGCCAAAGGTTAGACGTGTCGTTCCTGGGTGTTACCCTTTTCCACCTCTGGCTCATGCTGCTGCTTTCTCTTCAGTTTCATGGTATAGCGCACTACAAGACGTTTTTTAGGGGGCTGGATGTTTGATAGATGTAAACCATTCCACTTTCAGCTTTGTTTCTTGACTGTTTTTTCAACAGGTCTTCAAACGGAGTCAATGGCTCCCTTAATTCTTTGGTGCTTTTCTTCTTCCGTGACAGGACGTTGTAGGAGATGTGCAGGATTTTACTGTTGCACCCTCTCAGATGCCTGGATTTTGTTTGGTTGGTTTTTTTTTTAATTTTTTCTCCATTTCTTGCAGATTTGTCATCAGGGTCCATGTTATAAATGCACAAAGACGGACTGACATCCAGTCTGTTTGGAAAGGGGAAAGATGTAGTTTTAATTAGTTTTAAATTTTTGACAGCATCTTTGATGCCTGGGCCATTGTGGACGGGACTTCTGGTTTGGATCCTTCGTCTGTCACAACTTCTCACCAGTACCTGGAGCTGCTTGCTATCTCAAGGTTTTGAACACTTGTTTTGATGTGTGTCTTTTGATGCCTTTGGTGTTGCTTGTAACCATTTTTTGTACAACAGTTCTTATGCCATATGTTGCGGATGTTTTGTCCAGGTGTTTTACTAGATGGGCAGATTCTTCTCTCTGTCCAACCAAGCTACTGGTGGGTGTCATCGGCAAAGTGCTAGAAGACCATGTTAAAACAGTAAGCGTTGGAGGTAGGGCCATCATTAATCTATGGCAATCAACATCAACTCTAGCCTCACAGGTAATGATCTATGACAATCAACACCAGGTGCAACCTCACAGGTACCGATCTATGACAATCAACACCAGGTACAACCTCAAAGGAAACAATCTTTGGCAGTCAACACCAGATCCAGTCGCACAGAAAACAATGTATGGCAGTCAACGCCAGATCCAGTCGCACAAAAAAACAATGTATGGCAGTCAACGCCAGATCCAGTCGCACAGGAAACAATGTATGGCAGTCAACGCCAGATCCAGTCGCACAGAAAACAATGTATGGCAGTCAACGCCAGATCCAGTCACACAGAAAACAATGTATGGCAGTCAACGCCAGATCCAGTCACACAGAAAACAATGTATGGCAGTCAACGCCAGATCCAGTCGCACAGAAAACAATGTATGGAAGTCAACACTGGATCCGGTCGCACAGGAAACAATCTTTGGCAGTCAACACCAGATCCAGTTGCACAGAAAA
>CM065716.1:42100748-42103248 GCA_033310375.1 Conus canariensis | reverse complement strand
TTACCATCCAACCACCCGACCAACCTGCCAACCCAGACATCTACCAGCCAGCCAGCCGCCCAATAACCTACCAGGCACAGGCTAGATTATGAACAAGTCCAGTCAACCTCCCAACAGCTAACCAATTCAAGCAATCTGACCAAGAGTTTGGCGTTGAAAGCAGCTGTTCTTTAAGCACTGATCCGTTCGTAATTTGCAGTGGGCAAAGCTGGAATCTGTGATGTGACTCAAACTGGCTTTTTACAAATGATACAGAGATGGTGCTGTTTTACATTTGGTAAGGACATGGCGCTGTTTCGTCGTTGGTAGAGACAGGGTGCTATTTTAGCTTTGATAAGGACAATGTGCTGCTTTACCCAAGGTAAGGACATGGTGCTTTAAGACCACAACTGCTATCCCCATTCGTACCTGCACAACTGTCACCATACACATCAGCAAGGCCACCACCACCACCACCATAACCACCCCCTCTCCATGGCCAGCACTGTATTACCATCACCACCACCATTACTATCATAATGACGATCATGATCATGACATCATCATCATCATCACCATCATCATCATCACCCCTCATCATCATCATTATCATCATCATCATCATCATCTGCCTTCTGCCCCTCCCCGCCCTTCTCCTCATCCTCTTGTACCTGCATGATGCCATAGGCGTTGTGGTTGTCACCCCATCCCCCAGTGCGTTCAATGACGGCGCCACCCCGCGACTCTCGGCTTGCGATACCCGCTATCACTGCAGGGTGCACGCCTGCACACACACACACACACACACACACACACACACACACACACACCACACACACACACACAAGCACGCACACACACACACACACACACACACACACACACACACACACACACACACACACAAGCACGCACGCACGCGCGCACACACACACACACACAAGCAAGCGCGCACGCGCGCGCGCGCGCACACACACACACACACACACACACACACACACACACACACACACACACACACACACCGAGGAATGATATGAGGAACAAACGAAGAAATAAACAAACGACAGTCATTTTCTTACTGACATTTTTTGACAGTGATGAAGGAGTGAGAAACTTCCAAGACTTGTTTTCTTCTGACACTCAGTTGTTGACAGTGGTGAAGGGGAGGAAAACCAAGCAGAATTATTTGTTCTGACATTTTGTTGCTGATGATGATAATGAAGAACGGAGAAACCTAGCGGATAAGTCACTTGTTCGAAAAACGGAATCTGAAGTCGGAGGTTTGAGTGGAACAGGTTTTCTTTGTGATCTTCATCTTTGTCAGACCTTCAGTGGCGGTCTGAGTAGCAGTCTTTAAGATACATCAACTGCCCGTATTGTAGCCTGTACTTTCAAGACGCGTGTACGAACTCTCGGTATGAGGGGAGGAGTTCCTGGTTAAGACAAAAATACACATCTAGCAACAGTGCAGTGTCTCCTCCTGTCAGTTGCCTCTTGAAGGCTTGACATTGGTTCTCCCTGTACCAGTGCTGGGGCATGAACGGGACGAGCCGGAGAGGGAGTGAACTGTGGACGGGGGCCGGAATGAGCGGCATGGGGGTTGGGGGGGTGGGGTATGGGATTCCACTAGAATGGTACGGAAGATGAGACCAAAAAAGCAAAAAAAAAAAAAAAATGGAGACATTGGCGACGCCACCCTCCCGAAGGAGCATGCTTAGAATTCCACAGAAGGAAATCTGTGTTGACAAAAATGTGCACAGTACAGTGCAACCCGCAACATTACACTGCACTTTACCATACTACACCACACTACGCAATGTCATACAACACAATACAATTGTAGGAAGAATTTCTATGGACAGCTTGACAGTCTTTAGACAAGACATCCCCTCTCAGACACTCTCGGTCCTGAACTCCTTACACCCTACACACTGGGCCGCATCCAAGTCATGACTCCTAGATACCCTTCGGCTAACAGAGAGATTTTTGACGTTGCAAGGATTCGAACCAGCATCCCCATTGACGGTAGAGTTCCTCAAGGCTTAGTCGTCTCAAAACGGCTATCTTACCCGCATAGCTATCTGACAGCTGCTCTGCGTTCGGAAATTTAAGCCTTACGAAATTCACTTTTGTTCCTTCATGACCAGGTCCAGCTGAAACTCTTTGCAGCTGCGTTCTCCATTGTCTTTTGCTTCTCGACCTCTTCTTACCAGAAACTGAGAAATGTTTTTAATGAGAATGTGGGCTGATGCAATGCAGTACAATGCGAAAATATAATACAGTGCAAGCGACAACTCAACAGGTAGACGTGAATTTAACGTCCTAACGGCCAGAGGCCCTTAACGATATGACAGCACAACACAATGCATTTTTAAAACAAATTCTGAGACATCTGTAAACCTTCATATCCGAATGCCATTGACGATAATACCTACAGACATATGTAGCCTACTCACAGAATGGTGCGCAACGCATAGAAATAGAAGTTCCATTAGCCAAGACAATGCATAGAGATACT
>CM065716.1:42005748-42098248 GCA_033310375.1 Conus canariensis | reverse complement strand
CCCATGATGAGATAACTTTTTGCCCATAATTCCAAACGATTGCTGCTTACGACACCAAATCGCCCGACAGAAATGCTGACACAGTGCACATAGAACAAATATGGAGACGTCCTCCCGAAAGGATGTTCCAGGTTTGCTCATCTACCCTGTACATGACATATGTAACAGCAATGACAACTGGAAAATGAGCAGAAACAAATTAACATTTATTCCAGACTGCCACATCCTTTTTTTTTTTTACCTTGAATGTAGTCAAGTAAACACTCTGACGAACAGAAATAAATACAGTTAACATCGGTTTAATTAGTATAAAACATGCTGGAGCGCGTACAAAGAAATGCAGTGCGCTTCATAGCAAAGGACTACCGCTCCACCATGCCAGGCTTCATAACGGGTCTGCTGAAAAAACATGAGCTCACTACACTCCAAGAACGGCGGCTTCAACTACGTCCAGGATTCTTTTACAAGGTGGTTGAGGGTCTGGTGCCAGCGATCACCCCGAGTGACTTCATTACACCTCAGAAACCAGGACGACGCATCCGCTCCGCCAGAAAGAACAGTACGCTCCTGACACAAAATCCAGTGGAGAACTACATACGAAACAATGATAGGTGCTACTGCGTTCCTGAAACACTCACCGATCAGTACCGTAACTCATACTTCCCAAAGACAATAACTGAGTGGAACCACCTCGACGATAACATAGTCCACCAAAAGTCGATCAACAGCTTCAAGTCGGCTCTGGCAAAAGCCAGAAGCCGATAATATCATCACGCTGCGCACCCCCCACCGTCGCGCCTATGCCAGTAAATGGATGTTTTAGCGACGTATATATCCAGATCCAGATCCAGATGTAAATGGCAAATGACGAATAAGTACGGTAACTCTTGCTCCCACAACTCCGAACGGTTGCAGCCTACGACACTAAATCACCTAGCGGATATGCCGACAGAGAGCACACGGAACATACCAGGAGACATCTTAAAGCTTGCTCATAATACCCTGTACCTGACACACGTACAAAGCAACGACGCCTGAAGAAATTAACAACACCGACGAGGCAAGCTAAGGAATTAGACATCAGGAGTATGCGAAGAAAACAGGCTTTACGAGGTGTGGAATGGAAGCAGACCTCAGAAGGTATGGGGCAAAAAACGAAGCCGAGAACTTACGGTGAAAAAAAAACAAACCGAAGAGGTTTGGGAATGAAACCAATCTGAAGAGGTATGGTGAGGAATAGACCTGAAGAGCTATTGGAGGGAACAGAGCAGAAGAGGTGCAGGAATGAACAAGATCTTAATAAGTATGTGAATGAAAACATACCTGACGAGGTACTTGAATGAAACATAACTGATGTGATGCGAAGGAAACACTTGAGGAGGCAGAATAAGGAAACAGATTTGTGGAGGTATGGGAATGAAACAGACCTGTGGAGGTATGAGAAGGAAACACATCTAAGGAGGTATGAGAAAGAAACAGAGATGAGGAGGTATAGGAAGGAAACACAATGAGGAGGTACTAGGTATGGGGATGAAAGAGCTGAGAAGGTATGGATAAGAAACACACCTCAGGAGGCATGGGAAGGAAGCAGACCTGAAAAGAGATGCAGTACTGGAATGGAAACGGATGTGGAGGCACTGGAAAGGAAACCAATCTGAAGAGGCATAGGAAAGGAAACCAGTCTGAATAAAGGAAAGGAAACTAATCTGAATAAAGGAAAGGAAACTAATCTGAAGACGCACAGGAAAGGAAACAAATCTGAAGAGGTACAGGAAAGGAAACCAATCTGAATACAGGAACGGAAACCAATCTGAATAAAGGAAAGGAAACTAATCTGAATAAAAGAAAAGAAACCAATCTGAATAAAGGAAAGGAAACCAATCTGAATAAAGGAAAGGAAACTAATCTGAATAAAGGAAAGGAAAGCAATCTGAAGACGCATAGGAAAAGAAACAAATTTGAAGAGGTACAGGAAAGGGAACTAATCTGAATATAAGAACGGAAACCAGTCTGAAGAGGTAATGGAAAGGAAACCAACCTGAATATAAGAAAGGGAAACCAATCTTAAGAGGTATAGGAAAAGAAAATTTGAAGAGGAATGGGAAAGGAAACCAATCTGATGAGGTATAGGGCAGGAAAGCAATCTGAAGAGGTATAGGAAAGGAAACCAGACTGATAAGGTACAGGAAAGGAAACCAGTGTAAATAAAGGAAAGGAAACCAGTCTTAACGTAGGAAAGGAAACCAATCTGAATACAGGAAAGGAAACCAATCTTGATATAGTTAAGGTAACCAATCTGAATACAGGAAAGGAAACCAATCTGAATACAGGAAAGGAAACCAATCTGAATACAGGAAATGAAATCAAA
Source organism: Conus canariensis (assembly GCA_033310375.1). Taxonomy (NCBI): domain Eukaryota; kingdom Metazoa; phylum Mollusca; class Gastropoda; order Neogastropoda; family Conidae; genus Conus; species Conus canariensis. The sequence goes on along the minus strand of CM065716.1, from coordinate 42,095,880 downwards.
CTGAATATAGGAAAGGAAACCAATCTGAATATGGGAAAGGAAACCAAACCGAATATAGGAAAGGAAACCAGTCTGAAGATGTATTGGAAAGAAAAGAAATCTGATGAAATATGGGAAGAGAAAAATACCTGTAGAAGTAGGGGAAGGAAACATATCTTATAGGTATAGAAAGGAAACAAATCTGTGGAGGTATGGGAAGGAAACAGATCTGTAGAGGTATTAGAAGGAAACAGATGTGTGGAGGTATGGGAAGGAAACAGATCTGTAGAGGTATTAGAAGGAAACAGATGTGTGGAGGTATGGGAAGGAAACAGATGTGTGGAGGTATGGGAAGGAAACAGATGTGTGGAGGTATGGGAAGGAAACAGATCTGTAGAGGTATGGGAAGGAAACAGATGTGTGGAGGTATGGGAAGGAAACAGATGTGTGGAGGTATGGGAAGGAAACAGATCTGTAGAGGTATGGGAAGGAAACACATCTGTGGAGGTATGGGAAGGAAACACATCTGTAGAGGTATGGGAAGGAAATAGATCTGTGAAGGTCAGTGAAGGAAACAGATCTGTGGAGGTATGGGAAGGAAATAGATCTGTGAAGGTCAGTGAAGGAAACAGATCTGTGGAGGTATGGGAAGGAAATAGATCTGTGAAGGTCAGTGAAGGAAACAGATCTGTGGAGGTATGGGAAGGAAATAGATCTGTGAAGGTCAGTGAAGGAAACAGATCTGTGGAGGTATGGGAAGGAAATAGATCTGTGAAGGTCAGTGAAGGAAACACATCTGTAGAGGTATGGGAAGGAAATAGATCTGTGAAGGTCAGTGAAGGAAACAGATCTGTGGAGGTATGGGAAGGAAATAGATCTGTGAATGTCAGTGAAGGAAACAGATCTGTGGAGGTATGGGAAGGAAATAGATCTGTGAATGTCAGTGAAGGAAACAGATCTGTGGAGGTATGGGAAGGAAACACATCTGTGGAGGTATGGGAAGGAAACAGATCTTTAGAGGTATGGGAAGGAAACACATCTGTGGATGTATGGGAAGGAAACACATCTGTGGAGGTATGGGAAGGAAACACATCTGTGGAGGTATGGGAAGGAAACACATCTGTGGATGTATGGGAAGGAAACACATCTGTGGATGTATGGGAAGGAAATAGATCTGTGAAGGTCAGTGAAGGAAACAGATCTGTGGAGGTATGGGAAGGAAACACATCTGTGGAGGTATGGGAAGGAAACACATCTGTGGATGTATGGGAAGGAAACACATCTGTGGATGTATGGGAAGGAAACACATCTGTGGAGGTATGTGAAAGAAACAGATCTTTAGAAGTATGGGAAGGAAATAGATCTGTGGAGGTATGGGAAGGAAACAGACCCCAGGCCATACGAGAAGGAAACAGACCTGAGGAGGAATGCAGAGGAGAGGAGGATACAGAGTTTAAGGGGTGTGAAGAAAGAGAAGGAATGAAAACCAAACCTGACGAGGCACTGCGAGGGATGCAGCACTGTCTTCTGGCAGACCCAGCACACATGTTCCGCCGGTAGCTTCCAGAACAGTACCCGGAATTGTGCTGACAGGTGCCGCCCGCCTGGCGACAGGGAACATCCGAACCTGTAAACGGGTAAACTTGGTGGAACAGAGGACTTAACCAGTGGGCAGAAGTAAACATGCAGAAGGCACATACACACGGACAACTGCATACACGCAAGAGGCGAGGGCAAATGAGCTTCACTATCTCGTTTTTGTGATAGATGTGTTAGGAAACAATAAAGCAGAACTTCAGGAAAACGCCGCAAGAGTTGAAAAGCGTTACGTCCGTGTGGAACAGAAGTCATTAAAAAGGTAAAGCAACATAGTGACCAGCTGTTCCAGGCACCATCCAGCAGGCACTCACGCTGAACAGACAGACCTTTAAAGTAACAGACCGTTCAAAGCAGCTTGGTTCATTCTGAGCAAGGACGACACACTCAGCAAAGGAGATCGACTCGAGGTTAGGATGGTCTGGCTATGCTGGCCATGACAAGTTGAGAGGTTATCCGGATTATCATGTGCGTCGTCACATCCCAGTGAAGATAAAGCTCTGCAAATGACCGATGGTTTCTGTCTGTCTATACGGATGCAAGAACCGGATAGTGGCTTCTGATTTTCACCGAAAAATCCAGGAGCTCAAGGGTAACTGTTTCAGGCAAGATCCTCCACGTTTCACACCAGTCTGCCTCCACTCTTCCCTTGAATACAGACTCGGGTAGAAAATATGTACCCACAGTAAGAAGCTACTGAGTATTTCCATCTGCTGTATGCATACCAAGATGCAGAACCTCACTAATAACAGGCGAAAGAGAACAGGCCTGAATCGCAGAGATGAAGCCATGCAATCTTCATCCTCAACCGAAACTAAGATGTCTTCTAGTTTTGAAGAGATGAATGACCGTGTTGAAGATATCTTAATCGTCTCAGAAAATCCTGATGTGGAAAGAAGGATCTAGCATGTCCATTACAGTCGTTAAAATCTCTGGCATTGAAATATGATTGAGGACCAGTACAACCCCAGTGAGTGGACTCACCTCTTCACAAATGGATCATCGGAAGAAACTGTAAAGAAGTGTAAAGCAGGTGGGACACTAGATAGAAGACTGATCCCTGAGGCTCTTCCGGCTAGAAAGACCTGTTACAGAGAGAGTCAGCAGCATCACCTTATACTGTCAAACTTTTCTCAAATTGAGACGGCCCACCATCAAAGGCTGTCATCCTCATTAACTGCAGATCTCTGCTGCTGGAACTTCACATCATTAAAAGTGCACAGCAACTTCATGACATCAAGAAAACCTTCCATGATCTTTCAAGACAGCCCACCATTACACTCTGGTAGATTCCTTCCCACTATGGGATCACAGGAAACGAAAAAGGCTCCTGCTGTTTTCAAAGTAGGCAACAGAATGGAGCAGTTCAGCAGTTCAGTAACTTACACGACAGGCTAAAACTATGATCCACAACCAGTAGGCCCTACCATTCCCAGAGGAAGAGAAGCATGGATGCAGCCAGTGGTGTTGACGCAGTCCACCAGCTCCAGACTTACCAACAGACAATCCTCTTCAGACTGAGGACTAACCAATGCAGCCTACAGAGCCTCCACAACCGACTCAAGATTGCCCACATTGACGAAAGTTCATGCGGCACTTGAACCCTGACCCAGAACACATAAATGTTCCAACTCCGGGGTTTACGATGTCACGCCTTGCCGGAGGGCATGGAGATACAGCAGTACCTTTGGGGTGGCAATGAAGACCTGGGGAAGACTGCAGAATTCATCATGGCAACCAGGCTTCACATCTGACGCAGCCAATCATTTGACCACAGAAGAGGAAGAACTGAAGTGAACTGTTTCGGATCATTTCAAAGTAAAATTGGGTCCGTAGAAAACTGTATTGTTAAAAAAGATAATCCTAGTGATAAGGGAAACATTCTGAGAATTGTTAGTGATAACATTAACACATTAAACTGAGAAAGATGTGATAAACGAAAACTCATTGTTAACAGATCGGTTTTCTGTTTTGTTTGTTTTGTTTTGTTTTGTTTTGTTGTTGTTTGTTTGTTTTTGATAGTTTCAGCGGGTTGAGTAATTGGCGTAGACTCACGTAGTTATACTATAATTACATTTTGGAAAGTAGGACACTTAGCATGTCTCGTTTTCCAGATTATCCTAGGCTTACTTGGTGATGACCCACTATAAAATGAAATGAAAAATAAACCCTAATCTCATCGCCATTTCTTCATCCCTTTACAAAACAGCATAACCGATGTGTCACCTTGCTCCAGATAAATTACACACACACACACACACACACACACACACACACACACACACACACACACACACTACAATCTCTCGCTCTCTCTCTCTCTCTCTCTCTCTCTCTCTCATACACAGAGAGAGAGAGAGAGAGAGAGAGAGAGAGAGAGAGAGAGAGAGAGAGAGAGAGAAACTTAAAATAAAAGAGAGAAAGAAAGCAGAAGAGTCAATGTGTGAGTATGGCCCACCTCTCACGCAGAAAAGAAGACCACACCAAACCAGGAAACCGACCCACTTCATTCTGGTTTCTTGCAGCTGAAACAAAGATGATTCAGACGACGGTACCAAACACATATAAAGCCTGATACGTGAGAGCACGCTAACTCTAACCATATTTTCTGTTATTCGCTCACTTCGATCTTCCTCGCATTGTAATGGATCCCTAAGAACAGGCTGAAGTTTCCTCTTTCTTATTAGTTTTATTTTGTTGTTGTTGCTGTTGTTTATGTATGTACGCTTGCAACACGTTTCTGTCTGATGTTTTCTTCCCGCCCCCTCCCCTTTCAACTACTTTATGTAGCAGTTCAGGGGAAGCCATTGGACCGTCCTAGCAGCTTCAAATGCCAGTCACGTGGCCCACAGCTTTGGAATTGTCTCCCTTTTCATATCCGACAGTCAACCTCCGTTATATCCTTCAAGTTTAGTCTTCAAGGCCATCCTATGTATATCAGTTTCATGCACTATGTATGCAAGCTGTATAGAACCTGTGTATCTCTTGTGTATGTATGTATGACATGCTGTACATATATTAATTACATACATATATGTAACGACTGCTCGTGTGTGAACGCCACAATGCACGTAGAATCTAGGGCCGGGCGCCTCACAAACGATCGAGGGGCCCACCGTCAAGTACTTATAGGGTACGGCTGCTGAGCCTAGGGTCGTGAGTTCAAACCACGAGTGGGGTTGACCTTACACGACTTGAAAACCCCATCAATCCACCAAGCAAAAAATAGGTAAGCCCACCCGATTCACTCCAGGACTTCCCCTGCCTTCCCCGTAATGCCCTGTCCCAAACATGGAGAATCTCTAACAATTCAGAGCCCCCTTCCCCGGTCATTAACGCATGGGACTTTAACCTTAACCATTTATTGTCATCGTTATTATTTATCATATTTTCCCGAGGTGTTGGCAGCACACTGACATTTACTGTCAAGTGATATGTTTTCGTTACATTAGACGGATTGCTCCCCTTGGATACCGGGAGTTGTTTCAGTGTGAATAGTATGTTTGCCTTCTGGGACATCTGTACAAGAAATTTCCCGTTTTCTGTCGCCATTTTTGACTCTACATGTTTGTTTGTTTCTTTTGTTTGTTCAGGGGAGTTTCTGTTTGCCTTTACTTTTACTGTTGTTCACTGTTTTTCTTACTGTCTTTGCGACCCACCCTCCTGTATTTGTTCTAGTAATTCTATTATAAGCTACACACAAAAAGTTAAGGATCACTTTCACAAACATTAATAACTGTCAAAATAAGAAAGTCAATGCGTTGAAGTTTGGCCAACATTTAATTCCATTCTTTAGTGATAACGATACACAATTGCCTTCAATCTCGAGCAATCGTTTGGTGTGTACATTTGATTAAATGGGTACGTATCCAAATTTGATTTCCCAAAGTCATTGAAATCACAAGACAGGGCATACTGATGCTCCCAAAAGCTCAGTAATGCGTGTAACCACCATGGCTGTTCTGGCACTCGACGCAGCGAGTCCTCATCGAGTTGACCAGGTTGGTGAAGATCCTCTGTGGAAGCGCCTGCCACTCAGCCTGCAGCATCTGGTAGAGGTGTTGGGCATCCATGGGAGGGGGGTGGCTCCTCACTTTGCGATCCAGCTCATCCCAGAGGTTCTCAATCGGGTTGAGATCGGGACTGCATGCTGGCCACTCCATTCTGTTGACTCCAGACTGCTGCAGGAAGTCGTTGACCACCCTTGCCCTGTGGGGGCGAGCATTGTCATCCTGGTAGACAGCCCTCGGTCCCATCTGCTGCAGTGTAGGCACAGCCCGCGGTCGAAGGATCTCATCCCGGTATCGGATGCCAGTCAGGTTACCCTGTACATGATACAAGGGTGTTCTGTGGTGAAGGCTGAAGGCTCCCCAGACCATTACAGAACCTCCACCAAAGGCCACCTTTTCTTGGACAGTGGCGTCAGTAAAGCGTTGCCCTGGGCGCCTCCAGACCCTCAGTCGGCCGTCGTTGTGGTGAAGGGTGAAGCGTGATTCATCACTGAACAGGACCTGGGACCATTGCTGACGTGTCCACCTCACGTGACGTGCGCAGAAGGCGCGGCGTGCTGCCCTATGGGCTGGAGTTAAGCGTGGCCGTACTGCTGGGCGACGAGAACGGAGATTAAACCCATGTAGGCGGTTCTGTATGGTCTGCTGGCTGATGTTGATGTTAGTAGCCACCCTGAACTGCCTTTGAATTATGCTGGAAGAGGCTGTTCTTGTCTGCAGGGCTTGTCGTTTAATGAGACGATCGTCACGTGGGGTTGTCTTCTTCGGTCGACCAGATCTGCGTCTTTCATGGACAATCCCAGTGGCTGTGAAGCGTTGAATCAGTCGGACAATGACCGAGATGGACACATGAAGTCGCCTGGCCACTTCTCGCTTGGGAACACCATCTTGGAACCATGCAACAGCTCGTCCCCTATCCAACTCGCTTAATTTTCGTCGTGGAGGCATTGTCAGTTCAGGCCTACTACTGGTGGAATGTCTTCTTATATAGCCAAGCGAGTGACAGCATCTCACACATAAACAGCAGTGCTTGCACGTACATAATGGTTTTTCCATCTGGCAAGTGCAATGTGTTCAGGCAGAACGGTCCAAAACAAGGTCATTTTTCGCAAGTTTCCGCTTTTCCGTTTGCGGCCCAGCTCAGTAGTAGAGAATCCCGTGCAATTTTCGCACTAACACAACATCGCCCACTTACAGCTGAACAAGAATTCATGACAATTTGGCTGGACTAAGAAATAAATAACAGTAGCGAACTGAGTTTATTACGCACCTGTTTTCACATACCGATCCTTAACTTTTTGTGCGTAGTATACTTTCTTTTTCGCGAGTCACAATTTAAAACATGCTAGCATTTTTTGTTGTAGTTGGTTTCGTTGTTGTCGTGATCATGTGCCTAGGAATGTCCTTGTACACTCTATTCAGGGTGGACATTTCCCTGTTCTGCAATGGATATTTCTCTACATGAGTTTGTTTTGTTTTGTTTTGTTTGTTTATTTTTGACTTCTCATTTTTTTTTAGATCTTGGCGGGATGAATTAAGTGGAATGTTTGGCGCTCCCAGCTTGCTCTAGTATTCTCCATCTCACGGATCTTATTCAGCTACCGTTTAAAACACTGACTTGCACATATTGTTTTTGTTCTTTCTTGGTTTTTTGTTACTTTTGCAGGCAGGGGCTTTTTTCCACTACGTGTTGACTGCCCTGCATAGGCCCTGTGTGGTCGGCCGCACTAAAACAATCAAAGTCTGTAAAAGGTAATGTACGGTGGATGGTCAATGCCATTACTGGATCAGCTGATGACACTCAGCCAAGCATCGAAACTTAAAGCAAAGTCATGCACAACACATGGTTCCCTTCACAAGAGAGAATTCAATGGTCCCATGCTCTGTCAGTCCAAAGGTTGACAGTTTGGAGGCCTCGCTCTTCTCTTCCCTTCGTCATATTGTTCACAGGTCTTTGCCAAGTCATTTTCACTTGGACAACAATGGCTTACTTGAACTAGGTTTCCCACCACACTCATGGATTAGTCAGCCAAAATGATGTGTGTAGATTCATTTCCACTTCTTGGATTGTTTGTCACGCTCGATGATTACAGACTGCAATAGACTTCAACGGCTGACAACATGCAGAAATTTGCATTTCCATAGGAGGTACTGTGATGTAATTTACAGATATAGATGCGGTCGAGATGGAGGGAGGAGAGAGAACGCGCGGGGGGCGAGGGGAGGGGGAGAATGTCACACTGCTGGTATGTGAATGGTATATCAACAATTTAAACCTTAAACTTAAACACACACACACACACACACGCGCGCGCGCACGCATGCACACACACACACACACACACACACACACACACACACACACACACACACCGCGCACGCAGGCACGCACACACACACACACACACACACACACACACACACACACACACACACACACACACACACGCACACACACACATTTTCAAATTAAGTTACCACCTGTCGTGCATCTTCGCAGAAAGACAGTCATGTGAAATTGATTCACCCCATGGAAATGAAATAACAAAACGATAACCCTATAGACCTACATTTTTTTTCATAGTTTATATTATTTCAATGTAAACACGCAGAAAATAGAGAGATAGATAGACTTACAGACAGATGGATAGATCTATATATGCTATATATATATATATATATATATATATATGTGTGTGTGTGTGTGTGTGTGTGTGTGTGTGTGTGTGTGTGCAGATAGATAGGAAGGTAAGATAAGATAAGATAATGTTGCTTATAGCCCAGCCGACCACAAAGGGCCACATCAGGGCTGTCACCACGTTAAAATCAACTCACAAGCCAGTCATTCACACAATTCTTTAAAATACATCGAAAAACCATCCAAAAGTTTGTTAAAAATCTTTCCACTGTAAAATCTCAGATCCGATGAAAAATGTTAATCTCTTTCAAGAACTCAAAGATAGCGTCAGGTGGGACATCTCTGAACAAGGTTTTCATGGAATCCGCCGTAAAATGTTTGTGTCTCACATCGTGCAAGTCCCAACACTCTAAAAGAATATGTTTCATTGTGAGTGGCACATGACATGGAATGCACCACGGAGCTTCTTCACTCTTTAAAAGGTACGAATGGGTAAAATACGAATGGCCGGTGTGCAGCCGGCACAGAACTGTTTCTTCTTTACGACCACCAGACGTAGATGAGAGGAACTCCTTAAAGTTTGGACGGATCTGAAAGAGTTTGTTATCCGTCTGTGTATTCCAATCCTCCTGCGAGAGGTCTCTCACATAATCGTTAATTTTGGGTTTCAGATCTGAGCAGGGGATATATATGTTGGACAATTTCTCTGTTGTGGCATTCTTGGCTAAACGATCAACCATTTCGTTCCCTCCGATGCCAACATGACCAGGAACCCAAGCCAGAATAATGTTATAACCATCCGCTTTCAACTTGGTCAAAAGTTCAAAGAAGTGTAGAAGTTCTGGATGCTGAAGGCTGCGGCCAGCTATGGCCTCCAACGCTGACAATGAATCCGACAGAACCAGAAAGTCCCTCCTCGTAGATTGTGAGATTATCCTCAGCGCCAGAACCAGAGCTGTAAGTTCAGCAGAATAAGCAGAAGCCTCTGAAGGAATATGTTCTAACAGTATCTGAGAAGGAGCACCAGGGCAATAGGCTGCACAGGCCACTCCATCTTCAGACTTGGAACCGTCAGTGAAAACTTTTTGATAGGATGGGAATTTCGAACAGAGGTCAGCATACAATGCCTTGTACGCCAGAGAGCTGGTAGACTCTTTGCGAAAAGCTGCAAGATCGAAACGAATCTCTGGTGTGAAAAAGGTCCACGGAGGCTGATCTGGACACTTGGAAAAATCAGACACAACTCCTAGGTCTAGACCTGCATTCCGCGCGTGAGGCTGCATACGAAGACCAAACGGCGGAATACAGTTAGGGTTGTTTTCGAATTTCCTTTGGAACTGAGGGTCAAAGACACAGTCATAGGCAGGGTTCTCCGGTTCCGAAAAAAGTGTGATATAATAATTCAAAGACAGTTTCAGCCTGCGGTTGGACAGTGAGGGTTCACCTGCCGCTGCGTACAGGCTGTACACAGGGGTGGTGCGGAATGCTCCAAGACAGAGACGAAGCCCTTGATGGTGGATAGGGTCCAAGAGTTTTAGGTAAGACGGTCTTGCAGAGCCGTACACAGCACAACCATAGTCCAGTTTGGAACGGACCAAGGCTCTGTAGAGGTGCAGCAAAGTTTTCTTATCAGCGCCCCAGTCAGTGTGCGCTACAACCCGCAGAATATTCAGAGCTTTCTGGCAAGAAGTTTTGAGGTTTTTAATGTGGCTGAGAAAGTTGAGTTTCTGGTCAAAAATAACTCCTAAGAATTTGGCCTCTTTGACAGCTGGAATGGGAGATTTCCCTATTTGAATTACGGGATCTGGAAAAAAACTATAGGAAGGTAGGTAGGAAGGTAGATGTAGATGGAAACATAGATAAAGGTGTCTGTATATAATAATGAATAATAATAATAATAATGTATAATACTTATATAGCGCATTTCTTGTTGAACAACTCAATGCGCTTACATCCACCATTTGCACTTATTCATACAATATTCATGCACACAGCAAAAAGAAAATACACAATGGCAGACGCACCTACATGCATAAACTGTCTCACCGAACTAGTTGTGGAAGAATTTAAGAGAGATCTAGTCATCTACAGAAGAGAATAGGCTTTTTTGAAGAGGTAAGTTTTGAGCTGAGATTTAAAAGAAGAAAGAGTAGGCTGATTACGAAGGTCTTCAGGGAGGGAGTTCCAAATAGAAGGTGCTCTAAAACTGAAGGCTCTTTCGCCAACAGATTTCAGAGAACGCTTAGGGATTTTCAAAAGTTTTTGTGAAGAAGAGCGAAGGGTACGAGAGCTTTGGTAGGTGCAGAGAGAAGAAGAGAGATAGTGAGGAAGAGATTCATTGAAGTGGCGGAAAGCAAGAACTGCCAGTTTAAATTGCCACCGATACTGTATGGGAAGCCAGTGCAGTTCGATCAGCATGGGAGTGATGTGCTCACACCTCCTCCTCTTCAAAACAAGTCGTGCAGCGCTATTTTGGACTCTCTGCAGCCGAGCAATCTGTTCTGCGGGAAGCCCAGCATAAACAGAGTTGCAGTAGTCCAATCTTGACATCACCGTGGCACAGACTAGCCTGACAGCTACTTCCCTGGATATAAAGCGTCGGATGGAAGCAATACGTCTCAGCTCTAAAAAGGATGAGCGACAGACTACAGATATTTGATTCTGCATGGTCAGACACTGATCAATGGTAACACCAAGGTATTTGACAGAGTTACTAAAAGGCAATTCAGTACCATCAACAACCATTGACTCTGACTCAACGAGTTTGAGGCAGGAGGAGGTTCCAACGGGCATGACTTCAGTCTTTTCACAATTTAATTTAAGCTTATTACTTGTCATCCATTCCTGCACACTGCTGATACACCGAGACACCCCAGATTGAACAGAAACAAACTCATCAGGTGTGCCACTCTTAGAAAGCTCAGTGTCATCAGCATACTTGTGAAAATCACAATCATGGTCCGAGATAACATCTGACAAGGGCTGTGAGTACAATGTAAACAACACTGGGCCCAATACTGATCCCTGTGGTACTCCATACAAAAGAGGTGACAAAGTAGACCTTACACCACCCACAACCACCGCCTGCGACCTATCTCTGATGTACGATTCGAACCACTGGAGAACTATCCCATCAACACCAAAAGTGACCCTAAGCCTTTCAAGTAAAGTAGTGTGATCTAGCGTATCAAAGGCAGCACTCAGATCAAGCAAGGCTACGAGAGAAACAAGTTTACTGTCGGATTTGCACAGTAAACAGTCCAGTACGCTCAATACAGCAGTCTCAGTGCTATGATTCTTCCTATAAGCAGACTGACAGGCTTCAAGAAGACCATGGTCTGAAAGATGAGTCTGAAGCTGCTTCAGCACAACTCTTTCAAGGATTTTTGAGAGGAATGGGAGGTTGGACACCGGTCTATAGTTCTTTAACTTATTAAGGTCCAGTCCTGGCTTTTTCAAGAGAGGGGTAACCATTGCCTGCTTAAACTGAGGAGGCACTATGCCTGACAAGAGAGATTTGTTTACAATGTTTGTAATCACGGGAATCAAATGAGAGGCACACCGTTTAAGGAGGGAAGTAGGGATGGGGTCAAGGACACAACTTTTGCTGGAGGATTCACTTATGAGATCTCCGATCAGTTTTTCATCCACAGGATTAAAAGTACAAAAAGGTGGTCCACAGTATTTATCGTAAAGAATTGGTTGGGAAGGATTTGCATCAAGATTGTCACGGATGGTTTTGATTTTATCAACAAAGAATTCACTAAATTGTTGAGAGATTTGAGGAGGAATGTTCGTGGGCAAACTTAATTTCTTTTGTTTGCCAAGTAGTTCACTTGAAAGAGAAAACAACTGCTTTGATGAAGAACAAGAGTCAATTTTATCACGGTAGTATGACTCTCTGGCATCCTGGAGGCAGTCCCCTGCCTCACACCTGTTCGCTGCAAAGATCTGGCGGTGGATGGTCAATCGGCTCTTTCTCCAGCGTCTCTCGCTGCGCCGGCGTTGACGTCGAGCAGCTCTCACGTCCTCGGAAAGCCAAGGAGCTGAGGGACGGTCAGTAACACACCTAGTCACTGCAGGCGCGTGTCGGTCCAGGATTTCCTGAAGGCCATCGTTAAGCACTTCAACTAATTGTGTGACATCTGCATTGCTTTGCTGCTTACGCATGCCCTGAGCAAAACTCTTGACCTCTTGGTCAAAAACAGCCACACACAATGCTTTCATGTTCCTAGACGTAACAAGTCTTTTCCGAGGAGGGGGTCTGGAGATCTTCAAACTACACACAACAACAAAATGGTCTGAAAGACCAGCATAGTCACGAACTTCATCCACAGAGAGAACGCTGTCTTCAATGTTTCCCACCACCCAATCAAGGATATGGCCATGTTTGTGTGTTGGTGTTTGAACAAACTGAGACAGGTTGTGATCAGTCAGTAGAGTCCTCAGATGAATCACTTGGCGATCTGAATAGTCATCATAATGAAAATTAAAGTCACCAAGATAACAAACAGTATTACGTGTAGCTGCATAAGAGGATAACAGATCTGGAAACTCCTGTAGGAAGGCAGAGTTAGACAGCATATTGGACTTACTTGGCGGAGGTCTGTAAACACAAACCAAAGAAACAGTAGCAGCAGTGCCTCGTAGTTTCATTTCAACACACTCAAACGAACAAAATTTCACAGGAGTGAAAGAAACACAGCATGAGAGTGTTTTTCGAATCATGAAGGATAATCCACCACCTCGTGATCCAACACGAGGAAACGAGTGGAAATCATAATCACAGGGAGTCATAGCAGCGATGTAGGACTCGTCACCACGATCGTACAACCAAGTTTCAGTCAAGACGAAAATATCGGCTTTTAAATCAGTCACCATTTCATGGATTTCAGCTGCTTTTTTGCGACACGATCGGCAGTTGAAAAGCAGCACCTTTAATGTCCGTTTGTTGTCTGCCTTCTTTCTCTTGTACCGTTTTCTTGGAAGATTGACACCTATGCCAAAAGTACGAAGCCGAGATGTTAATTCACAGGTCAAACGAGCGGGACTTACATGAAGAAGTTGATCACGTCTGTAATGCAGGAATTTATCACTTTGGCGCACAGGGATAGAGCACTCAACAGAACTAGACGAAAGATCAGGTAGTTGGCTAGCTTGATGCACAGGTGAGTACGATGGCGGACGCACGAGTTCAAAGCAGTCAACCGTGTTGAAATTGTCGTGCACAGCACGAACCAACGCAGGTAAAGTTCGGCATAAATTGCCCACAACACAAAAGCACCAAACATCACGAACATTTTCACAAACTTTCAAAGCAAGCACGCTTCCTTTTCCTCTTAAACGAAGAAAAGAACAAACAGAGGCGACAGTCATCTCCAACCTCAGCGGCGAACGACCTTGACCTTAATATACACCTGTTTGTTTGATTCACACCACAAAACCATCAGCCTATCTTGAATTTGAAACACAAAAGTTAAAATCGGAAATGAAATGAGGCAGGGAACAGTAAACGATAAACAGTAAACAAGTTGGGTATTTTTTGCTCCCATAAGAAAACCTAACACAGAGTAACTTTTATTCAAGACTGGCACAGCCTTTTAAACTTGAATAAAGTCAGACAAATACATAGACGAACAATCTAATAGTGGGGGAAAAAACAAGCGCAGGCCAACAACTGAACTATCTTCATAGTAATGACTTGGCAAAGATTTGGACTTAAGGAGGGGGGGGGGGGGGGGGGGGGTAATTTGAAGATGGAGAAACTGGGAACATGAAATTAAGAAAATATGTTACAGATATGAAAACTCTTCACTAGCTGCATAAGGGAACCATCGCAATCTCTTTTGAAGGCAGATATATTTGTATTGCCTGCTCCGAGGCCTTTCGTCCGCTGGGTCGGACTCATCAGGGAGACACGGCTGGTTGTGTCTGCGCTCCTGGCGTCAAATAGAGACACACCACAGTCCATAATACTGTGGTGTTCTCACCACCAAGAGTGCAAAAAAGAATCCAATAGCACTCCCAAAGCAGCCAGCGAAGAGTAGGCAATACAAATATATCTGCCTTCAAAAGAGATTGCGATGGTTCCCTTATGCAGCTAGTGAAGAGTTTTCATATCTGTAACATATTTTCTTAATTTCATGTTCCCAGTTTCTCCATCTTCAAATTACCCCCCCCCCCCCCACCCCCCCTCCAAGTCCAAATCTTTGCCAAGTCATTACTATGAAGATAGTTCAGTTGTTGGCCTGCGCTTGTTTTTTCCCCCACTATTAGATTGTTCGTCTATGTATTTGTCTGACTTTATTCAAGTTTAAAAGGCTGTGCCAGTCTTGAATAAAAGTTACTCTGTGTTAGGTTTTCTTATGGGAGCAAAAAATACCCAACTTGTTTACTGTTTATCGTTTACTGTTCCCTGCCTCATTTCATTTCCGATTTTTGTTTTGATTAAATTGAGGTTATTTGTATTTGTTTCTGTCCGTCTGTGTGTTTGTCTTTTGATCTCCCTTGCATCTTTGGGTGGATCCTCAAGCGTAGGCTCAGAGATTGTCCCCTTTATTTTATACTGTTTGCATAATGTCTTTAGTTTTTCAGCAACTTTTTTCCTCCCCACACTTTCGTTTGGTTTCATTTACTACTCTTCGCTGGCTGCTTTGGGAGTGCTATTGGATTCTTTTTTGCACTCTTGGTGGTGAGAACACCACAGTATTATGGACTGTGGTGTGTCTCTATTTGACGCCAGGAGCGCAGACACAACCAGCCGTGTCTCCCTGATGAGTCCGACCCAGCGGACGAAAGGCCTCGGAGCAGGCAATACAAATATATCTGCCTTCAAAAGAGATTGCGATGGTTCCCTTATGCAGCTAGTGAAGAGTTTTCATATCTGTAACATATTTTCTTAATTTCATGTTCCCAGTTTCTCCATCTTCAAATTACCCCCCCCCCCCCCCCCCTCCTTAAGTCCAAATCTTTGCCAAGTCATTACTATGAAGATAGTTCAGTTGTTGGCCTGCGCTTGTTTTTTCCCCCACTATTAGATTGTTCGTCTATGTATTTGTCTGACTTTATTCAAGTTTAAAAGGCTGTGCCAGTCTTGAATAAAAGTTACAAAAGTTAAAGTCAACAAACTTACCTAAGCTTAGGTGATGACGGAAGACGGACACTTAGTGGACGCGTAGTCAG
Source organism: Conus canariensis (assembly GCA_033310375.1). NCBI lineage: Eukaryota > Metazoa > Mollusca > Gastropoda > Neogastropoda > Conidae > Conus > Conus canariensis. Next base: position 42,080,475 of record CM065716.1, on the reverse strand, counting down.
TGAAGCAACACGGATTCTCTTTGATTCTCTTCCTCGTTGTTGTCCTGTATATACTCCTAGGTGGTGCGCGTGACTTGGGATCAGATGTCACTGCAATGCAGCATCGGGAAGTTGTCATGCGGGTGCGTTCAACCAGCAGGACCTTTTTCTTCCTGCTTTGTTCTACTTGTGCCGTTCAGCCAGCATTACACTTTCTACTTTTTACTACTTGTGTCGTTCAGGCAGCATTACACTTTCTACTTTTTACTACTTGTGTCGTTCAGCCAGCATTATACTTTCTACTTTTTACTACTTGTGTCGTTCAGCCAGCATTACACTTTCTACTTTTTACTACTTGTGTCGTTCAGCCAGCATTACACTTTCTACTTTTTACTACTTGTGTCGTTCAGCCAGCATTACACTTTCTGCTTTTTACTACATGTGTTATTCAGCCAGCATTCTACTTTTTACTACTTGTGTCGTTCAGCCAGCATTACACTTTCTACTTTTTAACTACATGTGTCGTTCAGCCAGCATTACACTTTCTACTTTTTAACTACATGTGTCGTTCAGCCAGCATTACACTTTCTACTTTTTAACTACATGTGTTGTTCAGCCAGCATTATACTTTCTACTTTCTATTACATGTGAAGGGAAAAGGTAGGGAAAAGTTAGAAAAAAAATCAGGGGAAAATAGTTAAAACGGGTTGAGATAGTATAAAAAGCTATGTAAATGAAGAAAGCAAAAGGAGCAGAAAGGGGGAATGAAAGTAGGAAAAAAGTGTAGGGAAAAGGAGAAAATAGATGGAAAAGTAGAAAAAGACAGAAACATTTTTTTTTTTTTTAAAGTAGGGACAACCAGGGATAGATAGTGACAAACAGGAAATTACGGCGGACGGTAAGAAAATGTGGAGGAATTAGGAAAAGACAGGACAGAATAGAAAAGGTAAACAAGTATATAAAAGAAATGTAGGGACAAGCAGGAAAACGTGAGGAAAAGTGAGAAGAAAAGTAGAACAAGATAGGAAAAATTAGGACAAGACAGGGAAATGTAGAAGGATTGTGGAGGAGACCAAAAAAAACTACGAGAACGGTAACGGAATTAAGAACCAGAAAGGAATTTTTGAAAAACAAATGGGGACGAATAAAAAAAAATGTGGGAAATTGACAAATGGTAAAGAGAAGAAGAAGAAGAAGAAGAAGAAGAAGAAGAGAGGAGGAGGGAGGAGGAGGAGAGGAAGACGAGAAAAGCAGAAATAGAAAGGGAAAGATGGAGAAATGTGTATGAGCAGAAACAGTTAGAAAAAAGGTGGATAAGTGGGAAAGATTTGGGAAAAGTAACACTATGTGGCGATATCAGAAATAGTAACATGGACAAGAAAAAGATTTTGTTTAAGTTTCTTAAAATGTATGACCAGATTTTAAAAAAGTAAGAAATGATAAGTATTGTTATGGGGAAAGTGTTGAAAGGTAGGAAAAAATGGTGGAGGGGGGACGGGGGAAGAAGGGGGGAAGACAGCAGAGAAAGATGGGTTAACGCAGAAAAATAGAAAAAAAGCTAGAGGGAAAAAACTGTTGGAGAAATGTGCTTAAAGTTAAGGAGAAGTAGGAAAAAGTGATAAAAAGTAAGAAAAGATAGGAAAACTTTGAGAAAAATAGAAAAAGACAGACAAAAAGAGAGAGAGAAAAGAAACGATGGAGAAGATTAGTAAAGGATAAGTCAAAGTAGAGAACAGTAGGGACAGGTAGTGAAAAGTAGAATTAGGAAGGGAAAGTCGGAAAAAGAGAAAGCACGAAAAGTTGAAGGAAATGAAAATACGTAGGGAAAAAACACTGACAGGTAGAGTAAAAAAAAAACTAGGAAAAGGTAGAGATGGTAAGAAAGTGTTGGAAAAAGTAGAGAAAGTAGCGAAAGATGTGAAGAGGTAGAGAAAGTGCAGGTAGGTCCAGAAAAATAAGAAAAGGTAGGGGAAGGTGGAGGAAAAGTAGGTAAGTGGTAGGGGAAAATATGAAACGGTAAGGAAAATCAGGAAAAGGCAGGAGAAGGCAGAGTAAAGATAAGAGATATATAATGTTACTTAGAGCCCAGTCGACCACAAAGGGCGATATCAGGGCTGTCACCGCGTTGAAGGTAGACGAAAAGATGAGAAGGTAGGGAGAAAGTAAAAAAAGAAATAGGTTAGGAAAAAGCAGAAAAAGGCAGGGGAAATAGGAATAGGTAGGGATTAGTAGGAAAGGGTTAGGAAAATAGGAAAAGATATGGAAAACTAGGGAAGGCAGGGAAAAGTATTAAAAAAAAAAAATAGAAAAAGCAAGAAAAGGCAGGACTAAGCAGGAAAAGGCAGGGGAAGTAGAGGATCCCAGGGAAAAAAAAAAAAAAAGAAAAGTAGCGAAAAGTAGGAAAGTAGCACAGAAGTAGGAAAGGATAGGGTATATAGGAAAAGGCAGGGGACAGTAGGAGAAGCTAATGGAAAATAATTCAGGTGGAACGTTACCTCTGTTGCCCGTGAGGTACGGTGACTCCCGGATGCTTGTCACCCAACAGCCCCGATACATCCTGTTGTTTTGTCACCATGACACATGACAAGTCAGGGCCTAGACCATTTCTATGGAACGCAACTAGCTTCAAAAAGTCGTAAATGCTATAGTTCTCTCTCTCTCTCTCTCTCTCTCTCTCTCTCTCTCTCTCTCTCTCTCTCTCTCTCTCTCTCTCTCACACACACACACACACACACACACACACACACACACACACACACACACACACACGCACGCACGCACGCACGCACGCATGCACGCACGCACGCATGCACACACGCACGACGCTGTTAAAGCAGTGGATAGTGTGTCAAAAGAAGAAGAAAAACAGTGATCATCAAACTTGGGACCATAATAGGCTGTACATAACGAAAACAGGATCGCAACAGTGACTTTTGGTGTTAATTGTATTTGTGTTCAATGTGATCTAGTTACTTTCGGTATTAATATTCCTTGTGTTCCGTACGAGGCAGCTACTTTCGGTATCAACCGTCCTTTTGTTCAGTATGCTGTGGTTACTTTCTGTTCAGTATGATGCTGTTGGTTACGGTATCAATTATCCTTGTTTTCAGTATGATGCTGTTACTTTCGGTATCAATTATCCTTGTTTTCAGTATGATGCTGTTACTTTCGGTATCAATTATCCTTGTTTTCAATATGATGCAGTTACTTTCGGTACCAATTATCCTTGTTTTCAGTATGATGCTGTTACTTTCGGTATCAATTATCCTTGTTTTCAATATGATGCAGTTACTTTCGGTACCAATTATCCTTGTTTTCAGTATGATGCTGTTACTTTCGGTACCAATTATCCTTGTTTTCAGTATGATGCTGTTACTTTCGGTATCAATTATCCTTGTTTTCAGTAAATGTAATTACTTTCAATATCAATTATCCTTGTTTTCAGTATGATGCAGTTACTTTCTGTATCAATTATCCTTGTGTTTTTACTTTTGGGATCAACTATCTTTGTGTTCAGTGAACTGTGGCCGCTTTTTCAGTATCAGTTATCCTTGTGTTCAATATAATGTAATTACTTTGGGTATCAATTTTCTTTAGATTCAGTGTGATAGAGTTACTTTCGGTCTCAATTATCCCAGTGTTCAGTATGATGTAATTTCTTCCAGTGTCAACTATCCTTGTATCGGAATCAATTACCCTTGTGTTCTGTGTGATGTAGTTACTTTCGGTCTCAATTATCCTTACGTTCAGTATGATGTTTCACTGTCAATATTAATGAGTCTTTTTCGGCTTTTGTGAATCATGATCGCTACTTTCATGTGGAGCAGCACCATGTCGCAGCATTAACGCTGAGAGATTCTTAAATCATTATGGAGCAACAAAATTACTAATTTCACACGAAAAGTGCTTTTTCATTAATACAATGGTAATTATGGGCTTTTAAAATGAAGCATAAACTTTCCTCCGCAGGCAGACATACACAAGTTTAATTGTTTCTTCCTATGGTGCACCATTGTGAATCTGCGTATGCAAGGATGAGGAGGAATGCATGTAGGCCTGACATAAACTACCTGGGCGGACATGTGCACATAAAATAGACATGGACATCATGCATACAATTAATCTCCTCTTCCCCTCTCTCTCTCTCTCTCTCTCTCTCTCTCTCTCTCTCTCTCTCCTCTCTCTCTCTCCTCTCTCTCTGCACGTCATGCATATCTTAAACCGAATCTCTCTCTCTCTCTCTCTCTCTCTCTCTCTCTCTCTCTCTCCTCTTCCTCTCTCTCTCTGTGTGTGTGTGTGTGTGTGTGTGTGTGTGTGTGTGTGTGTGTGTTGTGTGTCTCTCCCCCTCTCTCTCTCTCTCTCTTTCTCTCTCTCTCAGTGTTTATTACAGCTTCAAAGACAGTTTAAAATGTACATTTACGCAAAGAAGATTTTCAAGAACACTGCTAAATACGCGTTGTCTTTTCAAAACAAAATTCTTTCCGTTGTACAGACCAAATGTGTGGATGAATTTGAACAATATACTTAATACTTCCTCAGCTGGGCCCAACAAAATAAAAGTTAGTCACGCAGAACAGCACTTTTATTTGCAATGCAAATTACTTGAAGTAAACCAGACAGCACGGCACACACACACACACACACACACACACACACACACACACACACAATGTACGACGTAATATGACGAAGTAAACAGTTATTGGCCGCTTTGTCTTTTTTTTTCCCCTGAAGCGAGCTACTTTACATTTGTATTTCAACGCAATATTTGTCCGCTTAATGAAACAGCAGTGCTATTCAAATTCAACGCCTGTGTACAATTTTTCATCACATTGCAATCTAACTCCCCCTCCCTCCCTTCCCCCATCGGCCTTCTTCCCCTTGCCCCCATCCCCTCCCCCCCCCCTTTCTCTTACACCCATCCACCCTGAATGAGAGTTTGTTGTGTTAGACCTGGACCAGGCTGTGTTGAATGGTTCAATGAAGAAGGATATGAGCGCTGCCCTGTAATAAGATTTGAACACACACACACCACACACACACACACACACACACACAAACCCACACCCGCGCGCGCGCGCGCGCGCGGAGGCACGTGAGCGTACACACACACACACACACACACACACACACACACACACACACACACACACACACACACACACACACACACACAACTCAAGATACAAGATACAAGAATACTTTATTATCTCAATTCTGAGAAATTACAATCGTGCTGCTGACTAACTATACATTGGTTACATAAATAAACATAAAAAACAAAATCAATTTAGTTATAATGTAAAACTTCATACATATAGGAAATGAAGTGAGGCAGGGAACAGTAAACAATAAATAGTAAACAAGTGGGGTAACTTTTGCTCCCATAAGAAAACCTAACAGAGTAACTTTTATTCAAGACTGGCACAGCCTTTTAAACTTGAATAAAGTCAGACAAATACATAGACGAACAATCTAATAGTGGGGGAAAAAACAAGCGCAGGCCAACAACTGAACTATCTTCAAAGTAATGACTTAGCAAAGATTTGGACTGAAGGAGGGGGGGGGGGGGGGGGGGAGTTTGAGATGGAGAAACTGGGAACATGAAATTAAGAAAATATGTTGCAGATATGAAAACTCTTCACTAGCTGCATAAGGGAACCATCGCAATCCCTTTTGAAGGCAGATATATTTGTATTGCCTGCTCCGGATAATTTATAGTGAAAAATAAAAGAAACATTTAAATTTAAAATTAATAAACCAGTCGGTAACACCCCACACACACACACACAACACACACACACACACACACACACACACACACACACACACACACACACACATATGTATACACACACGCACTCACACACACTCATATACACACCCAGTAATACCCACGCATCTATTCAATCACACACGCACACACACGCACATAAAAGCACATCCACACATGCATAATATGTATACGCCCCCCCCCCCCCCCCCCTTGTCCCCTCACCCCACCCCCACCCCCATCCCGCACACACACACACACACACACACACACACACACACGCACGCACGCACGCACGCACGCACGCACGCACGCACGCACACACACACACACACACACACACACACACACACACACACACACACACACAGAGTTATTGCTTGTTAAGAAATGATACAGACATTGGGATAAAACTCTCTTTTGTTCTGACCAGTCGGACCTTTGGCACCCTGAACCGTCGGCCAGATGGCAGCAGTTCATGATTATGGGCCAGGACATGTGAGGAGTCTTTTGCAATTTCTCTTGCCTTTCTTACAGCATGCTTCTCATACAATTCACTCATGTTCGCTTGCCTTTCACCCACAACTTTACCACACACATTCACAGTCTTGTTCAACACATTCTTCTTTTTTCACATTGAGCCCATCGAACCTGTACAAGAAGCCAAAGGTTAAAACAGATTCAATAAAACATATGTAAAACTGTGCAAGGATTTTTGAGTTTACATGGAGTGAGCGCAGCTTTTGCAAACAGTAAACCCTGGACTGACATTTCTTATGAATAGCTGCAGTGTTGAAATCAAAAGTTAGTTTGTTGTCAATTACTGTGCCAAGATATTCATACTGAGACACCCTTTCCACAGTCTGACAATCAATTACAAGGTCTGTAATGGGGGATGGGGCTCTACGGAAATCTATCACCAGTTCTTTTGTTTTGCTGACATTTAAATTCAGAAAGTTTTCAGAACACCAGGCGGTAAATTTACTGACAGTGTCAAAATAGGTAATGTCTAAGTTAGATAGATCAAGGATGGCTGTGTCATCAGAATACTTAATAACCGGCGTTGTGTTTGAGCCTCTACAGTCGTTGGTATAAATAGTGAAGAGCACAGGTGAAAGCACAGTGCCTTGGGGTGAGCCAGTGAATGTGGAACGTGGGGAAGACAGAGTTCCCTGGTAACATACTAATTGAGATCTCCTGACAAGAAAGCTCATAATCCAAACGATCAATCTTGGGGAAACTTGAAGAGTGAGTAGTTTCTGTGCCATGAGGTGAGGTTGTACTGTGTTGAATGCTGAAGAGAAATCAATGAACACACACACACACACACACACACACACACACACACACACACACACACACACACACACACACACACACTGCCCAGAAAACACCAAGATAAGAAGAGAAGATGCACATTGCTAAACATGCCCCGTTGCCCCACTAAAAATATCGCCATGAATGTTAAACCAGCACCAACATTACCGTTCATGTGTATGTCACGGTACTGTTACGATTATACTGGTTGTACATCGATGATGATGGTTTAGTCCATTATTTTCGCTTCCCCTTGGTCCATGCCTGTAAAGCGGCTTTAATCACTTCGCTTTCGCCATACACACTCCACAGCAGCCGAGGTGCTCCTGTCACAGTCGCGGCACAAGCTGTCAACCGGCTTTCAATGACACGTTGCTATCACACTTCCACAGAAATCAATGAATCGTCGCTATCACACTTCCCCAGACATCCTTCCTGATTTGTTTGTGGCGGAGATACACTCGATGCATATTGTGCTGCAGTGATCGACGGCCGGCTACAGTCCCTTTCACCGTGTCCTTCCAGCTGTCGTCCAGTTCCCGATGATCTGCCAACATCAGGGACCTACCGTAGGTGTGGGAAGGAAATCAACATTGAGGTCATGTTACAACGCTTTCTGTCGTAATATCACAAATGCGAATAATGGTAATAATCCACACACACACACACACACACACACACACGCACACGCACACCGCGCGCGCGCGCGCGCGCACTCTGTCTCTCTGACCTCTCTCTCTCTCTCTCTCTGAAGAAAAGGTTAGAATAGTTAGAATTAGGATAGTAACAATTCATTTTTAAGACCTTTTTGTACTCCCAGTTCTTAAAGAACAGGGAGTACTTTAGAATGGGAACGAATAAATGCTGTCTGTGTGTGTGTCTGTGTGTCTGTCTGTCTGTCTGTCTGTGTGTCTGTCTGTCTGTCTGTCTATCTGTCTGTCTGTGTGTCCGTGGTCAAAATGTGTTCCACTCGCTCCAGACAAAACTACTGGGTCGATCTTTCTGAAAATTTGTAGGTATGTTCATTATGGGTCAAGGATGATGCCCGATGTTTTAGTTTACCGTTACAGCCGTTACTAACGGCTGTAACGGCCTGTAACGCTTTTTCTTCTTTATGGAATATCTCCGAAAGTACTTGGCCGATCTTTGTGAAAATTAGCAGTATGTTCATTATGGGTCACGGATGATGCCGATGTTTTAGTTTACCGTTACAGCCGTTACTAACGGCTGTAACACCTGTAACGGTTTTCTTCTTTTAGAATGTATTAAAAAGTACGGGGCCGATCTTCCTGAAATTTGTAGATATGTTCATTATGGGTCACAGATGATGCCCGATGTTTTAGTTTACCGTTGCAGCCGTTACTAACGGCTGTAACGGCCTGTAACGCTTTTTCTTCTTTATGGAATATCTCCGAAAGTACTTGGCCGATCTTTGTGAAAATTAGCAAGTATGTTCATTATAGGTCTCGGATGATGCCCGATGTTTTAGTTTACCCCGTTATAGTCGTTACTAACGGCTGTAACGGCCTGTAACGGTTTTTCTTCTTTATAGAATATCTCAAAAAGTACTAGGCCGATCTTTCAGAAAATTTGTAGGTATGTTCATTATGGGTCAGGAATAATGCCTGATGTTTTAGTTTACCGTTATAGCCGTTACTAACGGCTGTAACGGCCTGTAACGCTTTTTCTTCTTTATAGAATATCTCAGAAAGTACTTGGCCGATCTTTCTGAAAATTTGTAGGTATGTTCATTATAGGTCACGGATGATGCCAGATGTTTTAGTTTACCGTTACAGCCGTTACTAACGGCTGTAACGCTTTTTCTTCTTTATGGAATATCTCCGAAAGTACTTGGCTGATCTTTGTGAAAATTAGCAGGTATGTTCATTATGGGTCAGGAATGATGCCCGATGTTTTAGTTTACCCCGTTATAGCCGTTACTAACGGCTGTAACGGCCTGTAACGGTTTTTCTTCTTTATAGAATATCTCAGAAAGCACTTGGCCGATCTTTCTGAACATTTGTAGGATGTTCATTATGGGTCACAAATAATGTCCGATGTTTTAGTTTACCGTTATAGCATTACTAACGGCTGTAACGGCCTCTAACGTTTTTTTTTTTCTTTATGGAATATTTCAGAAAGTACTTGGCCGATCTTTGTGAACATTAGCAGGTATGTTCACTATGGGTTACGGATGATGCCCGATGTTTTAGTTTACCGTTATAGCCGTTACTAACGGCTGTAACGGCCCGTAACGCTTTTCTTCTTTATGGAATATCTCCGAAAGTACTTGGCCGATCTTTGTGAAAACTAGCAGGTATCTTCGTTATGGGTTACGGATGATGCCCGATGTTTTAGTTTACCGTTATACACGTTACTAACGGCTGTAACGGCCTGTAACGGTTTTTCTTCTTTATGGAATATCTCAGAAAGTACGTGGCCGATATTTCTGAACATTTGTAGATATGTTCATTATGGGTCATGGATGATGCCCGATGTTTAAGTTTACCGTTGTAGCCGTTACTAACGGCCCATAATGGTTTTCTTCTTTATGGAAAATCTCAGAAAGTTCTTGGCCGATCTTTCTGAAAATGTGTAAAGTATGTTCATTTTAGGTCACAGACGATAGCCGATGTTTACCAGAATAGCCATTACTAACGGTTACACCAGCCCAAGACGGTTTTTCCTCTTTATGGAATATCTCACGCGTATTCAGGATAAACTGGGAGTACGTTTATATGCTTTGCATCTTGTTTTATCATTACTATAGGCACTGTCACTATTATTGTCAGTAACTTACGTTATAATTGATTCTTTTTTTTTTTTTTTTTTGTGGTTAAAATCTTTCGCGTTTTTCTTTTTATAATTCAGTCTTAGACTGGGTTTATAACAACGTTGTGACATATGGCAAGAAGAATTACCATATTTTTAACGTGATCACACCACACACACACACACACACACACACACACACACACATACACACACAACACAACACAAACACAACACAACACAACACAACACAACACAACACAACACAACACACACACACACACACACACACACTGGGCAGACATTGGCGGTTTGAAACATAACGAGCAGGTAGCTCCCACTTACTGTAGCAGATCATTACGAGGAGCACAGCAAGAAGTGGGTCTCCCGTAGAATCTGCACGAGGGCCTTTTTCCCCGACTTGTTTCATGACTACAAATTAGCTTCACTGTAATCATTCTTTGCAGGATCCTTTCATAAGGAAGACTGTACTATGTAGGCCTACTCAAATGTCACGGTTGGGGATACATCGCGCGCGCGCGCACACACACACACACACATACGCACGCACGCACGCACGCGCGCACACACACACACACACACAGACACAAGTAGGTCTATAACAGTGATTATTTTGTAACATTTGTTTCAACGTAAACCTGATATCTCTGATCATTTAGGCTTGTGCAGGCCTACCACTGTCCATCCGATCATGAGAGTGTTCATTCATTTCTCTACAATTGATGTCACTGCAGTCCACAGCGGAGCTGACAGTCGTATGTTCGAATCCCTCATAGCATCGGATTTTCACAGCTTTTAAAACTCTCTCTGTTCGTTCGCAACAGAATGTCCATCAGCAATGGAACCGACGGATTTGCATGGTGCGTGTGAGTCCGTGGAAAACTAGAAAAAAAAAAGGTGGGAAAAAATAGGACCCAATTCCAAACACATTTTGAGTGACTTGATGTATTGTAAAAGTTTACGCATCTTGTTCCGTAATTCAACGGATTAGGTAGATCTGGACAAACAAGAGGATTGACTGGGTAAATGCAGTATCTCTACCTTTGACGAGGGATGTTGAGATCTCTAAATGCCCAACATCCGTCATGATACTATTGTGACCTACAGTCATAAGGGGGAAAAGCCCAACTGAATAAATATCCTAGAAAAAATACAAAAGCGTAAATGAAATCTCTATGAACTGAGATTGCACGTGAGCGTGTGCGCGCGCGTACATGTGTGTGTGTGTGTGTGCATGCGCGCACATGCCCCTCCCCTCCAAGTGCGCGCATGCGCGCTTGTGTGTGTGTGTGTGTGTGTGTGTGTGTGTGTGTGTGTGTGTGTGTAATGTGTGTGCGTGTGTGTGCGCGCACTTGCGTGCATATGTGTGTATGTCACAGAAGTGGAGAGCGTATCTCTGGTGTATGTACGTGCGCGCACATGATCCTTCCTTCCGCGCGCATTTGCGTGCGCGCTCGCGTGTCTGTTCAAATCTTGTTACATTGGAGCGCTCATATCCTTCATGCAACCATTCAACACAGTGTGGTCCAGTTCTGACTCTTCTAAAGTCTCGTGTCTGGGGTGGATGGGAGAGAGAGAGAGAAAGAGGGGAGGGAGGGAGGGAGCGTATGGCGGTGAGGGGAAGAAGGTCTAGGGGGGTCGGGTGGGGTTCAGATTGTAATGTAATGAAAAAAGTGCACAGGTGCTAGGTTTTAAGAGCACTGCTTTTTTTGTTGTTGTTTGTTTTATTAAGCAGACAAATATTGCATTGAAATAAAATCTAAAGTAGTTCTGTTCAGGGGAAAAAAGAGAGATCGGCTTACACTGTTTACTTCGTCATATTACGTTGTATATTGTTCTTCTTTGTGCATGTGTCTGTATGCGTGCATGCGTGCGAGCGTGTGTGAATGTGTGTGTGTGTGTGTGTGTGTGTATGTGTGTGTAAGTCTGTGTGTGCGTGTGTGTGTGCATGTGCACGCATGCGCACCTATGTGCGTAAGGGGGTGTGTGCATATGCATGCGTGTGCGCAAATGTGTGTGTGTATTTCCATAAAAACTGTCGACTGGCATGGGTCACAGGATTCTAAATCCTTAAGCTGCTGACGGAGCGTGTGCTGTGTGGCGACAAAATTTCATAAAACAAAATTGCAGTTACGTTTTTCTTTTTGTTTCATACTTCTGCTAATGAAGATAATCCAATTATAGTACTTATCAGTGAAAAGAATTTTTTTCAAAACAAGTTAAAAAAAAAAGGGGGGGGGGGGATGCTGAATGATATACATATCTCTGGATTCTCGGAGTACTGTTCATTATCTTATTTTCATGTATGAAGGCTGGACAAACTATACAGAAACAAGTCACAGCAGTAGACAGAGAGAGAGAGAGAGACAGAGAGAAGAGAGAGAGAGAGAGAGAGAAAGAGAGCAGAGACAGAGACAGAGAGACAGAGACACAGAAAAAGAAATTATAGGAGTAGAATCTTATAACATTTTAGCTAAAAGATATGAACAGATACAACAGGGTTTTAGTATGTTAGCCGCATGATTGATAGTTAACACTTTTCAGAACATTTAATCTTTCTCTGTTTTTCTATTCTATCAAATTTTCTACAAGCATTTTTCAACTCCGTTTTGGCGTTTTAAAGGAATCCTAAAACTTTACCACCTTTGCTGATATTGTGGAACCATGCTGTCTAACCTCAAGAATGACATTACGGTTATTATTGAAGGATTTTTTCCATAGTTCACTAACATTAAAAAACCCTTCTTTTTTTTTTGCCTGATAATTCTTGCCAGTTTTCTTTTGTATTTGAAGTAATTGGAGGATAGCCAGTTGGCAAAATGGTTTGTGGTACGAGATGTAGAGAGGAACCACCGCTCTGGTTATGCAGATATCCATGAGGTGAAATTATTGAAGGGATTCTCTGGTTGCCAGAAAGTTGCCTCCAAATAGCGGTGCACAAGAATGCAGCTGCAGTGCAATCACTCTCAGACCTTGTGAACTCTCCAGCTGAGGTCTACAGAATTGACCTGAACTTGGGAGTAGGTCTCACGGACAGTGTTGTTGAGACATCTGGAGGCGGTAGCCATGGTGATGGAACAGGAAAAACAAAGCTTAAAGCTGAGCAGTGTGAGCAGCAGAGCGTTTGGCTATAGAATGATAAAGAAATGGAAGTGACATTGTGCTGCCTGACTTAGGCATAAGACATGTGCAGGACGTCTTCTTATTGTGTTAGCCATGGAAATTTTGCTAAACAGAGGTTATCAGCTGCTATTGCTTGCAAGTATTTGATATGGTACAATATATGATGCCAAACAAACTTTATTCAAGCCTTATTGCCACACGGGGCTCCAAGGGTTAACATGAAGTGATTTATTACAAAAGTCAGCAGTAATAACTTTTGTTGTTTTTCTTAGGCTCAGTTGTTATTTGTGCAACTTAAAACTTTTTTTGGTTTACACAAATGCTGGTTATGTCAGTGCAAACTATCTGTTAAAGCACTCATGCAAATCCAAATCACACAAAAAAAATTCAGCCATTATGTAACTGAAAACAACAAAGTTCCTCTCTTGACATACAAGTTTATTGATGAAATTTAAGAACAGAATCCTACATCCATGAAAGCAGCACTGATGAATCACAGATCACAAATCTCATCAACATTAAGTAAACAACGGGGCTTCTGAATATCCATGTGGTTTCTAAGACTATTCCGTGCACACACACACAAAAACATGACCAACAGGCAAATACAAACCATCTGGATGACAAGTTTATGTTTTTTTCTTTACTTTTTGAGCTGGTGGTCAGGTAACTTTCTCAGTTAAGGTAAGTAGCCATTTCGAATTTGAAAAAAAAAAGGTCTTGATTGAAAATACACACACACCCACACAGGTGTAGAGTCTCAATTTTCTCTCTATACATGATTCCAATGACATTTCAGACCTCTCATTTACATCATGAGACAAATCAAAACCTCACGTACCGACACAAACTTCTACGAAATTATGGGCAACAATTTGATATGTAAAAAGTAATCGTCCAACATATAATCTTATACAAAATTCACACTGTAAATGGAAACTAATGGATACTTGTGTAAAATGGCAGCTGGAGGAAATCATCAAATAAATATCCAATGTTTCTCACAAAATACTGCTTGGTTTTCATAATCATTCCTTGAATCTCTGGTTATTGCTTGGTATTCAGATATGTTTTCGAAAAAAAAAAAAAAAATAGAAGAAAAGAAACATTCAACAAACACGCAATCCATGTTTGATTTGTAAATAAAACCGTATACAGAAAAAATAAAACTACATTGAATACACTGGCAAGCATTACAATCGGGTCGATGAAATACTCATCAGAAACAATCAAGTCTTTCAAAATTGGTTAAAAAAAAATTACTGTGAACGTTTGAAAAATTCAAACCAAAAATGATCATAAAATCACTGCTTATCTGTAAAATATTTGCACAACCTTAATAAATGCCGTCATGTGTAAGCTTTTGATTCAACAACTGATAACAAACGTTAAGTCATCAAAATCAAACTTCATTTGAAATCATGGCCCTGTAGGATCACATCAAATAGAATGAACACAAAACGTGTCTGACCAGTTTATGCTTCTGAAGTTACAGTCAACATATACACTGTACAATTTGACTGATAAAAACATTCCGAGTTCAGTAACAGTAGCCCAATAAAAGCAAAATTCATCAAACAACCACTATCCAGCTGACTATTTTACTGTATCCAACAGCATTTAATCCACTAAGACACAATTTTGTGCTTCAAACATGGACTAGGACACAACAGTCATAAAGGGTGGAACCACTGTGGGCAGAACATGTTACACTTCCATGCTAGTTTTCATTCCATGCCATTCTAACTAGATGACTACATAAGTGGGCTCTAATAACTGGAGTCAGATACGATTTACAAAATCTATGGAGTAAACACCATTCAACAGACTGTCCGACTGTATTCAACAGCTTTTAATCAACTAAGACACAATTTTACGCTTCAAACTCAGACTAGGGCACAATAGTTGAAAAATGTGGTGCCAGAAGAGAGCGCATGCTGCATTTCAATTCAAGTTTCCGTTCGGTGCCATTCTAACTTGACAACTACGCACATGGCTCTGGTAACTGGAGTCAGAAGTGATTTACAAACAGATTTCAGCAGCAGGGTTCAGCAGTCTAAGATGGGTACGTTGAGTTTCAGGATATCCACTACGACACAACAGTGCGTCAAGAAGAAAAAAAAAAAGCTGGGAGAGGAAGTATGATGAGTAAAGAGAGACGGAACAGCGCTAGGAGGCAGGTGGTGAGGACAGGGCCAGAGGGAGGGAGTTTATAGAAGACAGCTGTAATTATTGACCAGGAGATGAGCGGCAGAGCACAAATCAACCTTGTGCAGGTATCCCAGCCGATTTAACCTGCTGTGTGCAGTCCGTTTTTTTTTTTTTTTTAGACCTGCTGACCCCTGACCACACCAAAGTGTAAAGTTAATCAGTAGTTATACAATATTGACAATCCAAGATCAGCACACCTGATTCAGCAGCACGACAAACCTTAAAACATGAGAGCAATCACTGGCTTGCATCACTTCTTTTTCAAAATACTTCATTCAAGACAAATCTTCAGATTTATTTAACAGTATAACATTTCAGACTGAGGAAGTCATTTTGGCAGACCAGACGACCTATTATCTGGTATCTTGAAAATACACCAGCATAATCATACACTCTAGATGTTTTTCAAGAGTAATGATTTAAGCAGCATTTACGAAACTGCTGACTGTAACAAATTACAGTAAAAATGTCAAGTTGGTAGTTCTACTCTAATGACTTTGCTTACCACACTTGAATCATAACTGATGACTTGAGCTGCACACGGTCCAGGAGAGCTGGGACTGCAGCATGGTTTTCCACCACAGGCATGGAGGTTATAGTGACAGTTTGTGACAGGAGAGAGGAAAAAGGGTGGGGAATTACATTTCAACATTGGTGCCAGTGCGCAAAATCCAGTCAGAATGAGTGTTGCCTCAAACAGAATGGTAGTGGAAGGGAGAGAGAACCAACCAATCTGTTCTGAGCAAAGTTTACAGACACATTTGTGATAAATGTTGAAAAGAATCTTCAGCACTGTTGCCTTTTTAAAGCCTGTGATATAAACATGCATTTGTATGCTGAATAATACAACAATCTGCAGACTTCAGTCCATGCCAAGTGGTAGAGAAGTTCCGTTAAAAGATGTCTTTTTTGATATTTGTATAGAAACTTTGCAAATGATTCTTCAGATATGTGTGCTTTTCATGACATGCTGACGCCAGAAATTTGCATTGCTTTCATCTTTGTCTCTTCCTAAGAAAATTTTCCTGTTTTATCTCATCACTGTGTTACTGTACAGAAAACCTTGAGCACAAAAACTTTTCAGTGTACAATGACTGACATTCAAGAATAAATCTGCACCAGATTAATCATGACAGTGGAAAAGAAAAGTGTTAAAGATAACATATAACTTGTAATCTGATAAGAACTACAAGATACGAATTCCACACCTGCACTTACTAATAATCTAACACAGCTAAAATATTTAGGGATTAAGTTCAAATTCTGGCTCTGCCACAGCAAGGTTTCTTTTGATGTTGTTTTTTGGTCTCCCCTCCCCTTCCCTCTCATTTTCCCCTTTCACTGAAATGAAAACTGATGCTCACAGACAATGGAGACTGTGACCTGGATAATAACCCACAATCAAGTCTGGACAACATTTGATGCCTTCCCACTACACACAGAGTGACCCTCTACCATTAAGCAGCAGACAAAAAGAAGAGTAGCACTGGGATATTTTGACTTCCATAAGGTCTGTCGTTTATTTTTCTTCGTGAAAATAGCAGTAACTTGAATGTTACAAATATAATTTTCATGTAGTACTATCAACCATTGTTTAAATGTGATGGAAATTTTGATACCAGAACTTCTAAGTTTTAGCACATTTGACATCATCAGTCCACTAAATCGTTGGTCAAAAGAGACAAAACAACTATAAACCTTTTGCCACCAAGAAGGTGTCAGCAGAGAAGTGAATAATGATGTTTATTTCCTTCCTGCAAATAAAACAACTTTCAACAACTCCACCCTCACCCTGCTGCACATTTGCAAGCATCATAACAATCATCTGATGCCCTTTCATGAGTCATATTCATAATCTGTGCATAATATTATATCAGAGAAAAATGCCAGAGAAAATACTAATAAGATAGAAAATGGGGTATAATTATTGCTTTCATAAACAAAAAAATCCTTTTCATCAAGGCAAATAAACGTTTTTTGACACTGCTAATCAAGAGCATCAGCATACCAGGTAGCAGGGCAGAGCAAGGGAAGCAATCCTCAAGGGGCAGGAGCTAGCTGCGTTTTGCTATCTGAAGTGATGAGCTGGATGAGGCTTCCTGATGCAGGCCGCTCCACTCCTTCTGTCCACTTCAAGAACAGCCTGTGAACACACAACAGCACATAGTAAGGTAATGCTGCTTATAGCCCAACCAGACGCAAAGGGCCTTATGAGGGCTGTCACCAAGTTGAAGTCAACTCAAGCCTTTAAAGTACACTTAAAAGCACACTGGAAATGTCATTAACAATCTTTCTACTGTAAAATCTCAGATCAGATGAAACATGTTAATCTCTTTCAGAAATTCACTGATCACATCAGGTGGAATATCTCTGAACAAGATTTTTATGGAGTCTGCTGTAAAATGTTTATGTCTCACATCATGGAAGTCCCAACACTCTAAAAGAATATGTTCATTGTGAGTGGTACATGACATGGAATGCACCAAAGAGCTTCCTCACTCTTTAAAATATTGTGTATGTTATGAGACAAAAAGACAAAAAGAAAGGGAAGAAAGAAAATGGGATGGGAAAAAAATTCTTTTAAAAGATGAAGGAAGAAATAAAGAGAAAAAAAAAAGAGAAACACATAGGCGCAAAGAAAGAAAGACAGAAAAAAGGAAAATAAAAATGCAATAAAGAACAAGTGCAAGAAAAAAAAAAGGCTGTAAGTAAGTAAGAAAGAAAGAAAGAAAGAAAGAAAGAAAGAAAGAAAGAAAAAAAAAATGCATGCTGTAACAAGTAAGAAATGACCAAGAGGAAAGAAATGTACAAATAAAAGAGGTACAAAAAGATAAAAATGTAAACAAAAAAGATCAGAGATCACAGACACTATTTCTTCTTTTAAAGAAAGTCAAAAAGACCAGCAGAGACAGACAGACTGACAGATATTAATCAAAGTCGCTTTACAACGCACTGACTCTTAGTTTCATCAAAAAGGCATCTCTCAATGCAGCCTAGTCTATACAAGCTATATCCTATATGCTGAGCCATGGAGTACAATGCTCAGGCCTGATGTTATGTAACAAATACATGAAAAGATAAATAAGGAAAGAACTGGGAGGAAAGGGCTGACGAAAATGACCGATCAGAAACCTGACTAAAGCATTAGCCCACCATGCTCAATGGGCTTAGGTGCCTTGCAACCTACTATGTATTCAGAATTAAAAAACGTGAAGACAAAAGGCACGCTCTTTGCAACACACAATAAGTCAAACTTATCATGTTATGTCTTCCTTTCTTCACACCACGTCTTACTGTCATTATTAACCCTTTCCCAACCTGCCCGTCGAAGACCCTGTTTGCTGAGAGCCAGTCTTTATGCCTGCAGCACAGTCATGCCAAACTTCCCTAAATCCACAGTTTCTATCTGACAAACTAGAACTTCAATTTTCATATTTTTCAATTATTATCAATTACAACTGCCCGATTTAAAGCACCACTATGTTTTATAAATGGATTTCACAGTCGTACATGTTGCTCAGAAACCATAGAAAGAACAGCATACTAAAAAAAAAAAGAAAAAAGAAAAGACGAAAAAAAAACAACAAGAAATGGCCCTCCTGCCCACAGCCAGCTGAGGCTGGCCAAACAAAACTCCAGGAAATGCATGTAATTAGTACCTTCTTCCTATCTTCAATAAAAGAGAGCAGAATGAGTTGGAGTTATGACCCTGTCTTCAACACCTTCAGCAGTCGTTATGCAGGTCAGCCAATGTCTCCAATGGCAGCTCGCTGTGTTAACAGCAGTGAGAGTGTTAAAGGAAAGTAAAATGTGTATCTACATAGCACTACGTAGTCTGCAAAGATATGTCTACACAGCACTACGTAGTCTGCAAAGATAAAAACCTATTACACATATCTATTTGACTGCATGCTAGTCTTAAGTTAAAGCAGAAGTCGTACATGTATCATGTGAACTGGCAACATGTCCATATAAAAATGCGAGCATGCGTATAGACATCAAACAAGTGTGCGTACACAAGTGCACACATGCACAAATACGGATATGCCCCATTCTCTCTTTCACACACACACACACACACACACACACACACACACACACACACACAGAATTAAAGGAATCGTCTAAACATTAAATTTGACACACTAAAAAGAAAAGAAAAGAAAGCGAGAAGATTTACACACAAAGACCACAACAAATCCATTAATGGAACTCACTGAGCAACAAACTCCAATGAAGTCCATGTGCTGAAGTCTGCATCTGCCATCCACTTCCTGTTCATGGGGGTATCCAGAGTCACACTGTGTAACAAATTCAACAGAAGGAAAAAATACAGACAGGACACTTCCAACTTCAACATCATCATCTTCATTCTTTTCATCCTCACTAACCGTCGTTAAAAATGTCTTGAATTCTATGGCTCTTAATGCCCTGTTCCCTTGCTGACCTTGGTGTTGATTTCCTCTTTGTTCCTCCGTTGTAGCAAATCCATGTGAAAGTCATTTATATTGCAAGTTAATAAGGACTGTCACTGAATGATGTGGTGTCACCTTCTGGAGAGAGATGCAGAGTTATGCTGGCTCTGCAGGTTAGCTGTTATTAACATCAGTAAAGGGCTCAGCAGGTGGTGTCCTGTATATGTTAGATAAGGCACCCCTGAAGTGACTTAGCAACAGTGCAGTGTCTCCTTTGGTGGGCTGCCTCATGGTAACCTGATACTGACTGCTCCATGTAGGCTATAACAGGACAAACCTGCGTCTTACTGTGCACTTGGGAGCCACAAAGAATGGCTTGGGAATAATGCAACTGAAGACGAAAGCAAAAAACAAACATCCATCTTCTCATAGATCATTGTTAAAAAAAAAAGTCTCCAAAGTCTCTTCTTCATGCCCTGCTCTTATGGTGAACCCAGTTTCAATCTCCCCTTTAGTTCCATGTCTATGGTGAGTTCATATCCACAGGGATAAAAGATGTGTCTGAGGAAAACACTTACTGTGGCTGGGGTTTTAGTGACCACTTCAAGTCCTTGACTGTTCACATTCTTCACAGACAACAAAATAGATTGGTCAAAGCTGGCCAACCAAAATGAAGCTTACAAAAGAGAATGCACTGTGCAGTGCCTGTTATCCTTTCCCTCTCTCACGTGGTCACTATCCTTGTCAATGCAAAGCAGAAGCTTTTTTCTTTTCTTTTTTTTCAAACAAATAGGCACATTTACCTACTTCAGCACTGTTTTCACATCCCTGAAACCAAGTCTGCCTTGTCAGAAAATTTACAGGAACTGCAGCTGGCTGGACATAATGGCATCAGAAGGGATGGCTAGCTCACACCGGAAGATCTGTTACTAAACAATCACTTAATATCTCAAGGAAGGGGCTTGCCTGGTAGAGTCCTGCCTATGCTAGATCACACAGGCACCGCACAATACAACTGAACTGAACTGACTCCCAAGCAGTGCAGCAACTCCTCTGGTGGGTAGCCTTCCGACGCCCTGACACTGATAGATCCCTGTGGACTGCCAGCGCTATGACTGCAACAGGACAATGCTGGACATCACTGTGTACAGAGGAGCTGGAATAAGCACCTTGGAATTCATGCTGCTAGCAGAACCAAGAACCCTGAGTTTTCGGCTGGAGTTGTGTACTGAGAATCTGGCTATTGTTGGAAGAATGGATGTATTCTGTGGACAGCTCTTTAACTCTAGGTGTATACTATATGTAGATTATTTAAAAGTTTGTCCTCTCTAGTAACAGTCACAGTGTCACATGAAATTTGTGTGGTGTCGAACATCTAGAGTTTGAGAGGCGATCTGAAATCAAGTGAGCACACTGTGTATTAAATATTCAGATGGATTACCACACAAATGATATGCAATATTCCGTGAATTTCATAATCAAGTTTAACTTCTGTCTCAGGTAACACAAGAGTTCATTTCATGTTTGCCATCTTGGCAATTTCCACCAAAGCAGACACACATTTCTGATTTGCTGTCAACTATCAATCACTGGCTATATACACAGTAAGCAGGCAAATCTGCAAATAAATTTCATCAAACCTCACGCTTTATTTCAGTCATACTCTTCATACACCAAACCATACTACAGGTAAACAACTTGTGTTAGTATGAGTTCCCAAATCTGCACTGGAGGGAGCTAACGACAATGTGATGTGAATGAACAAAGAAATTAAATTTTTAAAAATACAATAAACAAGAAACAAGGACAAACAAAGCATCGCAATACACACACACACACACACACACACACACACACACACACACACACACACACACACACAGTCTCTCAAAAGAAAATCCATGATAAAAAAAAAAAAAAAAAGAGGAAACTTGGCTTACGGCAGAATAGCGACAGCAATGCTGTCTGTTGGCATTCCACTATTCTCCTGTCCCAGACTTTTCACCAGCTGGTGAACAGCAGCCTTAGCCATCCCGTAGCCAATCATACCTGCACACAATCATCAATTCACTGGAAAACCTGATCCCTCAAGTTAAATCCACACCAAACCAAAATATCTCCTTTTCTGTCCCAGTATTAGTCTTGTGTTAACGAGCCGTTCAAGTCTGAATCAATCAATTAAAAAGAAGATCTCTACTATAACAGGAAGAAACAAACAGTGTTCAAGGAAGAAATTAACAGTTGCTGCAAGGGGAAGAAACTGACAACTAACAACTGACAGCTACTGTGTGAGGAAGAAACTTAACAATTACTGTGAGTGGGAAAAAAAGTTTTGAAGAAAAACTAGCTGCTCTTGTGACAGGAAAACTGACAACTATTTTGAGAGAAAGAAACTAAAGCCTACGTGAGAGGAAGCAACGGACAGCTACTGTGATTCAAAATAAATGACAATTACGGTGAGAAAAAGAAAAAACTCAAACCCACAATAACACAAATTGACAGTGACTGGGCGAGGAAGAAACTGACAACTATTATGACAGCTACTAAGAGGGGAAGACACTGACAGCAAACAGAGAGGAAAAAACTGACTGGCAGTGTTAGGGAACTGTCAGCCACATTTAATGGATAAACGGATAAATACTACGTGGGAAAGAAACTGACAGCGGCATGAAAGGAAGACACTGAGAGCAACTATGAGAGGAAGAAACTGATAGCTGTTGTGAGTGAAGAAACTGACAGCTATAGAGAGAGAAGAAACTGACAGCTATAGAGAGAGGAGAAACTGAAAACTTCTGCAAACGGAAGAAACTGAAAGCTACCCTGAGAGGCAGGAATCGATGTTTATGAGAGGAAGATAGAGACAGTTTCCATGAGACTCCTTTGAGAGGAAGATAGTGATAGTTTCTATGAGACTCCTCTGAGAGGAAGATAGTGATAGTTTCTATGAGACTCCTTTGAAAGGAAGTAAGTGACAGTTTCTGTGAGAGAAAGAAAATGACCTTTCTTGTGAGAGGAGGAAAGTAACATTACTACTAACAATTTCTGTGAGTGAACGAAATGACAGTTTCAGTGAAAGGAAGAACATTACTACTAACAATTTCTGTGAGTGAACGAAATGACAGTTTCAGTGAAAGGAAGAACATTACTACTAACAATTTCTGTGAGTGAACGAAATGACAGTTTCAGTGAAAGGAAGAACATTACTACTAACAATTTCTGTGAGTGAACGAAATGACAGTTTCAGTGAAAGGAAGAACATTACTACTAACAATTTCTGTGAGTGAACGAAATGACAGTTTCAGTGAAAGGAAGAACATTACTACTAACAATTTCTGTGAGTGAACGAAATGACAGTATCAGTGAAAGGAAGAAAGTGACAGGTACTGTGAGAGCATGATAGTGGCAGGTACTGTGAGAAGCAGAAACTGACACTGTGTGTGACAGGCACTTTGAGAGTTAGATACACAGATAGACAGTGTGACAGGAACCTCTGATCTGTAATATGACAGGACGAAACTGACAGGTAATGTGAGAGGAAGATTGTGACAGGTACTGTGAGTGGAAGATCGTGACAGGTACTGTAAGAGGAAGATACTGACAGGTACTTTTTGAGTAAGATACTGATAGGCAATGTGACAGGAAGCTACTGACAGGTAATGCGACAGAAAGAAACGACAGGTACTGTGTGAAGAAGATACGAGGAAGACACTGATGGGCAATGTGACAGGAAGACAATAATAGGTAATGTGAGAGGAAGATACTGACATGTAACGTGAGAGGAAGAAACAGACAGGTAATGTAAAAGGGAGATACTAACATTTACTGTGAAAGAATAGTGTGGATTGGTTTCATTACCACAATGTGACTGTTAGATTATTGGTTTCTTCCTTTTTTTCAACTGTCACTTTCTTGCTCTTAAGAGTACATGTCTCTTGCTTCTCTTACAATCACTGTCACTTTCTTCCTCTTACAGTTATCATCAAATTCTTCCTCACAATAAATATCAATTTTGTTTTTATTTTACAGTAGCTGTCCTTTATTTCATCTCACAGTAGCTGTCAGTTCATCCTCTTAGAGTTGATGTCAGTATAGTCTATTGACAGTAACTGACAGTTTCTTCCTCTCAAAGTAACTGTCAGTTTCATCCTCTTAGAGTTGATGTCAGTATAGTCAATTGACAGTAACTGACAGTTTCTTCCTCTCAAAGTAACTGTCAGTTTCATCCTCTTAGAGTTGATATCAGTATAGTCTATTGACAGTAACTGACAGTTTCTTCCTCTCACAGTAACTGACAGTTTCTTCCTCTTAGAGTTGATATCAGTACAGTCTATTGACAGTAACTGACAGTTTCTTCCTCTCACAGTAACTGTCAGTTTCATCCTCTTAGAGTTGATGTCAGTATAGTCTATTGACAGTAACTGACAGTTTCTTCCTCTCAAAGTAACTGTCAGTTTCATCCTCTTAGAGTTGATATCAGTACAGTCTGTTGACAGTAACTGACAGTTTCTTCCTCTCACAGTAACTGACAGTTTCTTCCTCTTAGAGTTGATATCAGTACAGTCTGTTGACAGCAACTGACAGTTTCTTCCTCTCACAGTAACTGTCAGTTTCATCCTCTTAGAGTTGATATCAGTACAGTCTATTGACAGTAACTGACAGTTTCTTCCTCTCACAGTAGCAATCAGTTTCTTCTCTTGAGGTCTGGAAGCAAATGCACACAACAACAAAAAAACAACAACAACAAAACATACAAACTAACAACAACAACAACAACAACAAAACAACACCAAAGCAAAATAAGAAAACAAAACAAAAGCAGGATCTTATTTATCTGTATAAACCCTTCAATAATAAAGATTGTCTTGTCTCAAATTTGCCAGCAAGTAGGCGACAGGTTGCACTAGTTTTGTCCACATTAGACTGTTATGGCTAGTTCAGTCCATTGGACAGGGGTGTGACTTGGTTTGTCCACACTTGCCACATTGGCCATGCTATTTTTGTTTGGACAGTAACTGATGTTTTTTCCCAGCAGGCAAGCATCACTGTGAGTTCAGCGGCTGTACTTTACACCCTTTTCATTGATTCAGTCCCGTCACAACTTTTTGGACCCCTCAAATCCCATGAATTTGTTTGAATTTAGTTCTAAAGTGCAAAATCTAAAGTCAACATGTAATCATTAAATATTTGAATCTGACAGATCATTTCAACAGCCTATGATAAAATCCAATCCATTTTGTGTAACAATGTCAAGGAGCTGAAAACAAAACACTGACTGACACGTAAGCTCACTACAAAAATGCCAGTATACAGTCTTTCGTGTCAAACAAAAAAAGATCAAGTAAAAGGCAAACTGTATTTCTATATGAATTGAACACATCATTTTGTTTTAACTTATCTGAAGAATCAGTCACACACAAGACATGTTTCACATTCTCCAGAACTCCTAGGGAAAAGATTTTTGAAAAATGAAAATCATTACAGTCTTAATATAATGGAAGCAACTGCTATAAAGGTAAATTTATTTACTATCAACAGTACCTCTCATTTGATTGTTTTAAGTGTAAAAACAAAAAAAATCATGAACTCTTATGTTATGTGATACTATGCAAATGTATATGATGTACGCATACTCGCGCACTCACATCTTCACAGCCACTTGCTGATGGTAAATCATACGATGCACACTAACAGATTGTGCATCAACAAACAGATTTCCCCCTTTTGATCTTGTTGTACACATGGCAACTCTTCAAAATGTTATGTCCTGAAGATCTGGTGGGGTTGATTTCTTTCCTTTGTCTGTCTTTTTCGCCCTCTCTCTCTCTCCCTCTCTCTTTTCTTCCATTTAGAAGCAAGATTCACTGTCCAACTTCATCAGTTTTACACATTCTGATCTGCTTGCCACAACTAGCTATCTGTTCAGTCTCCTCCACAGAGTGTTTGAATATAAATTTCCCATCTGGTTTGTCCACTTCAGGAAAAAAGTGCTCATGTTTGTTTTTGGGATGATTTTTCTTTCCTGTAACATGTGATTCACAACTATAATGCCCAGTACTGCTCACAGAGCAGTACAAAATTGCTGTAATGCAGTAATCACCATCTCATCTTGAGGGTAGGGAGGTTGCAGGTTCAAATGCCATAAGAGACTGACTTTTTCCCTACACTTCCTGGCTTGTCTTTGGCATTGTTCAGTATGGGCTGAAATGAGAAGAATGAAACCATGCAGCCGGTTCTTGTCAACTTTATGCACACATCTTCAAGAGCACTACAAACAATTTCTAGGCCAGCGTTGCAGGTGTCCGCATCTTTCGAGAAGCTTGGTGTACAGCCTTGTCATGTAATCTCAGACTGGACTGAAACTTCAAAACATCATTTTTATCATTAGCATACATAATCATCAAAAATACACCTCAAACTTGCATCATCTTTATCATCTTCATATCATTTTTAAAAACAACTCTAGCATGTCTATGGCTGGAACGCTGCTTTGTGTCACTTGTGGTTGTAATAAAAGCCAGTTTTATATCCAGCTACAAGTACATATACAAGATGCTCCTTACCAGAGGTACCCCCAAGGGATGGCTGAGCTCCAGGCAGTGTTAGGACTCCACCATTTTTCAAATGGCGGGCAGCCAGGCCAGATGAAATGACCGATGTCCACACACTCTGCTTCCACATGAGGTCCGCATTCTTGATGAGATCTGGAACAGATCCATCCAAACATTCTGCTGATTATTTTTTGCATGTGTCTATGTGGTTGAGCTGGTGCATTATGCCTGTTTGTGACAGTGTCATTACGAGCAAAAAGTACACATTTTGGGTACACACACACACACACAAAATACACACACACAAACACACACACACACAAACAACACTCACGCGGGTGTACACACACACACACACACACACACACACACACACACGGAGAGCACACACACACACACACACACACACACACACACACACACACACACACAAGAGTCCATCCACTCACATTACATACACCTTTCTAGCTACCCAAACCCATTCTGGCAGTCACCTGGTGAAGCAGCATTTCCCCCGGCCCATCCCCCGGCCACGCACAGAATGGCATCCACTTTTTCATCTCCCAAAGTTTCAGCCACATGTTTGAACACATCCTGCTCCTGGTCCGTCCACGAGGCTGCTGCCTTGACAATGATGTTGGCATCTGCCTCTTCATTGGGGACAAGATCAATGGATGCCACCCACTGTGAACACAGCAAGAATGTATCTAAGTCAATTAATCCATTGATATAACTTTACAACTGCTAAAAAAAAAAAGGGAAGGGGGGGGGGGGGTGTTTGGAGCCTGTAAACTGAAAGTGAAGTGTATCTTTTCAGTTTGCAGGATTACATCTTATGGAGAAGATAACAAAAAAATTTCCAATCCAAACAATCAAAGAGCTTTGCTTGTAAATAACCTGTTCAATGCAAAGAAGAAGAAGATCAGACCAAATCTCCAGATCAGATGCCTCCTGACCACAGTAAACATCCATCTGAACATTTGAGAGATGTCGGCAAAAATCTTTTCTTCTTTTTTTTTGGCAAAGATTTCTCTCCTTCCTTTCCCCAGCTACCAATGTCCACTGTGCAGAAAAAAATCCATCATTCAATGATTGAGAAAACAAGAAACTTGTACAGCTTACATAAACATCCCTGAATGCAATTTTAAATTTGACAAGGAGCAATCTTCACTCATTGTGATCAGAATTCACAAGACAGTATACATTTCGTGCAAATGGCACAAACTTACTGAAGTACTCCATGTCACTCAAATCACAAGTCGTATGAATGTGACCCAAATACTGCTAAAATCTACCATTCGCAAAGGCAGACCTTGGCCCACTTCTGTTATCAAAGCACTAAACAGCAAACAAGCTTTTGAAAACTACACTAGTGCCTAGTTTTCATGTGAAAAAAAATCCAATTACTTCAATTTTTAAAAATTTTTTTTTTATTCTACTTGCCGTATATGTCCAGAATCAAACATATGCTTCATTCCCAAATCTGACAACTTTCAACATTCTAAAGATCTGGGGATAGCACTGTCAGTTGTTTTACCGTAACTATTAAATGGAGGACTTCTGCACAAATGACTAATCAAAGATTTAATTAATTTGTCACTTCAAGAAAGCAAAGCATTACATTACAATGTTGTCACTTTCTAGAAAAGAACTCTGTTTTCAACATCTCAATTACATTACTTTGTCACTGTACAGAAAGACAACCTGTCCAGAATAGAAATATTGTTTTCTAGTTGGGCAGCAAATGAAACTGGAGCATGTCTTCTATACAGACAATAGCAGTTTTGCTTTACAAATTATAATAATAACTGAAAGACAGTTCCTTCCTTTCTAAATGAAATGGTTTCATGGTTGCAGATTTGATATTAAGCACAGTAACGTGACTGTGTTTACAGCTATATTTCAGCGCAGATTCCAAAGAAAAAAATCCACCCACTATATCATTATCATAGTTCATTAAACTAATGTGGTTACTTTAAACTGACATTTCTGTCCAGCAAGCTTAAACTTATCCCTTCAAAATCATAATTTTAATTTTCAATCGAACAATTAATGTAATGCAGACAACTAACCATCACTGCAATAATGTAATACAGACATATTCAGCACACACACACACACACACACACACACACTCACTGAGGCACATGCTCAGTAGTTCTCTTTATGATACTACTGTTTCCATGGTAACATGAACTTTCTACTGAGAAGCGGATTCACTGACATCCCCCCATCCCCCCCCCCCCCCCCCCC
This sequence comes from Conus canariensis, assembly GCA_033310375.1. Lineage (NCBI taxonomy): Eukaryota > Metazoa > Mollusca > Gastropoda > Neogastropoda > Conidae > Conus > Conus canariensis. The sequence continues at coordinate 42,052,063 of CM065716.1, read as the reverse complement.
CCCATCCCATCCCACCCTCGTATCCCAACTTGCTTCCCCTCCCTCTTGCGTCCCATCACGCAATAGGGGCCTACGTCAACGCTGATCGTGAGGAGGGCAGAGTGATAATCGCGTTCTCAGTTACGTTGACATGCATCATCATGTTGCTCCGTTTCAAGTTTCGTGCAATATGTCAAAAACGTTCGAAGAACTGTTATTCTGCTATCTGTATCCTGGCCGCTGGTTCATCCATGTTCTGATTCCACAACGCAGCTAACAGTGAAACACAAAATGTGATGATAATTTCCACACATCAGCATCGCTCAGCAACATCTCAATGTGTCATTCTGTGACATTTTTTGACATCTATTTCTGATCTAATTTTGTTCCTCGATGTTAAACATGTGAATATCCCTTCTTTTCACAAAGACGTAATTCGTCCAGTGAAAATATAAACTCTGCACAGCTGGTAACACTTACAAAATTCTTCAGTTTGAAATGCTTCACGCAAACAGATCCTAGAGCACCTTTCCCACCATACACGAGCACGCGTTTCGACGCCATCGTCACAGTGACACAATATGAACGTAGCCTTGAACTTGACTGACGCTTGATCAGGTAAAATCGCGTCTGCCGGTAAGCCTAGCGACTGCCCGGAAAACGTAGGTTCACATTCGAATTTATTTTTCAATGCATGAAAAGACAGTGGGATTTCCACCTCATCTGCCTGCCTAGTCTTTCTGTTGAGAGATATTGTTGAAAATAAATGTTTAAGTACTGAGCCGGCAAAAGAAGCCAACAACCAAAAAGAAAAAAAAAGAAGAAAACACACACACAACACACACACCACCACACACACACACAACAAAAAAACAATATTCGCAAAGGCTACACGATCAGACTGTCATTAATAAGACGATTATTAGCAAATGTTCAGACGGACAAGATCTCAGGGTTTTTGTTTGTCTTTTCTTTCGTTTTTTTTTTTTTTTTTTTTTTTTTTTTTTTTTTTTTTTTTACGAGGACTCAAATGTTAACATACATGCTATGATGCAAAGGCAAAGTGAGAGCTTGGACTTTAAAGAGAGAGAGAGAGAGAGAGGAGAGAGAGAGAGAGAGAGAGAGAGAGAGAGAGAGAGAGAGAGAGAGAGAAGTGGGCGTTTTCTTACATGGACAGTAATACAATTGTTAAAAACGTTGGTGAGACCACATGTGGAAATGATTTTACGCTTTTCAACTTGTGACGTCGTCAGTTTTCGTGTTTTCCCTCCTCTCAACTCAAACCCCTTATTTTCATAGTGACTGATTACGACAACAGCAGAACAACAACAACCAAAAACGGAGTACAAACGCATTTGGAACTATATAAAGACTAGATGCGAAGACAATGTGGGTGATTTACAAATAGCCTAAAAGACGGTTGATACTTCTACAGCGGCAGTGCTTTCCAAACTGAAGTCTCCTCCGGCGGTTCAAGTTACAAAGCCTGATTGCAGACTAGTCAAACTCGATGCTCCATCCCTACAGACAGCATCCAGCAGATGAAGACAAGCACAGCAGGAATATGAAGGCTAATATGCAAGATGAAACCACATAAGGTACTGGGCCCACATGATTACCCCCAAAAGGCTACGACGAATTGTGCGGACTCAATAGCACACACCCTCAGCTTGATCCACCATGATTATCTTGACATCAGTAAACTGCCGAAGACTGGTTCTCAACAAATGTATTGACTGCCATGCTGCTGAAAAACTCAGACCCATCTCTTTCACATCACACCCTTTTCAGGAACCAGACCACATCATCTACTGACATATTACCATCCATGTAGGAGTAAACCAGAATTCTCTGAGTCCAAACCATGGTTTTTGATTAGGGTATTCCTACACAGCACAACTTTTCAATGCCCCATCCCGTACCCCTCCTCCACGATCCTCTAACATCCTCCAACAAGAACAGGCAAGTGGATGCGGCAGTTCTGGACTTTTCCAAGGTCTTCGACTTGGTATCCCATGATTAACCTTTTCTTAAAGTTTTAGCAGTGTGGAACTGACGGCCCACACTACATGCCTGGCTCACCAGCTTCTTTCAGGACTGGGTGGTAATGCGGGTGGTCTTCTTCTTCTTCTTCTTTCTTTGAGTGTCCACCTTCATCGAGTTGAAGATTCTGACACTTTTGTGTGTATGACCGTTTTTTATCCCGCCATTAAGGCAGCCATACTCCAACTTCGGGGAAGGTGCATGCTATGTGTAACGTGTCATCCATACCAACGGCCAAACTGGCCTTCTCTTTCGAAAGTTGGTGATGGGATTTTACGTGTGTGCAAGATGTTGTGCGTGCGTTCACACACGGAACCTCGGTTTATAGTCTCATTCGAAGGACTGTATGGGGGATGGAGTCAGAACCAATGTTAACTCCGAGGGAAAAATCCCCCTGTTCGAAATTCGAAGCCGTAACCTGAGGATCACGAGTTCGGCGCTTTACCAACTGAGCTATTCCGGCCCCCTGGTGACTGAATGGTCATCATCATCCACAACTGTTGATGGTGTTCCCCAGAGTACTGTGTGTGTCAGGACCGCTCCTGTTCCTCTGTCACATGGAAGACCTGCCCCAGTCCGCATGCTCCCAGGTCCGCCTGTTGACAATCAGCGCCGAGAAGACTAAGTTGATGACCAGCACCAACGCCATCATCACCTCTGATATAACTGTCAATGGACAGAAGCTAGGAAATGTTGACGAATTAAGCCTACTTGCCTGGGATTCACCATAAGCCATAAGGGATCCAAACACGATTTTTTAAATTTTTTTTTTTTAGGGCAGCAAAGACAACATCAGCTCTGTCCAGACTGAAATCCCTACAGAAGGACTATCAACAGAACAGCAAGGTCAGACTTCTGCGTGCTCTGGCATATTCCACTTCCTGAATGCATGTGAGACATGGATTCTTAAGAGATCTGGAAAGAAGAATCTAAGCCATGAAAATGAGGTGAGACCGCAAGATTCTAAACACCAGATATACTGATCATTATCAGTTACCATGGAACAGACCAGCAAAAAAACATGCCAGACCATATGAAAGAGTCTGCTGACATCAGGGGGAATAGAAAACTAACTCGACATGGCCATGGCCACGTAACCGATGATCCTGATGCCTTGTCTTCAGCTAATTTTAAAGGAGGGATATGGAAGCGAATGAAAAAAAAAAAAAATCACTCAACTCATGGACAGACAACCGCACAGAATGGACAAGAAACAATGAGACCCAGGCCTAGGCACACAACCGACAGAGATGCATAGGGTATGCCCGTTGTTTTTCGTCCGTCGAATCGACGAGGACCACTTCAGTCGTCTAGGGGTTGAGGGGAAGTGGGGGGGGATTTGGCTAATCAAACCGCTGCGTGCACGTAATGTGCGGTGACAGCTTGGAAGGCAATGTGGGAGATCTGCCCTTGATTGCTGGCGCGGGTTTCCCTTGCCTGTCTCTTTTGTTGCACTGCAGCTGTCCTCCTTTCTTCACATTGTGACGGGTCTCCGACGCTCCCCCTCGTTATTAAAATATGATTTTCATATTCAGGGATGCAGGGGGTTATAGACAGAAGTATTTACGCTTTCACAACCAAAATGCGCTCTCGCATAGGCACACGCACTCTGTCACTCACATCGGGCCCGCACAAAGGTGACGGGAAACCAATAACATTTCATAGAAAATAATCAACTTTTATTTAACTTGACTCCGAGCCCCCACCCGTCACTACACAACACACTTACCTGTACCATACAACAATGTAAACATCATACAGACAATCTCATAAATCGCATCCCCTGTTCTTCAGTTATTCTTACTTAGCCAGGAAAGACAATATTCCACTATCCTGTTTGCACACTTATAAACTTAAGAGCAAATAAAACGTCCATAACTTGCCAGCATTCCTTGGTTGACCGTCAGTTTCTCTCATCCCACTGTGTGACTACGAGCTGAAGCTGCCACACTGTTGTGTCCTCCCGATTGGCCAAATCCCAGTTGGGGGACACTGGCAACGTAGCTTGAGTCGCACCCTCAGACCGAGTCTCCCGGACTCCACTGCACTTCGCCCTCTCCACGGAAAGGGCTCCTGTCGGCCTCTCCCACAGGTCTTCTCTGGCTGCAAACACCCCACTGTTGTCTGGCAGCTCCCTGTCTAGGCTCCAACAGGCTAACACGTCTTGCTGTCGACCGTCCCCACACGGGAGACAATTCTTCTCGTCGTCGGCTCCGAGGCTACAGCAACCTCCACTGTCTTACGTCCCCACACAGGAGACAGCGAGGCGACAGCAACCTCCACTGTCTTACGTCCCCACCCAGGAGACGAGGCGACAGCAACCTCCACTGTCTTACGTCCCCACCCAGGAGACAACGAGGCGACAGCAAGCCTCTGCTTCACGCTGTATTTTCTTGAGCCCTCAGCAAGACGGGCGAGTTCACTTTCCCTTAAGTGAATCACCCACTTCCTGGTTTTTCAAGCTCCTTATATTCGTTCTCAAGAAAGAGAGAACCCGAGTTTAACTGGCTCAACCAATGGAATCACTGGCACACACCCATCACACGATTTGTACCAATAGATCCCCAAGTTATTTTTATTCTGCCAATGGAATCATTAGTCACCTACACATACACACACAACAGCTGCTAGCGCCAACAAAGACTTGGGTACCAAGTGCTTAATGCCTGACCTCCTATTCAACTCATGTTCGATTCCCCGAAGCTACCCATTGTACTAACAGCCTGGACTTCTCTACCAGCCAGGACTGATGCTTCAAGTAGTTACTACCTCTATAGACAAGGTGCGAACCACTCAATAGGCCGAAGCCTTCCAGTCATTCCTCAGAACAAAGGACGACGGAATGGTCGCTGTACTCTGCCTGCAGGCTGACGGTCACCTACCCGGGACGGTCACCTGACACGATCGCCTTCCTTTCAGCCCAACTGGAGAACCCACTGAATAGCCAGTGCTCAAAGTGGACACTCTCGTCTACCCAGGACCGGCAGGTCGGCATGTTCTTGTTACTACCCCCCTAGACATGCGAACCACTCCCCAGTAACTCTCCCTCCTTCAGTATACGACTCGGGGTATTCCCCTCTGGTGATGCCTGAGTTCGCACACTTGAAGAACCCAAGGAACTTGCTCTCAACAACAACAAAACTACCCTTAATTTGCCTAAATGCTCGAGAACATTCGGCCGACTCATGACACACATAAATAATTGGCACCTTTGTGGATAGAGTAACGCCATCTAGCTCGATCCATAGCAGTTTGTTCCCATGTGTCAAGGTTGATATTAAACGCTTTCAAGGATGTTTTGAGAGTCTCTTTGAAGCATTTCTTCTGACCTCCATGGGAACGCTTTCCTTGTTGCAGCTCACCATGGAAGAATCTCTTAAGCAACCGGTGATCTGGCATGCGAGCCACATGACCTGCCTACCGAAGCTGAGACAGCATCAGGATGGTGTGGATGCTCGGCAGGCCTGCTTGGTCAAGCACCTCTGTGTCTGGGATTTTGTCCTGCCATGTTATATTTAACAAACTTCTGTGGCAGGTTGTGTCGAAGTTGGGTATGCCTACTGACTTGATGAAGTTCTGATCAGTGCGAAACCCCAACGTCTCATCGCTGGGTAAAAGAAGAAGAAAAAGGTACAAAAGCTCAGATTCAGATACGTTAGTTTCACGTGCTGGTGTACGATTAGATTAAATTGGAGACAGGATTATTATATCGATTATTGATGAAGATAATATATTTCTATCCAGAAATGTGAAAGTTAAAGGGGTCCTCACCCATAAATACCATGTTTGGGTTGTTCAAATGTATGATCGAGCGTGTTTCGATGTACGTGTTACTTTTCTTCTGGAACTCACTTTTATCCGTGTTTCGGGTCGTGCAAGTAGCCAAATCGTGACTCGCCACGGAGATTGCCGAGCACAGTACGGAAAGAGACGAGAGTCGGGGATTCCGCAAGTGACGTATAAATGCCAAGACTACCGCGAATGAAAGACATGTCCCTAAAAGCTTTCGCTATGAGGACGTAAAACTCAACTATTTTCCGGCGATAATGGCAGATGCTCCCAGCTACGAGTCAAGTTCCAACGAAGAGGACATCGAACGTGAAATTTTCACTTAAGTGTATGGAGTTCAGCCGCACCAGTTTGAACCTACAGCTCCTTGTACAGTACCACCTCCCTCGCCATCAGACGCTTGTTTCTTTCCAGGCAGTTCGACATTATTTTTACAGGTTGACCATATTATGTACATGTACACATATACGCACGACACAGATAGTACATGATATAGACATGCACATACATGCATCTGTTCACACACACACACACACACACACACACACGCGCGCGCGCGCGCGCGCACACACACACACACACACACACACACACACACACATTACCGTAGTATGTAAATAACTTTAAAATGATTATGTGATAAACCACATTTTCCTTCAGTTGTTTAGATCTATCAGATAAAACACACATTACCGTAGTATGTAAATAACTTTAAATGATTATGTGATAAACCACATTTTCGTTCAGTTGTTTAGACCTATCAGATAATGCCTTTTCCTTTGAACAGGAGTTTGTCAGCTACTGCATCATTACACTAATTCTCTTCCCTGCTGTAGAAATCTTTTCAATTGCTGTTCACTTTCAGTCCCCCCCCCCCCCCCCCCCACACACACACACACACACATATCCTTTTTTACATTCCGCCACTTAAATTCTGAAGTTCCACAATAACAATTAGAATCTGAGGGGTCTTTTACAATATATTGCAGTCAAAGATTCTGGCTGTTATTTTAAAAACTGATACGTGACGTGCCGTACGTCAGATCTTAGCTGCAGATATAAGCTCATTATTCTCTTACTCACCAGGGCAGTTTATAGCTTACAGATATACCACACCTGCATATATCTTAAAATGCACACTAAGTCACCATCCTGTATCCAAATACTGATAAATAATTCACTTACTAAAGCATATGGTTGTTGGGCGGAAACTTGAACTTGCAGGGGTGCCTGATGTTCAGCAATGTCCTGAAAAATAAAAACCCAAACTATTATTCACTGGAGTCCAACAAGTTGTTATTTGTGGACATGGACACTTTCTTGTTAATAAGAATCGTAACTTCAGTTTTGTTGGAAACAGTAACAGCAGGGGAAAAAAAATCAATCACAAACATACAACAGTTTCAGTGGCAGCAGGCAGTGTGACTGACTGACTGCCACTATGACAGTAACAATGTATGTTTCAGTTTGATGCCAACACTCAACAAAAATCAACAACTATCTTTACAACCAACCATACACTGAGAATGAAATGAAACAAAAAGATCAACCACCCATTCCACAAACCTTACCTTCTTTACGTCTCTGAGTTTGGCTCTCTTGCTCCTGACACAATCGGTGTCACTGTTGCGTTTGAGGCTTGCACTTGCAGCTGGCGAATGAACAGAGAGTGCTTTAATACATTTTTCTGTTATAATAGTTGGCACAGCATCCTCTTTCAGCTGTCTTCGGACCCTAATTCCAGCTTCCACCTTTACCTTCCAGGTGTGTTGGAAACTGTGCTCTTCGAAGTGACGACCGCAAATGCCATGATAACTGTCCCGAAGAACAAAATCTTTCCTTGTTGTGGTGACAAAATTTATCCACAATCGCTTAAACTGGCTGGAGGCACCTGAAAAAGCATGAACGCTTACTCTTTGCTTATTTCCTGATGAAATTCCGCAACCAGACACACCCCATCTCACTTCAGCCGACCACAAAGAGCGACTTAGCTTTTCTACGTCATCAATCGGGAAACCCCCCTTTTATCGAAATCGAGGCTCTCGTTTCTGTTTCAGCCTCTCGCTTTCCCAGTCCGTAGGAAATGCTGTTCTCACTGCAAGATGAGAGCACAGGCGGCTGATTCGGGGCTGGGTTTCGTAATACGACCACATACTAAAACCGTGTATTTGGTCAAAATAGATTTGTGAAAATGGGTGAGAACCCCATTAAGTAGGCCTTTATTGGTTTTGTTGTTGTGAACTTTAAAGATCGCGGCTGCGCATTCATTATTACAGTGCAATGTGTGCCTCCCACTACCCCATCTTCCCCAACACACACACACACACACACGCGCGCGCGCGCGCGCGCGCTCGCTCGCTCGTTCCCTTATAGATCATTTCTTGGTTGTAAATGTCACTCCACAGTTGAAAAACAAAACTACTTTAGGCTCATTAAAATAAAAAAAAGGAAAAATTACTCTCCACTCCAACCCCATCCACCACACCAGAGACGTAGAGGAAACTTTTACGTCTCTGACCACACCCACGCGAAACAGGGACAGAAGCGTAAGGGAAGAAAGCGAGTGGAGTGGGTGGGGGAAGGTTCTCAGTGACCTCCATTGACCTTTGATATAAATTATGGGTAACTCTTTTAAATTTTGTCTAAGAGTATTTCTGTGCTTTGCATTCACATTCATGCTCACTTATTTGCGCTGTGGACTCTATCAAGCATTATCATAATTTATTGCCCTTTTGCAAATCTCGTTTCATTGTGGAATTATGTACGAGAAACGACGTGACGACATTATGGCCACTGGCAGCTGAATGTGTCTCAGCAATTTTGGAAGGAACTGAAACTGGAACGTCGGTGCATAGCTTTGACTCTGATCCTGTTTTATGACATTGTGAAAGTAGGATTTGTGACTAACAATGTCCAGGCATGAAGGTGAGTTGACATCGAGGGGTCATGCCAGCTTTTCTTACAAATGAAATTGCTCCTCTTTAATCTATCACCGTCTGCTAGATAAACAGGGAAAGGCGTTTCTGATGAGCGTCACATTCCTTTATCAGCACAAACAGGAAGTAAACGTTATTTCTTTGCAAATAAGAATTGTGCAAATAAATGTCACTTGAATTATCTGGACACATTATTCTGTTTAAGTATTAGATTCGTTCGACTAAAGTATTAGAACGGAAAATTTCGAAAGTGTTTGCAGTCTGTCTCGAGTCTTACACTAATCGTTGTACTCTAGTCTGAGTCTGACTCATGCTTCGAACATTTGTTTGTTTTTCATAGTCTGAAATCAAGATGACAAGATTTTATGTTCAATTTAATTTGGTGTAAAGCCTGTCAACACATTGAGTTGCTCTTCTTCCAGTGGTATTTCCCATTGTTCTCGCAGAAATAGCTTAAAGGAGTTTTATGGCATTGTAACTGGCATTTCTTTCGCAAATATTTTGGCCATAATTTGCTTAAAAGTCCAACATCAAAAGGTTATTAAATGCAAACTAAAGGGTTGTTGGTCACCTGTAAGGCAACTGTAATGAAAACTTTGATCGTACCATGACCATAAGTTGTGCACATTGTGCTGTGTAATCCTAGGTGGTTGAGATCATATAGCAATCTTAAATCCTGCTTCATGACACAGTGTGATCTTGGCTCTAGTAATGGAGCACCACTCTTTGGTTTGCTTATAAATTCTTTATTCTCTCCATTATTTGCAGTGATGTCGCACATTTAGTAAAAATGGAACTGCAAACTTGTTAAGTGCAAATGGCTAGAATAAAACGCATGGCCTGGTTATAGACATTGGTATTAAATGAATGCAGTGATCCAAATTCTGACGGCCAACTTCTGGTAAAATGAAAATTGAATTGGTACACAGCACCAGTATCCAATATTTTTGTCAGTATTTCATCATTCCTACCTGTAAAATAGACCTGTCTAGTGCTATAATGCGTTACATATTAAAACTACATATTAAATCCTCGGACTATGAAGCTACAGGTGAATAAAAGTACTAGGATCTTGGCTACTGTGAAACTTAAGATTTCATTTCATATTGGGTCAGCTTGCCTGAGATGTTTTTGCTTGTTTCTGGGACTTATGGGTATAGCAATCATGTGATGCTTGTGGTAGGAGTGTTTTGACTCTTGCAGTAAAATAGCTTAAAGAAGAAGCATAGAACTGTTTCAGAATCGGATGCTAGTGATGAAAAAGAAAGCCTAGTGGGAAAGTTCACTCGCATTGGAACAGAAACATGAGCATTTGCCAGTCAGCAGTACCCGTCAAAGTACACAGAAAAAAAAAAAAACTGTGCTGAAGATGAGTATCCATTTGGGAAGATAGGAGGGGAGGGGGTGATAAATGTCAATGCAGACACCGTTGAACATCTGATTCTAAACCTAGATACCCTAAATAACATGTACCTGCTGAGTACCACCCTATCAAAAGCTTTGAAGGTTGGTGTTGTCAGGTTTTCAATTTTGTCTCCTCGTATTCATCTTGGTTTTCAGCTTTAAAGGAAATGTCGTACCTCAACATTTTTTAACTTGTTGACAGTTATACTATCCTCTGATTCAACTACATTCATATTTCTAAAAACAATTAATGAATTAATTAAAATTGGGGTTCTGCTGCTCAGGAATACTTACGAGGCATAGGCAAGTCTGACTGAAATACTGGTAAACATCAATCAAGGTATAGAAAAGAAGTGTTTAAGAACAATCCCAAGAGATGGTGTTTATAAGAGATAGCTGTGATATTGAGAATTTTGTTAAGTCATGAGATCATGTTACATACATTTGATGCAACAATAAATTTGGAGGCTGCAGGCTGCATGATTGCATTTGCACTGCTTAGGGCTCAGGATTTGTGTGTGCAGCAGCAAAGCTGTAATCACTGGCCTCGACATTGTTGCCAGTCCATCTTGTCGTATGCTTACTCAGTCATTGTCTTTCAAGCATGTGCTGGTGTGTGTGTGTGTATGTGTGTGTATTGTATAAATGAATGTCATCAGAGTTGATTCGAATTTGACACTCATGATCTTGGCATGACACTTCACTTTTGTTTACTACATCTGCTAAGACAGCTGCATTTGCTAAATTCTTTATTTCTTTCAGTTATCTGGGACATAGGTACTAAGGTAGGGTTGGAGGATGCTGCCAGAACATTTTGTGAGATCGGTGCAGGTTTCACCTCAGCACAGAGTAACGCTAGTGACAAGGATTGTTTTGCGTTATTTAGTGTACCGTGTCAAACTCAGTTTGAAACTGTTTTGAGTAGTGGTCTTGCCAGTGTGCTAGCTCTCGCAAGCCTACTCATACAGTGCATTTGTGCATCATACACACAGTGAACTTGGCTTAAATACATTTAAGAATTTCAGACTGAGGGTGGAAACTTTACCAAAAAAAAATGTTTGCAAATAAGTAGGTTTACACATTGCATCGACTTGAAGTTAATCCAGTCTGTCTGACTGTTATGATTCAGTGACTGTTTGAAACTTGGCCATACTCTGTAATGTTCCATTTGAAATGGGTCTTCCTCAGTAGAATATCAATAATCAGCATTTTGACAAGTTTTCCTCTACATGCGTCATTGGCACTGAGTCAAATGATTTCAAGAGAATTTCCTCCTAAGCTCTATTGAAGCATTTACTGTAATTTGTCAAATTATTTGACAGTCCAAAATTCTGAGTGCATTTTGCAGAGTTAAAGAAATAAATGTCATTCCAAAGACAGCTGCTGTTTGTGAAATATTTGAGTTTGGTTCAACCGCTTTGTAGACATATTATGTACTTCATATTTAACATTAAATTAAATTACAGCTCACAAGATCTTTCTGTATTTTCTCCTATGAAAGTAGAAGAGACCTTGATTCAGCCTTATCTATGATCATTGAATCAAGTGGACAGCTGTTCAACTTGAAGGGCTCACAGAAACATTTATCCTTCCCTCCCTTCCTTCCTTGCTTCCCCTCAACCCCTTTTCTCACCAAAATGTCAAAACAGATCAAGTCCCAGCAGTCAGGCTAGTTATTCAGGATGCTCTCACTCAGTCTCACCACAGTCTTAGTGTCTAGTTTATAAGTGATAATGATCCAGAGAACTGTTGTACTGAAAAGATTAGCTGCATCCTATAGCGTAAGTACCCTTTCCACTGCCCTTCTTTCCCTTGCCATTATCCACATGAACTTCAACCCACTGTAATTATGATTTAGAGTATTTGCACCTCAGACATGATTTTATAGCTGATTGTCTTCATTTAAAACAAAACAAAACAAGAAAAAAAATCAATATTTGACCCAATGGTCCCATCACATTATACCATTTGAGTCGATCTCATTGGGTTTAAGTACAAAGCTTGAAATGTTCCCATTACTTTGTTTACTCTGAGTTATACAATTTCATTTTGGTCTCAACTAGCAGCCTTCCAGAACGATATAGCTGTAACTTGTTGGATTTCTTACACTAGTTACACTGAATCTTTTTTTTCTTGTAACCCAAAGTTTCTGTTGAATATTTGATTCATGAATGCGTAGAATAAAGGCTTGTTTTGATTGGATTAATCTTGTAAATACTACTTTGATCAATACTCTTGGTCAAGAGAATGTTTGATTTAACAGTATGCTAAGTATTTAAAACACTTAAACAGGGAAAGGTGATGACGGTTTCAGGTGTAAGCTGTGACTCATGCCTGAAGGGTAACTTTCGTGGACGTCGCTACAAATGCTTGGTGTGCTATGACTACGACTTATGCGCCACCTGTTATGAGGCAGGGGCCACCACTACACGCCACACTACTGACCATGCTGTGCAGTGCATTCTCACCCGCTCAGACTTCGGTAGGTCTGCTGCTTTGGTGTTTTGTTTTTAAGAGTTAATTGTGATATTTGACTGCAGAATATGCATGCATTCAAAATAGTTAATAGTTATTGCAGGGATTCATTTTGAGAGTGTGTGTGTGTGTGTGTGTGTGTGTGTGTGTGTGTGTGAACATTTCGTGTTTAGAAAATGTCAGTTCTGATTCAGATTGTAGAGATATTTGCTTGAAGAAGAGAATGATAAAGTGCATGATAATGATGATGCATGGGAAAAGAGCTGACCGTTTGAGGTCATAGAACTGTCCTGTATCGTCATGTCATTACAGAGAATAAAGTGTCAGGTTCTGGGTCAGGTGACTGTGAAGACATACTGCAAATTGTTTCTGTTGGAAAGTTGCCATGTGCTTGCAGATGTTTACTATGGAGGTGAGGCTCTGACACCAGAACAGCCACAGTCGTTCACCTGCCCATACTGCAGCAAGATGGGATTCAATGATGCTACACTGCGCGATCACGTCAGTGCCGAGCATGCTGATGTCTCGGTGGAAATTGTAAGTCTCTGGGATTGCTAAGTACAGGCAGACAGACTTTGTCAGTTTTACAGGTCTTGAAGCAAGAACTTTTATGCACTTGGTAGTCAAGTTAAAGAGGGTTTGGTATTCATTCATCACTGCCTTGATCACATTTTTCTGGTAATTTATTCAGGCACATTTCCTTGTAGTTCACATTACCTGAGAATGTAAAAGAAATTTGTTGGATAATGATAAGATTTTCAGGTTCAGAACTTTACAATTACTAGAAAGTCTGTCGGTTTTGTTTTTTTTTACCTTAGTTGCTGCTGTACTGAAGCTGAGATTTTATTTTTGCTTTGAGTTGACACGTTTTTAAGAGAGATATATCATGTGATACACACTGCTGAAACCATATGTGTGCACAGGTGTGTCCTATATGTGCATCCTTACCGGGTGGAGACCCCAATCACATGACTGATGACTTTGCTGCTCACTTGGCCCTTGACCATCGCACCCCAAGGGATTTCATATCCTTTTGTGCACATCTGATTTATTGATTTATAACATTTATGCAATTATTACCTGATCAATCAGTTTTGTCAGTCAGTCAGTCAGTCTTAATTTGCTTGTCTATGTTCATTATGCATTTGAAATTGTATTTTGTTTGTCTTGATGACATTGTAACTAAATTAGTTAACCAATCATGGTGCAGAAATTTTGTATACCTTATTTTTGGATATTTGTTTCTGAAGGCTTCTGGCACAGTTCAGCCCTGATGTGGCCCCTTGCGGTCGGCTGGGCTATAAGCAACATTATCTTATCTGGCACAGTTGGTTTCTGTTGCTTGGGCTGTCCAGTTTTTGTGTTTCTTCTTTTTTCGTCATTGTGATTCTGCCCTTTCATCATCCTATAGTGTCATTTTCTTCATCTTCCTAGTCTCATTTGCTTGAGTCTGTCATAGAGTCTCTGTCTCTCATGTGTCTTTGTTATAGAAAGTATTAATCTGTTTTGTCTAGCTAGGGTTTATGATGTGGCAGCTGTACAGTTGTAATACTAGTAATAGTGACTAAGAAGTGAGATAGCAATAGGAGTTGTGGCCAAGGTTGGGATTGGAGCCAGTTACCTCACAGATCCTGAAGAGAAAGTGGTGCTGGACAGGTCCCGCCAACAGAAGAAGCCAGCATCTAACATCACCTGTCTGTCATTGATCTAGGATACTTAGGAAAAAAGGAAGAGGGGATGACCTAGAAATAGCTGTAGAAGAGACACCAAAGCAAATTGACAGGAACGTAGACAGAGGCAGAAAGGATAGCTCAGTCAGGGCTGCTGGAGAGGTCTATGCTTCATTGGGGGTGACTGACCTTAGTAAGTTTGTAAACATTGGAATAGGTGCTGGCTGGCCATTCTGCGGTGAGATTTGCCATCTGTTTAGGGAGGGGGGAGTGAGTGAGGAGGGAAGAGGGGGTTAGAAGGGCGCTAACAGATGTTTGAATATTTTTCTCTTTTTTTTGTGATGGACCAAGCAGAAGTGCTGATACCCCCCAGCACAGCCCAGTCTAAATAACCAAAAGGATGCAAGTAGTTAATAGCTGAAAAAAATGTATATTTTGTTTGTAAATGTGTGTTTGGGTAGTATTTTCATGACTGGATTTTATGACTTGTTCTATTTTTTGTTTGGTTTGCAGGCCCCGTTTAGCTGACTGGGCTAAAAGCAAAATACAGGAAAGCTATTTGTTTCTAGACGTAATGGTATTTATCTGCCTTTTTTAGCATCATGTCATAGGTTGACTCAAAGCTTGATATAGATCTCACAGAAGTCTGCAAGCCATTTAGTTTCAGGTCATAGATTGCTTCAAAGTTTATTTTTCAGCATGCATGTCAGGGAAGTGAGCAAGTCTTGTTTGCATGCATGAGAAGAGGGGAGTAGCAAAAACCACCATACCAGCAGATCCAGGACAGTTCCCTTGCCCTCATGGTCATAGTGATACTGGAGTGGACCTTGGCAAGAAGTTCATACTGGGGTGGACCTCTGTAAGTTCATACTGAAGTGGACCCTCGGCAAGACCAAGTTCACAAGTGATGAGCTGCACAGAGGTCATTGTTAGAGTTGAAAAGTACCAAAATGCTAGGGTTTTTTCTTTTATTTAATGAGATGATAAAATATACTGCCAAGGTGCATGATATCTTTTATTTAAGTAAATAAGTTTGAGAGACTACAAGATGTAAAAAGCAATTGCAGATAGTACAGTATTCAGACCTGAATGCAACCTGAAGTCAGATTGGTATGTTTAGCATGTGATGATAAGAAAAGAGTTTACGTGGAGCCCTATGTGTGTTTAAAATTACACATGCTTAGAATGCTTATTTTGAACTGGTAGCATCTGTTGTGCTAAAAAATTGGACGATCTTTAACTGACTTCAAGATGAACCTCCAGGCTTGCGCCATGTGCGTCGTATACCTCATCCAAATCGTGGGGGTGGGTCACGCACTCGGAGGGGCAATATGCATTTTGGTTCTGCCTCAAGCACCTTGACTGGCCTCTCACCCAGTGGCCGAGATAACATGGATCCTATTGCAGGCAAGTTATATACACAAGTGCACAGGAACGCACACAGTCACTCCTGGGTACACCCGTGCATGTGCACACAAATAGGCATGGATGAACACACACAAAAAAAAACATCTATGATAAGAAATAAGGTAATGCAAGTCTTTAAATCCTAACTGATCTTGAGGCTTGATCTTAGTGAAACTCACCAAATGCACACACACACTGATACATGCACTTCATGTGTACATGTTAGCAGATATATTCAGTAATACAGATATGAAAATGCAAAACTTAACTTTTGCTTGAAATAACACATCTTATGAGACCTTGGGAACAGCTAGGATGGTTCTCTTAAAACCCAAATTCATTGTCAGCATTGACCAAATGGAGTACACCTCAGCTCTGATTTGAAAAAAAAAAAAAAAATTAGACAAACGAAGAGCAAAGAAAGTGGGACAAGACAGAAACATTCTAACAAGTCTTTTGTTCTGTCTGTCCACAGATGTTCGTGAGTGGATGCCAGGTAAGTCTGCCATTCTTTCCCTTACCTTTTACTGTTGCCTGAATAGATCTATCATTCTTGCCTTATACTGTATCATGAACCTTTACTCTGTCACAGTATTTTCTGTGTTTTCTTGTCTTTTTTCCATCCTTTTCTTGTTTTTCAGTCTTGTTCACTACCTTTTCACTTCAAGACGATGGGTATCGAAGTTCACATTGTGTGCTCTGCAACCAAATATTCAGTTTCTGCATCCATAGGAGCTCCAGTTGTCTGTGACTTTTGAAATATAAAAATTTTTTAAGTTGATGGTTTTTAATATGTTCACCAAGGAAAGATTTATAGAAGGTCTCTACCTGTTGGTTTGCAAAATTTGCAGACCTGTAAGATTTGTTGTGATCGATGAACATGTTTACTCTCCATTGTGACTCAGAAAAGCGTTTATGTCAGGAGCAATAAATCAACTCTCTGTATGTGTGTGGGTGTGGGTGTGTGCATGCATGTGACTGATATGTGTGTCTTTGAGCTTTGTGTTTGTAAACTGTCAGTGTATATGTTAGTGTTTTTGTATAATGTATGTGCATGTTTTCTGTTTGTGATGTTATATCCTAATGTTTTTTTTCTGTGTTCTCTAAATCATAATGTTGGGCTTCTTATTTTTGTCTTGTTTGAGGCATGGAATTCAAATGCAGTGATGCTTGAGATTCAGTGCTCTGGCGCGCACGCACGCACACACACACACACACACACACACACACACACACACACACACACACACACACACACACACACATACATACACAGTCACAGACATTCGCATATGCTGGATATATAAAAAGGAAAAAGAAACCCAAAATGATTGTTTGCATAATCAGCGTAGCGAACCATAGCGCTAATGATTCTGCATGTACATGTATTGCATTGCATTTCTGTAATGCTCGGGGAGAAAAAAAAAGCTGTGTTAGATGGAAGTGAAAATGAAATGATGTGTTTGTGTTCAGAATTGCTGTCCCAGCTGTCCAGTGTGAGGAACAGAGCGGCTGCTCAGAGTGTGTCCTCCCAGCTTCAGCAACTGGAGATGCAGCTACAGTCCACCAGGTAGTGGGGTGATGTACAGATACAGTATGTGTGTGTGTGTGTGTGTGTGTGTGTGTGTGCGTGTGTGCGTGTGTGTGTGTGTGCATGCTGGCCAATGGATACTTTACTGTGCAGTGTACATCTCCGCTTACTGTTTTATTATTTCTTTCATGTATTTGGAATGTGTTGCATATGAGATGGGATCGTTTCGCCCTTCCTTAATTGGTTAACAATGTTAATTTTGTGGATGTAGTATGTTTGTCTCCATTTTGTGGACTGACATTGTTTATTTCATAACTTCTGATAAAAATTTGCACTGTCCAGTCTTCCGTCCTTTAATGTTTCCCAGCAATTGATTGAAAATTGGTCTTTTTGTTCAAGTAACAATAGTGACTTTTTTTGTTGACAGTTTAGGAAATTGGCAGTATTGCAGGCAAGATTTTCTTCTTAAATGTGATTTTGTCACTGCTGAAAATAATGTCATGTATACTGATATTTTTTCTTTGTTTTGTTTATTAGATAATAATTAAGAAAGGTTACGGGTGTGGTCAATCAAGATGAAAAGAAAGAGTATTTGTGAGTTGTAAAGCTGCACATTATAAATGAAATCATAAAAAAGGTCACAGCCACTAAACGTGTTGTACAGTGACCTGTATGCAGCTTATTCTGCACAAAAATGTATCTATGTAAATTAACAGAGCTGAGACATTATCATATTACCTCTGCAAATTACGCTGTGCATCAGTATCAATGGAAAAAAAGGCTGCAGAAGATTGATCAACTGACACTGCTATTAGTTCTAAAGTATTTTAAGCCTAACAAAATTATTGCAAAGAAGCATAATTGACATTTTAGATATTACAAATGTTGCCATTTTGCCAGTATAAATCTGGCACATTGCTGGTCTTGTGCTTCCTATTTTTAGTTTGCCATGCTTGAGAAGCTTGGGGCTACTTTACATTTGGCTGTGTCAAGAAATAAAAGGCAAATATGTCAATCTTTTACACTGACTGGGCAAACCCTGTAGTGATTGGCGGGATCAGGCACCAGCCTTTGATTTGCTCTGGTGACATAAACTGACAAATTTCAAAGGGTCGACTCAAAACGACTGCTGCCTTTCAATTTTAAAGGGTTGGCAAACCTTTCAGCATGGTTTTAAAGGGTGCTATGGGTTTTCGTGACTGGTAAAATGGGCTTCAAAGGCAGCCGTGTATCTCATTTTGATTGTTTTTGGTAATGGTAACTATGAAATTCTGGTTGGTAGCCTAGCTTGAAAAGTAGTATTCAGATATAACAGGCACTTTTAAAAACTGGCAAAGAGGATGTCTGTGAAAAGCTATATTTGATGTAGTCCTTTCCCCCATTGAGCAGCCTGTGTCATGAAAGGGGTCAGGTTTCTCACACTGTCTGGCAGGCAACAGCTAGAACGGATGCCCCGCCGCCAGATGGAAACTAGCAAGGCTGCTGCTGCTGCCACCACCAACAATGCCAACACCATTGTCGCAAACACTGAGGCATCCGTGCTCGCTACCTCCCAGCCTCCCAGTCAGTCAGAGTCGCAGTTCCTGCTAGCCAAGTGAGTAGAGGGCCAGAGGAGGGATGGTGGGTGGAGTTGGTGAGGAGAACGTCCTTGTGCAATGCTGGGTTTGAGTTATGAAGTATTCATGAACAATTTCTTTTTCACAGTTTTCTTAACTCAAACACTTATTAGTCACCTGTAGAAATGCACTATACATGGAACTTCATGGACTGTTTGTTAATCGTTTTATTTTGTTTTGTTTTGTTTTGTTTTTTTGCTGTTTATACTCTGGAAGATTATGTACTGGAAGTATGTGAACTTTTAACTTTTTCGTAATGTTGCACATGTATGTTTGTGGCATACTATGCTCGGCAGACAAGTTTGCATGCATATGATGGCCAGATAAGTGATATGTAATGCGGTCAGCTTGATTGTAAGCAACAAGACATGAGATGAACAATAACTCTGTCCACAATAAAGGATATTGTTCTTTTATTACCAAGTTATATATGTATGACTCTTAAGTGCGCATGCTTGTGTTCGTGTGTGTGTGGGGGGTGGGGGGGGGGGGGGAAGGGGCACTCACGCTTTGTTATTTTCCTTTGCATGCTGCATAGTGACTTGCTTACCATGAGAGAGAACAAATGGGTCTTCAAAACTGCTTAGATTTTGTTTCAGTTGGGTGGGCTTTGTCCCCCTGGGCACCCCACCAGGGTGTTAATGCTGGATCCCACCAGGGCTGAGGTGGCCCCTGGATCCTGGCCTTTTTCAGAGATTTTTAAAGTCAGCTGTTCTCCAGCCTGATAAGATGACATAATGATCAGTCAGAGGAGTATGCAGACTGCTTGCTCCTTGTAATTTTCATGGGATGGCTCTGTCAAGCATTGTCAGCCTTCCACTATCTATCGCCAGTTAGCCATACTTCTCTCAACATGTTACTTGTAAAGAAATGTGTTTGGAAATTCTTATAGTGGCACTGTCTTTTTTTTTCTTTCTTTTTTCAAATTTCATATCTGATGGAAGTTTGAAGTGTGATGACATTTCTGTATTGAAATTGTTTGATGGTAATGGCAGTTGTCCTTGTTTGCTAGTTCATGATGGGTGTTTTCTTTTGTTGTTTTCTTTTTAGGCTGCCAGATGAAGGGCTGGGTGGAGGAAGCGTTGGCAGTGGGGGGGAATCAGAACGCCTGGAGAGGAACATGTTTGTGCAGGAATTGCTGCTGTCCACGCTGACTGAACAACTGCAACAGACTGCACATGCTGGAGACCCTTTTCTCCTCCTGGACTCTCTTCGCTCTCCAGAGCCAGAGTCCCAGAGGAAGTCTGCTTCCTCAGCAGACGGTGCTGCTGAAGGGCCTGGAAGCCAAGGAAAGAAAGGGGGCGCTGGTGCAGGATCATTGTCAGCATCCCTGGGTCGTGAGGGATCTGCCGGAGGGGGGAAAAACATGGCCATGGAAGGACATTGCAAAAGTAAGAATGCCAACAGCACGGTCCCCATGGTCACAAGCAAGTCCTGCAATGCCGTGAACAGCATTCCCAGCAACAGTAGTAACGCCAGGCCATTGCCAGGACTGTCTTCCACTTTGGGAGCCAGCGTGTCATTGGAGGGAAGGGCATTGATGATGGGGGCTGGGGCCTCCGGTTCAGCGCTAGGGTCTCCGCCTTCACCTCACAGCCTGCTGTCCTCGCGCCCTCCCCTCCTCTCCTCCCTCCCACAACCTTCCCCCCAGCCTCAACCTCACGGTTCTACAGTCAATCTGAATGAACATGCCATGGGTCTTTCATCTCGTCAGGCGGCAGCCAGTATGTCATCGGCTCGAGACGCTGGTCGCCTCAACCCGGCTGCGGCCAAGCGCAGTATGCTCAAACACTTGCCAGCCAATCGCGGAGCGAGGGACATGGACCCTCCCCCACATTAACTGTGTGGTATTGGAACAAGCTGTTGGCAACTGAATTCTCTGCAGGCATACCTTGGACTCTGTATAGAAAAAAAAAAGGCATGAAGGGGCTGCAGCCATCAGACCTACCAAAGTGATACGTAGTGGACATGGCCTTTCCTCTACCCTTACTGTGGTTGCGGGGACAGGCTGTAGTGAGCTCACCAACAAGGAAAGTTAGACAGGCTGTACAGGTCTGGGCAAGGGGGGTATTTGGTGGACTGGTCCGAAGAGGAAAGTAGCAAGTGGCTGAGAGAGAGATGGAGAGAGAGAGAGAGATGAGATGAGATGAGATGTGTTAAGCAGATGGTAGACAACATATGACCAAATAGAAGGCAAAAAGTGTGCTTTAGATCCCAAGGGTGTGCTTCTTCAGCTGTTTCTGTTAAAAAATTTTTTTTTTCAACCTGTGTTGGACTGTTCAGTTGTTACTGTAGCTTGTGCTGGACTGTTCCATTGTCAGGGTTGGGGAGAGAGTGTGCCATGCTCAGCAGATTGAGAGTTGCGTAGTTTGTCCAGTGAGAGACAGCAGTGCAGACACTCTTTTTGTTTCACAGATTTTCTTTGTTGTTAATAATTTAGTTTTTGTTCTTCCCAGTGTCAAGGTCATGGGTTTTCTATTTCTGGGTGATTGTTGATATGTGTTGTGAAATAACTTCCTGTGCCATGTATATCCCTTTTCCTGACTAGTTAACTCGTGCTTCGGTTTTATTTTCTGTTTTAAACCTGTGAGCTCTGAGTCAGTTTTCTTGGTTCTGTGTGCATGACTTTTTAGCCTGTGAGTTCCCAGTCAAATTTCTGAATTCTGTGTGCGTGACTTTTTCATTCTACCTTGTTGACTTACTAGTTTTTGTATTGCGCATGGTAACAGACCTCTCTATTGTCAGTGAAAATGAAACGGCGGTTGGGGCACTTGCATGTTGCTCATACTTTCGCCTTTCAATCATCGTCCCATTGTAACTTACACTTCTTCCCAATGACATCTGTTTCTGAGTTTGGCACAAGTATTTTACAAGCTTCATATAAATACAGTCCATTTTGGAGAGAAGACTGACCTTTAAACGGTACTTGAGTTCATGGACATATATATGTCCGCATGCACACAGGCACAAGAAGAGAGTTAGTTATGTGCACAAACAGACAAATGTATACATATGCACATAAACATGTGCATACACATTAACAGTGCACCCCTTCTTTTTTTCCTGTTTGTTTTTTTATTGTAAGTATGTTTTTGGTTTATTTTCACTTCTTTTTTCTTTGTCCAGATTTGGTATGCAAGGGAATTGTGATAAATTGTATTGTTTTTCAAAGTGATTCTCTCTATGGTATGTATCATACTGCTGCTAGCGCCCCCTGTTTTGTTGATGCTGGAGAATGGTTTATTGTGAGTATTTTAGTTCTTACATATATACACCTAAGTCTTTGTTTGACAACGACAAAGTTCAGTTGAAAAGTGGAGTAATTGGTCAACTAAACTGCAAAGCAATTTTGAAAGACTGTGAACGAACTTACCCATATGCAAATACTCGCATACACATGCACAGCCACACACGCTCTCTCTCTCTCTCTCTGTGTAACACGTGCACTCTGTTGCACACATTCACACACGTACACACTCATGTGTGCGTGTAAAACCCCACTAATTTGTTGATTGGATTTTCAAAAATGTTTTTAACTGGGTTATCATTTACATAAACTTTACATCTACAGTTTTAAGACTAAAACCCTTGATTTAAATGAAAGTAGAATGCTCAAAAAATGACTTTCGAAATGTTTTGAAAAGGCTCCATGTGGAACATTGTTGCTCTTCTCAAATCAAGTGTGTAGAAGGTCTGGCATATTTTAGAAGCATATTCCACAATGAAAATATGCCGGGATCAGTAAGGAAAGAAACATCAGCCAATGGAAACAGTGGGGTAACAGGGATAACGAAAAAGGGTTCCCCATTTGTGAGGTTTTGTATGTTTGCATATTTTCACCACACTGAATGGTTTATACAAGCGCTCATGCAGGTGTGCACTCAAACACATACACACACACTCATTCTGTCTCTTTCCCTCTTACACACACACACACACACACACACACACACACACACTTGCATGAGCATGCACACTGGCATACATATATCGCCATGTGCTCAAGCCTTAGATTCCATGTTTCTCGTATTGATTATGAGCACTTAAAAAAAACTGCAAAAAAAACTTTTTAGCATAAATATAAATGAGTTCATTTCTCTGATGTCATGTTACCATGAGCAGATGTTAAAAAAGAGAAATCAGTGTATTAATGCATATGTTCACAAACTTAACACACATATGCACAGAATGTTTCTTGTGCACCGTTTTATGGTGAATAATTAAATGCATAATTCTCACATTCAAAGCATGCAGAAATCTTAGCAACTTCCGTAACTGTGAGTATGTACTTTTTTTTGGAAGAGGTTTAAACACTTTGAGTTCTGCTTTCTTCATTGTGTTGGGTACATAATGGGGTCAGTGACCGCATGCTGACTTTACTGGGGGAGGGGGAAGGGGCAGGGTATGTCGTTGTCTTTCTTCATACTCTTTTTCTATTTTTACAGTTCTGTCTGTGTTTGTCTGTGACTGTTCCCAACAAGTGCATTTTGGTTCATTGTAGTTAAGCGTCCTCTGCAAACTGAAAGTTGTGTGGTCTGTTAATGTTCATGTGTTCTCTTTTAGCCCAGTTTATCGTTTCAGAAATTTATCTGAATGTTCATATGTTTTGTGGCCTGTTTTATGTGTTTCAGTGTTCATTGTTAAAGAAAACATTTAAATCGTTAAAAAAAAGGGAAAAGGCAGCACTGCTCACTCTGCACCAAAGCATAGCATACAAATACAGGCCGTTAAGAATACATCTAATAGATGACATCATTGGGATAAAGAGAAAAAGCAGTGACTGTTAGTCCTATAATGTACAGTGTTTATGAGGCTTGTGGGCAGTGTTACAATAGGCACACGCTGCGAAGGATTCTGTGTAACATGTACACAACGTCTACACATCATTGAATTCCTAGGAGTACGTGCGAAGGATTCTGTGTAACGTGTACACAAGGTCTACACATCATTGAATTCCTAGGAGTACCTTCCAGGTTCTTTTTTTGGGTTGTCTGCCTTTAAGTAGGGCTGTGAAATAGCTGTAAATGACATCCATCAGTGTGTGAGGAAAACAAATTAATAAACATGTTTCAAATAAGCATCAAATTTGTGTAGCTTGTGGGGCTCCCAGTGCGAAGCTGATAGCCAGCAAAGAATCCTAGCAGTCAATTTTTGGATTCTCAGTAATAAATGTCTAAATGTTGCAATGTTGTGGCATTACTTTGATATACTGAACATTGTAAATAGGTGCTTGGGTTTATCCAGACCTTAGATGCACTTGCAGATGAAAACCGTTGTGAAAAGATCTGCAGAATTGCTGAGAAGTTGATCAAGGTGTTAAAGAAAAAGACAGAAAAAGATTTTGTGGTTGGGTTCACTGATGAAATTATTGGCTGCCAGTTTGTAGAATATGACATGAATTAAAATAACGATGGGGGTGAACTGTGCTCTTTCCCCAGAAGCCCCCTCACAGTGAGTGTAGGGCATAAAGAAGAAAAACTGGCTTGCATTGGTTGTTTTGTAACTCTGGCACTTTGTTTGGCACAGTGACAAGAAAAGTCAAGGCACACTTAAAAACAACTCAAAAGCAAAAACAAACAAACAAAATGTAAAGGATGGGTGGGAGGAGAGTTCCACTGATGCTGGTTATCACTTGAATTGAACATTAATTGTTGAATTCAGTTTTGAAAGACACATTTCTTCTTAATTCCACCAGTTTTACAAAAAGTGATGATGTAAAACTCAAGTCAGTCCAGCTGCTGGGATGAGTTTGGTGAAACACACACACACCACCACCAAAATGAAACAAACACACCATTCACAAAATAAGGCAACTGCTACTGATATTATTTACAACTTAATTGCAAAGAATAGGAGACAAAGACTTGCGGAAATGTGACACAAAGATTAGCATGGATTATGAAGTCTGTGATGGAGAGAGGCAGTTGAATATGTTTCTGACAGTGCGATAGTAACCTTGATTTTGTTGTGTTGGTGGTGTGTTTTCATGCTGGGCCTATGGTGCACTTCGTCTTAACCCTCCCTCTCCCCTTATTCAGTTCATTTTTTTGTTTTATCATATGAATTAGGATCAAACAGTTTTCTGGGGAAGCACTGTGTGTGAGTGAGAGTGTGTGTGTGTGTGTGTGTGTGTGTGTTGTCTGACAGTTTGAGAGCTGGTGTTGGGCATATGATTTGCATGTTGCATTCCATTTTACAAACTGGGGTATTAATTTAGGTAGAAGGCGGTGTACATATTCTCTCATGTTGTCCGCTTGATTTGTTTTCATCTTTGGGAATTTACAGTGGGGTGACAATCCAACTCCAGCTTAAGGTGGAAGAGAGGAGTGTGTGCCACCAATTGTAAGGATTCTAGAGAATGTATACCTGCATTTTTAGTTTCCATGGGTGGAAAATGTAAGGACAACAGAATTGTGTAAAACTCTAAAGCTTTCCACTCTCCCCACTTTCTTGTAGGAATGTGTGTGTGTGTGTGTGTGTGTGTGTGTGTGTGTGTGTGTGTGTGGTGTGTGTATGCTTGTGTGTGGGGATAGGTCAGTGGGTGTCGGTCTGGGTGCGTTTTAAGGAAGAAAAGGAAAAGATTTTGGTTATACCCTCGTGCGTCTCGGTGCTCGGTTTGTGGAGAGGCAGGTGGATTGTACCGCTCATACTTGCCTGGTGACCCTTGTGTTCAGTCATAGCTGAGTCCAAGCTGTTTGTCAGGTTGCATAAACATACTGTTGTGCATCACTTTTTTGCCATCTGCAGTTGTATAGCGTATCCAAGATAAAAAAAAATGACACATGGAACCTGTGATATTTAGCTTTCAGGCGCTGTTGTCCATGTCTGCTGGCGTGTTTGCGGCAGTTTAGTGAATGGTGTCTTGCTGCGTACCATTTGTTGCTAGGAATAATTGGTGTGAACAACTTGCTTGTCGAACACAGCACACAGTTCAAGAGAGAGAGAGAAAAAAAGAAAAGAAATTGGAATGTTTGTAAGCAACCCCCAAAGCAAGTCGAAAAAGTTCATCAGTGTTATCTGGCCTGTATATATGTCTGTGTTCCCCACCTGAGCCATCTTGGGGTCACCTGGTGTGTGACCTTTCACAAGCAAATGTTAGATGATTGAGTGCATTGCAAAGGGGAGGTTACTGTTTTGTGGCTGGTTTTGATCAGTTCACCATAGTTGGCCACAGTGAGAGGAGGTGTGTGAATGAAAGACATTGGTCAGTGAGTGTGACTGTTCAGTCAGCTTGTCACATGGTGTGGGTCATTATGTTCATGCTATGCATGCAGAAGGCCTGTCTTTCAAAAGCCTCTGGTGCAGCCCAAATAGTATCTGTCTGCTGACCACTGTGGTATTAGGTGTGTAGATCATGGGACTTTGTTTTTTTTAACACTTACAGAGCCATTACAAGGTCTTAACAGACCTAGTTTGCCTGCCTCATTATTTATTCTACCACCTCTGAAATGTTTTGCAGTGGCAGTGCTTTGAGATCACTGGGCATTTTCCATTGTGTGCTAGAACTGTTTTGATAACACAGTTGGTTAACTTCTTTTGCACTTGTTCCTACTTTCTGTGTGTGATTCACTTTGTAAGGCAGATTGTCAGGAGTAGTAGTAACATCCGTTATTGCTTTATATGGTTCATCATGGTGCTTGGACTGTTCCAGTTGATCCCAGCTATGTCAGCTTTGAATGTAAACACAGCTGTGGTTGAAGTAAAAGTATGACCTTCCAGATTTTCTATCGCAGACATCATCTTGCACATTGGATTCAGGATTCATGTAACTGCTAACGTAATGCAAGAGTATGACAGGGCAGTTGTATATCATTGACTGTGTGTAGTATGGTTATGTCTGAGGACAATCTGCTTGTGTTATGATTAATTTATTCAACTGGTCTTGAGTTCGTTTTGCAGGTGGCTTTGTTTTTCATCATGCTGTCAAGCCTAATATGGCTGCAGTGTATGGCTGGATAATGGCCTGTACTGATTACAGTTGTAAATTATGCTACACAAAGTACAGTTACTGCCCTTTAAATCCAGTAGTTTGCTTTCCTTTAAGATCAAGGTTGATCAAGGTCATCTCAAGAGGCCTCTGATTCGTCTCATTTGTTTCCTGATTCTATATTTGTGGGATATATCTGCATTTGTGTTGGAATGTAACTTTTGTTCTGTCTTCTTGTTTCTTGTTGTGCATTGTTTATATATGTTGATAATCTCTTTTTTGTGTTAATTTTCAGAAATAGTATATATACACTGTTGGATTTACTAATACATGGATGCGCATCACAGATGTAGAGGTGAAAAAAAGGGGCTTAAAAATGTGATTGCAAACATGTCAGCATTGACGATGAAGTGCACTAATTGTATTCTACTTTATCTTTCTCGATCTATCATAATTGTTATATTATTATTTATTGATCGTAATTGGTAAGTGTGATACATGTTTCAGAACAAGGGGGGTTTGAGGGACAACAAGTATATGGAATAAAAGTGATCCCAAATGTTTTCATGATTGTTTGAATTTGAGTTGGTGTGTCAAGGAAGATGACTGCTGATTTTTGTCCGCCTTACCCAGTTGTTTGAGTTAATGTATCAAAAAGGATGATTGTTGATTGTTGTGTGGCTTCTGCTGGTGCCAGGTCAGAGAATTACCTATTTACACCTGTAGGCAAATGCCAGATCACAGCGCTGCAGTCCAGAACAGTTTAAATTACTACCTTCAGGTCCAGCATGTATCGAGCTCAAAGGCAAGGCCAAGGAGGAGGGCCAATTTTGTTGACATGCTAATTGATATTCAGAAACATTTTAAATGTAATTAATAGCCTACCGCCAAAAAAAAACGTAGACAAACGAACCACAAGACAAAACATGATGTTTTCGACCTCTTGGGTCTTCTTCAGGCAAGATACAAAACACTCGGGACAATGAAAATGAACAAGCAATCACTTACCTTCATCCACGTCAGTGCAAGATGGGTGTTGAATGAAAACTGATATTCAGAAGACGTGGTAACTAATGTTTTGGTAGCTATGCAACAGGAGTGTTTAGAAAATGAGACTTACGGTCTTAGGGTTGCCAGTTTGAACCCCAGGAACAATTGATGAGTGATGTAGCTGCCAATCTTCCCAAATATTCCAAACACTTTACTGTAAATGAATTTTTTTTTTCCAAATCCATAATTTGTCCATAGTTTTCAACTTCTCTGAAAAATGTGGAGTTTCAGGGTCAATTTTGGAAAGGCATAATGAAATGTTTCAAATAGACTCCTTGCATCTCGCCCCATCCACCTCGCTCCATTTGTTTGCCTCCCCTGAACCAGGCAAACATTTGAGTCTGATGCTCCAACTCCCAGCCTGGTCGGACCTGACACCTCCTGCAGAACAGACTACTGCAAGGACTCTCTTTGCCTTTTGGACTAGTAACATGCTCCCTGACAAGGGAATAACAGCCTTCTGTGGAGTATTCCGACAACAGGTCAGAAGACGACATAACTTTCACCTCCATACCCGCCTCCCTCCCCACTTTTTTTTTTCGGCTCTGTTAACTAGAATGTGGTCTTGTGGGCCTTGGCATAGTCTTAGGCTGTGTCAGTGGCTAACTGGATTCCATGTATATTTGGGCCCTGAAAAGTGTGCAGCCTGCTAAAGAATTTCCAAATAAATGTTCCTGTGGTTGGTAGTTTGGCTATCATGGGATCTCTTTTTGTTTTGTTGCACTGTTTATTTTCACTTTTTTTAATTTATTTTTTAAAACCTTTCAAGCATGGAGTTTTCCTCATCAAGTCCAAGAAATTTGCCTGAAGGAAGAGGACACTTCCACCACTGGCTGTGTGTCTGGGCTACAGACTGCAGTAGAAACGTCTCACTGAACTTGAACTCTGGAAAACCAGGATTTGTATTTTCCAGTCTTGAACTTCTTTTCAAGACCTTTGATTTGTCCTGAAGTTTTGAAGAGATTCATCTCGAGTTAATCGTGAAAAGCTTTGAAAATCAGGTTTTAGTTTTTGTGAGTTGCTGTTTTTAAAGTGAAGTCATTAGAGTTTCTAACAGAGTTTGAGACAGGTGGAAATAACATGGTTCAAGTTAAAAAAAAATTTTTTTTTTGAATGAATGTATTTGTGGCAGACAGCCTGATACTAATTCTAGAGAGGATGAAACATGCGAGCGAAGACACTGAAAAGAAGTGATTCATGATTTGGGTGGGGTAATTAATTGCCTGGTGATATGCTGTTAGAATATACCCTCTATCTCTCTACCCCCTCCCCCTGCTTTTTTCTCTTTTTTGTTGTTGTTGTTGTTGTTTTTTTTACTCTGCAAACGTGCCACTCCCATTCCGTTTTATATTAAAATGTTGAAATACTGAAAACCTGAAAATGTTCAGTAAAGCACTATGTGAAGCCTGGTTGTGGTGATTGTGCATTTTAGGCTTACAGGACTTGGTTTGAACTCTTTCCCATTGAATTAAGAATCTAGACGGGAGATGCATCTATCAGGGCCCATACATACCTTTTGAAAGCGAAACTGTTTTGAGCCGTCATTGTGGTTTGACCTTTATTCCTGCCTCTCATCCTCAAAAGTGGCTTTACTTCTGTACTGCTCATCGTAATTGCTCATACAAGACCACATCCAGAGTTTCCTCACTTCACATGCCTCGACCTTTGGTAATGATGGAGTTACCAAGTGATGGATCGCCACAATGCCACACACCTGTACTGCATGCCAATTGCTTCGGTGCGATTCAATGCCGTGTTCTGATCTAATGCATGCAGGTCATCACCTACTAACACTATTGTTGACACTAGTATATGTAATTAAAAAGCAGCGAAGAACAAACAAGCACACTTTCAAGCGTATGAATGCTTGTACTTCATACTGGTATATACCCTTCCCATTGACCCACTTTCCCCTGACCATTCTTATAAGTCAAAATGAGTGTGTGCACCCTCGCCCCCACTCACACGAACATGCGTGCGTGCACACACTTCAGCGCGCGCGCAGCACACACACACACACACACCTACGCACAAACAATCACATACACATCATATCGTATCGGTGGCATCTTAGGCATTTCCAGCCTTTAGCCTGCTCAATGTGGATTATTACAGGGCTTTTGCAAGAAATATTTTGGTCTTTTTCTCTCACTTTTATAAAGCACACGCATGGTTTTAAAATTTTGAATCAATGCAAGTCAATATTTGTTTGAAACATAGGGTATACCCAGTGTTTATCAAGACAGTTTTTGAAAGTGTTGACAGTTTCTGCTTCATCAACATTGACCGGCAAGTTACTTCAAGTATTAACAATTCTGTTTGTGAAAAAGTTTGCTGCTTTTGAAGTTTTAGTAAATTTTTTTTGTTAGTTTTAACAGGTGTCCTCTGGTTGTAGATTCTGTATTCAACTGAAATAGTGCGCCAGTGGTTTTAATGTCATTAAATCCATGTGTAAGTTTCAATCATGTCGCCACGTAAGCACCTGTATTCCAAACTTGGTAGTCTTAAAAACTGAAGCCTTTGTTCATATGAATACTTCTGCAGACCACTATCTTCTTTGTAAATCTTCTCTGAATATCTTCGATGGGATTACTGTGTTTTTTTAAATTAGTTGTCCATACAGCATTGCCATATTCAATAAGAGGTCTGACTTATGTTTTAAATAATGGAAACATTACTTCACTATCTTTGCACTGAATATTGCCTACTACTTTCCTGCTAGTCTATTTGCTCTTTTAATGGTCTCATTAACGTGTTTATCAAATGATAAATCAGGGTCTATTATCACTCCTAGATCTTTTTCAGCATTAGTCACTTCAAGCAATACACCTTCCATATAATAATCATACCTAGGGTTATTTTTACCCGCATGAAGAACTTTACACTTCGTATTGTTAAATTTAATCTGCCAGGCATTTGTCCATGCAACAAGTTCATCAATATTCTTTTGTAATTCAGTGGAATTATCAACTGACTCAATGAGGGTGTAAACTTTTGTATCATCAGCAAAGATTTTGACAAGATAACTCACAACATCAGGCATATCATTTATGTAGTAAATAAACAGGGTTAAGTCCCAGGACACTGCCTTGGGGGACCCCACTAGTAACTTTCGCAAGCTCAGAAACTTGATTCCCAACTTTAACATATTGTTGTCTATTACTTAGAAAATCAGTAATCCATGACAGAAAGAATGTACTAACCGCAATGTTTAGATTGTTATTTTTTTTCAAATGAACAGTTTGGAGAACGGTAAATAACTCCCAAGATGAATGGTTTCATCTTCAAGAACTATGTCACAGAAAACAGATGGTTTGAATAGTTTTTCCAGTTTCTCAATTCTACAAACATTGATGGAATTTTTCTGTAAACACACCAACTCCTCGTCCGATAGTATCTGAACAAAAAGAATAGTTTTTTGTAGGACAGGTTGCAGTCAAATGAATCTTGTTCTTTCTTTTTTTTTTTTTTTTATTTTTTTTTACAATAAATGCACTCGCTGTTCAATGACCAGCGAAACTCCTTTTGCGTTTTAATTGTACAGTTTTGAGAAAATGGACCACTCTGCTCGAGTCCACAGGTTGAAATGGGCTGCGTGGGTATTCATCTATTATGGGTATTCATCTATTTCTCAGTTGGATTATTTCATTGTTTGTTTGCCACACACAGAAACTTTTGGAGGATTTGTGAAACCGGACAGCACAAAACACATGCATCTATACGTTGTTCATCAGACCGAGGGTGTGATATGCACAGAGTTACCAAAAAAATTATTGGAACGTACTGTAGAAAACTGGTGATATGAACACGGAATTGAAAGCTGTAACTAGATCAAGTCTATAAAACAAGGGAGATAAATAACGTTACCAGCATTTTAAGGGAAGCAATCACATTAAACGAATCTAGTAATATAGAACAAGTTGCTTCCCTTTTATTGGAAACTTCTTTCTTGCACTTCCTTCCTTCCTCCTCCTTCCTCCTTCTACTGTTTCTTCCTGTTCTTTACTTCTTTTCTCTCTTTACTTATTTTGAGTTCAAATTGTTTTGTTTATCTAAAAACAAACAAACAAGTAAACAAGTTTTATGTTCTACTTTATAAATTCATATTCGATTGCCGATATTCAATGCTTCGATCTCCCCGGGTAGAAATTCCGGGCCTCAGTACACATTGTATCCCTGTCTTCTCTCTCTCTCCTCTCTCTCTCTCTCTCTCTCTCTCTCTCTCTCTCTCTCTGTCTGTCTGTCTGTCTGTCTTCCACCTATCTATCTATCTATCTATCTATCTATCTATCATCTATCTATCTACTACATATCTATCTATCGATCTATCGATCTATCTATCTATCTAATCTATGTATCTGATATAGAGAAACGGGAGAAATTCAGATTTCATTTCTCGGTGAGGGAAGGGGAATAAGGGTGGTTTGGCGTAATGTACGGGTGGCGTTGAAGTTTGTTTGTTTGTTTGTTTTTTTTTGCTGGGGTTTTCACTACCTTATCATCGTCATTCAAAGTGAAAGCCTACCGGAAATCACTAGTACGGTGTAGGAGGGTGGAACGGAAAAAAGGGTGTTAATTTGGAAGGGGGGTGTTAGGGTCATGTAAAAATATATTTTTCAGGAAAATTCTGTCTCATAGAACAATGCATCTGTGAAACAAAGACTGAAGTAACGTCTTAGGGAGCCAGGAGAGGTGCAGGGGCGGGGGGAGGGAAAGATAGCTCTTACAGGATCCACACACACACACACACACACACACACACACACACACACACACACACACACACACACACACACTCACTCACTCACTCACTCACACACACATATACACGTGTCCGCTTAAAACAGCATTTGAAAAGTGAAAATCAGGGAACGTGTCTATATCAGGCCTGGTATTGAGTGCATCAAAATTGTTCCTAACTTACTGAAATCTAGTATTACTCGCGGAGGAGTAGTTTGTCATTCCCGAGAACTGTCTTAACTGGGATGATTTAGGAAGTTGTGGGTCATCAGAGTGGTCTTTCCTCACAGCAGGATCAGTATCCACATAAAACAAACAAACAAACAAACAACCCCCCCCCCCCCCCAATTTTTTTTAAATTTAACATCGGATCTGTGGTTTCTCCAACGGGCTTTAATACTTGTTGTTGATCCAACGTACCAGATTTCATGAAGTTTACAACTTAAAACATGAATTACGTTTGAGGTATTGCATGTCAAATGTATAATTTTTCACAAATGAATAAAATGTCTAATTTCACAAAAATGAATGAAATGTCTACTTTTTCATTTTCTGCCATCACACGGTGACACCAACATTTGTGTTACCGTAGAATGGCGACATGCATCGCACTTGCACAAATAAAAACCTGGTTTATTGGCTGGTCAATAGACGACATGACGTTCGGAAATTGTGGGCTTTTAGATTTTAGCTAACTTTGGCTTTTTCCGATCAGCAGATATAATGCATTTTGGGAGGAAGATTTTCTTTATTCAATGGCATGTAAAAGGTGCAGATTTTTCTTTTTCTTTTTCTTTTTTTTTTTTTTTTTAGTTGATGGCAGATTTTGAAGAGACTCGGGTATCAAAAGTAGTCACCCTTGCAACTATTGTTGTCTTTTTTTTTCTCCTTAGATTTTGCAACAACTTATTTCTGTTCTTGGGGGCCCCTTCTTGTAATGTAGCTTGTGCTATCTTATAAAACCATCGACAGAGAGAGAGAGAGAGAGAGAGAGAGAGAGAGAGAGAGAGAGAGAGAGAGAGAGAGAGAGAGAATGTGAATATTCCTCTACAGGTCTTGATCATCACTGCAGATCATGTGCAGTCTAGTACCAATTTCTTGACTAAACTTTTTGAAAACTGCTGGGGAGTAGCAACCGTTTGGTGGTAGGTAAGAGTGATCATGTTTACTGCAAAGATCTGTGGTAATCTTGTCATCTTTGAGCTGGAGTGACAACACATCGGAATAAGTTTCTGAATGTCCATGACTCACAGTCCATTTTATGTGAGGGGGTGAAGAGACTGCCAACAGGTTTTGAAAAGATCCACGCTTTTGTCGTCTAGGGGGATAGTAAAAGCATGATCCCCGAACCTGGACCAGTCAAGGAACCTGTAATGGTCCCTCAGACTTCTGGCAACCGTGGTGATAATAGGGGCACTGAACATTCTGAAACTAATTTTTTATTGTCAAGCTCAGACAAAAAAAAAAAAAAAAAAAAAAAATCCACATAATCGCAAGCATGATTGAGACCCATTACCTTTCATCACGTTGTTTAAGATCTGTTATCAAAGTAACCATGATTTGTCAGCATAACGGGACGCTACACCTTGGGACTCTGGGAGAAGTTGGAGTAATCTAAGAGCACCTCTCTGTTCAACTATCAGACATTTTTAATTTTCATTTTTTGCTTTTAAAAAAGTCTTTGGTACATGCATGTAAAAAAAAAGTTTCTGAAAATGGATCTTGCCTAGGTACACATCTAGACGTTTATTTATACCATGGCATGTTTTCAAAACTAGTTTCCTCCTGTACGTCATACAAGGTTTCATTTCGTTGTTTTTTTAATTTCATGGATACTGTGTCAGCTTGGTCATTCGGCCCACTGGAGGGTGCCTAAAACTTTGTCAGAGACGTCAACAGGGGATTTAGGGGTTGGGGCCAAGCAGTCAGGAAGGCGACAGATAGAATATTTACTCTCATTAGTAAGGGACACACGATTTATAAGCACAACAGGGTCAAACATTTTCATGTAGTCAGAGGCTGGAAAGAAACCACTTGTATTATGAAGAGAGTCACATTTCATTCATTAATTAATGAGTAATTGATGTGAAAAAATAGAGCACGATGACAAGCCTACTCAAGAAGTTCACCACAAATTTCAACAGAGCCACATGGTTTTTCTTCCCCCAGGTCTGAGGTGCCTAGCTGCTATGCATATTTCATACAGATTCAGTAATCAGATTATCCAGAAGTGGAACAAAATGTTTATTCCTTGACTTGTCACCGTCAATGAAGTTTTCATTTCTCGCAGACCCGCGTCCGAACTCCTATCCAAGATCTTTTTCCTCTCCCCCGAAATGTATATCAGTTTTCTGTGATTTTGTCCCCTCTTCATCTTGAATTACTAACAGTATCGTTTTTAGAACTGTTTTGCATACATAGTTTGCTATACATTTACCATACATGATTTTCTCATTTGGTTCACGTTGTCTTTGCATTCTTTTGTTTTCTGATCAGGTCAAAATGTTGAGAGAGAGAGAGAGAGAGAGAGAGAGAGAGAGAGAGAGAGAGAGAGAGAGAGAGAGAGAGAGAGAGAATAATTGAACAGATATACACAAAAAAAAAAAAAGGTGGCAAAATTTCACATTTTGAACTCAGAGGATGACAAAAATTCTGTAGAGAACCATTTAGCGTTGAAAAGGGCAAAGAGTGCTTGGGAAAGGGGGACAAAAAAAAAAAAAAAAAAAAAAAGCGATGAAAGGGGTGAAGGAGGGCGCTTCAATCCATCAATCATGATGGAGGGTATGGCATTTTTCGCTCTGGAGCATTTCCATTCCAGTTTGACGCTTTATTTTTTTCGTACGTTCTGCAGCAACACATCCTCCATGAAAAATGTAGACGGCAAAACGTGTGAACCTTATCTTCAATTATTCCTTAAAGCCATGTGGACTACTTCAATCTTATCACCTCCGCCGTGGAGATCTATACTACGCACAAAAAGTTAAGGATCGGTATTTGAAAACAGGTGCGTAATAAACTCAGTTCGCTACTGTTATTTATTTCTTAGTCCAGCCAAATTGTCATGAATTCTTGTTCAGCTGTAAGTGGGCGATGTTGTGTTAGTGCGAAAATTGCACGGGATTCTCTACTACTGAGCTGGGCCGCAAACGGAAAAGCGGAAACTTGCGAAAAATGACCTTGTTTTGGACCGTTCTGCCTGAACACATTGCACTTGCCAGATGGAAAAACCATTATGCACGTGCAAGCACTGCTGTTTATGTGTGAGATGCTGTCGCTCGCTTGGCTATATAAGAAGACATTCCACCAGTAGTAGGCCTGATCTGACAATGCCTCCACGACGAAAATTAAGCGAGTTGGATAGGGGACGAGCTGTTGCATGGTTCCAAGATGGTGTTCCCAAGCGAGAAGTGGCCAGGCGACTTCATGTGTCCATCTCGGTCATTGTCCGACTGATTCAACGCTTCACAGCCACTGGGATTGTCCATGAAAGACGCAGATCTGGTCGACCGAAGAAGACAACCCCACGTGACAATCGTCTCATTGAACGACAAGCCCTGCAGACAAGAACAGCCTCTTCCAGCATAATTCAAAGGCAGTTCAGGGTGGCTACTAACATCAACATCAGCCAGCAGACCATACGGAACCGCCTACATGGGTTTAATCTCCGTTCTCGTCGCCCAGAAGTACGGCCACGCTTAACTCCAGCCCATAGGGCAGCACGCCGCGCCTTCTGCGCACGTCACGTGAGGTGGACACGTCAGCAATGGTCCCAGGTCCTGTTCAGTGATGAATCACGCTTCACCCTTCACCACAACGACGGCCGATTGAAGGTCTGGAGGCGCCCAGGGCAACGCTTGACTGACGCAACTGTCCAAGAAAAGGTGGCCTTTGGTGGAGGTTCTGTAATGGTCTGGGGGGCCTTCAGCCTTCACCACAGAACACCCTTGTATCATGTACAGGGTAACCTGACTGGCATCCGATACCGGGATGAGATCCTTCGACCGCTGGCTGTGCCTACACTGCAGCAGATGGGACCGAGGGCTGTCTACCAGGATGACAATGCTCGCCCCCACAGGGCAAGGGTGGTCAACGACTTCCTGCAGCAGTCTGGAGTCAACAGAATGGAGTGGCCAGCATGCAGTCCCGATCTCAACCCGATTGAGAACCTCTGGGATGAGCTGGATCGCAAAGTGAGGGGCCACCCCCCTCCCAGGGATGCCCAACACCTCTACCAGATGCTGCAGGCTGAGTGGCAAGCGCTTCCACAGTGGATCTTCACCAACCTGGTCAACTCGATGAGGACTCGCTGCGTCGAGTGCCAGAACAGCCATGGTGGTTACACGCATTACTGAGCTTTTGGGAGCATCAGTATGCCCTGTCTTGTGATTTCAATGACTTTGGGAAATCAAATTTGGATACGTACCCACTTTAATCAAATGTACACACCAAACGATTGCTCGAGATTGAAGGCAATTGTGTATCGTTATCACTAAAGAATGGAATTAAATGTTGGCCAGACTTCAACGCATTGACTTTCTTATTTTGACAGTTATGAATGTTTGTGAAAGTGATCCTTAACTTTTTGTGTGTAGCTTATTTTCATTTGCATCTGTTTGTGTCTCTGTCTTTTGGCAAGATGACATAAAAACTACAAAACTGATTTCCCTCTACCTTATCTTCCATGCCACTTCGGTGGCGTTGCACAGACGCTGCTCCTTCGTGTCTCCGCCCACAGCCACAGCCCGCCTTGTCCCGCTACAGCCCTGGCACCGGCAGTCTACAGGGAGCAGCCAGTGTCAAGCCGTCGCGAGACAACTCACCGGAGGAGACGCTGCTGTCGGGTCACGTCAGTGGTGTTTAGTGGTGCCTGTTCTGATCAAACACACGCAGAAGACCACCTGCTGAGCCCGATATTTGCGACAACAATTTGCCTTGTAGCTGAGCCAGCGACATTCCCCATGAATTTGCCTATGCTGGTGACCCCGACAAAACCCCACGAGGGGCGTAGACGTAGGGAAGAAATCGAAAATAAGATTACCGTAAGGGGCAAGGTATGAAGAGATATAATTTGAGGCATTTTTTTGTTCTGATTGTTGAGGATGCTACGTGTTTCTATTCTGGCCCGAGATTGCGTGACTAAGCTGTACCCTACGCTTCGTCTACTTCCATTATATACCCTGGCGTAAACAGGCCCGAGAGATACAGACACCTAAGGAGACACATCCATTAAGTGGGTGAAACTCGACTGTATAGTCCCAGTCTTCCCAGTTTAGCCCTTAGCAAACTCTGGGTAGAAGCCGTTTAGGGCAAAAAAAAGTCCAAGAGATAAATAATTGCTCAGATGGGAATCGAACCTATGATCTCACACCTTGGAGTCCGCGACGTTAGCCACTCCGCCACGGCCGCTGGTATTTTCAAAGAAACTTGGTAGACGGACAGAATGTGGCACAGGACCGATCACATCAATCATGTTGCTGCGCAGTCCAGTCAAAAGACGTATTCAGGATTTGTACAGTTACTTTTTTTTTTTTTTTTTTTGAATAGTTTTTCCCAACATATGAGAAATTTGAATCCACAGTTAAAGAACTGAGAACTACCAATGAAGTCGTCAAATTTCATGAATTGTGAAACCATTTCGTGTTTTCCATACATTATTTTTAAATGATACATGGGAAAACACTCTCAGTTTATAACTACCGTCATTTCCCCTTGCGGGAAATTGTATGGCGTAGGTCCGCGCTTTTCCACGTGCTCTTCTAGGCAACAAAGAATGCTAACGGAACGCGCCCTAGGACACGAAGGACAAATGATGGCTTAGGAGAGAGCAGATGAAGTAAAGAATGTCTGCCAGCCACGAGACAATAATTTTCTATTTATGGAGTTCTAGGAAAAAAAAAAAAAAGGAAAGAAGAAGAAAGAACAAGGCGTCATTAGCAAAGGTTTCCTGTCCAACTTTCGTCTTTAAGGGCACCATTGTTCTCGTTGGCATCGAAAGGGAAGTGGGTTAGAAACAGGAAGAAAAGCTGAATCCGACAATGGACTGTATAAGCTTTCTCTTCCTTCTTCATCAGTCGTCGTCGTCGCCGTCGTCGTTGTCGTCGTCGTCGTTGTTGTTGCTGTGTATGTGTGCATGCGCGTGCTGTGTGTGTGTGTGTGTGTGTGTGTGTGTGTGTGTGTGTGTGTGTGTGTGTGTGTGTAAGATATCGTCATTTACATACCTTAATATACTTGTATACTTACACGATTTGCCAGACAAATTTACTTCGCAAACTTTCAAGCTATTTGCAGAGACTTAAATGGCGCTGCATCTAACTGTTGGTTTCTCTGACCATAAGGCGTTCTGGTTTCCTATCGGTGTGTGTGTGTGTGTGTGTGTGTGTGTGTGTGTGTGTGTGTGTGTGTGTGTTTCTGCTACTCTAGTCTTCCAAGCGACCAGTTTCAGCCATTTGCTATATTCCGCTTTCATGGCTAATCGTCTGTATACGTCTCCAGAAGACATTTGCCTGTCCTTGACCTTTTCAACATCTGGCCTGGACTTCTGAAGTTGCTTTTCAGTTGTTTTTTTTTTTTTTGGCTCTGCATTTTGGTACTCAGAAGTCGAGGATTCACTCGATGTCTGTTCAGAAACGTGACGTGATTATAGTTTACTTTTACTCATAGTGCAGAAAATTATTCAGGAAGATAAGGCAACGAGGGCTAAAGAAAACTGCAAGTAAAAAATTTTTAAAAAGGTGTATTCTCTCCCTATATCTTTCCCGGTGTCAGATTTTAATTTAAACTTTCTCATTATGAGGCTTGTCTCTTATGCTGCCGTCCATATGTTTTTCAGACCCCGCGAAACATACCATGCGACACCTGGATATGAAATCAGTAAAATTAATGGTCCATACAATTAGGTTAGCATCAAAGACTTTATAGAAGTTCAGATTTGTGTGTGTGTGTGTGTGTGTGTGTGTGTGTGTGTGTGTGTGTGTGTGTGTGTGTGTGTGAATTGCTATAAGCAAATGCATCCTTAATTTTTCAACACACACACACACACACACACACACACACACACACACACACACACACACACGCATGCACGCACGCACGCACGCACGCACACACACACACACACACACACACACACACACACACACACACAGAGGACACCAATATATCAGTTTGATTGTTTAATATTCTCTTCTCTTTGTCAACTTTTGACAGAACGGATGGAAATCCCAGAGAAACCAATAAACCAATAAACAAAAACAAGGAAACAGACAGACAAACAGGCATCGAGATCAAGAAAACTGGGCGTTTAAACAAATAAATAACACACACACACACACACACACACACACACACACACACACACACACACACACACACACACACACACAAAACTGAACATGAAAACAATCTTGTAGCTACAGTTAAGCATTCTGTTTCTATGCTCTGCATCGGTGAAAATTATGCAAAGCGCTCTTATTATCATATACCGGAAACTGTGTTCATATGTAGCTCCAGTGAGGACTGGATTACCAATATGTCCAGGTGA
Source organism: Conus canariensis (assembly GCA_033310375.1). Classification (NCBI taxonomy): domain Eukaryota; kingdom Metazoa; phylum Mollusca; class Gastropoda; order Neogastropoda; family Conidae; genus Conus; species Conus canariensis. The sequence goes on along the minus strand of CM065716.1, from coordinate 42,011,956 downwards.
CTAGGTGCCGTTGTTCTGCACTGGCGGCAAGAGTGGTCTGAAGTTGCTCGTTCCCTTCGTGATGCAGCAGGTCGTGTTGGCTGATGCCCTTGTGCTGCCTTCTTCCAGTTTCCAAGTCAAAGTCCTTCTCATGGTATGGGTCCACACGTCACAGTGCAGTCAGTTCGGCCAGAACCGTTTTATTGACCGATGCCCCGGCTGATGTCGTGGCCTAGGCCATCCTTCCGCACTAACAGGAGTGGGTCTTTAGACGGAATTCTGGACCCTTATTGTTCCTCTCGTTGATCCCCAGGAAAGGGGGATGGAGGGGGGGGGGGGGCACTGCGCGTTCCTCTCTTCTGTTGGTCTTTCCCCCTGTGTATAGGGCTACGCAGTGCTCTCCTTGGTCAGTATGCTCGCCAGTAGCGCACTCTGGTATTTTTTTTTTCGCTCGATATTGAGTATTTCATATATTTCTACTATGCGTTCGCGAACAAATGGTGCTACCATACCGAGGAAGGGTACCGAGGAAATTTTGCGGAAATAGCGCATACGTCGGATTGAACGGGCGTGCCATATTAGGTGCTTGATTTCAGCCTGCTGGACCTTTACGAGCTTGTGTAACTCGTGCTTTTGCAGTTCTGGGTGTACTTCAACCTGAACCGCATTTTCGGTCTGTGTGCAAGACTTAGAGGCTGGATGGACTCCATAAGGAGTTTAATGTCGGTCTGAGTGTCCGCCTCGATCGTCATCAGAGGCTGAACTTCTACAGTGGCTGTGAGCATACCCACCAGCCTCATCCACGTTTTGTGTCCTTTCGGTTCTGGGCTGTTGGATGAGGCTTACGCCCTTTCCGCTTCGGGCGTTTGCCATGTCCAAGCACAGCTTCTGTGCTCATGCTGTGGAGTCTCCGTTCTCCATACTACACTTGAGGGCGGTGTTATTTAGATCTCCGTTTGTCGGGTCTGCCTTTGCTCCCTTGGCTTCGTTGGCGAGAGTCATTTTGGTATGTTGGATGGTTTGGGTGTGGGGCATGAAACTCTCTACCCTAAGCTTGTTCGCCTGTGACGAAGGCTTTTGGACAGGGCAATTATGGTTTGGTGGTGGTAAGCTGACTGCAGCAGTCTGTGGTAATGTCCCTTCTGGTCACATGTAGTGCAAGTCTCCTGCTTGCTCCTGAGCCTCCTTTGATGTGGCCGATTTTGTGGCACTTTACAATTCCTTACTTCGACTTCTGAGGGGGCCACACTGAACACCTTCTCGTTGATCAGAATCAACGAGGGGAGTGTGGTGGGTGGTGTCAAAGACATCTTTGAAGGACCAAGACGGCGTATCATTTCCGAGGGTCAGTCTGAGGGTCAATGATAATTTGATACCCGACCTTCTTTTTGGGTCCATGGTTATTTCTACGCACTTAGAAACTCATCAGTCGTGGTGTGGCGTGTGGGATGCTGCCCACGACGCCCGTGGGCAACACAGTGCAGCACATGGATCATGGATCACTACTAGCAGAAAAGCCTGCGTTGGTTGGGTTTGGCAGCCGACCAGTATTTTGTTCGATCCCAGCAACTTAATGGAGAAGGAAACCTTTAGGAAATTATCCATATTTCAAATCGAGATATTGGAGAGTGGCTTTCCTGTCTGGCTGAGTTCTATCGTGATGAAGTGAGCCATGAACACTGCGCTCTGGCACAAGAGTCGAATTTTCATGGGATCTGCGCACAGATCTGTTCACCGTCTCCCTTGGAGGCTGCGCCTACCTACTACATCGATCTTGTTAATTGATATGGGCTTTTATCCGTTGCTCTGTTGGCAGTTGAGCGTGACTGTCGAATCGGTCTCACTCCACGACCTGTGTTTATGATCCGTTTCCTTTTGGAGCGCTGCTTCCAACGTCCATTCTGAGGTGGAACTGCCACAGTTCCATTTGTCTCATACCTTCCCGCCTCTTGGGGGCCAGGGACCTTCCACGCTTCTACTCTTTCAAAGCCCAGACGTTTATGTGGGAGGAGGTGGAATTTTCGCTCGCTGCAACTTTTGCTCCCTTCCTCTCTCTCTCTCTCTCTCTCTCTCCTCTTCTTCTTTTTTTTTAAATAGTCAATGAGGTAACACGCAAGAGGTTGCGTGACAATTCTCATTGAGGGTTTTGGTTGTACCCTGTCGGGAGAGCGTTTCCACCACACCCTCGCCTGTGTGATGGCTAAAGCCACTCGTGGAGCTTTCTACCTCTCTCCAAGTAAGCAGGCGTCAGCACGTTTTCCACGCTGTGCCCGTATGGAGGTGAGCTGTGCTGAGTCTCTGAACCATGTGACAACGTTTCCCGCAGTGTACACAGGGATGTATTGCAGTCTGGGTCTGTGAACTGTGTTGTACTCTCTGTCTGTCTGTCTGTCCTGTCTGTCTCTCTCTCTCTCTCTCCTCTCTCTCTCTCTCTCTCTCTCTCTCTCTCTCTCTCTGCCAGTGCAGTTTACACAGAGATGTATTGCAGTCTGGGTCTGTGAACTGTGTTGCACTCTCTCTCTCTCCTCCTCCTCCTCCTCCCTCCCTCCCTCCTCTCTCTCTCTCTCTCTCTCTCTCTCTCTCTCTGCCAGCACATCACACACAGGGATGGGGATGAATTGCAGTTGGAGTCGCTGAACCATGTGGCAACGCTTCCCTTTATCAAATAATGCAGTATTCTCAGGGGGTGTGGAGCAGGCGAAAGTTTGTACCGTTCTGAAAAGGGTAGTCAAATTCTTGGTGGTATAACACAACATGAATGCCAAGTGACGGCAGTCTGACTCGATATTCAACATCATCAACTGACCGGCTCTGTCCATTACGTTTTATATACATTCTCGCTCAGGGCACGTTAAAGGCACGGTTTCACTTTCGGTTTCATCGAATTACATAGCCCGGCCGACCACACAGACCTGCTCTGAAAAAGGAACAAACTGAAAAAAACAACTATCTACACTGTTAACACAGTTCATAACACGATAAAGCAAACAAGCAAACAAATAAACACCGGTATACTGAAAAGTGTTGACACAAGGCTATGCTGAAGGCGCCAGGTATTCCCTTGAATTCATTATCTCTTTCTCCAGGCTTAAAACAACAACAAGCAAGCGAACAAAAAACAAGCAAAAAGAAACGAATAACGAAAATATATGAAAAAACAATGATGCTGAACAAAAATAGATAAATCAATAAAGGAACAAACAGACAAATAAATAATGGACGAACAAACAAGTAAATAAATGAATGAATAGATACATAAGTAAATGAATAAACAAATAAATAAGTAAATAAATGATAAATAAATAAATGAATGTGCCATAGTGGCACTGCAGAGCCGGTAAAATAGACAGACAGTGTTCACGTTGGATAGAGTAGGCAGCCGTTTAACTACCTCGTTTACCAGATGACAACAAAAAGCTAACGTGTTGTACGAACTGCAAAAGTGTTGAAAATGTCAAAAGCAGACAGGTAAGAAGGCCTCACTGGCAACAAAAACAAAACAAAACAAAAAGGAAACCAATTTTTAAAAAAACACATAGAGAGAGAGAGAGAGAGAGAGAGAGAGAGAGAGAGAGAGAGAGAGGAGGAGGAGGAGGAGGAGGAGGAGAGAAGAAGAAGAAGAAGAAGAAGAAGAAGAAGAAGAAGAAGAAGAAGAAGAAAAGAGCAGGCGACATTTCAGAAAGGTACAATGAATAGAGTCATAAAAAGTCACAGAAAAGAGATCATTAGCACAGAAATGTCCAGGGGCGAGGATACTATCTATAGCTAAAAGAGCCCCCAGCATCCCCACGGAGACAAACCAGGCAGAACAAGTGACTCCCTGAACATTCAGATTCATAGGTCGCCCCGGACCTGTCTGTGATGGGTTGGATATTGTCACATCAGCACCCTCTTTCCTTCACCACCATTGTTCGTTCCCCTCCCTCCATGCCTCATTTGTCCACCCGGCTCTGGGTTTTTTTTTCTCCTGTCTCATCTTCTTCATCCCTCAGGGACATTGTTTCCACGCCGCTCATTCCGGTCACAATACACACAGCCACACACCGGCTTTCTCCTGCCATAGTGCCAGCACCAGCAGTCTACAGGAGCAATTTAATGCTTGGTCATCACCGGGCAACCTACCAGAGGAGACACTTCACTGCCGCCGAGCCACTTCGGTCACGTTCAGTAACGCCTGTTCTGATCCAACCCGCTCAGGAAATGAACTACTGAGCCCCTTGTTGACGACAGTGATTGTTTGGTCAGAGAGGCAGCGGAGATCATACATTCCATCCAGTGACAGTCTCCATAAACTTGCCAGTGCCGCAGAACTCACCACGGACAGCCCCTTCCCTGCCACCCCCATTCCTCCCGATCTATCCCTCCCCAATTATTACCGTGACTTTTCTCCACAGACGAAGGGAGTTGTTTTGCCTGAACTCTTTCTCCGATACTGTATCGCTCAATGTGATTTTTCAAATGATCGCTGAAAGAGGGCATCTTTTTGGAGTTATCAAAAGCAACAGATTTGTAATCCTCATTCTGTGTGGGCAATGCACGATCTGACCCCGTTTGGATCGCCATACAGCAGGTGACCATACCGTACATGTCATTTTTGGCATCTCTCTGGTATTCTTTTGGGGTCCTTCAGTATCAGCAGTATTTCGTTTAACCAAAACTTTACCCAACATTGCAATATCAATGAAATGAATTGTGAGTTCAGCAAGCGAGGGCTTTCATGATGTTCTCTAAGCACAATGTGGTCGACAGATATTTGACGGCACTCAGATGTCAGTTTACGATAATACTGGAAGTGGAAAGAACATTTGACAAGAAATGAACAACGAAAATACTGCTGCAACTTCTGTCTCCTTTGAGTTACTCTTTCAGTTAAAGAACGGTCCATGGTCGAATAGCTGGAGCGTCGGCTGTGGAACTGAAGCTCGTTGAGTTCCAGCCATTCGAGGGGCTTGATTTTCTTTGGGCTGACAATGCTCTCTGTCCACCCAGCGGTAAATGGATAACAGCCTGATTAGGTAAGGATAAGCCGACGGATGTAGAGGTATGAGTTCCGTCTTCCTTAAAACCTCGCCCTAAAACGACGAATCGCTAACAGTCCATTGTCCCAGTACGGCCATTGGGCCATTATGGAAATCTTAACTTTATGATACCAGCCGTCTCTGGCAGCACTAGAAAGCCATAGAACAACCAGCCGCCTTGGCGAAGTGGTTAGCGTCGCGGACTCCCGGCTGGGAGGTCGTGGGTTCGAATCCCATCAGAAGTCATGTGGTTTTCTGCCCCGACCGGCTCCTACCCAGAGTTGAGTTTGCTGCGGACTCAGTTGGGAAGACTGGGACCAGACAGTCGAGTTTCATCCACTTAATGGATGCGTTTCTGAGAGTGTTGCTCAAATTTCCTGACCAACACTGCAGGTGCCTGTATCTCTCGGGCCTGGGACGCCGGGATATATTATGAAAGGAAGCGTAGAGTACAGCCCTGTCATGTAGTCTCAGACCGAAATGGAAATCCGTAGCATCATCTTAATCATCCTCATTCTCATTGATCAGCATTAAAAAAAAATAATAATAATAATTTTTAAAAAAATGAAACAAAAAGAAACCCATAGAAAAGCGAATTTGTCCGATGGTGACGTATTACCATTAGATAATGTGGGGAGATATTTACAACCATTGCCTGTTACTCTGACGATTTTTGCCAGAGAAGTCAGGCACAACCAATGGTTCTCGCCACAAAAGAGTATTCAATGATCCCCTTATGCTGTCAGGGATGAGGTTAATATGTGTACTTTTACGTCCTCTTTTACGTCATAGTTGCAACCGCCCCCCTTCTTCCTTTCAGGAAAACAAACAAACAAACAAACAAATAAAACCAAAGCTCAAAAGAATCTTTCTCGAGTTGTTTTAAAAGAAGAACAGAATTTTTTGCCTGAATTTGTTTGATTCTGCTCCTTATTTGCTCTCTCTCTCTCTCTCTCTCTCTCTCTCTCTCTCTCCTCTCTCTCTCTTCTCTCTCTCTCTCTCCTCCGTACACACGTGCTTGTAAGAAAAAAAGGTTTAAAATGTGAGGAATGTGCAAGTTGATGTGAATGAGATAGCGAAGACCTTAAAACGGGAGAAAACGATGGAATAAAGGAATAGGAGATGAGAATACTGTGTCCCTAATTGGTTGCAGAAGAGATCTATATCCCCATCTGACCATGAAACGTGTTAAGATGAGAGAGAGAGAGAGG
>CM065716.1:42000748-42003248 GCA_033310375.1 Conus canariensis | reverse complement strand
GTCACAGTCGTTCCTCCCTTTGAAGTCAAAACAAATACCCTTTACTTCTTGGGATTCTGTGAGGGATTGAGGGTGGAGTGCAATAGTGGACGTGGTTAGGAAAAAAGAAATGAAACAAAGACAGAAGAGCGATGACTCTGTTCTGCATTCTTGCTTGTTGCCCACCTACCACTTTGCATCATGTTCCTTCTTCTGCGTTCCCCCCCCCCCCACCCCCTCCCGGCTCTGTTCTCCACGCCCCCACCTCCTCCCCCCACCCCGGATCCCATTCCTAACCCGCCCTCTCTCTCTCTCTCTCTCTCTCTCTCTCTCTCTCTCTCTTCTCTCTCTCTCTCCACTCGCAACGTATAAATTATACATGTTAAGTCCAGGTCCATTGCCCGCTGCAGTATCTCGAGAGGGATTATACGGCTGGTCACAGAAGGTCTTGCCCATTCTCATAATTGCCTCTCTCTCTCTCTCTCTCTCTCTCTCTCTCTCTCTTCTCTCTCTCTCTCTCTCTCTGTCTGTCTGTCTGTCTGTCTGTCTGTCTGTCTCTCTCTCTCTCTCTCTCTCTCTCTCTCTTCTCTCTCTCTCTCTCGTGCACGAACTGATAATTGCCCACATGCTTCATTCAGAGCGATCTTGAATCCCATGATAATGAGGTGTCCCCTTTGATGCAAAGTCAGCAGATTTGTGACCGGAACTAGTAAACTATTTCAATTACTTGATATCAAGCGCAGATTTATTACTAGACCAAAATTCGTTAGTGTCGTAAAATTTCTTTGCCTCCTTTTTTAAATCGCAGGGGTGAATTTTGGTCGCCTCCTCTTCCTCCTCCTCATTACTATATTATCATTATCATCATTGTGTCCTCATTTTTGCAAGCATTCTTTCTCCCTCATTCTTGACCATCGCTAACAGACCAAAGTCTGTCTTCGTAGATTATGGAGGTGAATACTGCAGTTACATGAATAACAATCTGTCAGATACTAAAGGCAAAAACTTTACTGAATGTCGAAGCAGAATGTATACAGGTGGTGTGCGACTTATGATGAAGGTCAACGTTCGCTAAAACCTGTTTTGTATGAATCCAATACATTCTGCGTCACATGATACATTCATATTGACGACCACAGCATATTCATCAAGCAACACTGCAAAAATCACATTTTGTATTTGAGAGAGAGAGAGAGAGAGAGAGAGAGAGAGAGAGAGAGAGAGAGAGAGAGGGGAGAGAGAGAGAAGAAATATTGGAAAAGCATCTTTTGTAAATCTTTTTCGGTATTGGGAATTAACAACAAAAGCGCGCTACAGAGTTCTTTTTGTCCTTATAGCATGTTTTCTGACAGATACGAGGTCAGAATGCATATTTTTAGGACTCTCAAGGCTCACGTTGTTTTTGCAGACACGAGATTCTTCTTCTTTTCGGAATTCCGCTGGGAGTGGATCCTTGTAAAGTATGAGAATATAGCCAGCACAAATTTTAAGGGAATGACAGGTAATTTGTGTCTGAAAAATGACGCCGTTGAGTCTCTGTCTGTCTGTCTGTCTGTATCTCTCTCCTCTCTCTCTCTCTCTCTCTCTCTCTCTCTCTCTCTCTCTCTCTCTCTCTCTCTCTCTCTCTCTCTCTCTCCAAAGTATTCTTTGCACCGCGAACACCTCGTTTGTAAACCATCTCATTAATGTCAAGACACATTTCGATAGCCATAGATTCAAGTTTGATGGAAATAACATTAGCATTTGTCTGTCTGTGTTCGGTGCCTTTTGTTTGTTTGTTTTTTTTTTTTTTTGTTTTCGTTTTTTTTTTTGTGCATCTCCTGCCTGTTTGTCTCTTTCAACTTTTCTGTCTGTCTGTCTGTCTCTGTCTATGTCTCTCTCTCTGTCTGTCTGTCTTCCATGTCCCCTTTCTCATACCTTCTCCTTTATTCAATGTAGCTGGTCTTATTTTGTTTCGAAAATCTACAATGGTCACCCTGGTTCTCAAACGTTGCAATGCATCGCAAAAGTACTGTAACTTTCAGACCACGTGCAATTTTGCTGAACAAAGAAACGAATTATTCAACCGGCATAAGGCATCCACAAACAACTCCACTGATGTCGTGGGTTCTTGAACGTGCATTACTTGGTTGTGGTCCATGGGATCTTGTATATCACCAGTAAAATTTGCCAAAATCTTCAAGGGGCTGCTCTGGAAGACAGGCTGGATAAAATCCTTCTTAGCACAGTGTAAACATCATCCCTTCCCTCCCCCCCCCCCCCCCCCACACACACACACACCACACTTAGGAGCATGGTTAAGATGACACTCACAGCGTCGTCGACTTGGCACTTAAAATTGTTTTGGTGAAAAACCGTCTTAGAAACAGCCTGGAAAGAAGGGTCTGAGAAAGGTCGACGCTGTGGGGACATGGAAGAATTAAAGATGAAAACCTTGTGATGGTCATAAAATGAAAGTTGATCAGTTCAGAATAAGTAGGAGAAGGGGCAAAAGAAACCGGGTACAGTTATGTGAGTTAAT
>CM065716.1:41985748-41998248 GCA_033310375.1 Conus canariensis | reverse complement strand
AGAATGAAGGATAAGGGTTGGGGTGTCGGAAGAAGCTCTTGAGAACTAAACCCAGGACGTCTTTTTTCCTTCATCAGATCAACCGACACTCTCCTATAATCTTATCACTGAAAGTCCGGAAACTCGAATCGTCAGTGTTTACACTTCCCGAAAATCCGAGTGAGAGAGAGTCTGCGTTGCTGCGGAAACTTATATGTAGTTGCGATAAGTGTTCAGCATTGTTTGGGCTGAGAGATTTACGGCATGTTGGACATTCAGTTTTGAAACTGCAATTATTGTTGCGATGAACAAATTACGGAGGGCACACAGGGGAGCTCAAAACTCAGCCCAAGTCGAACGAATCGTGGGTCCGTCCTTCAGATCGGTTAAATAATTGTACAGAGTGAAGAATTTACTACCCACGTTCTTTACACACACACACACACACACACACACACACACACACACACACACACACACACACACAAAACAATATATATATATATATATATATATATAAGACATGCAAAATACAAAATGTCAATAATTATAATCTCTATCCAGCCAGCACGGTGCAGTGGTTAGGGTCGCAAATTCCAGGCTGGGAGGCCGTGGATTCAATTCCCGACAGAACCATTCATTTGTGGGATTTCTCTGCTTCGACTGGCTCCTGCCCAGAGTTCGCTATGTGCTAAGGTGGAAAGAGTGGAACCACACAGTCAAGTCATCCACTTAATAGATGCGTGTCTGTGAGTGTTGCTCAACTTTTTTGACCGACACTGCTTTTGTCTGTATCTCTCGGGCCTGGTTGACTCAGAGTTATATAATAACAGTAAGCGCAGGGTGTAGTTGTGTCGTGCAGTCTCAGATCGAATTGGAATTCGATAGCATCATCTTCATCCTTGTCATCGTCATCGACCAACATGAAAAAAGTCTCAAATTCTATGGTCCTTCATGCCCTGCTTTCATGGTGACCTCGGCTTTGATTTCCTGTCCACGTCTATGCCCTTGGCGAGTTCGTGCTGAAGTCGCCGGTATCAGCAAGTTCATGAAGACTGTAGCTGGACGGATGTTGTAACGTCCTCTGGAGAGGAATACTCACGCGGGTTGGCTCCGCGACTGAGCAATTATTGCTGTCAGTAAGGGGCTTTGTAGACAGTCTCCTGCACATGTTGGATCAGAGCAGGCACCACTGAGCACCACCTGACTCGGGAGCAGCGCAGTCTCTCCTCTTCTGGGCTGCCTCGTAACAACTCGAGTTTGACTGCTCCCTGTGGATGGCTCGTGCTTGGGTTTGACGGGCTGTGGACAGGGAGCTGAAATGAGTGGCGTGGAAGGGGGGGGGGGGGGGGGTAAGGTCACCGAAGTGGAGTGAAAGATGGGAGGGAAAAATATATCACAAGAAAGTTTTAAAATTTCACTTAAGTAAATTACTTCGTAGTTAGGCATCGACTAGCAACAGTAATATTACAGTGTTTACATTCAGTAGAACATGTGTAATAATGTGATCAGTGACATGAAAAAATCATGGATCTGTCGTTTGATCCGGATACCCATCATGAACCCTTACCAGTATTTAATGGTTTGTCCTAAGCCACTTCCCATCTTTCCACCAAGTTCCGTTAATCAGGTTTGGACTGTTTTGTACGATGAAATTTGAAATAACCTCGATGAACACAGATCGGTTGATCCAAATCTACACCAAAATCTAATAGGTTCTTCCTTGGGCAATATTTCATGTTTTGACGAAGTGTGGTCAAAATTGTTGACAGAGAAACAAACAAACAAATACGCTAACAGACGCAAGTTAAAGAAAAACCACCTTGACAGAACTAATAAAATGTGACGCAATATATCAGCTTCTGTCGACTTGGTTAGATGCTATTTTTTTCCTTTCTAGTTGTGTCTGTTGTCGCTGTCAGGCTATCTTTGACCTTTATGGCCAACAACAGTAACACCGTTTTCAATACACTATAATGGATGACGGTCATGGCGTTGTTATTGGACAGAAATACGCTACCTGCTTCTTGTCGTGTCAGATATCTCGGCGTCTCTCAGGCCCAGGCAATCCCACCACCTGCTGTGTTATCTTACCGGCATGATTAACACGCACACAATTGCACCCAGGACGCAGGCTGTGCGAATGCGGAAATTTTTGCAGCCCCCAAGATGCTATGTTAATTTAAACTGAATTAATGATAACGACAGTGAAGTAGTAGTAGTAGTATAGTAGTATAGTAGTATAGTAGTAGTAGTAGTAGTGGTGTAGTAGTAGTACTAATACTAGTAGTAGTAGTAGTAGTTGTAGTAGTAGTAGTAGTAGCAGTAGTAGTGGTAGAAGTAGGAGTAGAAGAAGGAGTAGGAGTATGGGCAGGAGGAGGAGGAGAGAAAAGCAGCAGCAGCAGTAGCAGCAACTGAAGCAGCAGCATCTTCAGCAGCAGCAGCATCTTCAGCAGCATCTTCAGCAGCAGCAGCAGCAGCAGAAGAAGGAGAAGAAGAATGACAATGACGACGACGACGACGATGATAGAATTTTACAACACTTCAAAACAGCGTATGATAAATACACATTCACCAACTCGTCATTTTTCACACGTGAGCTGCACTTTATACAAACGGAGACAGCTAAAGCACACACACATACCTGCCCACACTGTATGCCCTACGTCTGCATTCACACGCGCACACACGCACGCGCGCGCGCGCGCACACACACACACACACACACATATGCACGCACGCACACACGCGCGCGCACACACACACACACACACACACACACACACACACACACACACACACACACACACACACACTTGATCCAAAGAACATCTCTGATCACAGTGAGCGTCACATATAATCATTATGATCAGAGTCATAATAAACATTTTCATATTGCATTAGCTACCGTCTTTGTTGAGGGCAGAGACAGGCTGACATCAAAATGAAATTTCGACCGCTTTGTCATACAATTGATGCACTGGACGGTATTTCTGAAAATCATTAAATAATCTAAAACCTTTCAGACGCCGAAAAAGAATGACAGCAAAGTGAACAGTTATTGTAGCTATTGACTTCTGGCTACCAGCGCCCTCTGTCAACAATGCCACGTGGTTACATTTAACTATGAATTTGACCATCAAGATCAAGAGTCAGAGCCAAAAGCGTGTCTGCCCTTCTCTTGTTGGTGTTTTGAAAAATGCTTGATCCTCACACCACTGTCGTTGCTGCTGCACAAGTTGCAGCCACTTCTTCTGCTGCTGCTGGTACTACTGCAATACTGCTACTGCTACTACTACTACTACAACAAAAGCAACAACAACAACAACTACTACTACTACTATTGCTATTACTCCGCCTCCTCCTGCTACTACTGCTGCTGCTGCTGCTCTACTACTACAACGACAGCAACAACAACAATAGCAACTGCTACTACTACAACTACAACTACTACTATTACTACTACTACTTGCTACTTACTACTGCTACTACTACTACTACAACTACAACTACAACAACAACAAAAACTACAACTACTATTGCAACAACAACAGCAACAACTACTACTACCACCACCACCACCACCACCACTACTACTACTACTACTACTACTACTACTACTACTACTACTACTACTACTACTTATGAAAGAATATGAAAATGAAAACGATAACAATAGTGACAATAAATACATCAACAAACTGATGATAAAAAAGAGGGAAATAAAATGAGGAGTAAGAAGGGAAAAACCAGTGTTGCGAGATGAGGGGTAAAGAATGGGTAGGAGCATGCATGGTGGAGGGTTTGGGCGGAGGTGGAGCAGAAGAATAAGAAAAAGAGACTCATGTCCATGTTCTGACTCTTGGCATCTTCCTTCAGTCTCCCCCCCCCCCCCCTACCCAATCACGCTCATCCTCCATCATCCATTCACCCCATCTGCCCATTCTCCAGGCTCCCATTGCTTCTGCCCTGTGCGCTCAACAGAGCCTAGATGATAGAGTAGCCAATGGGATGGAAATGACAAATGTCAGTATAGTGGATGTTGTGTTTAGTCCCCATTCCAGAGCATTAAATAGCGTGTTCAATGGATGGTGGTTAATCAGAATATCAATCTATGGAATAACGTTACCCACACTGGTCATCTGTTGGTATATCAAATTAGGTATATAGTTTTTTCTTCATAGTCATATATTAATGGCATGGGTGTCCAGTGAAGGTATAATTAGTTCTTCAGAAGGACAAAAACAACACAAATGTCTTATTACTGCACATATGCTGTTCTAAGGAATTTGCATGAGGCATTAGTGCATGAGTGCATGTCTAGTATCCTGCGTGGTGGGTCATCGATTATAATATCAAACTACGGTAATGCCTGTCACATAAGCAGTGGTCGTCACTCGACATGTCTGCCTCTCAGAATGTTCCGAGGACACTGGTTATTACTTGGAAACTGTGCCTGCTTGTGACATAAGCTATCCCGTGGGCGGTAATCCTCAGTTAACGACTCAAACTGCGGCTATAGTCTGTTCCTTGGATCATGGCTGTCATTCAGTGTTTCGAACTGCAGTATAGTCTGTTCCAGGTTTCGATGTCTCAAAATCGGGTAAAGTTTGTTTTACAGCACAACTAGGCGTAACCTGTTCCGTTTTGGTGTCAGCTTCTTCATGGAAGATGCACCACGTGTTGACGAGTTTTACATCACATCTGATAAGTCCTGAGGCAAATGTGCGGTAAACGCGTGTCAGCAGGATGAAGGCACGGATGGAAGGAGCGAGTGGTGTGTGTGTGTGTGTGTGTGTGTGTGTGTGTGTGTGTTGTGTGTGTGTGAAATGACCTCCGTGGTTCAGACTCTACAAATCCCTGACCTAAGCGTTAACTTCACCATAAGTCCTTTGGGATTACTCTTCTTATCTTCGATCCGTTTTCGACTGCTGGATCTTCTTCCCCAACTGTCCCCCTTCTTCCCCAGTTTAAGTTATATGTTACACCACACCATCAGTCTCACATCTTTCGCCACACTACTTTCCCCACCAGTTTTCTATTCCTTCCTTTCTGCATGATTTCGTTTCTCCCTTCTCCTCCTGTGCTCTTTTCTTTGCGTTAACCATCTCCACCACCAGCTCCCACTTCCATGCTCCCACGACCCCTACTTCCTCATCTTCCTCCCCATCCCCCGTTCCCTAATTTCATGGTCTTTTCTACAACCTTCTTTCTTCTTTCTCCACATGATTTCCTACACGATTTCATCTCTCTTGCTCTTTTCTTTGCGCTGACAACCACACCACCACCACCACTTTTTTTTTTCTTTTTTCATTGTGTCCGGCCCTCCTACCTCCCTGCCACATTCCCTGCAGTTTTTCTGTCTCCCACTCATATTCTCCTGTCTTTCCTGGTTCATTCCACTTTCACACATACCCTTCTTTCTGCATCACTCCTCCACTCTTTCTACTCATCCTGCCTCCCTCACTTAGACCCTTCAAAGACACAGTTTTCTCTCTCTCTCTCTCTCTCTCTCTCTCTCTCTCTCTCTCTTTTTAAAGCATTTTTGTATTGATCAATGATGTGTACATAAACAAATTGTCAAACTGAAGCAGCAGCAAACAACAGCTTATGTTGTACTCAGTGAAGAAAAAAAATTACAATAATAAACACATCACCTAGATTGCATTTGTCAACATTGATACGAAAAGGAGACAGAAGAATGCTGAGTATCGTAAGGGAAAAAAAATTGTAGAAAATCTCACATGAAACTCAAAAAGAAGGGAAAGAGGATAGCGCGGAACAGACTAATCTAGCAATAAAGCAATCAGACAATCTATAGAACAAGTATTATAATTCTTTTATGCACTCAAATGTACATACATTTGCAAGAGAGAGAGAGAGGAGAGAGAGAGAGAGAGAGAGAGAGAGAGAGAGAGAGAGAGAGAGAGAGAGAGAGAAACAAATGATCTTTAATCCACGAGTCGAGTCTATGGGGGACTGGAGGTTAGGTAGGGTGAAGGTGGGGGATGTGGGTCAAAAAAAAAAGAGCTGAACCAGAGAGGCGTATCAAATAATACAGATCAAACGATGATGGCTGTTCTGTTTTCCTGTTGACCATCGGTTACTTTGCAATGTTGTTCCCTTCTCTACGTCCCCTCACCTTCACCCCCCCCCCCCATACCTAACCCGTCCTTCCTCCACACCTGCAAGGTGTAGGTTATAAAGTTGAACCAAAGTCCATTAGCTTTTGTTGCATCACAAGAGGGATTATAGACTTGGCCACAAAGGTCTAGCCCACTCTCATCGTTCCCTTTCTCTCTCGCCTTCTGTCTTGTCCTTCGACTGGCCTTCCCCCATGTTCTCTCTCTCTCTCTCTCTCTCTCTCTCTCTCTCTCTCTCCTGTCTGTCTGTCTGTCTGTCTGTCTGTCTCTCTCTCTCTCTCTCTCTCTCTCTCTCTCTCTCTCTCTCTCTCTCTCTCTCTCTCTCTCTCTCTCTCTCTCTGTGGTGTGCGCGAGCAGACAAAATTAATGATCCCATCATTCATCAAGAGCAAGGTGAAACCCCACGATAATGAGTTGTCCATTTTGATGAAAAGTCAGCATTTTAATTACAAGATTTGATGGTAAACATAAGCAGTGACGGTCGTCTTATATTTCAATTACTTGATATCTAGCACATATTTAGTAAAGGATCAAAATGCATGAGTATTGTGGTTTCTTTGTCTTCTTTTGTTCTTTTTCGTGCCATTTTTGTCGCGGTCGTCGTCGTTGTCGTCGTGTTGTCATCGTGTTGTCGTCGTGTGTGTCGTCGTGTCCTCCTCGTCGTCTCTTCATCATCATGTGTGTGTCATGTTGTCATCATCTTCGTTCCATATCATCGTCGTGTGTCCGTCATTGAAAAGAACCAAGGTAAATTGAGAAGACGGATGTTCAGACTACAGTAATAGAAATCTGGTAAAAATCTGTCCTGAATTTTTCGTAGAAGTTTAAAGGATAAACCATACAAGAGCATCAACTTTGAGCAATACGGGAAAAGGTGTTCTAGTTTGTTGCTTGTGTTGATAACTCTGTTGTATTCGGTGTGTGTGATCTGTGTGGTGATGGCAGCGCGCGCGCGCGCGCAAGCGGGTTTTCTAGATTTGTTTTAAGAGACAAGAGAGAGTGCTGCCATTATTTTGTAATTCTTCATAAAACTCGGCATTCAGTTTCAAACTTCAACATACACCAAAAGCACTAATACGATAACAACATCAGACAACACAAAACGACAAGCACAATCACGACAGTCTCACAACAACAACACACACACACACACACACACACACACCACTCACACTCACACACACATCTCTCTCTCTCTCTCTCTCTCCTCTCTCCCTCCCTCCCTCTCTCTCTCTCTCCCTTCTCTTTTCCTACCTAAAAATGTTCTCTGCATCGTATAATTCCTCATTTGTAAAGCATCAGATTAATGCCAGGATAGATTTCAATGGCTGTAGATTCACCAACTGGAGGGAAATAAGAATGTCAGGACTTGTCTGTCTCTGTGTTTCCAACCGTTTCTCTTGCTGTCTCTTTTTAACAGTCTGTCTGCAAGCCTGCTGGTCTGTCGTGATCCCTATGCCTGTCTGCCTCTGCCCCTTCCTTAGACTCTGGCGCTTTTTCTCTTTCTCTTTCTGTTTCTCAACAACTCTCTCTCTCTCTCTCCTCTCTCTCTCTCTCTCTCTCTCTCTCTCTCTCTCTCTCTCTCTCTCTCTCCCCCCTCTCTCTTTCTATCTTCACCCCCCCTCTCTTTCTTCCACTTTCTGTCTTTTTCTCTGTTTCTGGTCTTTTTTTTCTTCCAAAATCTCACGATCGTTGCGCTGGTTTTCCAGTAAACGGTACGTTGCCATTTTCAGACTACATACAGGACATCATAGAGTAATTTGTTTCCAATTTCAGACCACATGAAGTACAATACAAAGTACTGTGCAGCCAGTTTCAGACCACATGCAGTATATCACAAAGTACTCTGCAGCGACTGTGATATACTGTATGTCTCTGCCAAGACAATTTTGCTAAAGGTCAAGTCCCAAAAGACTGGCCACACACACATCTAGTTGAAGCCTTTACGATATGTAGCAAAATATCATTTTCAGCTTTGTGCCTATCGAGATCATAGATACTTGAGGACCCAAGCTTACCATGCGCAACGTTTGATATTTGTATGCGAATTTTTTTGTCGAAGAGAGCGAGGCGGGGGCAGCGGTCTAGTGTCAAGCATGCAAGGTTCATGCTCGAACGCGCGCGCGTTTGTGGGGATAAGATGAAGGGTGTGGGGTAGCACTTAAGTTGGTGTGTCAAGTGTTTGGAGGAATGAAGGATGGATGGGGTGCAGACCATATCAGTTAGATATCCATGGCTTGTCCACTGCAATAGGTTCATCCGTAGGTCAAGCATTTGCTGAGTCTCGTCCATGAGATACTAATCTTTTTTCTTTATTCGTCGAAATATTTTTTGATCTAACTATCAACTCTGGGCATTGCGGTCTTATGGTTTAGCAGATGTGGTATAGCGTTTATGGATTAGTCTGCATGCAGTGAGGCTTCCTTCATCTTGCCTTAAAAAGAGGGGGAGGAAAAGGGGAGGGGCGGGGCAGCTAAAGCAAGAGCTGTACTACACCAGCTTTGACGGAGAGGTCTGGATGACAGGGAAGTGTTGAGGGAAGAGAAGGAGGTCTTGAAAAATGATAGCAAAGAGAGAGAGAGAGAGAGAGAGAGAGAGAGAAGAGAGAGAGAGGAGAGAGAGAGAGAGAGAGAGAGATGGTAGGATATGGTGAAGAAAAAAGTTTTCGGAGAACTACACCCAGGACCTCTCTTTTCCTTCCCGAGACCGTCAACCACTCTCCTGAAACCTCATCACTGTAAGTCAACAAACTTGGATCGTCAGTGTCTACACTGGTCGAAAATCCGAACGTTCACTTGCCAAAACGTCCAGTGTCTTCATTCTGTCTTATATTAGGTGCGAAATGTCCAGGGACCTCACCAGCTACTTCCCGTCTTTTCGGTCCGTGGATACAGTCTAGACCGGCAAAAAGTCTATATTTCATTCCGTGGAAGCATCAATCGCATTAAAAAGAAAATGCTTTCATTATTTGTCTGTGGACCTCATCAGACTGGGGCCATGTTTTTTTGTCGTTAGTGAGCATTCGTCGTGGACAGATGGCCTCTGGTGGATTACAAAGTGGAGAAAGAGAGAGAGAGAGAGAGAGAGAGAGAGAGAGAGAGAGAGAGAGAGAGAGAGAGAGTGGAGTTAATAGTACAAGGGGCTGGGGGAAATTAGGGTGGGGGGATAGGATAGATGTGGTAAAGAACGAGTAGGAAACGGGAGGAGGATGTGACTGTAGACTTGATTCACTGGACAATTTATTTAAAGTTGAGGAGATTCCTTGAGACTGTGGCAATACTTTCTCTCTCAGTTTGTGTCTGAGAGAGAGAGAGAGAGAGAGAGAGAGAGAGAGAGAGAGAGAGAGAGAGAGAGAGAGAGAGAGAGAGAGAGAGAGGGAATTTTAAGTGAGTAACTGCGAGAGACAATCCTTTGTTCACTTTTGATGATGAAACTCTGCAATCATCATACCAAATTATTAGGAAGGGCACTCCTTGGAAGGCAGACTTCTGTCAAGGTCAAACTAATCCTGGATCTGCTCTTTGAGTCAGTTTATGAATGAAAACAAAGTTGTTTTTTCAAGAAGGGAAGTGACAACTGGTACAGTGTGAAGGAGTTACATCCCGTATCTTTTTTTCCATACAACATACAAAATGTCAACGACTATATCTCTGTATAGTTTCACTTTTCCATGAAAGCAGATTACCTTGTAGATCGTGATCAATTAGTTAACTGTACTTTCATGATATTCATGTTCAGTGGAAGCATTGCAATGATCTGTTCAATGATGTGAACGAATCATGGATCTGCCTTTGATCCGGATTCGCGCCAAAACTCAATGCTTTGTCTTTGGGCCACATTCCATATTTCCACAAAGTTTCGTCTGGCAGTTTTCGGCAGTGTGGCGCGAAATTTTTTTTATCATCTTAATGAACGCAGACTGATCCGAGTCTACACCAAAATGTAATGGGGTTTTCCTTGGGCAATATTTCATGTTTTGATGAAGTGTGCTTAAAATTGTTGACAGACATACAAACATACACAACAAACAAACAAACACACCGCTGTTGCGCAATTCTTGACCTTTACAGTCCGTATAATAAGGCTGCATTCCATATGCCATGATGGATGACGGTTATGACGTTTTTATTGGACGCAAGTGCATTGCCTGCTTCCTGTCGTGTAATATATCTCGACGTCTCTCGGGCTCGGGCAATTCCGCCACCTGCTGTGTTATGTAATCAGTATAAATAACGCACTCAAAATTGTACTCGGGAACCAGGCTTTGTTACTGCCGAATTTTTGGTGCCCCTGATATGCGATGTTAAATTGTTTAATGGTAATGATGATGATGATGATGATGATGAATGATGATGATAATGATAATAATAATGATGATGATAATGACGACGACGACGACGACGATGACGACGACGAGAATGATGATGATGATGACGACGACGAGAATGATGATGATGATGACGACGACGACGACGATGATGATAGTGATGATGAAGATGATGATGATGATGATGATGATGATGATCGCATTCTCATCATTAGTAGTAGTTGCTGCAGTAGTGAAAGAAGACGAAAAAAACAAAAAAAACAAGAAGAGTAATTATGACAACAATGATGATGATGATGTGGTGGTGGTGGTGGTGGTGGTGGTGGTGATGATGATGATGTCACACACACACACACACACACACACACACACACACACACACACACACACACACACACACACCACAACGCACACACACACACACACACACACACACACACACACACACACACACACACACACACACACACACACACACACACACACACGTCATTCACTCCTTTCTCAGACATCAACACAAAATGCACTTAGCACATATCAATAGATAAATGCGTTTGCTCACAAAGCAATGAACACACACACACACACACACACACACACACACACACACACACACACACACCACACACACACACACACACAACGCATGCACGCACGCACGCACGCACGCACACACACACGTATATCACTCATGTGCAGATACTCTCTCTCTCTCTCTCTCTCTTATAATCATAAACATCAAAGAAATAATCCTCATTTGATATAGCAATTGTCTTTGTGAAGCACAGAGACACGCTGACGTCAAAATATACAATTTCGACTGCTTTTGACACAATTAGGTCACCGGACGGTATGTCTAAAGAATGAATAGATATTTTCAAACCTTCCAACCCTCTAGAAGATTAATAAAGAAAGTAAAGAATTTTGACAGTTATTTAATTTCGGCGACCAGTGTCTTCTGTCAACAATGTCACATGGGTATGCTTAACTTTACTTTCACCCTCCACGTTGATATATCAATGCCAAAAGAAAGACAGCCACTGAGATTTTTCTTATATTTACATTTGCTCCTTGGCACAAAGCGTATCTACCCTTTTCTTGTCAGTACATAGCGTGTCTGCCTTTTCCTGTCTATACATAGCGTGTCTGCCTTTTCCTGTTGACACATAGCGTGTCTGCCTTTTCTTGTCTATCAAGCAAGGTTTTGTTGTTTTTTTTTCCTCCTGGTAACTGTGTCAAACGAAAGTATAATCCATTCGTAAGAAGGATGTCAACGCTCAGTATATCTCACTACTGCCATTCTGAGGAGCTCGCACTGTTCATCAATCAGAATTCATGTCTGTTGTCCTATTTCACAGGCAAGGTTCAATGGTTGCACGTTACATCATGGTGACATCTGTAACAAAAGCAGTGGTCACCCGTTCAACTAGTTTAACTCACAGTCTGTTCCAAGGAGACTTGTTACGGATGCATTGTGCCTGTCTGTGACCTTAGGCAGTAATCCTTAGTTAATGAGTCAAACTGCGGCTACAGACTGCTCCTTGGATCGTGGTTATCATTCAGTCCATTTCACACCAGTATAGTCTATTCCAGTATATAATGTGTCACATTTAGGTACAATTTATTCCATAAGACATCATGATGATTATGTATGACAGGCTAAGGTATGATTTGTTCCGTTTCTGTTTGAGTTTCTTCAAGAAAGAACCAACACGTCGTGCAGATGAGTTCATATCACCACACCGCATCTGAGAAGCCATGAGGCAAAAGTGGGGAAAATGAAAGTCAGAATAGGTAGGGATGAAAGGAGGTAGGAAGGGTGTGTGTGTGTGTGTGTGTGTGTGTGTGTGTGTGTGTGTGTGTGTGTGTGTGTGTGTGTGTGTGTGTGTGTGTAGGGAGGGAGGATCTGGGGTTGTAAAGGTAAGGGTGGTGTTGAGTGTCGTGGTGGAATAGGGTGCAAACTGTATTGCCTTGGTATCTAAAGCCTGAGCAGCACACTGGCCAGACATCTGCTAAGTGCCAGCCGTTACACCTGATTCCCAAATCTGCTC
>CM065716.1:41973248-41980748 GCA_033310375.1 Conus canariensis | reverse complement strand
ATTCGTCATTCAAAGACCAAGGCATTTTAGTGTCCGTGTGGAGCAGATCAATACTTAAATGTTAAAAATTGTCTTGTCAGTGAAGCTGCTTTTTGTCCATTTTCCGTTCTGCGTACATTCTTTGGACCGCACACACCTGAAATTCGCACTTCAGGATTACGTCTCACAAACAGCATCCGGTGATAACAAGAAATGATCCCTTCGCCACATATCCGATAAAAACAACAACAACAACAAAAAACTTACAAATACCTGTGTAATGTTTTGAAATGATGTTTGGAACAGCGAGCTTCGTCAACTTATTTTAAGTGATAGTCCTCACTCATCTCCCTCTTTCCATCCCTTCTTATATGCATAAATATTATATGCGGTCATAGCTAGAGCCTTTAGACTGAAAGAGAGTTAACTGGTTTTTCTTCAGTCAAGTAACATTTTGTCCTGTTATGAATTCAAGGTCTGTTTAACCCTCCTTTACGACTCTGAAGGACAGAGGCTCCATCGAGTCTTCAACATTAACTGGAAACAGCCTGTCACCAACAAAGAAGTCAGCAGACACACAGGCATCAGCAACATCGTGCTGAAGGTGACACACAGATGCCGTAGGTGGCTTAGGCACGTCCCGTGGATGAGCCAGACCAGACATCCACACGCTGCCCTGGGATGCCAGGGACAGGAGGAGAGGAAGGCCACTGGGCACCTGGAGAACTGAGGAGGTGCAAGCAGTTGGCTTGGACTTGGAATGAAGTCAGCTGGCTCACTCAGGATGCAGATGGCTTAAGAACATTCATCGGCGCGAGATGCTCCAACCAGAGCAAAGAGGAGTATCTAAGTAATGAAAGAATTCAAGGAAAGTTTCTCAACAGAAACTTTTTTGGATGTAATTTTGGAACTGAACGGACCTCTGCATTTATGTAAACGAAAGGATAAGTTGCTAACAAAGTTGATGAAAATATATCGTATAGATACTTTGAATGCGCCATCAGTCCTATGAAGATCATGCAACATCGCATGGTCTGGGTGGGAAGATCAAAGGGAAACCAGACCGAGTAAAGTGACAAGATTCAATGAAAGTGAAACAACCTAGTCATAACTAATCATTTTTGATGGATATACTGTAGGTTTGTCAGCTTGAATCATTTTTCTGTTCCAGAGAGGTGCACGTGTAATGATTTACAACAAAACTGACATGATCGGAGTTGGTCCGTCAGATGTCCAGTTTCCGCAACTCGTTTTTCCACCGACCACCCTGACAGTACTGTAGTTATTTCAGTTCCCTGCTGATCATTGTCCACGAGGCTCTTTTACCACAACAACACGTCCCCGCAGTAGAGAGAGAGAGAGAGAGAGAGAGAGAGAGAGAGAGAGAGAGAGAGAGAGAGAGAGAGAGAGAGAGAGAGAGAATGTGTAGAAAAAATGTATGTACATAGAGAAATAAAACCCCACTTACCCCCTTCCCCCTCCACACCTTAAAAATGCGTGTGCAGAAATGTTTACAGCCCAACTGGTCCGCCGCTGCGTGACACTGGATGACTCAGCTGATCTCCCCAACTCTTTCTCACTTCACGGAAAACAAGTTCCGCAGTGAACATAGCTTTTCCGGAGTGAATAGTAACAATCCATAGGCAAACAGTGATAAGTTCATATCTAAAATTACTTTCAGTCTGCCTCCACTGGACCAGCTGGCTGACCGGTTTTCGATCAACATTCTTGCTTCGCCTCAAAATAAGATGGCGACTTCACTTTCAGGTTGTTCACCCCCAAGTGTTTCTGCTTGGATCTCCCAGAAGACTTCAGATCATCAGCCTGGTACATCTCCCGAAATAGGACTGTCATTGTCGTTTATGTAAGCGATCCTGTGCCATTGTCATGTGAACATCGGTTCTGAAAACGGTGCTCCTCGAGCGTATCGTCGGACGACGATATGGATTGTTGTGAGAATGAAGGGAGAGAATCCTAGCGTCCGAATAATAGAGGTTATTTGTTCCGTTTAGACGTTAAAGCACCTTTAAACGGTCTTTGTTTCCAATACAAACAATTGCAGGAGACGTGTATCAGTGAAATGTTGTAGCTGATGAGGAGATGTGCAGCTGTGAAGAAATTTAGACAAGTCACGAATACTGAACCAGAGATAACAGCAGAGAAGAAGGTTAAAAGTTTAAACTGATCCTGTCGTAGATCGGCGGTCAGTGCAGCGAGTGCAAAAGTGGAATTACGTTTTCGAATCTGGAGGATCTGAGGACCGGTAAAGCAACCTTGTTTTGGATTCTTTAGAGTCTATGGGGAGATTCTTGGGAAAGTCAGCAGGAAGAGAAATGCAAGAATCTATTTTAGAAAAGACAAAGACTCGGAACCTAAATCTCGGTAGCATCAGTTGAGAGATGATGACGAACAGAACTGATATTGCCCAATTAAAAAAGGCAGATACACAGGCGCTTAAGACATGTCGGCTGCACCTGTACACACAACCACTCTCTTCCATTACTGAGAATCACAATACCACCATTGTTAAGATTTGCCAACGACAATGAAATTCATTCAGGTCTTCTTCTTCGGAGAGAAAAAAAAGAACATGATCACGTTAAGCTTTTCTCAGACAGTTGAAATGGCTTCCCGTCCAAACACATTGGAATGAAATGGTTACGTATCATAAAATAGTTAGTGATACATTTCCTAATATCTGTCTGAACAGTTGACATGCTTTGTGCCTTCTAATCACCCTTTGATGTACCTTCTCGTGTGATTAATTTGCTTTGGCAGTGAGAGATTTAACACATTTCCAAAGTATAGTTAAAGATCTGCTGGTCAAAGATCGTTTAGCTTTCATCCGTTTTCACTTTCAGTAAGAACATAAAAACATATTTCTGAAGAGTCGAATGCCACCGCTTCTGCTTAATAACATGTTGTTTTTGCTCGCCTGTTACATCTTGTTACGCTTCGTTTTCGATGAATTTGAATTAATTATGTATCCCCGGGAAGGCATGAGAGGTTTGTTGTAGGGGGTTGGCGAGGTAAAGTGAAGGAGAGAAAAGAGTAAGAATGGAGAGGGAGAGGAGTTGGGCAGAGATGGACGGTGGGTGAGTCGGGAGGGAGGGGGAGTGGGGGGGGGGGGGCAATTGATGTGCAGAGAAAGAGAGGATCTGAGAGAGAGCGAGGATAGGGCTTTAGAATAGGTATCCGTATATGGGAAATTAACTTGGGTAAATAGTTTTAATTATTTGCTTGGTTTCTACTTAGCTCTTTGATTAAGTAGTTTGTTTAGTCATTTAAGCCATAGTGACATTCGTTATATGATACATAAATCACGCAAGTGTGTGAATGTATGTTTGCTAAGCATGTAAATGTATATAGATGATTATGGCTTGACATTCTTTTGCCTTCTATAACTGACACAATGATCAACACTCTAGCTACAGGACTATTTTCGGTTACATACACGTGTTTCCTGGTAAAGTCTCCGATAAAGAAGCCTTCGTTTGATCCCGACGCCCTGATTCAAAACTTTCCCTTCTATTTAGATTGTTAGAGCGTCCCGTCCTTTTGCAATTCAAGGATCATTTCACTTTTAACAATTAAAAAGCTTTCTTTGTCAGAATATGAAGAACTCACTACGGCACCTAAACTATACTTGTAAATAGAATCAGTGACATTTTAACATACCTCGACAATGGTGAAATCTGCATTTTTGCATTTACTTGATCCTTCTAGCGCTTTGATGCTATTGATCCAGTTATCCTACCAAGCAGACTTATAGAATCCCATATCATATCTGACTTTGCATTGTCGTCGTTCGAATCCTGTATTAGTAACAGGAATAAAACAATCTGTTTAGGCGGTCATAATCTATTCCATCAATGGCCACAACTTAATGGTGTTCGCCAAAGCTCTGTGCTGAGATCATTGTTGTTTGTTCTGCACAGCCAGCCGCTTTTCGATGTTGCTTAAAAATAATTTCAAAATGCACATGCACGTCCATGCATTTCACAATCTTATTCACACACTGAATTCAGGTCAGGGATTCTCCTCTGTCACAAGTAAATTCATAACCCAGTACTATCTGCTGATGTGGGAAAGTAAAGGCTTAAAATATGACCTGGAGAGGAAAGGGCTCCGATAGGTTCGACTTGTCCAAGACACGCCGTATGACAAACAAACAAACAAACAAAAAAATCCACCCTCAGATCATTCGAGAACGGTTGCAGCCTGGATCAATATCTACCAGGATGGACACAAAAAGATATTACTGCGAGAAAACTACAGAATTTCATAAAATGGACATCATCACATTTGGAATATAGAACGTAAGAACACCCATGCAGTTTGAAAAACTGGATTAATTGGCCCATCAGACGGACGGATACTCAAGGCAAAATCTCCGCTTCAGCCAAGTTAGATGTGGGAAAATCCTGAAAGTGCAAAAGCTTGGACGATGGCTTCATAATGGAACCACTTAATTTCGACGTTGTCCAGTGTCTGTATCAGGAATGAGCCATCAAACGGTTGCAACCCTAACTGCAGCAATGCCACATTGAAAATGATATTTCCGCAACAAGGCGTGAAACGGGCAAAGATTAGCTGTTAAGGAGAAATCGATTTTGTTCTCCCAATTTTACTTCCCATCCCTTCCCTTGCGATACTATTTCATGCTGTGAAATGGAACGGTATAATTTCTATCACCAGACATGGATATTAAATTACAGGCGTTCAGAGCAGGTGTGCGTGTTCCGTGGTCATGTCATTCTTTGACAAGGTGAGGACATTAAAGTCAAATAAAACGTCGTCTGTTATTCAACTTTTCGAAAAAGAGCTCGCAGAAGTCTGAGAGTCTTTCCCTAACTGAATTACAGTTATTGCTTTCAACATTTTCTCTCTCTCTCTCTCTCTCTCTCTCTCTCTCTCTCTCTCTCTCTCTCTCTCTCTCTCTCTCTCTCTCTCCTTGCTTCATTTATACGACTGTTTTCAAGTTTACAAGACGAATCAGTTTCCTGTAAAACAACATCTACACTGCAGTAATGTACATGAATATGAATGATGTATGTAATTCTGTTTCTGTATACTTCTATATGCATAAGAGAAGACAAAAACGTATGTTGTTTGAACTTAATACAGACAGCAGAAAGAATTCTTGCACTAATTTTGAACTCAGTTT
Source organism: Conus canariensis (assembly GCA_033310375.1). Taxonomy (NCBI): domain Eukaryota; kingdom Metazoa; phylum Mollusca; class Gastropoda; order Neogastropoda; family Conidae; genus Conus; species Conus canariensis. The sequence goes on along the minus strand of CM065716.1, from coordinate 41,975,602 downwards.
AATAAATGAATTAAAAGCTGTGAAAGCAGTGAGGTTTCCAGGGAAAACTTATGAAAAAAAATAAATGTGCTCCATCCTTAAACATAAGTCTAGAGTATCAAGTTCCTACTGTCTTCTGTCCCGTCAGCTGCATTTTTGCCAAGTTCCCTTCAGCTTTAGCATAGATACAGTAATCTGGATTAAATTACTTCCTAGAAATGATGTTCACCTGCCTCCAGAAGGCAGGCAGATTTTGCTCAAGATGGACAATACATGGTGCACAAGCTAAATTCGCTCGTCAAGGCTCATGTCACAATTATTTAGGCATATAAAGTTGATATGATTTCGGTTTTCATCATCATCATTATTATTATTATTACTGTTGTTGTTGTTGTTTGTGGTGGTGGTGGTGGTGTCGTCATCATCTGTCGTAGTCGTTGTCGTCATCATCATCATCATCATCATCATCATTATTATCATCATCATCATCACCATCATCATCACTCTTCTTCCTCTTGTTCTTGTCGTTGCTGTTGTTGTCGCTGTCGTTGTTGTTATCACCATTATCCTGTCATAGTAGAACAAGGAAGTGACGTCACGTGCCGGGGCAGTCTGGGAATTCCAGAGCTCTCTGTCCTCAATCATGAACAACAGACCGAGGTATTCTGACTAGTCCCTTATGCTGCCCACCCAGGACTTCACTCTGCCTCTGGGACCTCCACATTCCGCTGTACTCTGTACAGTGGTCTTGGACAGGGAATCATGCGGAGAGAGATACTCGAATCTGACAAACTTGAGGTGCTTGGTTACTGTGGGGTCAGGCTTTTGTGTGACGGCGTATTGTTGAGTTGTTACCTGACATTAGCAGTGCCTTACATTATTTCATCTTCACTAGGAATGGGTCCGAATGACGTTGAGTCTTTTATGTTGCAGGTATAGGCAGAGTAAACTTCGTTTAGATCTACATTGTTCAGCTGCAGTATGTAGTCAAATTGGGTCCGCTTGTTCCCATGTCTGTCCGTTCAGCGATTTTGACTGTGGAATTACGTCTCGAAGTTGTACCAAGATTTGGCTGTTCTCTGAAGTAAGCTCCACTCCCGGTCTACGTGATGCTCTCTCCAGCTTGGAGGTCAGTTGTTGCGGTTCTGGTTTGCTGCACGCCCAATAGATCAATGTCATCAGCAAACGCTGCTTGCACTGAGGCTGCCCTCCGATGGATGTGAGGGAGAGGAGGCAGGGACGGGGTGGACCAAAGATCATAGTTTGCTCCTGCGTATTTTTTTTTTCCAAAATAGAAGTGGAACAACATGGGAGAGAAGCAACACTGGTGCAGCCTCACGGTTGTGGTTATTCATCAGAACAGCGCTGTCTGCCTATTTGAGTGATTTCATGACTTGACTGAGGTTGGTGTCAATAATTAAGTTAACAACGTGTCACAGACTTTCATGCCAGAAACGGGCCTAAACTGTTTTGTTGGATGTAAGGCCCAGGACGATGAGGAAAGCCCCAAAGAATACAGGGAAAGTGCTGGTGGTGGCGAGAAAGAATGTTACCGTGGATATCTTCAAAGGCCACGTAAGACCGTGTGGCGAAAGCTTGGCTATATCTGGAGCTGTGCTGGTTTCACCTGTCAGCGAAACACCAACAAGCCGGGCTGCAGGATACGCTCAACAGTTCACTTGGCGGTGGCGTCTTTCGCCGGTGGGCGCTGCAGTCATAAAACTATGGGCTGGTACACCCATAGGGACGCTTCTGTTGTGTAGCGTCCAGTGTCCGTCACCCAATGGCATCTGCCCGGAAGCAGTTACCTCCCTTGACGTCTCGATGGCATGCCATCTGCATGCCTGCACCCTATGTCATTCTGTATCTGTCATGGCATTTAAGTAGACAAGAAGGGAATTATTGACAGTACCCATCTCTTCCCTAAGTTTGCTTAGGTGGAGGGAGAAGGAAGAATCCGCCTTACACGTGTTCTCTGTATCTTGAAAGCGATCCGCCTTCTGCTTTTTTTGTCATCTGTGCATCAAGGTATATACTAGGTGGCTTCACGTACGAATATTGTAATACTTCTGATAATGTCATGGTGATCCCCAGCAGAAACATTAAGAAAAAAAGGAACTATATCTGGAAATCTTTGATGCTACAAACACAGCGTTCAGATAAGCTATCGGGTCCGAGAGCATGGCAAATAGGCTGTACCACGTATTCATAGATTGTGAGAGACGTCATCATTAGAATTCGTTAAGACACGTGCTAAATTATCAAACGGGGCTGCTTTGTGGCGACTGATTTCTGTTTAACCTGTGCATAATGTGTCTATGAAGACTGGCATAGATCATAGTATTGTTTCGGCGCTTGTTTTAATTTCGGGCGTA
>CM065716.1:41955748-41968248 GCA_033310375.1 Conus canariensis | reverse complement strand
TGGCACTGCAACAAAGAAATGAAATCGGAAGACGACAGTATAAGAAAGACACTAGATAGACGACGAAACGACAACAAAGAAATAAAGATGGGAGATGACAATATAGCAAGAAACAAATAGTGAGATGACACTACAACAAAGAAGTGAAGACGTAGAATGTCAGTACAACAAGCAAACAGGAAGGAAGATGACACTACGATGGAAAAAAAGTGAAGACGGGAGAGTACAGTACCAAAAAGTGGGAGATAATTGTACAAAAAATAAAACTAAGATAACAGATAACAATTCAAGATAGTGTCAAGGACCTGAAGTAACAAAAGAAGAAAGCAGTTAAGGCAGGAGGTAAAGCACGCAAAGGCTGGTTGATTACAATTAACATTCAAATAAGAGGGCATTTGTAGAAAGAAGGCGTGATGACTAAAAGGAGCAATGTGACGAAACAGAAAGGACCTTAACGTCAAAACTGGCTCAGCATTCGTGTGTCAAAACGTTTAGAGAGAGAGAGAGAGAGAGAGAGAGAGAGAGAGAGAGAGAGAGAGGTGAGGAGGAGGGGCGGGCAGACGAATAGACAAGTACGGCAACAACCATAAGACATAATATAACAGATTGGTCACAATGTCACGATGAAATATTAAATGAATGGGTGAATAAAATGAATGTTAGTCACAGTTTTCAAATAAGTACTAATGTCAGAATTCTTAAACAGCTGATTAGCTTTTTTCCCCCAGGTTATCAGGGACCCCCACTCCGGAGCTTACCACCCGAATAAAGAAGACAGAAAAGAATACGTTCTGCAAAGAGGAATTGATGTTGTACGGTTTTTGCGAGAAATATTATCCATAGGTTTGGCACTAAGATACTTAAGTAAACACGGGGTTTTACACGATTTCATCAATAAATATACTTTTATTACAGCAGCATTTCAGATTGAATAGGAGACGTAATAACTTGCTACATTCGAGAGAGCCGAAGCATTAATAAAACATCAGGTTGCCTCATATCGACCATAGCCAGTGTTCCTCCCTACTGCAGATCGCAACGCCTGGCGTCCCGTCATCAACAAAACTCTCTTCTCCTTTGAAAAAAGCCTGCAGGTTAAGTTAGGTGATGTTGCTTATGGCCCAGCCGACCGCAAAGGGCCATATTAGGGCTGTCATCGCGTTCAAGTCAACTCACAAGTCATTAACAACAAACTCATTCACACAATCCTTTAAAGTCTACCTTCTAAAAACACACCGGAACCTTCGTTAAAAATCTCTCCCATAAAGTCTTAGATTTGATGAAATATGTTAATCTGTTTCAAAAATTCAAAGATCACATCAGGAGGGACATCTCTGAACAAGGTTTTCATGGAGTCTGCTATAAAATGTTTATGTCCCACATCGTGCAAGTCCCAGCACTCTAAAAGTATGCTTCACTGTGAGTGGTACATGACGTGGAATGCATCACGGAGCTTCTTCACCTTTTAAAACATAAAAATGGGTGTAAATGTATGTAAGTGGCACAAAAGTGTTTCTTCTTTACAGCCGCCTCGGGAACATAGTAAAAACTCTTTCAGGTTCGGACGGATTCTGTACAAATTGTCATGCGACTGCGAGTTCCGTTCTTCTTGCCAGAGGTCTTTGACATAAGCCTGTGTTTTGGGTTTCAGATCAACGTGAGGGATAGACAATCTGCTCAACTTTTCCTCTGTGGCACTCTTGGCAAGTTGATCAACCACCTTGTTGCCTTGAATGCCCACATGGCTGGGAACCCAAGCAAAAGCTATGTTGTATCCATCAGATTTTCGAGAGTTCGAATAATTTCAACAGTTGAGGGTGCTTGAGGCTATGGCTGGTAATGGCATCCAAAGCAGAAAGGGAGTCCGGCAAAATGAGGAAATCTTTATGTTTCGATTAAGAGACAATTTCAAGAGCCAGGACCAAGACTGTCAACTCTGCAGTGTACATGGAGATATCAGTAGGAATGTGTTTAGAACATCTCTGAACATCTGTTGCAAAAAACACAGCAGAGGCAACTCCCTCCTCAGATTTGGAACCGTCGGTGAAAATTCTTTCGAAGGATGGAAACTTCGAACACAGTTCGCCAAAAAGAACTTGTATGCCAAGGAGCTTGTGGCATCTTTACGGTGCAAGGCTAAATCAAACCAGATCTCTGGAGTGAAGAAAGTCCATGGTGGGTCATCGGGAAACTTAGATAAATCACAAACTACTCCAAAGTCTATATCTGCATTGTTCGGTGGGGAAGCCACCCTTGAGGACATAAGGCGCAAGACAAAGAACCGTGATGCTGCGACATCGAACCCTAGTCACACCTTCACCTGCAACCGCTGCAGCCAGGCCTGCCTATCCTGAACTGACCTGGTCAGCCGCGAGCGCGCCTCAGTCGACGTGAGCCACTTCTTCCATTATCTTCGTCCGCGAAGCTAAGTCTATATATCATATGAATTGATGATAAAATCGGACGTTAAGCTGCTCATTGAGAAACTGTGTAATTTGCCGACAAGAAAATAGAAAATTTCGAAGCTTTCAAAAGTATCTTCTGTTTTGCAAAAATTACGATGTAAGTACGTGAGATTCACTGGATAAACCGCACAGCATGTTTTCTTTGAAAGATTGTAGTGAATAATGTCCAAAGCTTTGGTAAAGTCAACGAATAGTATTCCTGTGAATACGCCACTTTTGATGTTTGAATGCTGCTGCTCCACTAGACCTGTCAGCACAGTATGGCAGATACAATTTTCTGAAATTCTTCATTGATTTTGTTGAAATAAATGACATTTATTAATGTGATCGCAGATTTTGCTTACAATGTCTTTCGAGGCGTTTAAACATAGTAGATAGAACTGGTCGTGGTCAATAGTTGAGAGGATCATCTGGAGCAATAAACTTAAAGAATATCAGTACTTTGGCTTTGATAAAAACTTGCAAATATATTGATGCAGAGGTTGTGAAAATACGTGAGATTCTAAGACATATCACGTACAGACATTTTCGGACAATTGCTTTTGACATCGTCCAGACATTAAAAATTAGATTGTTTAAACGAGTACAGTTACATATACACCTGGTAATTAATTAAATATTGAAAGTGAAACTTGATCATGCAATTCTAAACTGACCCAATTCTGTTAATAATAACAAATTACTGTTTTTGTAAGTCCGACCTTAACTATTTTTCTCTATTGTTGAAAAGTAATTATCGAGCTTTTTTAGATAATAAATCTGTTCCACAAGGCACAACAGTTGTGGACCGTCCCTAGACAATTCATTAATTGCACTCTAGTTGAAGTTTGTGCCTTTTTTTCTTTAAGAAGCAATAAGTTCACTAAACTATATTCGGTGGCAATTATTTCATTTTGATGTTGCTCTTAACCTAACGTTTCCCCAATTGATGACTATAATAAATTATCACGAATTTGTGTGTGTGTGTGTGAATGTGTGTGTGTGTGTGTGTGTGTGTGTGTGTGTGTGTGTGTGTGTGTGTGTGTGTGTGTGTGTGTGTGAGAGAGAGAGAGAGAGAGAGAGAGAGAGAGAGAGAGAGAGAGAGAGAGAGATGGGTATTGAAGTGGCGGTGAAGTTAAACAGAGTCCTTGACTCTCCCCCCCCCCTCCCCCCCCCCCCAGCATCATCTACCCCCTTCTTTCTCCCCCCCTTTCATTTAAAACAGAGTGTTTAAGGGATGCAGACATCATTACAGAAACTGAAAAGAGAGTGAACGAGAGGCTAATTTTCTCCCTCGCAAAACTCTCACGCCGGTTTTAAATGGGTGAATGGGACCGGAGAAAATTAGAAGACAATGAAGGAGCATTAATTCTGTCTGCCATGACTCTGTCGACGTGCCAGTGCAGGGGCGGATTGGGAGGGATATAGAATGGGTTACAGGGGTTGTGTTAATCCCAGCACCCTGGATCCGGACGTAAACACATTCACCGTTGTTGTTTGGGAAAGAGTAAAATGAGCATCAGAGAAATAAATGTCATGTCGCGACATCCCCCCCCCCCCCCCCCCCCGTTTTCTCCGCCCTCTTTCTTTTTCATTCGTTCCATTCTCATACGCTTTACATTTTTTTTTCTCCATTATCTAACCGGTTAAAAAGGCCCACGCCCTCTCTCATCTCATATATTTATATTTAGTCAGTGCACTTCCATTTGACGGAGGTCAAGACATTGAAAGAAATGCAATCATCCCCCCCCCCTTCCCTTTCCCCCGCCTTCTCTGGGACAAAGTGCCATTCAGTTGCTCTGATTTTGGACGTCTGGTCTGGGGTCTGGCTTCATTGTGTTGAGTTAAATGCCGACAGCGCAGACAGTGTTTCAAATAAAGTATGGTGATGGTGATTCTTATATTACTCTGTGGTCTATCGCGTCATTTGTCTGTCGGCCTGCCTGTCTGTCTGTTTATCTGTCTATGTCTCACTATGTCTCTGTCTGTCTGTCTGTCTGTCTCTGTCTGTCTATTTCTGTCTATCTGTGTGTGTGTCTGTCTCTCTTTCTCTCTCTTTCTTTCTCTCTCTCTCTTTCTCTCTCTCTCAAACTGAGAAAGCTACCATGGCGGCAAAGTGATTCAACGCGATACGATACGATCTTGCTCAACATAAAACAATGCAAGATATTACAACCTATCACCAAACGACAGAACACAATACAGCACAGCAGAAGACTGCACAGCATACAATGCTGTTTGGCAATAATGCAATGCAATGTCAGTAGAACGCATGCAGTTTCATGGAACAGGACACAAAGTAGAATTAAATGCGACTACACAGAAGATGAGGCTGTAAAAAAAAAAGAAGAGGACAAGGTCCCCTCACTCAAAGTTAGGAAACTTTAACATTACAGAACAACTCACCGTCATGTATATTAGGAGTAAGCATTGCGAGACAACAACCATCCGTTAAATGTTTTAGAACAAAGCATGCAAAACCACAACACTCCCTTACATGTTTATACGCCAAAGCATCTAAAACAATCTCCAACGTGTCACGACAAAGCATACAAGGCGACAATCCTTCAAGATGGTCCAAACGAAGCATTGCGATAGTCCCTTCCCTCACATCTCTGTAAGGGCAAAGTATCACAGTACAATTTTCTCACGTGTGTCAGGACAAATATTACCAGACGTCAAAGCTCCAGGAGAAAAGTCTTCCTCAAATGTGCCAGAACAAAACATTACGAGACGACAATCCTCCTCATGTGCTAGGAAGATGCATTACACGATGACAAATCCTCCTAACAGATCTTAGGAAGAGACGATGAATGATGTTAAATGTCTTCACGAGTGTTAAAAAGAAGTAGAAAAAAAGATGGAAAATGCGTCTCATTTTTGTTAAGAAGAAGAAGCCCAGGATAACACATTCCTCTCACGCGCACTTGGAAGAAGCAGCACAAAACGACAAATACTCCTCCCGTGTTAAGAAGAAACAGCAAAGAATGGCAAATCCCCCTCACGTTTGTTAGGAAGGAGCTGCACAAGATGAAACCTCTTACTCATACGTCTTTAGAAATGGCAGTACAGGATGACAAATACCCCTCACGTGTGTTAGGAAGATGCCGCAAAGGATAACGCCCTCTTCCTCTGACGTGTGTTAGGAAGACACAGCACAGAATAGAGCATCCCCTCCCTCACGTATATTACGAAGAAGCAATACAGGATGACAAATGTCCAAGACATGTCTTTGGAAGAAACAGCACAGAATGACAAATCTCCCTAACGTGTGTCGTGAAGCAGAACAGGATAACAAATCTCCCTCACGTGTGTCAGGAAAAGCAGCACAGAATGACAAATCTCCTTCACGTGTGTCAGGAAGAAGCAGAACAGGGTGACAAATCTCCCTCATGTGTGTCAGGAAGAAGCAGAACAGGGTGACAAATCTCCCTCACGTGTGTCAGGAAGAAGGAGGACAGGATGCCAAATCTCCCTCACGTGTGTCAGGAAGAATGAGGACAGGATGACAAATCTCCCTCACGTGTGTCAGGAAGAAACAGAACAGGGTGACAAATCTCCCTCACGTGTGTCAGGAAGCAGGAGGACAGGATGTCAAATCTCCCTCACGTGTGTCAAGGAGAAGCAGGACAGAATGTCAGATCTCCCTCACGTGTGTCAGGAAGAATGAGGACAGGATGGCAAATCTCCCTCACGTGTGTCAAGGAGAAGCAGGACAGACTGTCAAACCTCCCTCACGTGTGTCAAGGAGAAGCAGGACAGAATGACAAACCTCCCTCACGTGTGTCAGGAAGAATGAGGACAGACTGTCAAACCTCCCTCACGTGTGTCAGGAAGAATGAGGACAGAATGACAAACCTCCCTCACGTGTGTCAGGAAGAATGAGGACAGACTGTCAAACCTCCCTCACGTGTGTCAAGAAGAATGAGGACAGAATGACAAACCTCCCTCACGTGTGTCAGGAAGAATGAGGACAGACTGTCAAACCTCCCTCACGTGTGTCAGGAAGAATGAGGACAGAATGACAAACCTCCCTCACGTGTGTCAGGAAGAATGAGGACAGAATGAGAAATCTCCCTCACGTGTGTCAGGAAGAATGAGGACAGGAAGGCAAATCTCCCTCACGTACGTTAGAAAGCAGTACAGGATGGCAAGTCTCTCTCGCGTGTGTCAGGAAGAAAGAGGACAGGATGGCAAGTCTCTCTCACGTGTGTCAGGAAGAAGCAGGACAGACTGACAAATCTCATTCACATGTGTCAGGGAGAAACAGGACACAATGACAAGCCTCCTTTTGCGTGCGTCAGGAAGACGCTGCTCAGGACAGCAGTGTAAACCACCTCAGAGAGGATGGATCAGCAATTGATCGACAGATGTTCGACCCAAAAGACAGCCCCCCCCCCTCCCCCCCAGCCACCGTCCCAGACTGGAAACGATGTCTGAAAAATGGTAATTTAATGAGGCTGAGGGACGGTGGAATGGGAGCGGGAAAGTTGAGGGGTGGAGTCGGATGGGGTGTTGAGTGTGGGGATGTAGGGAAGAGAGTACAGTCCTGTTCTGTTCACAGCATCATCGATTACTTTTGTAGGGTGGAAAAAAGGACAAAACACAGGAGCTAAGACGGCAGCTGCGTGTAATTTTAGACAAAAAAAGTCTGGATTGTGTGTCTGCAAGTCTTATGTGACCATCACTGAGAAAAGTTGAATTCGCTCTGTCTCTGTTTCTGTCTCTGTCTCCGTCTCTCTCTGTCCCTCTCTCTCTCTCCCATTCACTCTCTCTCTCTCCTTTCCTCTCACTCTTTCCCTCTCTATCTCTATCACACTCACACCACACACACACACACACACACACACACACACACACACACACTTACGCACACACATATACACGCATGTACACAAACAGACACACAGACACACACACACACACACGCGCGCGCGCGCGCGCGCGCGCCCACACATAACAATACATATGCACATACACAAGGTCGCAAGTACGCATACAAGCATACACTCGCGAGGAGTGTAATTTTTACACAATTAATGTGTCCCTGACTTAACTATAATGGTATAAAACTGTGTGTGTGTGTGAGTGTGTGTGTGTGTGTGTGTGTGTGTGTGTGTGTGTGTGTGTGTGTGTGTGTGTGTATGTGTGTGTGTGTGTGTGTGTGTGTGTGTGTGTGTGTGTGTGTGTGTGTGTGTGTGTATGTGCGTGTGCGTTCGTGCGCGTGTATGGAGTATGATAGGCTGGTATTATCTTGACATCCGTGTGCGCGCACATGCACATACACATACACATTCATCCACATATGCACACATGGTTACACACGCGCGTGCGCGCGCACACACACACACACACAACACACACACACACACACACACACACACATACACATACATGCACGCATACAGAGAGAGAGAGAGCAGCTGGAATTATTTTGTTTTACACAATTATATACCGTACTTGTCATGTCATTTTAATAACGGTCGAGTTTCTTTTTATGATGAAAGAAATGTCTGGATGCACACAATTTTTCCTTCTAAACTCTTCAAATTCTTGATTTGCATAATATGCACAAAATGATTTACGTTCTCGATTATCATCTTGAAAAGTCAGTATTTAGGTTAATGCTGCCTTTTCTTTAAGTCTTTAGTCATAGAACGTTCATCGTTATTAAGTCTGGCATTGTTCCGTTCTAATTAGACAGATACAGGGAATAATGCAGTCTTTTAATATAATGAGAATATCTGGACTGGATAGTGTTTGTGTTTTGGGATTAGAGTATTTGTATTTTGATTTTGGTAATAGAAAAGACGGTAAAGTATGTGAGTTTGTGTAGAGGTGTATACTCTTGCTGGCTGATATCATTACCGACCTTGTCACGAGCTAGGACTGCTTCAGGTGGGGATGGGGACAAATCTCCCGACCATAACAGCTTTCATAAGCTATTAATTTGCCAACGTTTGAAGCGTTATCACGGTATCAAAAGAAAACATTTTACTGTCAACGGTCCAGTCCGTGTCATAGTGCATATTAGAAAATGTGTGCGGTACCCGATTTCCTCTCATGACATATTTCAGGGCACGTTGTGCTTTTTTTGTAGTTTGTTATGTATATCTTCCCTTTATAAATTCATCATGATATATGGTGCCTTTTACGAAGTGTACTATGCCCATCTCGTCTCATGAAACATCTTGGGTTACATTGCTCCCAGTACAACGTGTGATGCGTCTAGTCTCTTCTCATGACATATCCTAGTGCCTAAAGTGCCGATCACATGTACTATGCCCAGTCTTCTTTCATGATATCATATCATAGGGTTAGAGTGTCCATTACAGTATGCTCCGTACCTAATCTTTTCTCGTGAAGTATACTAAGAACTAAAATAGCCATTATTTCCCATCCCGTACCGATCATCCCTCATGAAATTTTAGGGTTACACCATTCTCTGTCTCCATTCATGAGATATCTGAAGGCCCAGTGTACCCATTACGCATGACAACATATACCACACCTAACCTCCTTTCATGAAACATCTTATGGAGTGGAATGTCCGTTGCAGAGTGCACCATGCTCAGTCTCCTTCTGTGAACAAGCCTGCAGATTAATTTGCCCATCACAGCACATGTCATACACAGTCTTCCTCCAACGAACTATCTTAGGGCGTTAAGGGCCAAATACAGTATGTGTCATATCCATTTTCTTTTCAAGACATATATTAGAACGTAGAATGCCAGCTAAGGCATGTGACATGCCCAGTGTTCTTTAATAAAATGCCTAAGGGCGTGAAATGCCTACTGAAGCAAATCCTATGCCCGGTCTCCTCTCATCAGCTGCCTCAGGACATAGAGTGCCCATCACAACCTGTACCATGCCTAATCTTCTCTTGAATACCTTAGGGAGTACGAGAGTAGGGTACCCACCACAACATGAGCCATGTCCAATCTTCCTTCATGAATACCTTATGGAGTAAGGTGCCCGTCACAACATAAGCCATGCCCATCTCCTCTCATGAATACCTTAGGGGATAAGGTGCCACATGAGCCATGCCCAATCTCCCTTCATGAATACCTTAGAGAGTAGGGTGCCCATCACAACATGAGCCATGCCCAATCTCCTTTTGTGGAAGTGTTATACGCTGTGGAGTGATTGGATTGCAGACTAGACTGCCGGGAAGGCCGTTTCATTTGTCCCCTGTCCTCCCAAAAACGCAGACCACCGTTTCTCGTTTCCAAATCACCAAGCTCTGCTTTCTCGTAAACTACTATCATCCCTGACCCTAACCTGTCCACCTTCTTCATGAGAACACTTTCGTCTTTCACGAAAAGACCTTTTTCAATACCACTATTCTCTCTTTTCTTGCTCCCCTCCCCCCCCCTCTCTCTCTCTCTCTCCCTCCATCCCTCCCTCCCCCCTCTCTCTCACTCAAAAGAAGCTTTCAACGTGAATTTCTGAAACCAAAATGAGATGGAATCTCTCTGCTTCAAAATGTACCCATGGACACTTAATGATGTGGTGTATGCCGACTTGGCTGTTATCTTTTATGTGTGTTGTGTCTGAGGCGAGACTCTGAATATATGGCATAAATTGAAAGAGAATCCAGGGCTAACAGGTTCCTAATAAACGTAAAATGTGTTATAAGACTGTCATCAACGGTCTAAATCTATATGAGTTTCTTACACAATATCTTTCTTTAAGCGCTTGGGTTTATTTGTTGTTGTTGTTTTTTTACTTTTGTCAAAATGAATATTTACGACATTCTTTTAATATGACATTGGTAGTATAGTTTGTTGAAAATTATTTCATCAATTGAAAAGAAGTGATCGTTTCACTGCCAATTAAACAGCTGTTAAGAATTGAAAAGGCAGTTAGATGTTCAACTCATACACCTATAAATTATAGCTCGCTTAAGAGCTTCAGATTTGAACTTCTTTAGTCTGGCTACACGTAAACCGCTCACAGATATGTGTACAGTGCTAGGAATAATACTGTCGATGTATCCACTTAGGATGGAATCCCTGTTCATGGTTTATTGCCAATAATAGTTGCAAGTAAGAATTCGAATTGCCTTTATTTGTTGTTTTCTTTTTTTACTTGGTGATGTCAAAACGAAAATGAAAATTCCATATCTTCTCAACATAGACCAACTCGTGGACCTTCAAAGTTGAATGCGAGAGAAAAAGAAATGATAATAGTATGTATTCAGGTTCAACATTCTTTATTAGCCAACGAATCAACATTGAAATTTGTTTCGATTTTGTAGTGCCCAGCATATATACCCAGACAGCAAACGCACAGAGAGTTACAACACTGAATGCAAGCTGTACCCTAGGTGACATGGGCGTGCAAAGTAGTAGACGTTAAAGTAAAGAATACACACAATCTCTGTCTCTCTGTCTCTGTCTCTGTCTCTGTCTCTCTCTCTCTCTCTCTCTCTCTCTCTCTCACACACACACACACACACACACGCGCGCGCGCGCGCGCACTCACACGCACAACCACACGCACACACACACACCACACACACACACACACACACACACACACACACACACACACCAAAAGTATATTGAATGACCGCTATTAATGTTGCAGCACAACGTAACTGAGGCAGCCTGTGACACGATAGATAGGGGAAGATGGGTTCTGCGGATTGATTTTTTTAATGGCCAAAGGCTAGAAGCTGTTCTGTAAGCGCTTTATCTTGTGTATAAAGCAGCGGTAGCTTGAGCAAGAAGGAAGAAACTGCCGCTTGCTGGGTGTACGTTACCTAAAACGATAGTTCTAGCTTTACGTCTTATGAGCATACTGCGAATTCAATCTAGAGGTAGTAGGGTTTTTTGCGTACGATATCTGACGTGGTTTTTACTACATTTTTTTGTCTTTGGTTGAAGGAGATCAATACCAGACAGCATACTAACTGGAAACATGAAAAGACTTTCGATAAGGGCTGACGGAATTCGGTCACGACTGCAATGTGTTACCAGACTTCTTCAGTTGCTGGGAAAAATGTCACATCTGCCGTGCTTTTTGTGACATCATGTAGACGCCCAAACTGATCTGTGTTAGACAGGTACACCTAGAAACTTGAATCATTCGACTTGTTCAATCTCTAGACCATTGGAAGACAATGATGACAAAGGGGTTTCCATTTAATGGAGTCCATGATTACGTATCTAGTTTTTGAAACATTGAGCGCAAGATTATTTGTAATACAACAGCCAGTCGTCTCCCAAACTTGTTACATGTACAATGTTTCATTACCATGGGAAATGAAACCCTCCAGGGTAGTATCACCAGAGAACTTAAAAAATGCGATGGATGGTATTTTAGAGCGAAGATCATTGATGAACAGTGTGAGTACAGGAAGCGCCAATGTGTGATTTTTTTTCAGACATTCAACTTTCCTACTCTGAAGTCTGCTGGCCCAGAAGTTTGCAGCCCCACAACATATACTGAGGATCACGTCAAGGTCATTTAGCTTGTTGATTAGCTGGGACTTGAGCATTATGTTAAATGCCAAACTGTGACCAATGAGAAGCATGCGAGCATAAGTAGGTTTTTCAGATAACAGAGAACAAAATGAAGACATAATATTCCCTGTAGAAATGTTTGCTTGATAGGAGAACTGTACTGAATCCATTCACAAGTTAGTCACTGATTTAAAAAAAAACAGAACACAAGACGTTCAAGAAATATTCATTACTACATACGTCAACGCAACAAGTCTGAAGTCATTGAGTTCGAGACGATAAGATTGAGGACTATTTGTTTGCGCTAATTTTCGTCGTTTATCCACACAATTGTCTCTAATCTCTAACTTTTGCTGATTGAAAGAAGCGCGTGTAAACTATTACGACTGTTTAAAACTACGTGGACGTGCTATGAATGTTTCAAATCTCCATGTATATACTTCTCATTGCCACTTTCACTGTTCCTTATTCATCCTACAACTCTGCGGAGACTCTTGTCCCACCGGTCAATGATCTTAAACACCAGGACACTGTCTCTGTGACATCCCTTTTCCCCTTTCACTTTTGTCCACCAGGTCATGCCTTG